>JAUTXW010003859.1:0-636970 GCA_030620095.1 Kuschelorhynchus macadamiae | reverse complement strand
AATTCTCATTACTACGGATCCCGTTTGAATTGTTTCTTTTTGATGGGAGCAATCAATATGTGTAATAGGACTAATGTTTTTGAATTGTTCAGGATTAGAAAAATGGGTTCATTTGGAACACCATCGTGAGACCTTGTCTAAAGTTGGCAAACATTTCGTATAAAGCAGAAAATTTGTTTTCTTCGAAATTTAAGTACAAAATCGTGATAAGGATATCTTTCAGAATTTAAATATATACTCTAATATTTGACAAGGTAATATTGTCAAATTTACTCATATCTTTAACAATTTTCCCTTTTCTGTTTTCTTGAAAGCCAATCACAACATGACGAGGAGCTTCTAGTTTACTAGTTGTTTTTACCGGCCATGTGTGACGGGTTGTTTCGGTTAGAAAGAATATTCAACAAGTTCCCAACTCCTGAATCCTATCAATATATCTTTATTTGATTCTAATATTTTTGATAGAGCAAGTTGTTGTGGCATATCAACTAGAATGTGAGGAACTTTCCAATAAATTTTATCGAAAGTAACCAATGGAGTGTCAGGAGCAGTAACAAGGTGTGCCGGATCTTCTTTGAAAATAACACCATCTAAATCATCAGTTGATCTAATAAGAACCAATTCCTGTTTCATATTCATAATAATTTTTCTGTAATCTTCAAAAAATCCTAAAAGCATTTTTAGTGGTATGGATACGGAGAATTTTCCGTGGTTCTCAACTAAAATTGTATCACCTTCTTTCCGATGTGGAAACCAACCTGCATTTTCCAGTTTTAACTTTTCGTTGGTATTGTGAGAAAGGTAACTTTTTAAGGTTGATGCTAATCCAACATTTCTTATTGAATCTATAGTAATTCCGTTTAGTTCATAGCGGATTTCTCTGAACAAAAAGGCTATACCATTGTTAATAAATAGCAATTCTTTCTTATATTTACCTTCTGTATTAGTTAATTTTCCTTCGATATAAAGTAAACTATCTGATGGTAGAGTGTAAGCATCGAGTTCTTGAATTGGGATCCTTATTTCATCATTGTAATCGAATTTTGAAGAAATATATGGTTGATATGTGTGAAGCTCAGAACTGACGATGGAATTGTCTACATAGAAAGCTTTTTCGTTTACGTTTAATATGTTCATTATTTTAAAACAGTGAAACCCAAGGATGTAGAAATTTACGATTATCTCTTCTTAACGTGTTGGTGTTGGATTTGATACTGAACTGTTGTTTAGGCTTTTTCTTTTTATAAGTTTTTACTTTGTTGATAGTGGTAGGGGCAAGTCTCATCCCAAGGGCTCTATTATATCTAACAACCATTTTATATTTCACTTGTTTGTAAATGTAACCTTACTGTTATAGTTTCTCCTCTAAAACTGATAAGTTCTCCGTCTTGATCAACTATTTTAACTGTTATATTGTTAATTGCTTTGACGCTAACTGGAAAATACAAAATGGGCAAAGGGAGATTCAACTATTTTATACCCTGGAGCTACAGTTGGATAAAACTGGTGAATAATATGAACAGGTTTACCATTATTGTAAGAACCGACACAAATATTACAGTCAATACAAATAGCATTCACCTTAGTTATTTTTGCAACATTATCTGATTCTTCCTCTTTCATAGCTTCTAGTATCCTGCTATTAAAACCCAACATTTTTCCTATCGAATCTTCCTTGGTAAAATCAATTATTCTACTACACATTAAAAAAGTTTTTAGAGTATTAACATTTGCTTTAAAAGAAAAAAAATTTTTTCATTCGGAAATAAATCTTCTATACTTTCTCTTATGTATGTTTCTATATCTGTAATGTCATAAGTTCCGTCGGGAATAACAATTACTTTTTTATCTATATAAAATTTATTATATCCTTCTTTTATATTGGGGATAGTCATAAACGTTTCAAAATCAGCTAAACCCAGGTAATATTGTTTTTCATCCTCTAAATATATGGGCGGATTAAAATCAGCAGACAAAACAGAACTGTTTCCTGATATGGCAATTGTGGTAGACATTGCAGTTTATTTATGAATGAGATATTACAATAAATAATGAGTTTATATATTTTTTTGCAAAAATTTTAGGGATAGTTGACCACAGTTATATGAATTAAATTTTTGTTTATTTTCATAAGTATAAAATACATCCACTTTGCCATTCGAATTAATATATTTTGAGAAGTTCAAAATGTGGTTTTAAATTTCCATAACTATCAAAATATATTACATTTTTGTTATTTTTAATATAAGCAGTCCAATGAGATCCTTTATTTTGTTTTTTATCCAAATTTACAATACCACATTCTTTCAGATTAATTTTTTTTGGAAGTTCATCGAGCATAAAAACACCTCTAAAGCCAGTTATTTTTAACAGCTTTACATATTTAATAATATCATTGTTCGTAAGTGCTCTTTTTGGAAAACTTATTTTGAGTTTTTTTTTTGTCTGATTGCTTTCATTTTAACGGATCCTCCTTTATAAGGTCTAATAAATAGTCCCTTTCCTTTATATGGTCTAATATATAATCCTTTCCCTTCTTTAGAAGCATTTTCCATTGCAATATTATGTCTATGTATTTCTTCTAGTTGCTGTTTAGCTGCTTTAGCATCATTTACTGCCTTAGCAATTCCTGCCGCGCCTCCACCTAGTGCACCCAGGGCGCCAAGAATGGGAAACAAAAGAGGTAGAAATCCTCCAATTTTTTTGGGTGTTCGAATGATACGTTTTTTTCTCAATTTAAGTTTACCCCCTTTTGTATTTTTTAATCCCAAACCGAACTTTCTTTTACCCTTCATTATTCCTGCAACACTTAAAGCTGCAATTTTTTCACCAATAGAAGAATCTTTAGCTTTTACCCTATCCCAGGCTTTTTTTTCTAATATTTGGTCAGATATGTGTCTTTTTGATAAATCTTCAGTCTGAGAGTAAGATATATCATGTTCTTTGCAAGCGGAATCCAATGGATTTATACCAACGTCACCTCTAGTTAATCTTTTTTCCAAGTTGGTGCCGGGACCACAATAATTATATCCTGGTATATGAACTTCGAAAGGTAGTTTGCTAATTAATTTATTTACTAAACCAGAGCCTTTTCTATTACGTGTTTTAATAGTTTTTTTCAACTTATGGCGACCCACAGTCATTGAAGTTCTTTTTATACTAAAAGCACATTGACATTTTTTCTGGTATAAATACTTTTACAGCTAAAAATATTTACTAGTGTGATTAAGAATGAGGATTGAAAAACAAAAATTCTCATTACCAGTAAATAATCATGATGAAAAAATTTTAAGTAAACAGTTGAGAAAGCATGGTGACTTATTTTGCGGTGGTTCAAAAAGAGGGCTTATAGTTGGTTGCAGTGGTAGCGGTAAAACCAACGTTATGCTTACACTGCTCGAGCATCCAAATGGAATTAGGTTTGAAAATGTCTATGTTTATTCAAAGTCATTAGATCAACCAAAATATGAATATTTAAGAAAGTTGTTAAAACCTATGAAAGAAATTGGATACTTTGAATATGATAGCGATGAGAACATTATTTCACCTCATGAGATAAAGCCAAATTCCGTTATCATTTTTGATGATATTCCTTGTCATAATCAATCTATTATTAGGGACTATTTCACGCATGGAAGGCATAGAAACACCGATTGTTTTTTTATTTTTCAAGGATATTCCTCAATCCTTAAACGTCTAATTCGAGAAAATGCAAACTTATTAATTTTATTTAAACAGGACTGTTTGAGTTTAAAACATATATATAATGACCACTGTATATTGGATATGACATTTGATCAGTTTAAAAATATTTGTGCTAACTGTTGGATGGATCCATATGGCTTTCTTGTAATTGACAAAGATTGTGAAGTAAATCACGGCAGATATAGGGTAAATTCGATTCCTTTATATATTTATAAAAGTAAAAAATTTGCAGTTTTATTTCATTTAAAACTTGTACAGCATGGATAAACGTTTAGCTCGAGAATTAATAAGATCGAGACAAGCCGTGAAGCAGAAATATCAAAGCTTGAAATTAGCTACTTCTACTGCTCAGTCCGAATTAGAACAAACTTATAGACCAATAACACAACCACTTAAACAGCTAATTTCAAGTATTGGTAAATCCGAACAATTCGATTTAAAAGAAGAAAGAGTTTCAAAGTATGAATATTTCAAAACACCTACAAATTTACAAATATAAAGATTAGGGGATCATATATTGATGAGGGTGTGAAAGATACAAAGACAAAAACCTTGCTTTTGGTTTAAGATTAGTTACAGCATTTAACAAACCAAAACCTCCGTTTAGAACAACTAGAGCCAAATCTACAGGAAAGGGATTAATTTTGAAAACAAACAGATCAAATACAGACTATGTATACTGGAATAATGTTAACGAAATTGTTGATAGGCTACGTTTATTAATTTCATCAAGTGATGCGGGAAATAATGCTCATAGTAACGAGATTATCTCTATTATTGAAGAATTAAGAGAAGATAAAGTAATACTATAAATAACAGCTATCAAATATAATCATATTTATTGTTTAATGAAAGCTCAACATGACAGTTGATAAATTTGGACGCCATATTTCAAAACAAAATCAAGAGAGAATAAGTGACATTAATAATTTAAAAAGGAGATTAGGTGAAAATGAAACAAATAATGAAATCTTTGCTAAAAAGCTTAAGGTTTTTGATGAAAATTTTTTAAAGTATGAAAACCAGATTAAAGGATGCTATACCTCAATTGAAAACGTTAATAAACAGTTGCTAACGCTAAATCAAATAAGTAAAGATTTGCAATTTTTAAATGAACATGTTAAAAAGGAAGACAAAAAATTAAGTGATGATATCAACAAAATTAATAAAATAATGGAAACAAATATAAGAGAAGTAATAATTGAAAAACACAAGGAAAAAATTAAACAATTAAGAACTTTTATAAAAAGGTTAGATGATGAAAAAAAAAGAAATCAAAATAGCATTCTTAACAGTAGAACAATTGACCAACTCACTTTGGAAGAAAATCAACAATATATTTCCTTGGAAAATATAATGTCCAGTGTAATTAAGAAATTAGAACAAGAATTAAATAAAACAGAGGAGGAATTAAAAAATAGTGATAGTAGATCAACTACTTTCTTAACTGGAGAGATAAAAAAATCCTTTAATGCGTTAGAAAAGGAGATTACTAAAATTAGTAAAATTTTACATGAAAAAAGTTATACAATACAAATTGATAAATTGAATGAATGGGAAAAAACATATAAAAGTTATATTTCGAATTATTACAAAACATAGAAAGTGAACTTCCTTAAAATTGAATAAACAAGTTTGTTGTCATGACAACCGTTAAACAACAAGTCGTTAATGAATTACATAAACCTGCTAGAAAAAACTACAAACGCAGAAGGGTGGTAGTGAAAGGGTTAAATGATCTTTTTCAAGCTGATTTGGTTGAAATGTTACCCTATGCCAAATTTAATAAGGGATTTAAATATATCTTGATTACCATAAATGTATTTTCTAAGTATGTTTGGGCCGAACCGTTAAAATCTAAATCTGGACAAGACGTAACAGCGGCAATGAAAAAAATATTAATCAGTGCAAAAACTCCACCAAAAAACTTGCAAACGGATAGAGGGAGAGAGTTTTTCAATGTACATTTTCAAAATTTGATGCAACAATTTCGAATTAACCATTATAGCACGTTTTCCAATTTGAAAGCGAGTATAGTAGAAAGAGTGAACAGGACTTTAAAGAATAATATGTGGAAAATATTTAGCGGATATTGTAAAAGATTATAACAATACAAAACATTCTTCAATAGGAATGAAGCCAAAACAAGTAAATAAAACAAATGAAAATAGAATCTTGAAATCTGCATTTACTCATGCTAAAACGTTAGATATAAAATCTCCAAAGTTTAAAGTGGGTGATCACGTACGAATAAGCAAGCATCGAGAGGCATTTTCAAAAGGTTACACACCAAATTGGTCAAATGAGATATTCCACATTAAAGAAGTTAAGATGACAAACCCTTGGACATATTTAATTCAAGACGAAGATAATCAGGACATTCTGGGTGGTTTTTATGAGCAAGAATTACTAAAAGTAAAGCATACCGATGTGTATCTTATTGAGAAGATTTTGAGAAGGAAAGGAAACAAAGTTTATGTGAAATGGTTAGGACTTGATAAAAAATATAATACATGGATTGATAAAAAAAATATTGTTTAATTAAATTGAAATTAAATTTTAGTTAAATTTGTTTTATTTCTGTTCCTCACTTTATGCTTTAGCTGATACAAATTACAAAGTCTTAATGTGCTAATTAATTTCAAATAAAATTCACATTTACTAAACTAAAATTTTATTAAGTAAAACATCAAATACAATTTTTATTAAAACGTGTCAAATATATTTCATTTCTATGTTCCTCAGATAATATCGAATCTAGAATAAGTTTACAATCATTTATTCTTTTTCAAAACGGAGTCTATCTAAGTACCACATCTGAAAGTTACTCCTACGGGCTTGTCTGTAAGCAAAGCTCCACTTCACTAACACATGCACCTTATTGTTCTCTTCCAGAAAAGATATTGTTTTCTTCGTAATATTTTCTTTTTGATCCATTTTCATTGTTTTCTTCGTAATATTTTCGTTTTGTTCCATTTTGCTTCAATTTGTTTTCCATTTGTTCAGGATATAAAGCAAGTAATTCCATCATAGTTGAAACATTTTCACTGTTAGGATTTTCTGTTGGACTTATTATATTATAAACATGCGTACACAAGTCGCCACAATCAGATGAAATATTATTTTGAAATATTTTGAAATATGTATTGAATTCTTGCCTTTTAAGTATAGATAATCTATAATCAATAATTTCCTTTAATCGCCACAAATTGTCCAAAGACTCTTGTCCTAAGTATATGAAGTGTGGGCCTTTTGTAATTTGTAGAACAGGGGTATCATTTATTTTCTGAACCTGCAGATGAATGTTGTTTATATTCACACTGGTTTGATCAACTTGAGGAAAGTAGAAATTGTTTACAATAATTCCTTGATGAACACAAATGTCTTTCCAATTTTCTTCGGTTAGTGCGATTGAAAATCCAGTTTTTCCACCAATTACAATTTTTGGAGAAAAATCATTTAAACTAATGCCAACAAGAACAAATTTTGACAAATAATTATTTAAAAAATAAATTTTTGAATTAAGAAGCGTTTCCAAAGGTTTATGAACCACGGTGTTGTTCATAATGACTAAACGAGACTGAAACATATTGTGTTATTCTTGTACTTAAATATTCTCATCCCCACTTTCTTTAAAGTTTCGATTAAAATGGATTAATGAAAAAATAGATTTCCAGTTTGAAATTTGTAATAAAGATAAATAATTAAAATGGTAATGTATAAAAATAATGCAAAGTTTAATGTAACACTAATGATGGAAAAGTAATAATTTTTGAATCCGTCATAATAATTGGTACAGTTGGGGGTTAAAATTTGTAACTGATTATTTTTAAACTCTAACCTTTCTATCCAATTTGTATCAAAAATAGATCGATTTGGATAATGATACAAAATTTTAAAAAATTTACTTGCATTTTCATTTCCATTTATTCGTTCCATCCAACTAATTGTACTATTGTTAATTAATCCAATTTTCATAAATTTACAATATTTACTTAGAGTGACGTCTGTTTTATTAGAAAAACATATTTCACACTGTGTTACGCCAGGGGGATGATGAACATAAAAAACATTTTGGAAAATAAAATAAAGAAGAATAAATTGAGATCTACTGATAGTCATTAAAACAAATTAATAATTATATTCCAAATTTATTAACATTAAGCAGATACTTTCACCACGAAAGCAAAAGCAGTTGTAAAAAAATAACAATAAAATACTTAATTTAAATATATGTAAAAGTTCATAAATAAGGATATTAATAATACTATATAAAATGTGTAGCTTGAAGACTTATTTTGAATGGTTACAATTATTCGATTCCTATTTTTCCATAAACAGTTATTTAAATCACAATTCCTAGCAAATTTCTTATGCTCCACAATAGGATCATCATAACTTAACCAATCAAAAATTTCAATACCACAATAAAAACATTTACAAATATCATTGATTGAAGTATAGTAAAAGCCAGCTCCAGCTAACACTTCTGGTCTCAATTTTCCTTTCCATTTTTTAAAAGTGGAAAGTCGTTTTTCATATGTTTTAAAATAACTGTTATCAATTTCTTTGTCAAAAGTTTCTATGCACATTTTGTGAAAGACTTATGAAGACTAACTTTGGTTTCAAAAACAACAAATTTAAATACCTTATAATATCTACATAAATATATCTAAATCTTCATGTTCTGCATTCCATTGATACAAAGCAATATCTTGGTGTCCCCAAGCTAATGTATTAAAACTATAGGGAATTTTATACCGCTTATCATCTTCGGAACTCAAAGCCAATTTATTAATTAACTCTGTAAAAATTGTATGTTGTCTAGATCGAAAAACATACATTGAACAAAAGGTTTTAGAATGATTTTCAACAACATCTTTATAATGAATAAAATCCAACTGCTTTTTAATTGCACTTTTTTTAACACCTTTTGCTTTTTTTGTTAAACTGTTTTCCGTTTTAATACAATATGCTTTTGCTCCAGTACCAAAGAAAGCAGTAATGGGTTCACCAGCATATTCATCTTTGAATTTTCCTATAACTGACTTTGTAATAGGCATTTCATGAATATTATTAAATTCATAATTAGATGTGTCAAATTTGTGAATATTTTTTATCATGTCAGAATAAATATTTGGAGTTGTGACTTCTAAAATGAACGAATCGGTATCGGTGTATAAAAGTGAAATATTTTCCTGATAAAGAGGTTTAAAAAAATTATAAAAGAAATCATACATGACAGTTTTAGATATATCTAATATTGAGAAGCCTACATATATTGGTTTATTGTAAGTAACTTGAATCTTTTGCATTTGAATAGCTACCAAGTTTTAAGAAAATATTGTTAAGTCCTTGAAATATGGTTTTGCAATTAAATTCTCAGCACCATCTTTTCTTCTATTTTTTTCCCACTCTGTAACAAGTCTTAACGTCAATTCTCCTATCAACATTTTCCATAGTCTTGCCATAAATACTATTATTTGCCAACTTGTAAGTATTACGATCAAATTCATTCTTTGAATCATTTCTTAATCTTGAATTCAAGTCTATATATTTTTTCAACCAATCAGATTGAGAAAACTGTAAAACTCTATGAACTTTAGTTAACTTGAGTCCATGTTCCAAACATTGTTTTAATAATTGATAGTGAATAACATATTTTGATTTATCATTTAAATTGTGTATTAATTTTATGCATTTAGAATTTGGCGGTTTAAAGTTTTCTGGACAAAACGGAAAATCGTTATGATAGGAATGTAGACTTGTAGGATATTCTAAATCAACTTCTAAAACATATCCCTTATTAGATTTTTTAGAAATATTCATAATATTTAAATCATTGATTTCTTTATCTGTTAACCAAACAAAATCTCCCGTTGGAATGTGCTGTGACATTGCATAACCATACAAATTTGTTGCATCATAATAAATTATGTATTTAGTTGGCTTTAAAGGATCAAAATTTAAAAGAAATGGGTTATTAGCTTCAGATTTTCTACAAATGCAAGAGCTCACACCACCGCGAACGCTTTTTTTGAAAAAGTGTATCATATCTGGATCAGTTAACAATTCTAACTCTATTCCAGTATAACGCAAACACGCCTCCCAGGATAAACCTGGAAAAGTGTAAAAATGAGCTGGATCGAGCTTATATGTGGATAAACAAGTGCTTCTAAAATTTTCAAAAATATCTGCCAAAAGTAAAGTATCAGAGAGTAAGTAAACGTCGGAGTATTGACCAAGAGATTCACATTTAAACAATTGCCAAACCTTTACAGCTCTTTGGTATTCTGCATCACTGATGTGCTCATCCGTTAAAGTATTATAAAATTGGTCTTTCTGAGGTAAATTTGTTTCTTCTAATTTTAAATAATCATCAATATAACTGTAAGGAAATACACCTTTTTGCCGAATAAGTTTAAATCTTTCTTCATCATTGAAAATTTTTTTTATTTCCTTACATTGTTCATCTTTTAAGCTTTCAGAGAGTTTTGATAAAGAATGGGATAGAAATTGAAAAGAATCAATAAACCTTAATGATATATTTTTTTTCTTAGCCTTTTGTGTCTTTTTATCAAAATAGTTATCCACATGAATAAGCTTTTCAAATGAAATATATTTTTCCTTGTTTTGTGCGATAACTGTTAGTTGTTCTTTGTTTAAGCATAATTTTTTAAGAAATAGATGAGAATCATAATTACGCAAATTATGCAATATAACTGGAATAAAGTTAGGTATTCTGTAATTTATGTTGCAGAGTGAATGAGCTGGACCTCTATAAAGACCGGTTATATGACAATGATCTGCAACCCTATCATTTAAAAGAGGTTTATTACAAATATGACAAACTTTTTCATAGTTATGATAAATTTTGTCCAGTTCGTTCAAAGGGATCATTTTTTTAGGAGCCTTTAAATATTTATTGTATATGTTATACACATCTCTTTCTAAAGAATTTATAAATAATGTATCACAATTTTGACCTCTATATTTTTCAAATTTAGAATAATTATCGTCGAAGGAACATTTAATGTAATAGGCAAATGAATGTGGAATATGTTCATATTGTTTTAAGGTGTATGAAGTATTAGGATTTTTATCAACATTGTCATTATTTAAAGGCTTTAAAATGCATTCAAAATCTGCATACACCACGAAAGGAACTTTCATTTGTTTATGATAATTTACAAATTTCAAAATATTATCATATGAATAGTTTCCAAACTTATCTTTTATTAATTCTTTAGAAGGTAGGTTAATTCGTAAATGATCACAATCATAGCTATTGTGTTGTAATAAATTTTCTTCTGTAGGGAAATATTGTAAACAACCATCGCAAATATATTTTTTTCCGTGATGTTTAGAAATTTGTGCAGAAACTAGTTTTGATAAATCTTTAATATAGCAATAATGAAAAGTTTTTTCATCATCATCACTTATTAACAATAAATTGACATGTTGATTTTTTTTATTCGATGAATAATAAAGTGGACCAATTACTTCATACCCCTTTTTAGGATTTATAATTTCTAATCCATATACATTAATAGAAATGTTATTTTTTTCTTCAAAAATCTTAATGTTCTTTAGCAACATTGGAAATTCTATACCTGACATATCCAAAACAGAAGAGTAGTGTGGGTAGGATGAAGTTTCAAAATCTAATCCGCGTGGTTGGTGAAGAGCAGACACAACTGCCCAGGCGAAGCAAAAGTTGTCATCATTCCTAATGTTGATCACAGCTTGACGTCTCTTGATCTCTTGAGGAAGTTCGATAAAAGATGAGGCTCTCAGCGGATTGTGCTTGTTAACATTAATTTCCAAATGAAGTAAATTCATCAAAGCCCATCCTGCAACGTAAAAATTAAAAAATTACTTTTTTTGTTGCTGTTGTAAAATCGAAAATAAATTCTTTACCTGAATCTCTTTCTGCAAATTCGTCAGCTTTCTGGTCAATAATGGTGCAGATTTGCTCTAACAGTTCTTTTTTCTGATATCCCTGGCAAATGACTTGGAACGGCGCATTAAAAGATTTGACATCATAGCTGTCGCTGCTGGGGTTAAAATAGAAACCGAACAGTTCCATATTTAGCTTGATACATTTATGTTTCTGCAGTTCTTGATCTATTAGATGTGCAATTTTGTATTCCAAATGTTGAAAATATTCTTTCACATTTATGAAGTTTTGGTGTGAGGAAATCCTATAAGATATTATTCGTTCCCTGAATGCTGACTTGATAATTTCAACACCTTCCTCCAAGCCTATTTTGGAATTGTTCTTGTGCACACTAGATCGAAGATGTCCACCCCATAGACTTTGGTTTATATTTTTCTTGCATTCTTTACAATATTTTACAATATTTGTAGAATCTATATAAATTAAGAAAAAAATATTTTACAAAATATAACATGAAAAATAAAATGTTCTTACCTTTAACAAGCTTTGGTTTTTTCAACCAACTGTTGAGTTTTGTGGAATTTCCGTTAACATGTTTTTTAATATGTCGCAGTAAATTATCCTTTCTAGTAAAGACTTTATTACATGTTACACACTTATGCATTTCTGAAGTTTTCTGCATAATAATAATAATAATAAAATTAATATTGTGCAATTCTATTTAGTTATAGTCAAATTTTGAAAAAAGCAATTGCATTTTTGAAGTTCTTTGTATAATAATAAAATTAATATTGTGCATTTTTATTTAGTTATAGTCAAATTTTGAAAAAAGCAATAGAAATTAATTGACTTTATGAATCCATTTCTTCAAATGAGTCAACTAATTTGTCAAAGGCCTGTTTAACATAATTCACCGTACTTTCGTCTCCCTTTTTAATTGTGATCAAATTAGTTAAATTTTGAATAGCGAAACCCAGACACTTAAGGTTTGCTATTTGTTTTTTATTTTTTTTATTAATTTTAAATTTTTTTTTAATGATAAATGATGGTTTCGAAATTGAATTTTGTTCAACTGGTGAATTATTAGGAGAAATATCCGAAGTCAAATTTGCATCAATTTGTTTTTCTTGCGGATCAGAATTTACAATAGCATATAGTGAATTAATAGAAGATATAGCCGAACTTAAATTTTGATCAATTTGTTTTTCTTGCGAATCAGAATTTACAATATCATATGGTGAATTAGTAGGACAAATAGCCAAACTTAAATTTTGATCAATTTGTTCTTCTTCCGAATCAGAATTTTCACTAAACAAAAAGGGAGAGCAAATTGGTCTCGGAGAATTAATTGGCGATTTTAATGTTAAATAATTTGGATTAAATTTTTGAAAACAAACAATATCCTCACAGCTAGAATTTTCAGTTTCGTCAATGTCATTCAGTTCTTCAAGAGTTTGTTTAGTTTTTGTTGTAATTAAGTCCGTTTTGTTGTCAATAATGTCATTAAGATCGTCAAGAGTTTGTTGTTGAGTAGCTGTAAATAAATATTTTTCGTTGTTGTGTTTGTTGGCATTATTCTGAACTTGGCTATTATAAATAATTTCATTTAAGTCCTGAATAGTTTGTTGTTGACTGGTTGTAAATACGTCTGTTTCATTGTTTTGTTGGTTTGCAAAATTCTGCATTTGAGTACATGTGTATAAGTCAAAGTCATTGTCAATTATTTTGCTACTCGATGCCAAAAAATTGTCCATTATGAAAAAAATCGTAATAACAAATAAAAATGCCACAAATGTACATAAAAATGTCACCAATATATATAAGAATTAAATCTTGCCAAATAAAAATGTTAGAAATAAAAATAAAAATTTACCAAATAGACACAATGTAAACACCAGAAAACTCGCGAGCTCTGCACAGTGTGAATGCAGAAATCAATTGCATTCGTCTCTTCGCTGAGGCGATTTTATATGCAAAAGTTAATCACATGTGTCCTACTTAAAGTTGAACGACAATCTCTAAAAACCACTTTCCCAAGCCGATCAACAACCTTACCCCCCTCCCCCCCCCCCCGAAACCCTGAATTTCCGAGACTAAAATCCCGGTTCCCCAATTTCGGGCTACCCTCTTCAGGTTAAGTTAAGTTAGGTTAGGTTATGTTAGGTTAGGTTAGGTTAGGTTAGGTTAGGTTAGGTTAGATTAAAAAAGAAGAAAAGAAAAAAGGAGAAGGAAAGAAAAAGAAGAAGGAAGGAAAAAGGAGAAGGAAGGAAAAAGGAGAAGGAAGGAAAACGGAGAAACATATAAAAAAGAGAAAGAAGGAAGGGAGAGAAAGAAGATAAGGTGAGAGTGAGGGGGGTTTAAGGGGGGTTGGCGGAGCGGGGAGGGGGGCGAAGCCCCCCCCCCCCCGAGGAAACTGACAGGGAAAGGGACAGCGAAAAAAGAAACAAAAAAAAAAAAACTTAAGTATTGCAGGTAGTAAAAGTGGTGGTTGATGGGATATATACTTAAGAACATCCACTCGACGATCATACAGTATCATTCGCTGTAATATCAGTTGTCGATATTATTTTATAAGCTATAACCAAAATTGTTTTTTATCAAATATATCTATCTATAATAAATATTTTATCAAATATATCTATCTAATATAAAATAATGTGGAGAACGCCGCTCAAATTGAAGAAAGAAAAGAAATTTTTATTAACTTGGAAGGCGATTCCATCACTTATAAACATTCATTTTTGGACAAATCATCTAGGCTTGTTAGAAGATCATTCTTATGTAACATCGACATTAATTATATTGAGGAGGAAGAAGAAGAGATGGAGGAAGATGATCAGGAAATTGACGAAGGAGTGGACATGGATGGACAACTACTAAATTTAGGAACCGAGGCTGACGTAAAAGTAAGCAAGTTTAGGGCTAGTGAATTATTTAATAATTTTGAAGAAAAAGATGTATGTGTTATACAAAGCTACTCTAAAATTGAAAGTCGAAGACTAGGAACATTTGCTATTTGCCTTCCTTGTAGTGCAATTCACATGAGATATTTACGGAGAGGGGAGTCCGATCATGTGAGCTGCCACTACAAAAGAGCCTATGTTGTTAGTGCTTCTGATTTACATTGTGCTATTTGTAGGATACATCTTTTTCTACTAATTCCTGAACATGCTTGCTTTTACTGCAACAAAAATGAAAAAAAAGAGATGGAAAATTATGTTGTTAAATATTAATAATAAGCATAGTTTGTAAAGGTGATGGGTAGATTATTTCAACAATATTAATTTTAAATATAGGTTATAAACGTAATGGGTAGATTATATCAAAAATATTAATTTTAAACATAAATTGTAAAGATAATAAGTAGAATATGTCAACAATATTAATTTTAAAAAATGTCAACTGTTACTATAAGCGGTTATATATTTTCATTGCTATATGCAAAATACTTCTTTTTATTCTAACATCTGACACTGTATTTGTAAATGAAATAGCTAATCATATGTAAAAAAAGTGTCGATTATGTCAACTGCCACTAGAAGCACTCATATATTAGCATAACATTTTGTTAACGCTTGTTTCTGTATTCAATTGAGTTTTCTCTTACTTGATGCAAATTATATTAATATTATTAGTATAATTAAAAAGTAGTAGATTAGGCTATGCCGGTCCGACAATCAAAACCGTCATTTTTACATGTAAATTCCCATAAGAAAATTTAAGCTTCCATTTGCAAAAGTGGTGCCATTTTAGGGCGTGGCACTTTTTGTGTAAACCCATAACAATTGTTTTGTTATGTAATGTGAAAATTAGTATGTATTAAAAAACTTGTTAGATCATTGTTGTCGTTTCAATATAGGAAAAGGAAAAAATGTGTGTCAATTATTATATATATTTACATTTACTTTTTTTACAAAATTATTTGTTACCAGAGTTTTCACAAGCACAAATTATAAAAAATATTATCCTCTTTTTAAAATTACAACAAAATGATGTCTAATTACATCTTTGAAGATTTGTACCAAATAGTAATATCTAGTGCGACATACAGGACAATTGTTTACCATTATAGAACAACCATTTTCATCATTCCATCTTAAAATACATTTTAAACAAAAAATGTGGGAACATGTATTTGGTCTACATGAATCATAATATTCGATTATTTCAAAACAAATAGCACAAAACACTTTTTTCTCTTCACTCTCAGTTTTATTCAAATTTTTTAAAACAATCCCATTATTTTCTTCTCGAACTAATGGTATATTTTCTTCTTGAACTCCTGGTATAATTTCTTCGAGGCTAATTGTCTGAAGCGGAATGGATCGATTTCTTTCTCCAACTGATTCACTCATTTTATTTTAATATTATTATTAATAGATTTATTCAACAGATTTTTTTCTTTTAACAGTCACTCGTACCTTAACATACTAAAATGATCTTGATGCACCTATTTATAAGACTTAAGAATGCAAAATCAAATGTGGGAGAACAAAGAGAAAAAATTAAAAAATATGATGCGAATGAGAATAAAAGGGGAGGAAGTTAAGAATGAGGGACATGAGAGAGAGGAAGAGGAGGAGGAGGAGGCGCTCCCCTATTATAACTACTAACGTCTATTGAAGAATCAATAATTAATGCTTTCCAGGCTGCAAAAGAAAAAATGTTAAAACATTATAAAAAACAAACTGGATCTACTGTGCTGTCCTCTTTTTAGACCCACGACACAAAAAACAGGGCTTTACACAAACCAATTGGGGAAAAGAATTGCTTGAAGGCTCTGAGAAGAAGTTTGAAGAAATTTTAAAAAGATACGTACCTGCTAAATCGCGGCAATCACCTCAAACAACGGAAATTGAAACAATTGAATGATCATCAAGTGATGAGTTAAATGTATCATACTTGTTTGATTGTCTAAGATCTAAGGTAGATACATAGAAATTAGAGATTAACAGATATTTTGAATCTCCTAGAGCAGACAAAAATACAAATATCATTAAATGGTGGTTTGAACATCAGGAAATATACTCAAACCTAGCTAAAATGGCAAGGGATTTGTTAATTATACCAGCAACTAGTGTGCCCGCAGAAAGACTTTTCTCCAAGGCCCTTCTCATAATTAGAAAGTATAGAAACAGGCTTACTGCGGAATCGGCAAGGAACCTGTTGTGCTCAAATTCATGGTATACATCTTCCATTAGTACGTTACTGACACAACAATAAATTATAGTTTAATTAATTAATTAATCTAATTAATTTTAGACTTTATATATATTATAATAATTATTTTTTTATATATATTATTATCATTTTTAGTTTCGTTATTAGTTTGAAGTAAAATGTTATATCGTTTTAGTCTAATCGTTGTATGAATGGGAGCTTATCCGGTTCATACAACGGTCTAACATAGAGATTCTATAATGTGCCCAAGGATGAAATCGAAACAGAATGCAAAGTAATTTTTAGCGTATCAAAGTTTTTGAAAAATCCAGTTGCCTTACAGTAAGTATAAATCATCATTATATACGATTTCCAAAAACGTTATTTAAAAACTTGTTTTGAATTAACAAACGTGCTCACATGCCAAGTTTTAAATTAATTCTTTTAATTCTTTCTTCAATATTTCAAATTTTTCATGTATAAATAAGCTTTTTTATAGAAAACTAAACATTAAAGTTTATCAAAAATTATTATTTGTTGCTTAACAAAATTTATTTTTACAAAGTTTAATGAAAAAAATTTATCTACAGTAAAAAATGTACAAAGTATTCGAAAAAGTCAAAATAATGCCATTAATTTAAACTCTGAAATGAGGGCTTTTTTATTAATTCTAGACAACTTTTTCATATATGGTATTTTGATATCTTACAAAAAAACTCACTTTATATACACTTCAGGAAATGGGTTAATATACTTGTCAAGGCATTTTTAAAAAATATTTTCATATGCCAAAAATTACTTTGCATGGAATCGGCATTGTTCTGGAAATACTAAATTTTAACTCAGAAATTTTAGTTCGATTACATCGCTTTTTTATTTATTCACAGACACAGTGTATATCTGGAGAAAAACCTTATTTTTGATCAGAAGAACAAGTGATATTTCATTTTTATATTTTTGTTAATTTGTTTGCATTAGATATAAATTTAAACAAGTATTTTTGTTTTTTTTATTTCGTTTGTTATAGGCTATTACCTGCTTATATTTATACCTTTATATTTGGCTTTATTATTGTATATGAAGTTTGTGAGGTTAAATTAACAATATTGATTCTGTCAAACTATCTTTTTGACATGCGAATCAAAAAAATAACTACGCTAAATCAAAATGTTGCCTAGATTTTTAAATTAAGCCTAGGTATGTTATTCTTATCTTATTTATAACTAAAGATACGAGGTTTGTTAAATGACATTATGTTGCATTTTCCCGGCGTTTAATATGGAAAAAAGAAAATATAATTTTTCCTAACCAAACTTTGTAACTCTAAAGGATGGTAGAGATTTATCTATTTTTTTACCGAAATATAATACAGGGTGTGCTACAAAAACGCATGTTTTAAACTTATATCTTTTTAAAGGGAATACTCTATGTATACTGTTGCATATTTGGATTCAATTTGAAAAAATAAGAACTTTTGGTATTTAGAATTTACATTTTTACCTGTCTTCAAGATAATGGCAGCTAAGAAATGAAAACTTGACATTTTCAAAGGCTGTCAAATCTCGTCGGATCAAATTAAAATAAACTAGTTTGAAGTTTCGTATCTTAGTTTTTGAAAATGTATCTCAAATTTATTGCGAAAATGTTGATTTTTGCTGGCATTGTTAAAAATTGACATTCTCCGTTTGGTTCAACATTAGTGTCGTTAAATAGAGTTTTAAAAACTAAGATTGCAAAGTGCGAATCGTTTGAGATTTGACAGTCCTTCATAATGCAAATTTTAATTTTTCAACTGTCAATATCTCAAAAGATGCTGCATTAAAAATATAATTTTGATTCAGTGCGTCTTTGCGGAAGATTCTGTATCACATTTCTATTACCGTTAAATACATTCAGTCGATTCTCTACAATTCAGTAAAAAAATCGGCTCTCTATCTTTAAAAATATTAAAGTAAGAGGGCGTAAATTATAATCATATAACCCTGTACGCCACGTTATCTAAATATTTCAAAGATAGATTTGCAATCTGCTTTAAAAAGAAATCTTTGTATATTTTACAATACTTGTGTAGGACGTTTGACAATGTTCTCATAGATCTAATTGGGACATTTTTGAAATTAATTTAAAACTGTCTCATAACGCAAACTGTTATACAAGGAATGTATCCTCTCAGGTGTAGAAGAACCGTTGATGATCAATGCCTATCTAAAATCATTGTCAAACGTTCACCAGAAAATGGGCTACTGGTTTGGTAATTTAACCGGCCTCATATTTTCAAAAATTATAAACAAATTAGCAATGATAATGTAAAGGTAATTTCAATCAGCCTGTATAGTGTATGATGTTATTGTTTTTTAAACAAGGCAAGTATGGATATTCTCTATATTTAATTTATTGGATGTGTAGTCCATTTTAATTAAGGGTTTATTTTATGTCGATATGTCGAGAGAGCTCGAGAAAACGATAATTTTTCGTCGAGAGAGGCATCTCCTCTCGTCTTGTCTCGCCATCAAACCACGAGAGAAATTTCTTCTCTCGTCTCGACGAGATAAGACAAGACGAGACGAGAGTCGATAATTTCTCGACTCGACGGCATCCCTACTCTAAGTTCTTCGGGAAGGTCCTTGTAGCCAAATTTTTCCATAATGTATTTATTTAAATGTGTATTACACTTCAAAAACGATGAATTAAAAAAATGTATAATTGCACAAACAAGTGGTTTTGGCTAACGAAATGAACGTTTCTGGAAGCATACTGAAGATCAGCATGTTCTGTAAATACATAGCTCGTGTAAAAAAAGGCATCTTTCGGCACATTTATTTTTTAGTACCATAAAAGCGCCCGACTTGAAACAGTTATGTAATATGCAACAAAATACAGTAACCTGTGTCCGGTCCTGCATAGAGTAGACTGACGCCTATACACGTCTCGTATTCTTCAAGCAGTGTTACCAGATCTACTGTTTTAACAGTACTATTTTTATCTTCCACATACTCTTTTACGTTTCACGTTAAAATTTCCTGTTGAAACTTTTATTGCCGATTTACATCGATGAAAAATATCGTTAAAAAAGTATCGATGTACTGAACATAGAATTTGTAAAACAAATGCTTTATTCTTTAGACCGGTATTCCCGTATAGATAGATTACAGTGCGTGTGTTTTAATAGTTGTTTTTTTTTTCGCAATTTAGCTGAAGTTGAGCAGGTAATTAATTTAGGTTATCTTTTAAAGTAGAGGTAAAGTTAAATTGTTAATTGTTTACTTGTTTCCTGGTTTTATCTACTCGTCAGAAAATCATTGTACAAACTAAACTCTAGGGGCTAGTTCTGACAGTTACGAAACACAAGTTTTTTCTTGCGGAGTTATTCTGGTTGGTCAAAGTATCGATTTTGACATAAATCTGGCCTGTCAGATCAATTTCGTGAAAAGATATTCTTATTTCTATTTCACGTCTGTTAAAAATAAGTTTAAGAGTGTAGGTTACGACCTATGTTTCAGAAGTTCCTATTTTCTTGATTTTCAGTATATTTTGTTTATTTTATGAAAAAAAAAAAAACGATTTAGGTAAATTTGTGCAAATATTTTTAGGCGTAAAACTTCATCCTTGTAAGTAGTATAAAAAGCGATAATTAAATTCTGTAAACTGCTATGAATTCGTTGCCGGCTTGTAAATCTAACCTAAAAAGTTTATCATAATAGGAACAGAGTGGAGTTTAGATTTTTTTTTCAGGTGTCAACCTGATGAGCCTAACTTGAAACACGCCTCGAAAGACGAGAGGGGAGCTCGGAAGTATAGAAATTATAGCGACGAAACATTGCAAAATGTCATGGCAATGATTGCCACGTGCAAATCGTTGAGGGAAGTTTCCAGAATTTTTAGGATAGCTATACGCACATCTCGTAAAATAAGAGGCTTGAATAACAGGAAGTTTGCTGGACAGAAAGTACTTTCAGAAGAAGAGAAAAACAATTTGTCGAAGGTATAAAGCATGCAGGTACGTGATATCAAACTTATTGTTAAAAATGATTTGGATAAAAGGAGGTTAAGAGACAAAAAAATTAGATTCTCGGATGATCGTGGAAAACTTCGAATTATGGAAAAAGAGGCGCTCAACACCCAGAAAGATGTATTGACATCAGCGAAGCGTCGGTATCAATGATGATGGCAGGGACTGCTAGTGGGGTTGTTTTACCTCCGTACGAAGTACATAAAAGTGAATATTCATATAATACATGGACAGAGCATAGACCCCAAGGAACTAGATATAATCGCAGCAAGAGTGGGGGATTCGACACTATCATATTCCAAGATTGGTTCCTCCCAATTATAGTTCCAAGCTAGAAGATGGACCAAAACTGGTAATCGGTGATATTTATCTAGCCATGTTTCGTTGTCAGTTATTTCAGAGTGTGCAAAATATATTATAACATCTGTCTTGCTGCCGCTTAATAGCACACATATTTGCCAGCCATTAGTCTTTTCATTTTTTCGGCCTCAAAAAAGTGTCTGGAAAGATCAAGTTACTATATGAAAGAGGAAAAATAGGGATGTATTCCAAAATGTCAAATTTAATCTTTACTGAAAACTCTGAGTTCTATTGAGTATACATCAGTCCAAAATTTGATAAACGGATTTCGTGCTTGTGGCATTTATCCGTGTGATTCTGAACGAGCCTTAATGCGCCTTTCGCGCTGGACGAAAAAGAAAACAACCGATGAAGATCTAGAGAATATAAACTCCTCACTTGTAGACGTGTTAGAAAAAATGCGATATTCAACCGAAACACGGACGCCGCATAAGAAACGGATCACATTAAAACCTGGAAAAAGAACACTGGCACACCTCTACAGATGTCTCGAAAGACAATGATTTGAACGAAGTCGCACTGTATAAAACTGATAAAAATAATATTGACCTATCTCAAACCCTAACTACAATCCCTGAAACTGAAGCAGATCAAGAGGTATTAGAACCTGAAAAACTAAGAAGCTCTAAGACTAAAAAAAAACTGACCAGCAGTTCAAAATTGTCCAGGAAAATAAAGGAAAGAAAGACAACGGAATTTCAAGATACTAACACAGATGAAACAAGTAACTTTTCGTTACACGATTCCTCTTCTGACTATGAAACTTTAGATGATGTCATGCGGACCGGGAAACTCGACACGCTCACAAAATATTACTCGCTCGGTGATTTGCTCAAAGTCGAATTTTAATAAAAAAGCAAGAAGTCTGGAGCAGTTGCTGAACTATTATATTGGAAAAATAATTGAACTTATTGAAAAAGACTTAGATCCTCAATATTATTGCAAATTTATAAGATAATGGTCCAAAAACACCGAAAAACACTTTAATTTTTTCCAAAAATTGACGATTTGATCTATGATTTAAGAGAACCTCCTAAATTATTTAGAGGCCATTACTCGTTCGAAATCGAAGAAATCTTCCTGATCCAATTAAATGATGCCAAAAATCTCAACCCTAAGTTCGATGAATCCGACCAGGAAATGTTACTTTCATTTGTGTTTTTCTACCTATATAATATTAGGATTTGTTTTAAAAGTTATGTTTTTGATTTTGTTAAAAAATATATGTATCTTTTTCGTTTTACATACATGACTGTACTGTTTTAGTTATATTTTTACACAAATAAAGGGTTTCTTTGAAAAAAATTGTGTTTTATTTTCTTAAAAAATATTTAAAAATAACATAATGAAGCTATTTTTTAATTCTGCCCGTTTCAAGTTAGTTTATAGGGATTATAATTTAAAATACTACATAAAACTGAATCTGTTTCATGATAGGGCCACTAGTCATCTAACTTGAGACACCATGTTTTAATTTTTTTTTTGTTAAAAATGTCATATCTTTATTAATCAAACAAGTAAATCCATAATAACATACTACTAACGGTATTCTATTTTTTTGTATTAAAATATAAAACGCAAATAACACAGCAATAAGCTTTTTGTATAGGTCAATAAAAAGAATTAATCTAGAACAATTTCAAACTGACCTGACTAAAAGCTAGGATATTTAAATACATTTATATTGACTCTTTTGATAAGCATGCTCCTATTAAACAATTTCGGATAAATAAGAATTATAGCTACGCTCCGTGGATTACTGACATAGTGCATAATGCAAACATTAAGAAATAAAGCACTAAAAAAATTTAAACAAACTAGAAATCCAATTTATATGATTCTCACAAACAACTGAGGAATTATACTACTTTTGTTATAAGATCCGAAAAGAAAGCCTATTTAAGCAATAAATTTCAAAATTGTACTTATAGGGAAAAATGGTCAGAACTAAAAAAATCTTAATCTCGTAAAAATAAAAGCAAAATCTTAGTAATCCCGACGATCTAAATAGTGTTTTTATCAACTAGGTTGCAAGCAACAATAAACCGAGTCAAGATATTTTAAATTATCATAATAATAATTACTTTGCAAATTTTAACTAGTTATTTAATTTTTCGTTATCAAATGAAAATGAAATTTGCCAAATTATTAATAAAATTAAAACAAAAGCTGCCGGATCTGATAAAATTAACATATCAATGATCCGTCTTTGTTCTCCGTTTAGAGTCTTCCTCGGATTACTTATATTATTAATGAATGTATTCTTTCTTTATATTTTCCTGTTGTCTGGAAACAGGCTGATGCAATTCCTCTTTCAAAAGTTTATAACCCCACGGAATATAGGCATTTACGCTCTATAAGCATATTGCCAACTTTTTCCAAGATCCTAGAAAAAATAATGGAAAACCAAATGAGAGAATTTCTTGACTTACATAACATTTTGCCCTATAATCAGTCTGCGAAAGTGCCTTTTCGTGCGTTACTGGTGATACTTTTAGAGCGGTTGACTGCACTTTAGCAAAGCATTTGATATGCTAAATCATACAATTCTTCTTTCAGTTTTTCATTTTATAGGATTTAGTGATAATGTGCGTATTTTTGTTAAATCATTCGTCTCAGACCAAACTCAGGTGGTTGTTTATGATCGTGCACACTCCCAACCCTTATCTGTTGTCATTGGTATTCCATAAGGTAGGATTTTGGGTCCGCTTTTATACACTATATGGTACTTGGAATTTTTATAAATGTTTAGAAAACTGCCTTTCTCATTTTTATGCAGACGACACTCAACTTTTCTTTTCCAATCGATCAGTTTCCTGAGGCACAAGTTACAATTAATAATGTTATTAATAAATTTTACAATACGGCCACTGAACATCTTTTATTTGCTTAATCCCGTGAAGTCATCAGTAGTTGCTTTCGGAAATCAAATTCAGATTACCAACGTTACAAATAATTCTTAATAATATTTTAACACCATTCTCTAATACTTGTAAATTATTTTGGACAGTAAATTGGGCTTCAGAGATCATACTAATTTAAAATTGCGTCTAGCATATGGCCATAGGCGCCGGCTTTCTAAAATCAGAATGGGTGCTTTAGACAAGAGTGGCATAAAAGACTAAAAGACCGCCTGGACAGAGAGATTTTTTTTGTGCTACGCCCGAAATTTTTTAAGGGTTCCAAAATGTTCATCTATTTCAAATTATACAAATTTATTTTAGGTAAAATTATTTATTAGTAGTTATTTACATAAAAAATAAAAATTCAGATAACCAACTGTTACAGTTAGATTTGTCATATATGTCTATCAGTACATAGGGCAGTAAAATTCAGTAAAATAAATCTTCGCTTGACACTTATTCATTTTTTTAGTATTATATCTTTAATTTTTTTAGTATTAAATCATTTGTGATATCTAAGTCATTTTAATCTAATTTATAATTAAAAACGCACTTTTATACTAAATTCAGTCTTATATTTAACATTGATACCTAAGTAACAGAAATTGCTAGTTCTAGAAATTCTTTGCACAAATAGCCGGAAGCAAAAGTACAAAATTAGAACCTTATGTGAATTTACTTTATTTTTGATAGAGCCAATGTAATATACTTTTATATTGTACTGTATTATCATATAATTACTGTTTTATATATAAAATTAACTTTAAGATATTCCAATTAATAAGAATTAACATTTTTAATATGCTTTGACTCGAAGACTAGGTCAACGATCATATAAGAAAAACAAATGAAGGTAAAATCTAAGTGACATATGTTTCTGATAAGATAATCTAATAGAACTTTCAAAAATCTATCTGTATATTTACCCCCTTTATCTCAACTCATTTTGCTCAATAACAATCTGAACCATTCTCATATGGATTACTACCTATGTACCAAATTTCAAGTCGATAGAGCAACTTCTTCGGAAGGTATCGCGTAAACTAACAGACCGACAGACCGACCGGCAGACAGGAAACTGATATTCGCCGAATTTGTTTTTTACACGCTTTTAATCATTTTAAGACGATTTAGCACAAAAATTGAATTTTTTTTTGCCGATGCTATACTTCCCCATCCAATTATTATTTTGGGGATGTGATAGAGTGGAAGTAATAGTAATTTAAAGATATCTTTTTACCACACTGCGTGTGAAGTGACCGCACTAATGCGGTAGTAACTAGCATCCTTATTACCGCACCGGCAATAATACCGGAATATAAATCATTACCTAACTAAAATCAGTGTGGCAATTGTTTTTTATTTCAAGATCGTAGAGAGAGGATTTTATTTTATTCAATTAAATTTTTTCTCAGACACTCTCACTCTCATACAAGACGGGTGCGATTTTGCAGTTATCATTTCGTTAGTTAACGAATCGCTAAATCACGTGATATAGCGAAACAACTGACAAAGGTTTGAAGTAGCATCCATTTCTTAAACGGAAAATTGCATGTATTTTTTGACGTCAAGTAGGCCAGTTTTTCATTACTATTTGACAGATACTGTTAACCTTAAAATTATTTTGTTGACGTTGAGCAAAACAGGACAAATTTGTTTGGCCTAATTAATGAAGTATACTTTATTATTTGGGAACTAATTAAAAGGTGATCAAGAATTAAAAATCTGAAGCTTCTAATTCTTGTGTTTGTTATACTTCTAAAAGTGAAGATACAGCAGCATTGCTGGCATCAATTGGTGATGGTGAATAATTATTGTACCTAATACCTACTAATATTCTAATAAAACAGAAGTTTGACAAATAAGTGGTGATTTCAAGAGACCTAAATTTGACTTTAATTAATCGCTACATGTGAGTGCAGTGAAAAAAGGTGAACATTTTAGTGGATATTATATTCTGCTTGTCCAGAACAGATTTAACTGTTATTATACCTTATTATAAAGGCGTAATATAATATTTGTGTACTTGTATTTCCAGATATTTTAGAGACATTAGAGAATATAATATTCTTAAAGGCACTGTCAGGTATTTCGAGGTAGGAAATAACGATTTTAAGATATATAACACCTGTTTAAATAAATAGGACACTAAGCAAACCTTTGTTAAAGAATCAACATTAAATTAAAATCTAATAAATTTAACAGACAATTGTTGAATACTTTAGTAAGCCATATTTTGAGATAGAGTTTAAGTTTTTTTTCTTTATTGTCTACAAATTCAATGTACTGTAGTGGTAAATGCATACATATCTTTATTAGAGTAGCCTAGTTTTAGATGTACTAGTTAAAATTTTGTTATATTTATTCTGAATTAAATATTTTTTCAAAATGAAACTTCATACTTTAATTTCTAATACACTTGTTTTCTGTATTTATCTAATGAATTGGTAATAAAAATATATGTGTTTCCAAGCGTATTGTTTATTTTAAGACGATTTTTAATAAAATGGTAATATGGTTTTAATAAAATAAGTTACACACTTATTCTGTGTTAAAATTATTAAAATACCTAATAGGATTTATTAAATCATTAGAAAGGTATCATCAGAAAAATAAACAAATAAAAGTTAATATTTTTACCATTTAATTATAAAGTTTAAAATAAATACAAGTCCTTATTGAAGAAGGGCAGGCCAGCATTTAGACCAGTTTATAAGAGTAAAAAATAAAAAATTAACCCTTTGACATTTTTGCAGAATTTTGCATTTTAGGGTGCTTGGACCCCATGTTTTCCGACTTCTGTCAGTCTGTCTGTACGCAGCATAGCTTAAAAACTACTTATCCAGTTGAATTTAAGTTTTCAACGGAATGGAAACATTTTGGTAAAAATCGAATATGGCGAAACAAAATGGCGGCCTAATGAAATAAAATTGCATAAAACTCAAGTGAGAAACAAAGACAGACTGGTAAAATTTTAGTCCGAATTTTGTGTGACAAAACTAAATGACGGCCTAATAAATTATTTGAATATGCAGCAAATTGTAGTGACAATCAGTATGAGGGAAATTGATTGCTATTTAAAGTGGCCCCTCTCTAATATTTTCATTATTTCTCGTACTAAAAAATATTACATACAGTGTAATTTTTTACATTGAATGCTCTGTATAAAGCAGCCCTTTTAAGAAATACTCTATTTGTAACTGTTACGACTGAAATTTATATATTCAAAAATAATATGGCCACTTGTAGGCAGGTATTAATATTAGTTTTTTAAATATCATAGGTAGATATATCAGAAAATTTGGCATGCAGTTTTTTGGAAAGATATTTTTTCGCTTTTCATAGGTGTAAAAAATAGACAGGATATTCATTTAATAAAAATAGATATTTTGTCACTCTTTCTATTTCAAAGATACTGATAATTACCATATGATTGGGAAGAAGAAAATTTACTTTGCATTTTTTTTCATTGCATTAAAAATAATAAAATTACTGCACAGTTGATCCTATACCTAATAGAGTAATTTTTTAGTCTAAAAACTAAAAATTGACGTGTGGAGAGTTTACATAACTAACAAAAGAAACAGTTGGAACTGAAAAATAAATATTTCTACCTTCATACCTTAAATTTTGAAAATTTGTTTAAAGATTCATACATAATACCAACCGTAGCTAATTTCATAATGGTATCAATCTCTAACTCTCTATATCCCCTGTAAATCTATATCTATAAAACGCCTAAATATAATTATTTTTTTAGATTTAAATGTAGTCATAAATCTTTAAGATATAAATGAAATAATTTTCCATTTTGATTATTATGAATTTGACTGGAACTTCTTTAATTAAGTATTGCAATATTTTATAGTAAAAAACAATTTTATATTTGTCACTAAATAGAAAAATATTACAATTGGACATGTTTTTATTGTTCAAGTTGTTACAAGCTGAAATTAGTTTCCATTGTTGCTGATTTCTGGTGATACGTAAGTCCATACCATTTTCTTTTACAAAGGGTCCAAAGGACTCACACTGTGACTTGAAATACCTAAAAAGAAAAAAACATTGTAAAAAAATTGCTTTTCGAAAAATCAGTTGTAAAAGAAGGATATTTTAAATGAAATAATATGCTATTAAAAAACTTCGTTATTGATAAAATAGGTATATTTCCAAATTTAGGTAAAGGAGCATATTCCCTTTAAGAAAATAAGAAGAATATCCATATAAATATGGCTTTTTAAACTTTTGTGTCTAACCAACAGCATGTATAGTACCTCCACCCAATTTTTTTTATTAAATATAACCATAACCACTACATTAATTAATTAATTTTAGATAATAATAATAATAATAATAATAAACACGTGTATTATTCCAAAAGAAAATTACAAATTAAAAAAAAATAAACATAGACATCTACAATAGGAATAAAAGACCACTTATCAGCTTCCTTCACCAGTGAAGGGGCTGTTGAAGCCTATTAAATAATTATAAAAAAAAATTATTATTAACTTTCATAAAAAAGTTAGTTTGAAGTTTTTCTAAAAAAGAAAAAGAGTACAAAAAAATATATACATAAGAAAGTACTGGTTATTTTATATTTGTTGATTAAGTTAGCAATTTGATAAGAATAACTTTTTTTAAACTGTTCTTTGTTGTGTACGGTACTGATAGCAGATACTGTCGGCGTAAATTTAAATCATGTTCATCCGTACGGTATTGAAGTTTATCGAGGAGATATGGAGGACCGTGAAATTTTGAAATTTTGTAAAAAAAGCAGACAAAGTGTAAGATACGACGATGTTGCATGTTAAGCCAGCCCAATTCGGGCAGTTTATGTGAAACCCTCTGCCTTTGTCTAATGCCATAAATGAAACGTATGCATGAATTGGGTACCTTTTGAACCCGATTTTTAGCCTGTAAATCAAGGAAAGGACCATAAACGTTGTCTGCGAAATTAAATTGTGACAAAATGAAAGAGAATACAAAGGTTTTAACACTGAGAATGCTTTTTAAAGGCATGAAGTTACGTGATCATTAAATTTAGTTGATTGTCTATGAGAAGCCCGAGACGAGTTTTTAAAAGCAACAGTATAGTAAACTACTGGACAGACGCAGTTATACATGCAAATTTGTAGACAAAATTTAAGTTTACTAATTTTCAACCAGAATTTATATATTAAGTTGTGGTTTTCAATAATGCCTAGCACTATATGTTGGATTTATCGCTTCGAAAATACAAAAGGCCACAAGAAATCTGTTACACAGAGTATTATCTAAGCCCTTGTCATTTTCACAAAATGTTTATACACACACGATGATTATTACAAAACGAAATATTATATTGTTCTTTTCTACCCAGGATAATCCACACCCGAATACCAAAAAACTTTCTTTATATAAAGGGTGTTTTCACCAAAATGTATTTTTTTCTGGATGTGTTGTTTTTCTCAGCTCCTGTATGCATCAAACAATTGTTTCTTACCCCATTCTATTGTGTACTTTTTACTTTAAACTAACTTTCATAATACATCAGATCAAAAGGTCATTTGAGAGATTAAAAATTAATGAAACTTATTAAGTAATGGCAAAAAGGTCTGTTATTACTTAAATTTACATAGATATTAATGAATTCTAATGATGAGTTTGAAGTTAGTTCAAAGTAAAAAATATGCAAAACAATTTTTTTATAAGTAGGTATAACGTTTTTATTTATATTTTGACATCTAGATACAGCTTTAACTATAGAAAATAAAAACACAATAATTGTAGGATTTTTTCACTATTATCTTCTAAGAATTCAAAATATTACCGAATAGAAGAAATTACATAACCTATATTTTTTTCTATATCTATATTTTTAAAGATTATCCAAAAAATTGATAAAAACCATTTCATAAGAGGCAAAGATATTCATCCTCTCTCTCTCTCTCTGAACTCATATATTTATAATCGGTATGAAAAGACTAATTTAATTAGATAATAATATTCAAGGTGTCTCATTTAAAAAATCCATGTTATGCAGTTTTTTCTACTTCTCAATAATTTTTAGAAATATTTGATATTCTTAGACCATAATACAGGAATAATCCTGCAAATTTTGAAATTAAAGTTTTTTTTTTTAATTTTCTATAATTAAAGATGTAAATAGGTGTCAAAATATAAATGAAAGCCCTGTACAACAGTCTCGCATTTATAAATTTAGAGACGTTACCTTTATTCATAACTGAGGTAAGAAATAATAGTTTAAGGGATACAAAAGTTGAGAAAAAAAAACATGTTTAAAAAAATTTACAATTTTGTTAAAAACACCATGTACAAAAAAAATAAAGAAATTAAAAAAAAGACAAGGAAAACTTTTTTTACAAGTGTTTTACAAAACACTCTGTAAAACAACTTATTGAAGACCTCTGCATTTACATCCTCTAGGCTATAAACTCCATACTTAGTGCTAGACCATAGGGGCGTCCCTAGACTATCCCAAAAAAAAAAAGACATCGCCTCCCCTATGCCCCCCTTAGTTACGCGCCTGCTAGGCAGTGTCGAAAACCACAACTAAATATGTTAATTTTTATTGAACAAAAATTGAAACCTGAATATTGTTCAAAAATTTCCATCTTTAAGTTTGTCATTTATACGTCACAATGTCACAATCTAGTGGTATTCTAAAAATTATACTGAACAAAGCCTATAAGAATGGGTGAATTGCGAGGTAGCTACTAGGACTACACATAAATCTTATAAAACTAGCTTGAGGGAAATTCCCTACATTTTATATATGTTGTAGTTGACTTTCTGAACAATAGATAGCATGATCACCTCCAAATCTTACAAAATAGAGACAGAATTTAATTTATAAAATAAAGTTATTCTGGTGAAAAAATCGAGAAAGAAATTTTTCTTGTTACAAAATACAGTTTTCACTTTGAGTAATCTTAATTTTCATAGACTTTAGTCAGTTATACTTTATTTGATATGATTAAAAAAGGCAACATACAGATGTATAGGGGGAAGTAAATTGAAGTTTAAAAAATAACAAATTAAACAAAACGAATTACAAATTTATGTATGGTCTTTTTTAAGGTATTAAACTTTACCAAATTGCATATAAACCAGATGTTTTGTTCTTTGATAAAACAAAATAGTCCATAATAAAAAAACAGCAGCTGCACCTTATACGACATTTTTGGGACATCCTGTATAAATATTTAATATATCCTTACAAAATTTACTTTTAGCAACCTAGTATCTCCCAGTACCTAACAAGGTATCCCAGAATTACATAACAATGGATTTGAAATAACCTCTTCTGGTCAAAAATGGTAAATACAGTAAACTTAACTTACAAAAAATAAAGTTTCTTCATGATATAGGTATAATGTATATGGTGTATAATTTTTTCTCTAACATTAAGTTTTGTTCCTTTATGTATATCTATGTAGTTTTTTTTAATTTTTAACACATCTGATATTTTATACAGATTTTATGTACAGGATGTTTGGTTATATTTTAAACAGTACCCTAGAGACTTTATTATGAGTTATCAAAAAACTTTAAATATAAAAGTATTTAGGTTTGGGCAATTTACAAGAAAAACAAACAAAAGGTAATCGAAAATTTAGTATGGTAGTAAATGGGCATCGACTTCGGTATTTTAAAAGGCACACCCTGTATAATAGATACACCTCAAATGGTCTCTTCTTGCTGATTATTAATAATAGACTAGGTTTAAGACCTTTATCTCTAAAGATAATCAAGAAATTTAAGAAAAACCCTATCATAAGAAGCAATGTATTCCCACTAACTCCACTATATTGGAGCTTCCTCCACCTCTCTCTTACACATTGCCTCTTATGGCAGGGTTTTTCTAAAATTTCTCTGTTATCTTTAGAGATAAAGTTTAAACCTAGTATATTTATAATCGGCAAGAATGATTAAAGAATGATGATTTTGTTCAAACCCAAAAACATTTGTATTTAAAGTTTTTTTGATAACTCATAGAATAAGGCCTCTAGGGTACCATTTAAAATATAACCAGGCACCCTGTTTTTTCATAAGAATAAACAAATAAATTCCGTTAACCATAATGAACTTATTAAGTCATATAAAAGTTATTTTTTTTAAATAGAATGTGAAACTTCAACAGAGATTCATAGATTTGAACAAAAGATTAATTTAAAAATACACATTAAAAATCGCAATTAGCAAAACCCAAGGAAAAACAAACACTTCAAACATATTTGTATCACACTGTAAGAAATTAGACAAACATATAAAACATAACGAGGTGTCTAACACAAGGTTTAATGGATGACATAATAAAAAAATAAGTGCACCATTCATCAGTTGAGTTGCTATGCATTATTTTGCTGCTGTTTTCCGACAGAATATCAATTAGTCAAATCAAACAAGGTTTCAAGTGTTAAATTCTGTTTGATACTGTAAACTGATGATTTGTTATAATAACGAACTCATAGGTATGTTTTGCAGTAGACTTGCTGAACATAAGCTTATGAATTATACTAGCCTAACCTGTTTAAATGTAATATTACAGTAAGTTTCTTTATAAAAAAAAATAAAATAATCACAATTAATACTTACACAGGTATATATCTTCTACAATCAAAATGGTCGAGTTCAAATTTGAATCAACAAAACAGCTTATTGACGAATTTGTAATTGTGCTTCGGTGATTGTTCTTCCTTATATTGACTAAGTATGTAAAAGGTAAATGAAAATACTGTATCAAATACTTGACATCATTTCTTGTATCATTCCCTTCTTTTTAGTGTCATATTCTGCAAAGGATTAAAAAATTTTGATATAATCAATATATGTCCATACATCACATACTGTGTAATATAATATATCTAATTATTTCTCTTCTCTAATAATTATAACATTATATAATTCCAACTATAGTTCTTTTAAAGATAAACAAAGATTATTTCATTTCGCCCTCAACAGTGAAAATATATAATACCAAAGAAAACAATAGCTTACGGTATAAATTTTCTTTGATAATACCTGTTAAGGAATACTTTTGTTTATAAGTTATACATAGACCTCGACATAGACAATAAAATATAATTTTAGCAAGTACATTCTATTTGCTTAAAAATATACAAATTCATGCCTACCTGTAACAGTATTATGATAATCTAGATTCAACTGCCCTTATTACTTCTTTAGTATTTCCATCAATAGAAATTATTATTCTTAAATTGGTTCCTAGTTACTGGAATTTATGTTCAATTTTGCAATACTTAAATACACCATTATTAAACCACTGTTATGTTTCCGCAAGTGATCCATCAGCTGTTCGACTTCCTTGTTTACTGTGTATTTGTGCAAAAAAGTTAGGTTAGGTTACGAGAGACCAAAATTAAATAAAATACTGTCTATTCTTAAAATAGGGAGGGCCATTCCCCAGTAACAACGGGCAATTACAACCTAGGGTAAGATTTTTATTCTTACTCTAAGTTTAAAACGCTTTGTTCTCCCGAGAAACGCATTTCGCCTATATTATTATATTATTTTTCTGTGGAAGGCGCGGCCCGTTCCAAAGGCAGATAGGTGTATGATGTTTATGTGGTTGCATAATAGCCGCGGTGTTGGATTAGAATAGATATTAACATAGCCCCCCTTTTCTTTTAAAAATAAAATACGTAATATAGAATTTTGCACCATATAGCAAATAATGTAATTAATATTTGAACAGAATGTTCACAACTTTGTTAAATATTTCTTCAAAATATTCATTTTGAGGATAGCGTTTTATGTTTTCTCGTACTTCTAACAAAATGATCAAATCAGAAAAGAATTCACTGAATTAAAAATAATGATTCATTAATAACTAAAATATACAGGTTTCGTAATAATATGACATAGATAATATTTTTTAAACAGATTAGCTTACCTTGTTTAATTTGAAGGATTTTTTTTCGAGTTTCGTATCTTCGCTGCATTTTTGGAGGTTCCATGTTTTCATGATTTTCTTGAATATTTTGGCATCTGTTGATTATTTACGGTATGATACATATGCTAATATATCATGGCTTAGCTTTCAAGTAATCAAAACTGTTTTTTATCTTACAAAATTAAACTCCAAGGCAGTAAATTTAGATATTATCAAAAACTCAAGAACTGACAGATTCGGAAAATGGCGGCTTTAGTAGTAGGTTGGTTTTTAACAAACAAGGATCGGAAAATCCGATTGTCATGCCGAACAGCTCTCCGAACGGAGAAACTAACGAAATGATAAGAGCAAAATCGCACCCCAGAGATGCACTTACCTTATCAATAACAAAGCGTTTTTCATAAACAATTGGCACTAAATAGACACTCCAAAGCGCGCAAAACAGTGCACACTTGACGTTCTTGTTTATGGCTCTACTGCGAGGAAACCGCAACTACATTTTTATGTTTGAGAGGTTGGTTTACGCCGCAAATAATGTTTATCAATTTTATATAAAAAGAAACTGAAAGATTCCTGTAACCGCTATGCACTAACACTACATAATGTATCACTATCACGACAAATAATTTAAAATTTAGAAACACATATTTTAACAGAAAAAAAATAACAAACGCAAAATTAAAACACACAAAATTCACTCGAACCTCAAACTACAGTAAATGGAATAAACATAGACTTAAAACGATCTCGAAGTAGAAATCCTTCTCACTCCGTTTCATACAGATCTATCCCTTACTCTCTCACATTTCTCCAGGCGAAATTCCGCAGATGACTTCCCGTGAGCATATTCGTATCGGACGTACGTTATTGCACAACCGGAAATAAACGAACTTATGCGACCCAGGTTACTTAACGGACATACGTGATTGCACATTGTGTGCAAAATCAGTCGTCCGATAAGGATACTTCGTGTTCTTTCTGTCTTGAAATAAGGTAGAAGTAGATGTCAGCGTGTTATTGATTTGTATTAATTTGTATATAATTTGTATTATAAAAGTATAAAATGTGTAGTATGCTTCCAGAAAATTATGATTACCACCATATTAGCAGCGACACAATAAGAACTAAATTTAATGCTGAAAAAGAAATCGATGTAAGTATTCAAGTATTATATCATGCCGTCAAGTGTAAAATTTTTGAGGTTAGTTATCGTGTTGTATTTTCGAAACGGATTCGATTCAGATAGTTTCTCGATATTTATTCCCGACTTGTATTAAAAAACAAAAAAGCTGCCTGCATAGAAATCAATAGTAAGATGTTTAAGATTAATAAGCCCTGTATTAAAGTGGCAGTGTGTTAGGTATCCAAAGCCACGATAGAATAAATCAAAACAAATTACGGCGCGTGATCGGCGCGTGTGCACCGTGCAGCAGGCGCATAAATCGATTCCTATTGGCGTCAGTCGCGTCACCGTCGAATTAACCAGTACCCAAAGCAGTACCTCATTCAGTCGCTCTCGGTGCATCGCCGCATTTTCTGATTTACCTAATATCTTCAATTTGCCGTATTTTGTAATCATCCAATTTATCATTTATTTTTATTTTTTACTGTCGAATGTATTTTTAAATGAATTATAATATTCATACTTAATTACAATGTATAGGGTCATTTAATGGTTGTGGCTACACTTTAGGTCCATCGATACCCTACAACAGATTACATTCAATCAATGCAGGTTGTTTTTCTTTTAGATGACTCAAGTCGAGATGGCATATTGGCTCAGTGGTCAAGTAGGTACTCGACTTTTGTGCGGACGGTTCTAGGTTCAGTCCTTCCTATCGATAATAGTTATTTATGCAACAAGTGTGTAAGGTGATTCTTTTTGACGAATGTGAATATTTACGCACGAGCCGTAGGCGAAAATCACATGAGTCAAAAAAGGTACTTTACACACTAGTGGCATACAATTTTTTTTCTAAAACTAAAAAAACTGTTGCAAAATATCAAAATTTACCAATTATTTTACGCCCTAGTGTGTAAAGAAAATTACTTTACGCACTAGTTCGTAAAGTAATTTGAAAATTTTGATATTTTGACAAGTGTCAGTTCAGGATAAAAATAAATGACAAAGTTACTTTACGCACTCTTTTAAAATGGCAAATTTTACGCGTCTTAAGCAGTGCGTAAAGTGAGCACTTTACGCACGGTTGTAGAAAAAGTTTTTTTTTATTTATTTTTTTTTGAGAAATTACTCAAATAAAATAAATTGGGGGTATTGTTCAAGTTAAGTTATTATTTAGGTCTGATTTTAATTTTAAATTAGTAGGTAATAAACTTCCGATAAATCAGGAATAAATATTGCGAACTGTCTACTGTCTGCATCTGCTTGTGTTAAGCATAGGGACGTTTCTACTCTTTCTGATTACTAAGTAAAATCCGTTTTAATTTATTTCGTACATCATAATATGAATATACTCCACGCTGAAAATTATGAAGTACATTGTTGAATGGAAAATTTAAAGTTTTCAAAACGTAAAATTTATTTCATTAAGTACTTATTCTTTCAATAAAATTATTAATGAGTCCACTTATTAACATTTCCTAACTTTAAAAGTATGAAAATTCATGGTCAGCATAAAACAATATTTTAAAACTAATTTTAATTTAAAATCGGTTCCTAATCTGTGTAAGTTACAAGGATAGCTACCGTTTTTGTAAAATATGAAATAATAATAAAATTTGGTGATAAAATAGGGTTAAATGGAACAATATTTTACAGAAATGGGTCTCCGAGTTATCCGAGCTAACTAAAGTCACATGGTCAATAACAAGGACTGTAAGAACGACCCCATGTGAGGCAAGGAAGTACGTTTTCAAAAGATTGTATCACTCCCACTTTAATACGATAGTTCATAAATTAAGTGGGCCACGAAAAAGACCACATCTTTCTAGAAATATAGAATGTCCGGCGAAATTAACGGTTTCAGTTATTCACATTCCCAAAAGAAAATCTCGACAAAAATTCCCGATGAGCTAGGTAGCGAGTGGCCTTGCATCATTCAATTTAAATTGACACACAATCACACTGTTGAAAGCGCAGCAGCTCTTATAAAAGGACCCATTAGCGAGAAAACAAAAACAGAAGTAATCGAGTACTTTGAAAGGGGTCATTCAGTAGCTTCTGCATATCACAGCTTTTGTTTTAAGAAGATGGAAGAATTTGGTGATAAATATGATGTCTTATCTTCAGATCGTCATTTCTGCCCCAAAAAATCAGATTTTGAAAATATATGGAGACATAATTTTAAATCAAATTATGGGGAAAAAGTAGGAATAAACATGTTATCAAAACTGCAACAAACCCTAATGAAGAACACTGATGTTTCCTTCAAGATTTGTGAAATTGGTGAGCACTATGCTGTGTCATTTTGTACCGGAATCATGAAAAGGACTTCAGAGAAACTCCGCCAATCATCCGAAGTGTTATTTGTAGATGCTACTAGCAACTGTGATGTCCAAAACCACAAACTATATTTCTTCGCCACCCATTCAGTAGCAGGCGGTATACCTTTAGCTTATATTGTTTCAACTAGTCAAAAAGAAGAGGTTTTTGACCGAGCCGTTGATTGTTTAATCAGTATCATTCCTTTTAAATTAAACCCTACGGTTATTATCACTGACGATGATATGATCGAAAGAAGAGTCCTTCAGAAGTACTGGCCCTCTTCTAAAATTCTCCTATGCATATTCCTAAGGAGCATAGACAGAGTCATTATCGTATATTTAGGAATATTATGTACGCAAAAAGTCAACAAGAACTTGATTTAAGTTTAGATGCTTTCAAGGAGAAATGTCAATTTTCAAATTTTCATAAGTATATTCAAAACAAAATTGACAACGATTTGCAGTCTTGGTGCCTTTTTTTCAGAAAAAATTTGCCAACCGTGGATCTGACACAAATAATTTTATTGAAGTCATGTTTAGGCTTTTTAAAGATATCCTTCTAGAGCGCACAAAAGCCTATAATTTATCACAGCTCACTGATTTTGTAGTCTGTGATTTTGAAAGCTACTATAATCAGCGACTTTTAGATTTAGTTTTTGATAGAGTAAATAATATGACTTTAAAAAGGTTATATCCAAACTCTAAAGATGTGAGCGAGGATCAGGTGAAACAATTAGCTGTCATGCAATATTCTGTAAAGTCTTCTAGTGGATCTCAAGAATATTTGGTCGATATGAGCGATGGAATTTGCAGTTGCCCCATAGGAGAAAACGGAAAAATATGTAAGCATCAATCGTTTATTATTACCCACTTTAGCCCAAAAGACATATGCGATGTATTAACTGTCGAAAACGAAGTTGTATTATACGAACTTGCAACTGATACCCAACCACCCGAAGGGCTTTTTTGTCCATTAAAACTTACTGGGAGTCTTGAGGCAGCGGCTATTTCAAGGAAAACTGAAGTATTTACAGCCGTAGTGTCGAATGAGCCCGTAGATTTCATTATATTAGATGAAGAGCACACTAAACTTAATATAAAAGAAATAATATGTAACGCCCAAGAGAAATAGTCCAACTTTCTTTCCATACTAGACAGAGACGTTAAAGCTAGATTGAGAGATGACCCACACGGATTTTCAGGGGCAATTAATTCGTGTGTCGCAGCTTACGATAAAAACGTAAATTCTTCATCGACCCTTATGAGTGGTCTATTTCAAATGTTCAAAGTTACGCAATCCTTACCTTTGAGACCATGCAAAGAAAAGCAAAGAAAAGGAAAAAAGATAAGTGTACAGCCAGCATCAGTGGCGCGCAGAAAAACGGCTTCAACAGGAAAAAGGAGGTTACAAGCAGGTAGAAAAATCAAGTCCCTTGTGAATAAGAAGAAGAAAGCATCACACGCTTTAAATAAATGTGTGGAACTCAATATTGCGCTAGGAGACAACAAGTTTTCCAAATAAACATTTTTTTGTATTTAGTTTAGTTTTCAAAAGTTAACATTTTACTTTTAAACAAATGTTCATTTTATTCATTTTTATTTTTTGAACTTTCATTTCCAATAAAAATAATAGTATGTATGTGTATGAAGGGTATACAGGGGAAAAACCAACAAAGTCCAAAAATTGACAAATGGGATTATTATTCAATACATTCGATCTGCCATATGTTTCGCTAAAAATACTACGAAAGTGTCGAGTTTCTATTGCTTTAAGCTTTGCCTTCTTTGTACTGAAAATTATACTTTTTGGCCTTAGTTGCTATTCCCCTGTACTTTTCATATAAAATGGCGTTTCTATTTTTAACTACATTGTAATAGGTTTTTTTATTTTAAATATATAATAGACTCAATGTTGATGCAGCTAATTGCCAATCGTATCGGACGAACGATATCGCACAGCTCTGTGCAATCACTTTCGTCCTTTATGAACCGTAGTTCGGCATCTTCAAATGTGCAATTACTTACGTCCGATACGAATATGCGTCCCGTGAAAATAGAGAATACCTAACAAGGCGCAACTTCGACTTAATAGGGGTCTATCGTGCATATAGCAGACCCAACGTCAATAATAAAATAATTGTCATTCAGTACTCAGGTGGGTATGGTGTGCATAGAGGAATGTTGAACATACTACTTGTTGTATGACTTTTTAAATAATGGCTTGTATTTGTGATTTTGTCAGTCTTAACTACCAAAATTTTAATTGAAAACAGGCAGATTTGTATGGGTGCTCCGCACCCATAAAAAATTTGTATGAGCACCCATGGAGTCGGTGCCTATGCATATGGCAACTTGAAATTGGTTTACTCAAATACGCATTGGCTTTCTATAGATACTAAAAAACTTTTCTGTGATTCTCTGGTTTTATCACAATTTAACCACTGTTGTGTCGTTTATTATCCTTGCCTTGATGCAACGAACCGATATCGGATACAAAAAGTCCAAAACTCGTGTTTAAGATTAATTTTTGGTATTAGTAGAAGAACTCATATAGCTCCTTATCTTCTATGACGTATGACATCTTTTAAAATCACAATTATTAAATATAAAATGCTTCTTTATTTATACAACAAACTTTCATTTAGAACTAATATACATAACATTTATTTACGAATCAACTTCTTCCAGTACCTCAAAATAGAAAACAAATATTTAAAAGAAGTTTTACAACATTGCCGTTAGAATGAATTGCTTTTCTAACATAAACTTTAAAAATATCTACACTATCATTTAAAAAGCTTGTTAAGAATGATTTACTGATGCAGTTGCCTGTTTAATACCTAACCCTACATTTCTTTACCATGCATCCCTATGTCTCTGCACCTGCTTACTTATTCTCCGTCACCTTGCCCCTCTTTAAAAATAATTTTTGTATAATAGATGTTTTTACGTACATTAAACTATTCGCCAAATAAAGAGAAATACATGCAATGGTTAAGTGAATTATTTAAGCGTCATTATCATGTTTGGTTAAATAAATTAGTGCCTGAACAGTATCCAGGTCGGGTACCTGAAAGTCTGCTTAACTAAAGCCCATTGTTTACCAGAGTTTTATTAGATTAAGTCTAAATTGTAAAATATCTTTTGTTGGTCTAACAATAAATGTATTATTATTTTTATTGTTATATATATTTTTGAAAACATTCTTCACAATATAACGAATGATATTAATGATATATGCGGCCTGTTACGCCGGGAAGTAAAAATAAAGTAAACAGGCAATCGAATTTTATGTACTACTGTAAATGATTAAAGTAGTTTTTGATTCAAAAGAGTCACAAAAAAGTTGTTTTTCGCTTAAAAATATTCCAAGCTAACTTCATGAATTTTAATAAAAAAAACAATAATAACTCCAGAAATATGACAGTTACGAAATACAAGTTTTGGGAATTGGATTCATTGTGCCCATGGACTATTACTTCCCTCATAAAAGAGAAGTATTGTAATCGTAAAAAAATCACCCTCCTAAATTTGTTCAGATCTTTACGTTTCAGGGTCCCTAGATGACGAAAAACATGTTTTCTCGATTCTGTCGGTCTGTCCGTCTGTCTGTTCGCGGCATAGGTCGAAAACCACTTACCCGACTGACTTCACATTTTTGTCAAAAAATAAGGGTCATATGGGGATGACCTGGTAACATTTTGGTAAAAATCCAATAGGGCAGAACAAAATGGCGTTCTAGTGAAATGTTAAAAAAATATTACTAAGGAAGTACTTATCTAATTTATCTCAAATTTTGCACAAAAATCAAGTATTATGTAGGAATCAACTAGTAAACTTTTGGTACCAATCCAAGATGGCAGAACAAAATGGCGGCTTAATAAAATATTTAGAAATTTAGCTTGAAAAAACTACTTAATGAACTGATTGCAAATTGTGTACCATAACTAATTGTAGTATAAAGATGAACTAATAAAAGTGTCGTACTAATTCAAGATGGCGGAACAAAATGGCGGCCAAATAAAAGTTTTGTAACTTGAAAAAATCACCCTCTCAGGTTTTATATATTTTTTTTTTTTTTTGGGAATATGTCGAAACTTGGATTTATTTTAATTTTCAACTTGTATGTCCGAAACAGAACGCCCAGGTCGAATTTTTATTCTATGTTAGAAGATGGTAGTCAAGATTGAAGAAAATATATTATAAAATTTTCCATTACGCTTTAACCGTTCTATTTTATTGTGTGTGCAAATTTTGTTTTCTGACACACATCCATACTTACCCAGTTTTTTTAAATAAGTTTTTTGTATTCCAGAGGCTTCAAAATGTCGAAAAATATATATTAATTATATATTATATGAGCTGTTATAAGGTGAAGTAAAAAAGCATACCTACCTATACATAAACACTAATATATATTAGTAATTAGTTTATGATAATATCAGAGGTACTAATATTTCCGCCACTAAGAATTTCTAGATTTTTGCTGCAAACCAGCTCAGCTGCTGTATTTATAACAATAGTATATATATATATATATATATATATATATATATATATATATATATATATATTACATATACATATATATATATATATATATATATATATATATATATGTATGTATATATATATATATATATATATATATATATATATATATATATATATATATATATATATATATATATATATATATATATATATATATATATATATATATATATATATATATATATATATATATATATATAGAATATATATATATATATATATATATATATATATATATATATATATATATATATATATTCTAATTAAAATTTAAAATTTACCAACATTTAATACACAGAAGATAAATAATTTTTGAAGGTTAACATTTGTAAAATCTCTACCTACCATGCTCGTCCAAGCAATTAATCTTAACCTCTGCGTTCGTTGTGTTCACTATCCAAAAATGTCTCTCACAACTTGTTGCGTTTTCTGTGCAAGGCTGGTTGTAGCAGTAAAGTAGAGCTACAAATAAATGTATGTATTAAAATACAATTTTGCTACATAATGTAGATAAGAATCCCAACAAAATTACAAGAAAGGCAGCTGTTACACACCGATGCTTTTTCATCTAAAGGTATAAAATAATTTATGAATTATGGTGAATATCAGCGATCGAAATATGTTGATCAGTTGACATCATAAACAAATAGTAACTTAAGATTCATTTTCATTAGATATTTTTTGTCGGCATTCGTCTAATAACTGTCTGTTCTCAAATTACAGATTTCATAAAGTTAAATTTTAGAGATGGAATAAAATTATTTTTTACTTTTTAGTGTTTTTTAAGTTCGTTTTTTTTTAAACTTTTTTATTTTAGTTAGTTTTATTGTAAAGGTCAACTTGAAAGTTTTCGAGGCATAAGCATAAGTTAAAATTTTGGACGTGCCTAATAAAATAAACAAATAGCTACTGCGCCCATTGCATATTAAATTTTGCCAGAATCACATCGATATTATAAAAAAGAAGAAAATCAGGAAGCCACATTCAAATGATTAGTGAAATCTTGACAATAACATAAGACTTTGGAATGCCTTTATTATTTCTCTCAGTCCCCATCCCCCGCTATAATACACCTCACTGATTGACACAAGAAAAAAGATATTTGATATTTTCAATATTCATTCCAGATTCCTACCTGAGGACATACTTCAGGGTGCAGCGAAATTACTCTTTTGGTTAATTTCACTTCATATTCCAAATTTTAATCGCAATATACTGAAACATTTTAAATAATCAAATTGTTGTGATTATATTTTTTTTCATATGCTTTCTATGGAACCACTACAGCACTACGTATCAAATTGACTTTCCTTTGGTTAAATACAATTTTGGCGCAGTTTTTTTATTCTGCGTAGTTCATTAAGCATGATAATGGGCTTGGTTTGTAAATTTCATAATTATTACTCATCAGTATTTCCTAGATCTTAAATCGTATCATGTTGGGTCTTATACATTTCATTTTCCAAAAAAAATCCCTACAACAAATCAAGCACCGACTTAGTTGGCCATCTTATAGCGCTATACATATGTGCCACTCCAAAGACCGAGGAAATTATCGTCGAAATATAGCGTTACAATTAACATATTTTGTATTATTTCTAGTTATCTGTTTCCTGTGAGGGGATCTTCGTAGCAGGGTTGCTAGCCGTCCCCACGCAAAGCCGTAATGTCCCGATTTTTATTAGTTTGGCCACGTAAATTTTTATTAAACCAAAAAATTGTACAAATTATTATTAAAAATAAATGTTTATAGCTTCCAAACGTTTAAAAAACAAAATATTGCAAATTTTGAATTAATAATAAAATGTAATTTAAACCACCAGCGCCACCGCACGTACAGGAATACAGATTTTATTCTCATTTGACAGCAATGCTTTGCGTTTCAGGGACTCACCGATTATTAAAAATACGAGATCATCAGTGCCGACTGCCGCATTTATTGTACTTTACAGATCTAGTTAGATCTGTGCAGGCAAGTGCGCAGTTAAATTAATTAAAGTTAAGTATTTATTTAGCCCTCTCAGCACTGTTACTTGGAGAAGTTAGGTTAGATTAGGTTATAGGTTATATATAATAACTTTTGTTTCTTAAATATATTTGTATTTAACTACTTTTAACTTTAAATAGTAATTATTTCTGTAGATTTAATTTTAAAAATGAGCCTAAAGAAGTATTTCTTTCAACAACCGTCCACCTCCATTTCCCAACATGTCGATTCTTCTTCTGATCCTGAAGAAAAAACTTATGCAGATTTATCCTTAGATCCAAAACGAAAAAAGAAGGCTTTGCAAATACAGGATATAGATATAGTGTGGCAAAAGGATTTCCCATGGTCGTCTAAGTTACATAAAACATCATCAGAACGGGAATGAACACAAAAAACGTGAAACAGCCGAAAACTCCTAACAACTATTGACAACTTTTTTGTGCCGAGTAAAAACACGCAGGTCAGTAATAACGTGATGATAGCAGAGTTAGCAGAGATTTTCCACTGCATCAAGCACAACCAATCTTATAATGCGTTAGATGGTAGTATAAAAATTCTCCCAAAAATGTTTAATGACTCACAAATTTCTAAAAAAATGTCCTGTTGTAGAACAAAATCTGAATATATTGTGAAAAATATTTTGGGTCCAAAGTCGGTGGAAATTATTTTACAGGATTTAATTAACGATAAAGAAGAATATAATTAATAAGTGTAATAGAAAAATGTATCTAATATGCATACAATACTTTTTAATTTAAAAAGGGGTTCAATCCAAACTATTAGCTTTTTTTGAAGAGCCTCCAGAAAGAGCTGACGCGATCCTTAATTCTATCACCAAAGCGCTAGATAAAGTACATCTGAAAATAAAAAATGTTACTGCATTTAGTGCTGATAACACGAATTAAAATTTTGGTAAAAATAGATGTTATACTCTTCTTAAAGACAAAAATGTTCGTCTAATTAAAAATGGTTGCTTGGCTCATGTTGTTAACAATACCTTTGAATTTGCTCTTCAGCAGTTAAATGTTGATGCAGAAACAATTATTTTAAAAATGTATAATCATTTTAGTGCCAGTGCTTTAAGAGAGAAAATTTAAAAGAACTTGTCGTGTTTGTAGAGTTGGAGGGGCAGGAATTAATTAAACATGTACCAACTAGATGGTTATCTCTGGGGCCTGCCATTCAAAGATTATTAAAATTTTATCCCGGGATACTATCTTATTTTATTTCATGGGGTGATGAATGTCCTTTACCTATAAAAAAGCTTCTTGAAATCAAGAAGCATGAGGAAGGAAACGAGATAGAACAATATTTATACACAAAAACCTCACTATACTTACATTTTTGTGCCAATATATTTCTGGTTTTTGATAAAGTTTCGCTAATTTTACAAAACGAGTCGACAACTTGCACAGAATTATATGAAGTCATGACGGAACTTTGCAAGAACAGTTTTTTGGTTCATTTGTTATGCAGCACTTAAAAAAGTTAAGTTGCACAAAACAAAAAATAGTAAATAACGATTTTAAAATGGTTTTAACTTGGGCATTAAACTATTTGCAAAGAAATTCCGATTTTTCCTAAAATAACATATTTCTTATTATAGAACCATTGAATTTAAAAAAATAATTTCTTTTCCACGAATTAATCAAAATCGTAGAAATTTTGGATTTAAAAGAAGTAGATATTTATACTCTTTTTAATGAATATTCGGTAATAAAAACTTGCATTAAGGAAATTTGCGAAAAGGATATAAAAATTATAGATAAATGGCAAAGTATTTTTAAAACTAGAGCAAATCATATAAGCTCATTGCTTAAGGCTGTTTCTTTTATATTAAATGTGCCACCATCTAATGCTTACGTGAAAAGAATATTTTCACGTATGATGTTGAAGTGGACAGACACTAGAAATAGATGTTCAGTTGGGCTCATTAGAACAGAACTTCAAATCTCATTTAATTCTAATATGACCTGTATGGAGTTTGTGGATTTTATTAAAAATGACGAGGCTCTTATTACAGCAGCAAAATCAAATAAAAAATATTCATTTAAAAATTATAAAATAAACAAATATAGGCAATTATACAGATTATACCGCTAAAACTTTTGATTTTGTTTTAGTTGTTTTAGATGTAATTGATTGTTTACTAATTTTGTTTTCAACGTTTCTTTTTTGTAAAGCTATGCTTTCTTATTTTTACATAACCCTAGTTCTAATTTGTATTACATAATTGTAATATAACATTATAGATAAAAACATTATATTAATGTGATTTTTTTTCAGGTAAACATTGTAGCCTGATGCTCTTTCCGAATAGTTTATTTTTAGTTTAAGGCAATAAGGCATAAAATATTGTTTCAAAATCCTATGGGCAGATAAAATTTTATATTAAAAAAAAGGAGGATGCACCAGGGCTATCTCGATTTTTTGAACAAAAAAGGTGGCAACTCTGCTTCGTAGATATAAAATTTCATATTACCATAAGGAATATAGCATGCTAGACTAAAATCAAATTTACCCTGTTGCTCCCTAGGAGATATGACAAGTTCATTCTCGTGAGATCAATATTTATTAAAAGCACTGCATTTATGAGACCATATCATTTTCCCGTAAAAATTCCTATCTCTATTAATATTTTGAAAATATCAATGACAAAATTCAATTGGTCGCTGTTGGTCATCAAATTGCAGATTATGAACAAGCTTAAATTTATCTTTTTTCAAAATTTCTTGAACCCTCGCTTTATAAACGCCAACTGCTTCCCCTACTTGTCTACAAGAAATTATAGGGTTAGTTAATTCGAGTGAATATTCTGTTATTGGGTTGCATCCTACATGGATATCTATAAAATAATATTATAAATAACACAAACATGAAACATACCTTCTAATATTATATCTCTCTAAATACAATACTCCCGCTTATCTCTCTCTTCATTATAGTGTATAAATTTGCACATCATATCGTATTTCTCATAATTGTCATAGTTTTTCGTTAGCAAGACATTTTAATAAAATGGAACAATAAGTAAAGAATAATAACTTAATCAATAAACCTAACAAAATCTGAATAAGCGAGAATCAGTAATATTCTTAACATGAATAATGTCAATACTTTGACAGCCAAGTTATTTCAAAGCAGAATATGAATCATTTAAATTATAACAGCAAAATTCCATTTTAGGCGCTTAAATTAAGAATTAGGAATATAGCATAGCATATACCAATACAATGATTTAAAAATATACAGGGTGTCCCATTAAAAAAAAACACAAGTGTTGTCTATATCTCCGAACTGGTTGAACCTGAAGAAAAAACTGAGTGGTATACTATAATATAACGGGCGTACAGAACTGACAGAACTGCTACTCTCTAAGGGAAATTGATAGAAGCGACTTGGTTGGTAAAGACGGTTTTTTGTTATCATTAGTACTCGTATTTGCAGCTAATTTCGAATCCATTTTGTAAACGTAAATGAAGGATGACGATGTCCGCCAAAATACAACCCTCTAGAATACCCATAGGCCAGATTTCCTTTAGAGATCCATAGCCTACAAATCTTATTGAACATGGTTAAGCTGTCACGAACAAATGGGAAATAATTCTTTAAAACATTATAAACAAGTACATACGTTTCCCGCATGCAAGCAGGAGATTAGTTGGTTATCACTTTCGGGGAGGTACGACCTAAGTCTGATAATTATGATATAACACTTTTTTCATCGATTTTACTATTCTTGTTAATAAAATTATTTTGATTTCCTTTTTCGAGTTGGATACCTATATTTTTATTTATAGTTCGTATTTTCCAGAAAAAAATACCCATTATGGATCCTCTATGAAAACTTTATACAACCACAGGAATACTGTGAGACCACAAGTCGAGATAATAATAAAACGGAACAAAAAGGCTGCAAAATAAAATGCTTAAGTACATTAGCATAAAAATGCTGTCTTATTAAATTGTTTAAAAAACCAACTGTTAGTCGTAAATTTCGAAATAAATTGTCCACATTGATCGACTATAAAATTTTACAACGTCGAAACCAATAACAGAATCCCGAAATTAACACTCCTTCTTATAGACTTCGACATAATTTGATTCCGAGTTATCCAGGAAATAAGAAGTTAATCTCATATATTTTATTTGTGTCACGTATATCGGGGAAAGAATTCAAAATAATTTTATTTATTCAACGGAAACCGATAAATTAGAAACAGAAGGACACGCGGAACCCATAACTTTTGATCGATTAAATCATATGAGTTGCAGGAAAACGAATTAGGAGGAGTACTTAAAATTTAAATTTTTTAGTGTCACCTTTTATCTCAAAAACGGTGGGTGGTAGGGGTTACGAAAGTTTTATTTACATCATCAAAAATATTACAAAAAATAGCTGTGTTGTGCAAAATTCAAGACAGATTACATCTTTACAAAAATACGAGAAACTTTACAACCGCAAATTATCACTTTTTTAAGGTATCATTGCCTTTTCTGTATTCATGTATTAAAAAATCAATAAAAACTAATAGTTCTTGCAAAAAAAGCTGCAATTTGAACATTTGCTACAAAAAAAGAAATATCCAAAATTATTTTTAGGACAGTCCTAGTGAACAACATAATATGCATTTAGTACGATTCTAAAATAATTTTGCCAATTTGGCACTTCAGTTGTCATCTCACTGTATATATGACAAACCCAAAACATCTAACCCCAATAAATATGAAAACTAGATTAAATCAGCAAAAACAAACGTTTTTAAAATCTGACCTTAAGAAAGTTACACGGAGTTAATGTTTCGTATATAAAAGGCGAGCACCTAAGACGTATGGACCGGTTAATATGCCTGTCTTTATTAAGTTAGGGTTAGTCAAGATTTGGATGCATTTTAATATATCTTTTTGGGCGATTTTTTTAGTTCTGCAAAATAAATGCTGTCAAAAATTTGCTTTTCGGTGCCATTTACTTACTAGAATAAGTTAGGGTTTTAAAATCAAACCATTAAATAATGAATTTATTAAATTTGTTTTTTCTTCTTATAATTCCCCGAAGTTTAGAACAATTTTTTTTATAAAAAATATCTCTCTATATAATAAATATAAATCAAGAAATTGAAGATCTATAGTTTCAGTAATTTTTTAAGATAATTTTCCAAATATGTTAATCCGCCGTGCTGTAACAGATATTTATCAGTGAAGTCGTTAACCCATAATAAAAAGCAGTTTCCAACGTGCTTACCTAAAGAGCGTGAAAACAGAAGAAAAACAACGATAAGCCGAAGCATTAATCTATACATAATTACCCGTTTTATGTCTATTCTACAATAATTCAGCAAATAACTGAGCGATATATTTTAAATCACAACATAATAATTATCTGGATATTTTCCTTTTTGTTGCAGATAAACGAATACATGTAATTGAAGGAATATAGTACTTTACTTATTGGTTTTCGAAAACATGACATATTCTTTTAAGTCGAAGTCTAATTATATATGTCCAAAAGTTTACTTTTTAATTTGTTTACAGGGAGGCTCAGTAAAGGACCATGCACACAATAAATTAAAAAACGGTTTCCGTGAATTAGTATAATTCTTTCATATGTTGTAGTCTTAAACATATGGTTTAGTTTCCTGAAAAAAAAAATAGTGGTTTCGTCGGTAAGGTTAAAATATTTAGCAATATCCAAGAATTTGCTACTAATACATAACAAATATTTTAAAACTAACTTCCATTTATATCTAGTTGATTTGCTACAATAAACACTGAACTTAGTTTTATGATGTTTTGGAGAATAGTATACAAGGTGGTTTACGTTATAATAGCATGACTTTTAAAATATTATATTTGGAGGATTTTGCAAATAAAACCGACACTCTCATGTTTTTTAACTTGGCTAAAGTTATTCTAATACTAGTACTTAAATTACTTTTTCTGGGTTTTACAAAGGACTACTGATTTTAATTACAATATAAAATGAAATCGTTTTGTGTACTTCTAATTACAATTTATTATCAGATGATATGTCACAGTTTAAACGTATTTTGGGTTCAGTTTGTTGTTTTAGACACTATAAGGAAGCTTCCCACCAAACACTGTCAGCTGGTCTGTGATTTTTAAATAAACCCTTGCCTTACTCTGTTATTGGCCCACTGACCACCTTAATTTGATCGAAGAATGCACAGAATCTCACCGGCCGATATCTGTTTCAACATCAGTCTATCTCTAATGGCAAATGTTGTCCTACCCGCAACATCTTTATGTGACAAACATACCTTGACCCTCATTCTAAACATTATTTTCGTCAAGTTAATGAAGAAATTCAAATTCACATAATTGTTTAAAAAATTATGTATTAAGGTAAAACATACAACAGTTTAAATCACATTTATTTTGCTCTTTTGGTCCTCCTCCATGGTGATCACCAGCTCCTCCCAGCCAGATTTTAATGGTGTTTTCTAAAGTACCATCCAGAGAGCTTTCAAGTGATTAACTTATAAAATACATCAAATATTGAGGCAAAATGTCTTAAAGCAACTAGAAAAACAGTGCAATTTCTAACGCAAACCAATGGGTATCTACCATACATGGTTAAAAATGTCAATCTCATTTATGTTAATAAAATTAAGGATAATATCAAACACGCTTGCAATAAGATCTTAAAAAGAATGGCCAACAAAAAAGAATCCTGAGGATAATTTATAAAAAATGTATCACTGATATACCACCAAACACAGAAAATACCTACAAAAATAGAAACCAAAGAATATTGAAGTAAATATTAAATAGTGTACTTACGGCATCAAAGATTGCATTAATGTATATTTGGGTGTATACCCCCAACACCTAAATGTCGTTCCAAAAAGTCCGTATATTTGATTACACTTCATACTTTGGAATAGCAAGTAAACGAAGAATGTTTCGTCTAATATATGGTGAATCAGAAAATTCCATATTAATTAAAGAAACTAGAAATTGTTAGATTCTATTATTTTTAAGCAGTTCTAGATAACTGTCTTCGAATAGTAATTCCTGAGGGTAGCGACAGCAGTTGATCAATGCCGTAGATAATCCTTGTGTTCTATTTTCATAATTTAAAGAGTTTTTGAAAAGTTTATGAGGTAGGAAAGCAGGTCCCCCCCCCCCCGAAACTTTGAAAATATGTTGGTATAGGCATACTTTTTACTAATTTTCGTGAGATCAAACCGTTTGGACCTCCCCCAAAATAAATTAATTTCTGTTTTGGACCCCCCCTAACCAAATTTTTGGCTACGTGCCTGATTGATATCAGGAAAATGACGTAATTGAGTTATTTCCGCACTACTTGATATTATCAAATGAGGTATTCCCCCCGAAAATCCTAAACTTATACTGTTTAAAAGTCGAGTCAGGATGATTGAGATAATCACGGTAATCCGGCAAACTTAAAGGGTCTGCCAGGGTTCCACTTACTCTTACCCGAGAACCCTCTGGAAAGTGGGTTCCTTCACCAAACAAATTGTTGAGTCTTGTCGACTCGAAATAAGGGATAAAGTTGCTAGACTAGTTAAAAGCCATATTTCTTCTGGGAATAAAGTTAAGAAGTGTAGATTTTGCAACAATATGACTTAATCTTTTTTATTTAAGCAAATCCAAGGGAGAAGGCAAAGCTAGTCAGTCAGTATCAACTTACAACTAAAAAACGTAAACCGGGTGGGTGGTTAACCTTGTCACAATTATTTTACAAATCTTCAGATTTTTTCAAAAATTAATACTGCACAAAAGTTCACTAACTTTCTTTTGAAGATTTGTTTTAAGTCTTTACCACGGGGACCACCAGTCTTTTAAAACTCTATTAGAGTTCACTAAAGTTTTTTAGGTCTTTGCCGATTTTTCATTTTCGCGGTGCACTTTTTTAGTGTAGTACACTTTTTTGAACGCAAAGATAATTGTTTACTTAATTCTAAGAACAAGAAATTTTCCTAATTGTTTGTTGAGAAAAGTTTGTAATTATTTTAACTAAATACAAAAGTTAAAATAATACTCATTCATTTACAGGTGATTACTTTTTGGTTGTTCATAAAGGGTTTTTTTTGTATTTTTAGCTATTCACTCAACGATATTTTTTGAATAATAATATAAGTCCTGCGGACAACAAGTCTCTTATTAATAACATTTTGATTAACAGGAAATTAACAAATATGTGGTTAAATATATATAAAAGAACAACGTTAATAATGGTTAAATATGATGGTAATAAAGAGATTAAATATATATTAAAACTAGTTAAGAAATAAGTGATTAGAATATAAAGTATTTGAAAGTATTTAAATATATAAACTTAGTATCAAAGATGATCATATAGCTCCTTCTATCTTACTGTATTTTGGGCGGTCAAGCAGAAAGTATGCATTTTAAAGACAGTAGTTCTACCTCGGTAGTTTTAATCTACCTAATACGGTAGATTTTCATGTTCTGCTATTTGTTCTAGGACCTCGCCGACTGATATACTTGGATATAAGGATATTACATCAAAACTGCCCGATATGTCATTTTTTCTTGTTAATTAGAAAGCATCTGCGAGACTTCTCCACCAAGGATTCAGTTTGTCATACTATCAGTTGTAATATTCCGGCCACACATTTCTCAAATTTATTGATTAGTAAATTGAGGATACTTATAAATTGGTCTCAGAGATAGGGACGTCTGCCTTATACATTTTTGTTAAGACAAATAATTTGGGACACTTGCTTGATTTTTCCATAGGAATGAGTTTCCTTTTAATTTCTAGGCCTGTTGAAAAATCGTTAATTTTCGTTTTTGTGATTTTTTCAAGTAAGTTGCAGGATATCTGCATAGTGACTTGTGGGACGGGTTGGCAAGTAGGCTTTTCATCTTATTGATGTAGTCTTTTGTGTATAACCACGGTCATATTGCCCTTTTTTGCCGATATTATGATTTTATCTTTACTTTAATTAAAAATATTCAAAGATGGTGAACAAATTGGCATAACGCAGCTTCTTCTTGAACTAAGGTTGATGTTTATCAACAAAACTTTACAATCTAATTAATAATCAAAATTGCTACAAAGTACTAGTGATAGGTCGTATAGTGACTTAAGGTCAACTGGGATTAGCACAAGCATCAAATAATTATTTTTGTTATAAGACTGATATCATGGCGTGTCTCATAATGATTGTTTTTGATCCGAACAATATACAAAACTTTATCTTCTGGCGTCAATTAAGTTTTTTTAATACTCCCGAAAGGCAGCCGTTTTCTCATTGCTAAGTCCATTGTTTCAGGACTATAATGAATCCATTAGGATACTCGGTCAGAAAAATTTTGAGACTAAAAATGACGATCAAAATGATGTCATTATGATACACCAGAAGATAATAGTTATTTTTATAAAATAGCGTTATAATGCATTCACTTCGATACTTCTTTAAGTGTCAAAATGGTCCACTTTTTCGCACTCATGCGATAAAATTTTTATCGCACTCATTCACTCTGTAAGAAATAATGTGAAAAGCATATTAGCAATTGTTAAAACTGCCTACTCATAATAAATATTAAATACACAGTTACTAATATTCGACATATTAAAACCAGATGATTTATTGCTACACACTTTTAGAGTCATCTATTAATACGCCGTTATTTAACAACACAACATATGTTCTGTTCTTCTTCTTTTCTTCCTGTTACTTTTGCTGCAGTTTTCTTCTTGTTTTCCACTGAATGTTCAGCATATCCTTCAGCTACTGCACTACTCTTCCATCCACCGTGCCCGAATCTGCTAACAAAGATGCAGAAAACCTTCGAAAACAATGTCCTGTGTATTCTGATTTCTCAAGTAAGTTAAAAAATTTTACAATCTGTTTAGGAATATCTCCGAAAGTATTAATACCAACTGGTTGAGTTGAGTATTTACCATCTCAATAGGCAATAAAAAGCTTTGTGTGTGGGGTGTGTGAAGGACGCAAACGAAAATATTTTCGTAAAATCTCCATCCAAATCTTCTATGTTTGGGTGATTGAATTCTCTAGGCTATTTGGTTTTGTATTTGAATGCAAATGTTCATACATATTTGTTTATTTTCTACCTCTTTTGTATCCATGTACGTTAACTCTTGTCTCCGGCATGCAAACGCCAATAATCAGAGAAACCTTAAACACTAAATATTTCATCTGCTTTAACGACAGATATTTCCATTTCATCTCAAATAAATATTTTCGACTTTTTAGGTCTGTAACCATCCGATTTTCGCTTTAGAAACGCCAGTAAACTGCAAAACTTTCGTATATTTATATTATCCTTCAGATATAGAGTACTTTTCAACTTCAAATATTGTCTCCAAAGAGTATATGCTTTTTGGTTTTTTGATTTTTCGTTGAAATAGGCGAGTAGAACTTTTTCTGAAACACGAACGGTCTTGTTTTGCCTCCGTTCAAGAAACCGAGTGTACGCCAATTCATAGAAATGTCTGGATTTGTCTGGAAGTATGGCTGCTATAGCTTCTTCAGCACTATTTTCGATATCGGATGGAATATCTTCTTCGCCCATTTTTTTAATTCCCTCGTAAAAGGAAAGTATTGTAATCATGAAAAAATCACCCTTCGAAAATTATGAATCTAGTTCAAAAAGTAAGAATTTGTGGCAGGCAAAAATGTTTAAAAAGCCATAATATATGTACAACTAAATGAATATGTATTGAACTAAATTGGGTTACACTTCACTATTCCTAATAAAAGGAAATATTCATAACGAGAGAAGTTCCCGGTAAAGAAAATTTACCTATATTTTTACTTCGTATTGCTGTTTGTCAACACAGTTTTTACATTCTCATTAATAAATCAAAGTAACTACAAAATACTAGTGATATGTCGTATAGTGACTTAAGGTTATGTTAGGTTAAACTTAAGGTTGACTGTGACTAGATGAACGTTGATGTTTAAGCTGTTATTTTGTTAATAAATAAATATATACTTAGCCAAATAGATCTATATTTTTTTGGAATTATGTGGGTATCTTTTGTAATTTGTCATTATATGCAACTTAATTTTGTTTTTATTATTTAATATTTTTTTAAATGCCCATAGGTGTCCTTCAATTTTCTTTAATGTCCCACTTTTTTGAAAGGAAATCCCTCCAAATGTGGATCAGGACTTGGCAATCCTCCTTATATAAAAGAATTTACCGGGGTGTTAATGCTTTCTGTATATATTTGAGCGTCATAAAAAATGATTTTGAGCAAATAATAGATGTGTAGAGTAGGGGAGACTGGGGATACATTGGATAATTTTTAGTTATCGGCTTGTACTATTTTTAAAATAAATGTTTTCCCTCTAATTTTTGTGTTATATATTGGGTTGCTCTTCACTGATATATCTAACAACATAAAGATTTGAAAAGTAATAAGGATTTTAATGTAGGACACTTTCAGTGACCTGATTTCAATTGTCCATAGTATCCCTACGGCTGGGGTAAAAGTGGCCTGTCCATTCCGGGGATACTTTGGACATACTCTTAAAATTCGCAAAATCGAGAGTTTTTCGAAAAACAACACATTTATTATTATAAAAGTAATTATAAAGAATAAACAAACAATACAAACAAACAATATCAAAAATAAAAAATAGTGAATACCAAAACAAAATCCATGGATGGTAATACAAAAAGTATTAATGAAAACTATATTCAGTTAGGTCCATATTAAAATAGGTCATATCTTTAAAACGGGCACGCGTATGTTGTACTGCTGCTGGTAATACTAAAACAACTTGCTCAAAAGTGATGAAAGAGGTTTGCTCTTCTGTCGGTGGGAATCGATTTGATGGAATCGAACGTTTGTAAAATTTAACCTTATACCCGCCGCGAAGCTTACGTTCAACACAGCCTACGTAATTTCTGCCCGACCATGGTATTTTTCCGGGAATTTTGACAATTATAAAATTATCTTTAACTATTTGTTATTTATCTGTATCTGTAAAATCGTCTTCAATCAAAACCTTTCTTTTAACAGCTTTTGATTTTTATTTTCTAATTCCTCCTTTTCTGGCGTGCCCGTAGCAGTCATGGTTCTTCCACGTTTTCTGTTCCTCGTATTTTTTCTTGGTCTAGCTTTTGGATAAGGCCTACTTTCTTCTGGGCTTACAAATGAAAAATCATCTTTATTCATCTCTAATATGCATGTTTCTACATTACTGGTAAAAACACTTGCTTTGGCGGTAATTATAGGACTGATAGTAGGACTTGTTATGGCAATATCCCCATTACTGGTAGAAGAACCTGTTAGGGCAATATTTATAAAACTTGTAGATGAGAAGTATGAGGGGGTAACGTAAATATAGTAATCCCATGCTCCTTACAATACGTTATAGCTTCTATACTAAGGTGCGACTAATGATTATCCATGAGCAGAAGACAGGATTTTCTTTGCTGCACCTTACATTTTTTGTTAAAAAATTTAACACTTGATTCAGCCTGATTTATGCACAAGTCCAATATATCCCGGCATTGCTCTAGATATCATGCGGTGCTCGTCAAAGCGCTTTCTGGGAAATACCCATACAGGCGGCAAAGCATTTTTAGCGCACAAATGATTCCAACTTGTGTTACCAGTTCGCCACGTTCTCTAGAAGCAAATTGAACAGCCTAGTGAAAAAAACTACACATAATACCTATACTTAAAAAAAATCTCATTATATTGACCCGTTTTTCACCTTTTTCCTTAGAACTTTTGATACATTAGCTACAGTGGTTATGGACTTGCTTGATAGTGATGTCTTTCGTTAACAATTTCTAGCTTGCGAAAAAGGTCTCCTACAACAATTCTGTTGAATGCAGTCATGCGAGCAAGAGAAGCAGATTCTGGTTTTTTAATTCACAATTTTGGATTTCTCTTTAGGAAAGCCGAAAACCAGACTTCTCTTGCCATTTCCTTGTCTTTCCATACATACATTTGGAACGTTAAGTGAATTTTTGATAGTGAACTGGAATGCTAACTGTCTAGTTTTTTTCGGAGTTAGTCCATAAAACAAGCTAGAACATTTTGTCAAATATTGCGCAAGCGACTTTTCCATCTCTTGCTCGAAAATTTGCCGATTCTTAAAATAGGAAGTGTTTCAATTCCTTCATCCCGCACCCTCTTAACATATTTCGCCAAGCGTAATTTTGTAACGTTATGCATTTCCGCTACGATTCGCAAACTGCCGACACCATTAAGATCAATCTTCCACTGCTTACCTCATATCTATGTATAAACTAGATACAAACCGAAGCAATAGTAAATTTAAAAAACGCTCGGACACAGACAAAAAATAGATTTAAAAAATAAAAAAAAAGGAACTTTAAAGAGCATCAAAAACGGCATTTTCTTCTTAATTTAACTGATGTTGTAGCTCTTACCATTCTGGAGATAGCAATAGTGGTACACCCTGTATACGGTATTCTATTAAAAAAATGAGAGTAAAGTCATATTCTTTATTTGAGACACTCTGTATCTTAGTTTTTAATTTATTTATCCTTGGATTTAAATAGATTCATGCTTTTGGCAGTCACTGTATAAGAAATATTATGAAAGAAATGCTAGCTGGGGATACATAAAATGGACCATCACCGGGGATACAATGGACAATGTCCTTGTATCCCCGGCGGACGCCATGATAGATTTCAAATATGTTGTCAAAATAAAACGTTATTTTTCAGTAAACTTATATACAATATGATGCAAATGATTTCCATTACGATATACATACCCAAACGATATTGAACACTTCGAAAACACAATAAAATTAGCACATCAACTTACTTTTAAATTTACACCAGAAACGTAAAAATGAAAGAAATATCCGGCACTACAACATACGTTACGACAAAAGTGCGTGCAATTGTCGACTGTTTGATCATGTAATTCGAACTGATTTTGCCGATAGAGGTAGCGCAGGCAATGTTTAGGCGAGAGTGTCCCCGGTCTCCCCTAAAGATTGAAGCAAACACATATCTCCCGATATAAAAAAAAGAAACAGAACTAATAAGAAGGGACAAAAGAAAGGTTTACAAGATTATTGTAATTACATTATCGTCTAATTTGTAAAATATTAATGCAATTAATCGAGTTTAACACTAATGTACTTATAGATTCTTGGTCTGGGCTGCTGCCACATTGATCGAACGTGCATTTCACAGTTAATTCGGAGGAAGTGAGATCTACCTTTAAATTCTAATTACCGAATACCTTTACGGTTAGACAATTTATAAGATACTAGATGGCACTGATGTACCGGATTTAAATTTACCAAATTCAGTCTATCGCACTTAAATTGTGGCCAACATTAGGATAACCTATTTTCTATATTTAAACATTTGCTCTCTCCGAAATATTATGGCAGATATTGGCAGAAAACAGTTGTTTGCAACTTGTTTGCACTCGCAGTGCCTAGCAATATTCACTTTGTCTAGGTCAAATTAGTCCTCAAAAAGCTAGAATTAAAAAAATGACCTGGTCACTAATATTCCTGAGGTACGAATTAAAAAATGGCTCTAGTAAGCAGAGCCAATACGGAACAGCTAATCAGCAGTTATTGGAATACTACTTCGATGGGGTCTGGACTACGTGCCTATGTTAAGCAATATAACTATTAAACTTAAACTTTAATATTATTTAATATTTATGGTAAAACCGCCTACTGTCTCTAATTCCGGCATAACTCGTCTCTATTGTCGGCACAGAGTTGTCTTCCTTTTCGGTTGATGTTCAATATATTAAATTCGGAAAAAGCAATACACTCATACGCGCCATAACCGTGGGGCTAGCCCCCAGAACCCGTCTCAGTGGGGGTGGAGCCCCCAGGGCCTTTTCTGTTAATGTTAGAATATACGGTTAAGATTGTTGTTTCGATCTCATATTGTTTGATTTTTTCATATTTTTATAAGCTTTGTTATATTAATTATTACTAGCCTCCAAGAGGGAAATATTGTAATGGTGAAAAAATTACCCTCCGAGTTTGCGTTTCTGTTTTTGTATCCCTGGACCCCGAAAAACTCATTTCCGCCAGTCTGTCTGTCTGTCTATTTGCATGCGGCATGGCTCAAAAACTACTTATCTGATTGATGTCAAATAGAATGTGATGATAGAGGTAAACTGGTAAAATTTTTGTGTAAATCCATTATGGCGGAACAAAATCGCGGCCTAGTAAATAAAACACCTTGTACCAAAAAGCTATTTATCCAATGGACTTTAAATTTTCAACAAAAATCAAGTTAAACAGGAAGAGACTTGTAAATTTTTAGTGCGAATCCTATATAGCAAAACAAAATTGCGGCCTAATAAAATGTTTAAATATTCGGAAAGATTCCATGTGCTGGAATAAAATCACCTTTTTATGAAGCAAAAAATAAATCACATAATTTATTTTTTGTAGACTACGTAAATGATGTTATAAAAAAATAACGATAATAATATTTAATAAAATTAAAACTGAACTATTAGTTATTATCAAATGTATATAGTCTGTGTATATAAGTAGTGGAATTCTGTACGAGATAATTTACCGATTTTTATGTTTGCATATATATTTGGTAATTGGAAGTTTGCTTTGTGTCTTCATTGCGTAGTTCAATCTGTACAATGTATGCCGGAATATATTTACTGAAATTACTGACGAATAAAAATTAAAAAAAGTCTGTATTTTATTCTCTTAATTCAGGATAATTTGAATCTCTATAACGTCGTTATTATAATAAAATGTGTTTTTCGCACAGCTCTGTTTCACCGTATGCCTGTAATTACCGGCGTCTATGACTACACCTTTTTATATTTATTTAGTGAAATAGAGGGTGCGGTAAACCTAATGGCCTATTTGACGTATCTGGGAAACCAATAAATAGATTCCTTTAAAATGTTGGCATTTGCTATAGGTAAACATAGGTTTTTTGTTAAAATATTGAATACTAAGCCGGTGGCAAGATCCGTTTTCTTAATGGAATGCTCTGTTTCTTATTGCATTTTTGTATTTTCCTGAACATTCCAAGTACTTTTTGTAATATATTTCCTATACCTGTTCTCAATTCGAGAAAATTTCGCTCGCAGCGGACTTGGTTAACAGTAAATAAACACCGAATCTTATGTCAAAATACTATGTTGAAGTTCTGTTTTCTATTTTCTATTTTGTAAAAAAAATTCATCAAATGAACCAGGGGTTCGAACACATATCCATTGCTATGAATCTGGACTACCCTACCAATGCGCGACTAGGCTTCCTACCGAAGATTTAAAGAACCTGGGTTATACTCCGCCGAAATAAACGTATATATTGGACGGGACTGGTCAATACGTCAGGTGATCCAAAATAAGCCAATAAGATATCTCCCATTACACAAGTCTCCTGGAAATTGAAATCTCGCCCGTGGCTTGGTACCGCACCTGCCATAGAGTCAGTCATGGGCGGCAACTTTTCTTATTGTAGGCTGAGATAATTTGTTTATTTATGAAACTAAGTTTCTGCTGTACTAGAATGGAATGCTATATACAACCTAGTTTTTCAATTTGAGTTTCGTTTTTTGGGTTTCCAAGTAGTTTACCTATAGTTATTTGTTGATTATGTATTGTTTGTGTATTTTACTTTCTAAGAGTTCTCTCAATTTTATCCTTGTGCCTTTTTTTATGGTACGACTACTTGGGATCTGCCTGGTTAATGTTCTTTGGCGCTCGTTGTTCGGTAAGCAACTGTTGATGGCTTTCTTTATGATGCGATTTGCGTATCCATTTTTCTTTAAGCTCTTTTTGTCTTGTTTGTGTAATGGCTCCGATCTCGATATAAGATCTTGCTTTTAAGTATCTGTCGGAATGTGCTAGTTTATTCGTGTATTCGATATGTCGGTTAGCAGTGCTGTGACCAGAACATCTCAAAATAAAAAAATGTTGTTCTCCTCTAACTTTAGAGTAAATTATATCCTGAGGTAGATTAAATTTACGAGCCCATAATTTGGGCTTCAAAGGATCTCAATCAGAATACTACATTGAAAAACGGTTTCGGTGAATAGTAATAACTCTTTTTTATATTGTAGTCCCGAACCTGTAGTTTCCTGGACATATTTTGGGGAATTAGTTTCGACCGAGGTTTGGACCCTATGTCAGATCGTAGGGGCTCTTGATTTAAAGTGTTAACAAACATTTAAGAATCTGTGCCTGAATTGTATTTGATTTGATACTATAACAAAAATATTAAAGTAAGTATTATGTTGGTTTGAAAAACAATATACAAGGTTGTCGAAGTAAAAAAGCAATATATTTCATTAAAGCATATTTATAAAATGTCAAGAATTAAACGATCCACAACTAAATATGGCTAAATGGAATATCATAATATTAATTAATTAACACTTTACAGGCCCCAGCAGTAATAACTCAATCAAAATTTTCTAAAGTAAAAATTATTTTATAAAGCAGTATCACGATTGTGTGAACCTTTTCTTTAGTTATCGTCGCTAATGAGGGTATTAAGCTTAAGTATGTTAAATAAAAGTATTTTATCAGTTTATTTTTAATATAAAATAAACTGATAAAATACTTCTATTCAAAATTTGGCTTATACGGGCATAACGTAAAATTATAAATTTGCTAATATGGACAGTACCTAATAGCGATGTCAGCGAAGGCACTACTGTGGGAATAATAATTTAATGCATATTTAGTTTAAATTTTAGGTATAATAGGACAATTGGAGTATTTTTGCAAGTTTAAACACAGCATATCTTTTATATTCTGTGAACTGAATTAATGCGGGGTGAACTAAAATCCCGTCAATTGATAGTACGTATATATAAAAAACTATTCATATATTTTATTTAAGTCGTCTGGAATTTTGACTGCAATTTCATACTCTCTAGGATTATATTAGTATGTATATTTTTATATTCTTGTAATTTTTAAAATATTTTTCCAATACTTCACTGCATTTCTTTAATAAGTGTTACACTTAAAGTTTATTACGAGTGGGATAGAAAAACGCGCTGAAGTAAATTCACAAAAGCCAAAATATTTAAGTGCTGCATCAGTCCTATTACTTGCAGAAGGGGAAACATCTTATCAAACTAGCTTTAATAGGGGCCGTTTTATACTTATATTTTATCAATTCAAAATTTCTTGAAAAGTATTTTAAATTCTTCGCAGAAAATATTTCCATGCAGCATGTAGGGGACCTGAGGGAATTAGAGAAAAACCTTCTCTGGCTCACCTCCCTCTTAAGTCCTTATTCCGCTGGCCCCTAGGGAACTCCGCCCACTCGACCTTGAACCCATTTGACCTTGAGATCTTTTGAAGGTCAAATTGTTTGGCATTGAAATGTAGTGGACCATTGACTTTGAAAATTTTTTGAAGGTCGACCACTTGACCTTTGACGCACTTAACCTTGAAATTATTTGACCTTGTGGCGTCTTCGAACTACGACTTTGACATGTCTTTAACACTTGACTTTGAAATGTTTTAGTGGGGGGTTTTATACTATTTGGTATTCTAGTGCTAGAGTTTTGACGAGCGTCAGTTGTTCAACATGTTTGTAAGTGGTAACCTCGTGTATACTTAAAATGTTTTATCCTTGATACATTTTTCGGTTTTGATGTGACATATTTTGGTCTTGAAGATGTACATGTATGTACGCTTTTCTTGAAGTTCTGTCATTTACTATTTTTAAATATTGCAAGCACGCGTGACTGTGCAATGTGCATGACTTAGCATGGATCCCAAGTGAAATATTATATTTACCTCCGACTCAAGACTCGCAAATCAATGTAACTCTACTACGCGGAGGATTACTCCTATACCTATTTTTGAGTATAATATCGAAAATATCAGAATAAAATGTAATTCTGCAAAAAAACTACTATTTTTGAAACAAGAAAATGGTGCGGTTAGGAGATTTACTTACGATGACTTTATGAAATTTTTGAAATTTCTCAATAACAGGTGATTTTTTGTGAAGCGCCAATTTTTAAATCGGAAAATAACTGCATATAAATTTCTTGGTTGAAAAAGAATTCATCGGCTTATCCACATTCAATATTCATTCTGGTGTTTTAATGACTTTAATATGAAAATATCATAAATTTACTTATAGCTAGTAGAGAAATTTGCTCCATATAATTTTCGGTATAAGTAAGATTCACCACCTTTATGTTCTGTATATCAGAGGTTTTACCTTTCGTTTCACCATAATTACCCCATGTCATGTTACACACATAAAGGAGGCGTGAAATGTAAATCAGAAAAAATATCTAATTATAAATTAATAATCCAAAATTGGATTAACATAACCAGTACTGCATCTACAACTTTTAAGGCCCTAAGCCCGCTTGAGATACGAGCTCTTATCCCTTAAAAACATTGCAGCCAGTGCCGTATTTATGCGCTCCAAGCTCCTGGGAAAAACTGAAGACCAAAAAAAAGTCCTCTCTTCCATATAGCAGAAACTTATCCTTTCCTTTAATATAATAATATATAATAAATTACCTATTTTACTGATAAAATGAAATAGTGAAAATTACATCAACGATTTTTGTTGTAGCAAGGCGGCGCGCGGCGGGGGCCCACTTTTTCAAGGGCACTAAGCGCGGGCCTCACGGGTCTAATGGGTAATGCCGCCAGTGTTAATAGAGCACTGAACGAATACCGGAACACGCTTATCACCGTATTCGTTGTTAAATCGCACACCCGATGTCGATAGCAAGTAAAATCGAACTTTTGAAGGTAATTAGTTTTCTAGCTATGTTGCGAAAAAAACGACAGATAGTCAAACAGACAATTGGAAAGACAAGAGGAAAAGACGGACAGACGCCCATATGGAGGGGCAGGCGCAAGCGGGCAGACGGTCAGAGGGATAGACAAATATACAGTTCGATAAAACTGGGTATAAAGATTTTTTTTTTGTTATCTGGGTACTCTAAAACGTTGATGACCTGTATAAATAAGTATAGGTGATGTTTTTACGATTACAAAGAGTGGAACGATTCGTTTAAATTCAAGCTTATAATGTGTAAAGCAACATCCAGACACAATACTCCAATATTTGTTTGTGCCAAAAAACACAAGAGAATGTACATTTTTTATTTACTGGGAATGTTTTCAAATGAGATAACCAGGTGATTATACTATTCAACGACCAAATCTTATTAACTATTTTTCTTTAATAGTCTAGAAGATCTAGTTAGAGTGTATCTCATTAACCAATATTACGTAATATAAATACACTATTTTGTTTTATTAATATCTCTATTTATTAACAAAACTAATTAACAATCAAATAACTACAAATAATTATTATTGATGTAAGCCGTATAGTGACTTAAAGTTGTCTATGACTATCAGATATCAAAAATATCATAAGTGTGTGTAACTACTACATTATAGATTCATACTAAGCACACATTTTAACATATTAGTACTGTATCAATTTAATATACGGCATCAGTAGTTTTGTTTATACTTTAAACTAATGCATGATCTGTGTGAGATAAATACTGAACTTAGAGGTGCTTTTTAAAAAAATAACTACAGCATAATTTAAAGCCGTTAATGTATAAACAAATAATAAAACACCTGCAAACTTTTCATCTATATAGGACAAGTTTATAACCAGATTTTACAAAATGTTCGTTTTTGTTCTTTTTCAAAATTGTCGGGTTTGAAATGTTCGTAGCGCTCCCAAGGTAAAATAACGACAGATTTAGGCTATTTCGAAAAGTTTCAAGAAAAATATTTCATTAATATTTGTATTTTAGTATAACATAAAATTCATACAATGTTTAAAAGCTGAGTTAGTTTTTGGTAGTGGCAGGCGACATTTTGAGAGAGGTTACTGTGATGGTGAAGAAGTAATTTTAGCGGATACGGCAATTTGAAGCTGAATCTTAATATTTATCTACTGTTTATAAGAATGTGATCCCTTCCACCAAACTAAGTTCCGCGTACAAATAAAATTAATTACTGTATTAATATTCGCCTCAATCGCTACCCTAGAACCAAATATTAAGTATTGGTGATAATAGCTTAAACAAGTACTTAAAAAAATGGAACTTATTAAAAATTACATATGCGTTATTTCTTGGATGTTTCAGCATAAAATGTTCTGCGTCTTCGATAAAAAGTGTTTCCAATTTATAACTCAAAATGGTGAGACTCGGGATATCTACGCTGTAAACCCCCTTCGTAAATATTTTTTGGGGCAATAAACACTATTGCCTCTTTATAAAATGGAAGTGTATCAAGGATTGTCTGTTTAGAGCTTGTTACTTCTAGAAAATATCAGTACCGATCTGGTACTGCTGGAGCTTGTAACTACCATTCCTACGTAACGTCGCGATTGGCTTTAACCATAGTAGAAATAAACACTATGCTGCAACCTTCAGCTGATATGTCCCTTTAAATTAGAGCCCTAATTTAGAGCGAATGAGCTGCTGGCAGTAGTATGAGTGTATAATTATTTATAAAAAAATTTTTATAGATCATAGAGAGGGTCCATCCTGCAACCACTGTGGTTTTAGCTCGAAACTAGTTCTAAACGTTTTATCGTGCTTTTTCTCAGACCTATTTCAGAAAACTTAATATATACCTAGTTATCAATGCAAATTAGTAGAAGTTTTAATCGTCAGCAGCAAATTTTTGTTTGGTTAAGTTCATACAAGCTTATTTTGTTATATTTACTTTTTTTACCATTTGTACCTTTATAGTGACTGGGAGATCCTTATTTACTTAAAATAACGATTTTTTTTTTCATTACTTTAAGAAGGTCGTTTCTGAGAAGATATAAAGAAAATATAAAATAAAGAAATAAGTATAGTAAGATGGCAATCTTTGGAAAAAAATCAATAGATGACAACATTTTACAAACTAGTTATCGATCTTAAATTCTGAAGTAATATCATTTTTCTGCTATCTGTACTTCTGCACTGTCAAATTTTACTAAGTCAAAAAACTACCAAGGAGGTTTATTTTACTAAGTAGGTTTATTTGAATCTCGCGGCAAAATATTTCACTTGTGATATATCTATGACTGTGAACTTCAAACTGACATAATGTGTATTCACATCACAATGTTGACGCTTTGGTTAACGAAAACATGGCAATATCGTTGCCGTAATATTTCAAATAAAGCACCACAGGATCAAAAATTGCTTTGCAGAGACCAAAACTCTTCTTTTCGACTATATACATAATAAAATTATGAATCGAAACATTCCGTAGACAGACTAGTCTACATGTTAAGATATGTAATTTTATTAAATATTTGCTTCAATTAATTTAAAGTTAAATATTTTTATTCGGTTGCGAAAAACCCAAAAAAGATTTTTGTTTGTCAATCTAAACGCAACAAATAATCTGAACACATTTAAAAAAAAAACAGTTTTAAAATCGAAATATTTTCGGTTATTTATTTTCGCTTTTTATATTAAAATATTATTTAGAATTAACCTAAAATAGTTTTAAAAAATTAAATTGCTTCATTTCTAAAACCGTTTTTTTTAGATTTTGTTTCTGTTTCGTTAACCTAACAGTGGCCAAATTAGTGAAGTTAAAAATAATTTTTCAGTAAAAATCTGCATATTGAATTTATTTCATTGTATTGTAGAAAACATGTAAAAATGATTATTTTAATCACGATATCATAACGTCGATATTATAGAACATCTCTAGTATACTGGCAACATTGGCTATCAGGCGTCAATTTAGAACGTTTACCGCTTAGTACTTGGTTTTAGTATTGAAAATAATATTGGGATCATTATTAAGGAAACTTAACATAGCTTGTAACAACTTCGACACCGAAACTGCGATAACGTGGGCAGTAAAATAACACGTATAGGTTAGGAGCGCCGACGCATTAAATGAATAAATAAGATAACATTATAATAGGAGGTAATAGAGAGTGGACAGTTAAATGCGCTATACGGCTACGAGTGGTTTGTGTGACCGAAAATTGATGCGACGCCATTATTAGGAGCCAAACATTCGTAGTGGAGCCAGTGTTTATTTTTGTGTTTTGTGCTGTTAAAAGTGAAATAAAGACTTTGATTTTGTGATAAACAATATGGTGTATTGTTGTGCTTACGGCTGTAAAAGCCGTAATGATAGAAAAGAGTCAGGAGTTACGTTTCATAGGTAAATATTCTACATCGACTATTTGCATTACGGCTTATTTTATACCATATTTCAGTCAAAAGACAAGAAATTGCAAATATTTTAAAGTATTATTAAGGTACCATGTATACCAACGTCTCTTATTAATTTTACTTAAATTGATTAACATTTTCATTCATAATCTCTAATTCATACAATTAATTTGCAGTTAGGCGATTTCATCACCCAGACTCGTGCATTCTTTTTAGATAAATAATATTAAATTAATGAAAGTATGCAATAATATTTTATTATGGGGTGAAATAATCCTCTTCATGACGATAATAATATAATATTTTAAAAAATAATAATATTTCAAGTAAATACAGATGGAAAATAAAAATAAATACCTATTATGTATTAGACAAGGAACCTTTTTCATCAGAAATGTCATATGATCTGTCTTTTATGCATAGATTTTATTTGAATGATTTTTTTGTAATGAAAAAGATAATTATTATTATCTTATCGTTACTAATTATTACAAACCTTACTGAACAAATACAGTATTTAGATAATGTGAGATACTCGGTGAGTTATACCTTTCATCAAGCAAGCCTTCAACTAAAATATGTTTAATTGTCCTATTGTTGCTTTCTAGTGCAGAACGTCACTTGACCAGACATTTTTTGGCAATAAAACCTATGCATTTTAGTAATATACATAGTCATTATATAGTTCTTAAAATAAACTTTTTTTTTTCATAAATCATTTTTATTTTTGTTCTAGATTTCCAAGAGATCCAGAAAGGGCAAAACTTTGGATACAAAATACGAAACTTGCAGACTGGAAACCTTCTTTAACAGACAGGCTTTGTTCAAAACATTTTGAAAAAACTCTTTTTTATCGTGCTGGTGAAAGAGTTCGTCTGCTAGATGATGCTGTACCCACAATATTTCTAGAACTACCAGTGTATTTACAACCAAAACAGGTATATGTTATATAAAATATATATATATCTTAGTTTGGGTAATATATTAAAAAAAAACAAACCGGTCATACAAACTTTTAAGATTATGAACATTGTACTAGTGTACTTATCATATATATTTTTACAGGAACGAAAAAGGCGTGTTCGCGAAGAGCCAAGTGTCATGGAATCACCTGCTACACCAAGTACTTCAGTCATGTCCCAAGGAGATGAAAGTCCAAGAAGAAAAAAACTTAAAAGGCAGTTGTTCCGAGAAGTAACTAGAAGTCGAGAGAAGTCAAGGAAAATCAGAGTATTGGGTCAAAAGGTTAAAAGATATAAAAAAAAAATTTCATCCCTAAAAATGGTTTTAAAACAGTTAAAATCCAAAAATTTAGTATCTGATGAAAATGTATCAGTATTGGAAGGTATGCCTACCATAACGAAAGAATTATGGAAACGTAAAATGGGAAAAGGGAAAAAATATTCTCCAAATTTGAGAAAATTTGCAATTTCTCTGAGTTTTTTCTCTCCTAAAGGCTACGATTATGTTAGGGATACTTTTGATTCTTGTTTACCACACAGAAGCACCATAGGTAAATGGTTTAAGAATGTAAATGCCGAGCCTGGATTCACAAATGAAGCATTTGAAATGCTAAAAAAGCATGTTGCGTCTTCAGGCAAGGCTGTAATTTTATCACTTATAATCGATGAAATGTCCATACGCAAACATGTTGAGTGGGATGGAAAGAAGTTTCATGGCTACATACATTTTGGGGTTGACTTTAAGGATGATACCAATGCAATGGCCAAAGAGGCCTTTGTATTATTGGTAACCTGTATAAATGGGCGGTGGAAGCTTCCTGTAGGGTATTTTTTTGTTGATGGTCTAAGTGGGAACCAGAAAAGTGCACTTGTTTCACAATGCATACAATTAATTTGTCAAACAGGGGCACAGGTTAGTTCCCTCACATTTGATGGAGCTCCATCTAATGTGTCAATGGCCCAAACATTAGGCTGCAATGTAACTTTGCCACAATTAAAACCCTATTTTGAATATCAAAATAGGCAAGTTTATATTTTCTATGACCCCTGCCATATGGTCAAATTAGTTAGGAATACTTTTGGGGAAAAAAACATTATAATAGATGGGGAAGGGAATACAATTAAGTGGGAGTATATTGAAAAACTGGAAAAATTACAAGACTCTGAGGGCTTGCATTTGGGAAATAAACTCCGTAAGAGTCACCTAAATTTTTTCAAACAAAAAATGAAGGTGAAACTGGCCGTTCAACTTCTTAGTGAGTCAGTCGCAGATGCCTTAATTTATTGTGAAGACCAGCTGAAATTAAACACTTTTATAGGATGTAAGGCAACTGCTAATTTTATCAAAATATTTAATTATTCCTTCGATATCCTAAATAGTAGATCTCTTATTCCACCAGGATATAAAAAAGCTCTATGTGAAAAAAATGTTGAAACCATGACATCTTTCATAAACAATGCAGTTTTGTATATTTCTACTTTAAAGTTTAGTGATGGGGAATTAGTTATTAATTCAAGGCGAAAGACTGGTTTTATAGGCATAATAATTTCTTTAAAAAGTAGTTTATTGCTCTACAATGATCTTGTTGCTAAACAAAAATCTATAATTTATTTGCCATTATATAAGGTCAGTCAGGATCACCTTGAACTTTTTTTTTGCTCGGTAAGATCAAAGGGAGGGTATAATAATAACCCTACAGCACGTCAATTTACAGCAGCCTATAAAAGGCTGTTAGTTCAAGCAGAAATCCGCCCAGGTGGAATGGGAAATTGCATTCCTCTGGAAGATATTCCAATATTAACAGGCTACAGTAGGTCTGAAAATCCAATTATTAATATAAATTGCAGTGTGATACCATCTGACACAGAAATAGTAGCAGATGATATAACAGAAGTAGTTTTAAGAGACCATGAATATATTATGAACCCTGATATTATTAGTAATTGTTCACAACAAATTGTCATTTATATAGCCGGATTTGTATCGCATCACTTACAAAAAAAAATAAAGTGTGAACACTGTATTGGGGCGATACTTGGAAGTAGGGAAAACTTTCTGAATTCCCTTATAGAAAGAAAAAATCATGGTGGATTAACATATCCCTCAGAAGATGTGATTAATATTTGTAAAATTGTTGAACATTTTATAAGAATTTACGAAAATAAGTTAACAAGGCCCAATTTTATTAAATTTCTAATAAATAAAATAATGTTTTCTTGCATTGAAGAACAATTTTTTAAATGTTTAAATGAACATATTTTAAGTTGTAGTAATAACCATATATATTTTCTAATTGAATCTGTGGTAAAAAAATATTTAAATGTTAGAATTCATTTTATCACCAAACGGAAATCAGAAGTGACAGATCCAGTAAGAAACCAATTAACAAAACTGATTTTATTTAAGGGACAGTAATATAGATTTTAAGTTATATATTATACTTATAGTTATATATATTATACTTCTTACTTTTTTTAAATTGTGTAATAATAAATATTTTTAAGCATAAAATAGTTTGTTTTATTCAATTAATAATTAAACTGAATAAAAATACTTTGAATCCTTGCCAGTGGGAAAGTCTGTACCACGTATAAGAAAACTTTAATATTGATTTCTCAGAAAATCCTATTCTGGAAAAAAACTGGGTGCATAAAGAAAAAATAATTTTGACAGTATTAAAAATTAGGCCCGATATGCAGGGGTTCAAAAATACCTAATATGTTTGATAGTGGCAAAATTATTCTTTCTTTGGGCACCCACTTTTATCAAGAATTTTTTTTGAGAAATCTAATAGGTATTTTTTTCCATACATCATGTATGGAAAAAATACCTATATAGTTTTTCGCGGGCCCTGTATATTATTCTTTCTTCGTGCATCCACCTTTAACAAGAATTTTTTTTGAGAAATCAATAATTAATAGGTATTTTTTTCTATACATCGTGTATGGAAAAAATTACCTATATCTAGTATAGTTTTTCGCGGGCACTGTATATTATTTTCTCTGAAGATTTTTTATACTTTAGGATAGAATAATGACATGTAATAAAAAAGTCAACCAATTAAAAAAACACGTATTTTATTTGAAAACGCTAGTCTTGCTTGGTACAGTAATCACACAACTTTATATTCTCTAATGCTTATGTGTTTCATAAATACTCCTACTTTTTATCTATTTTTCCATAATAATTTAAAAAATAACATTTAATATACACGCGAATACATTTAAAAAATAATATATATTTAAAGCAATGTAATATAGATGAGTCCTCATGCAACGCCACTGGCCAAACCCGCGTGGAGCCAGCCGGTAACATGATACGTTGCATATTTATCTGTCCACTCTCTTATTTCGTCATTGGGATTGCCCATGTATGGACTTCGTTAGATATATAATAACTGTGATATAGATGAACAGATTTTATATAGAAATAAAATAGTCCATTGTTTGTGTGCGTATTGTGTGTAACTAATTTTAGGATTGAAAGTACTATTGGGATCACTTTTATGCTTAACTTAACACTGCATCTCGTAACCTCGACGAAGTAAAATCCCGACACCGAAACTGCGATAACCTGTTCAGTAAAATAATATGTATAGATTATGAGTGCGGACGCACTAAATGAGTAAATAAGATAAAATTATAATATGAGGTCATCGGATTGCCATAGATGAACATATTTTATATAGAAATAAAATAGTCCGTTGTTTTGTGTATGTATGTGTGTAACAAAATTCTGAGTGTTGTATTAAAATAAGGTAAATACGGATTGCCAATGCATAGATGAACAAATTTTAGTAAAAACAAAATAGTTCATTGTTTTGTATATGTGTACAACAAAATTTCGAGTTTTATTAGAAGAAAGCAGCCATCATTAATTACGTACGGAAATGCACGAAATTATGATTGCAACCGATGTGAAAACTATTTTTTTTTGTTAAAAAAGGTAAGTTATATTATATGTATGTTATATTTGAATCGATTTTTACTAGACATTATTTATTTAACTTTAACTTAACAAAAGGTCCTAGCTTTTCGTTTTATATTAATGCTAAATAAATTATTGATAGGTACGGATTTATGTGACAGCACGACAATAAAGCATTCTCAAGTAATAATAAATACATCTGAATATTAAGTTTTAAGGCTATAGGCAAAGAAATTGCTCACACGTGTATTTATATTAATCTATCACCTAAATGTAAATGGAATCAGAATTTAATCGTGTCCGATGTTTTTTAAAAACATTGCGACAGGGAGAAGGCCGACAAATTAAGAAGAAATATAGGGAGGTCTATCATTTTGACATAATTACAATAGTCACATTTAACCCATCTTTATTAATAATATTAAAATGCTATAATTGTCACAAACGGTCATGAATAAAACTTAAAAAAATTGGGAATGGAACGATCTTTATCTTTTAATATATCGGGTGTTGTTTTATACGGCTATACCATTTAATTTCAGGCCCTCTCTCCTGAAATTTCTTCGATCTTCCCTTCCAATGTGAAATATAAAATGGAAAAAAATGGGAGATGCAACGAAATATTTTAACAAAAACAAATATTTGAGCGAGGGTGATTACCATTGTGGTGTGTGTACATTTGAAATGTTTAACAACTTTTTTTTTGTTGACAAAGGTAAGTTAGAGATATTGAATTTAAGTCGATTTTTACAATAAAAACTACATTTGTAAAATTTAAAATATAAGCATTATATATTATACGTACTAGTTTAATTTGATCCATTCCTTGACCCATCTGATAATAAAATGTACCTATTTAATAATCATAAAAGATTATAAGCTTTAAAAGTACAAAAGACAGAATAAAACATTATAATTTAAAAGTTGTGTCAGGTATTTTCAATACGTAGGATATTTGGGTAAGGTGCAAGATCTGTGAACTTTTATTGTATTTCGTGGTACTTGACGTCGCTCCGAACAGTGTGTAGTAAACAGAAGTGCTTACTTTACAGAATTTTTGAAAAAGTGCCTACATTTCTGCATCAACGAGAGTAATAATATAAAAAGAAGCGGTAACAGAATTGGAAAAAGAGAGGTAAGAAACACTTTTTTTGTAATAATTTATCTTTTATTTATAGTTTGCTTATTCTTTTAAAACAGATAGATGCAATATAAATTCCCACAGAGGTAGACGAATTGATTGATGAGGAAAATTTTGCTGGCGATCCAGAAGAAATAAACAAAATCGCAAAGGCAGTCATTGCAGGAACTTTTGAAATCCACACTACAGAAGATGACCTCGATGCTTCAGATAACGAGGCTTTAGGCGTCAAATGAAGAAAGCTTATTATAACAAATGCTGCAGAAAGCAAACCAAAGTGGGGAGAGGGTGAGTTTTTACATGGTAATTTACCCGACAAGGAAAAGCGCAGATTGAACATCTGAAAGCAATCCTAGGGACCTGTCACCACTAGATATATTTTTCAATTTTTTTGATGAACAGGTTTAAAACATGATTGTGGCATATTCAGTAAAATACGCACGTTCCAATAACAGGTACGAGTTTTTAATGACAACAGAAGAATTCCTCAATTTAGTAAGTAGTCTGCTGTTATCTGGATACCACACTCTGTCTCACATATATTTATACTGGTTTACAGAAGAAGATAAAGGTTTACAAATAGTGAAAGATTGTATCAGCAGAAATAAGTTTAAAAAGGTCAAACGAAATTTGCACTTGAGCGACAATAACAAGCTTGAAAAAAATGATACATTACATTACATTGCCGTAAAATGCACATCAATGGAAAGTCCGTGAGGTTCGGTTTTAAGTTATGGTGTTTATGTTCAGCTGAGGGCTACTTATAAAAGTTGATACTATATGGAGGAGCAGAAGCAAAAAAACAGGCAATTTGGATGAGGTGCTAAAATTGTCCTAGATTTATGTACATTCTAAAAAACAATCAAAAACCACGAAAATTTTTTTGACAACTTCCCCTCATACAAACTATTTTCCATTCTGAAAAAAAAAGATGGGGGAACCATTCGCGATAATCGAACTAGCAACTGTCCATTAGATTCAACAAAATTCATGTCAAAAAAAGCTGGGGGATCTTATAACTCCCAATTTGTTAAATCTACAGAAATAGCACTAGTCAGATGGAACGACATTTCTATCGTAACTATGATCAGCACTTATTACTCCACTGAACCTATGAATTGCGCGAAAAGGTATAACCGGAAAAAAAATCAGAAAATATACCACAACCGTCAATTATTTTAAATTTTAAATTTATGTACATGGGTGGCGTTGACCTTCATGATAATAGCGTGGCCAACTACAGCACAAGTTTCAAGGGAAAAAAGTGGTGGTTGCCTCTATTTATCAATACCGTTGATAGTATTGTAGTTAACTCTTGGAAGTTACACACAATTGTTAACGATAACCAAATGTCCCAGCTGGAATTCTACGAGGCATTTCGCCTTCTAAAACTAGAAACTAGAGTGCCTAATGAGGTTCGTTTATACCAGTCTTCATATTTAATTGTGAGACAAGAAGCAAGAAGACCATGTAGAGTTTGGCACAGTACTACAATTTACAGCTGTAGTGTTCATTTGCATGCTCTTTATTTTGATCAATATCATAATTATTAATATCCATGTATGCGGCCATTGTTGCGTTAAAGCAAAATAATTTTTTTAAGTTAAAAAATATATTTTGTTTATATTTTTGTCTTAGTCATAGTTATTATAAATATGTGTTTGTGTGTTTTTTTTTTATTTTTTATAACTTTGGTTGTAAATGGGTTAAAGCAAATCCGATAGAATGAGTTTTGACCAGTGTTTATTATTGTCATTTTAATAAACATTATTTCCCTGACGTTAAAATTCAGAAGACCATTTTGACAAAATCATATAATTCCGAATTATCAGTTTTAATTTAAGACAAAATCCAATGTTTCCTACTAATTGTAGTTAGAATTTAAGCCGCAAAATATTCTTGTGGTCTTTAAATTTTTCTAAATTATTTAAGTTGTCCCACCACACTTTTAAATCGTGCTTCAAAATTAAATGAAACCATGGAGTCAGTTGTGTTTTATTACGCCGGACAAATTCATTGAAATCTTCTTTCTTCAGATATTTTAGTTCAGATACCTCGTTGGAGTTAGGGTTAAGATGGACATCTTTTTGCACGAAAATTATATAGTCTATTTCATGTTCACCGTATTGACCATCTCCTTGATCTTTGTAATGAATTCTCGTTAAGTAATTGATCTCCCCAATCGGCAACTCTTCCTCTGGAATCCCTAGTTCGTAATTAAGTCGCCTCCTTGTTGCCCTTTTTACTCCTAGAGCATCTTTTTCTTCTTTTTCTTTAGGAAAATCTGAAATCGGATGACTGCAGCACGTGTTGGTGTATCTAAAAATAATATATAATTTTGCAATATATCAAATAGTTTTTGTGTTTTATATGCAAATTTGTGAAATGCTATATCATTTGTTTTAATAATTGTCTGTTGATGTAAAGTGTGTCAATTTGTTTTTAAAAGTAGTTTATTTTTTCTGTTTATTATTTAACAAACATTTGTTTTCTATAACTACTAATACACCTAATTCTTTAAATTTTTGCCTAGTAAACTAAGTGTTACTAATGTAATAATATGTAAAAATATATTTAATGTTCGCCAGTTTTTATTTCAAGCATTGCTAGGTTTAGCTATTGTATGTTGGGTTTGTAATTGTGGCTCTTTTGGTGAATATTATATAATAATTTTAATAGCACTCATAGGGATAATAAATATTTCATACTTTCACTTTTAAACATAGCGTTTTGTATTATGCTAAGCTTGATGTGGAATATACTATAAATAGCAGATCCTACGGCATTATCGACAGTGGCACTCTTACACAGATAACATCTCTCCAGATCCTATTTTAAGTTAGATTTTAAGATTCTCAACTAAATATGATTAATCCCTTGGTTCGATGGATGTAACTTTCGGTTTAAAAAAATAAATTAGGTGTTTTTAAACTGGTATCTTATTTCAAAAAGAGTTTGAATAAAGTATTCCCAAATGAAACTGTGGAACCCTTCGGCATTGTGTCGGCGGCCAAGAGTGCCAGCAGATCTCCCGCCGATGGAAAAAATACCAAACAAAAAAATTCAAGATCTGTGAAGGTTAAGAGGGCGGCTGTTGTAACAAAAGTCCCAAAGGCGAAGGTTTCTGCGTCAAATACACGCCGTCAAGAGGTTTAGGTCATTACTACTACCTGTCGCAACCGCACCCTCGAACCCAGGGTATTTTACAAATAAATCAAGTAATCAAGAAGAAGTAAGTAACACATTCCAGAAACAGGACCTGGCTGCAACAAATTCTTCCGAAAAATACCCAAATTGCCGTACCTGTCATCTAGGTATGCTCCTAGGAGGTCAACAAGCCGAATTAATTGAAGACACATCAATAAAATACAAATTGGTGGAAATAACTTACCACCCTAAGAATTTTTCGTCGAGATTAAGGTTTGAGGCATTTTTCACCCTTTTGTCCTCACTTAAGGAACGGTAGAGAGTTTAAGGATTACACCCTTAAGTCTACCTTCACCGTTGAAGATCCCTCCTTCTAAGGCAGACCCTAAAAAGAGGTCAAGAACCCCTGAATTCGTGCCCGATACAGACAACGTTTTCTTACCCCCATTGATGATTGAAATGAATGAATTCATTTTGTTTTGAGGATCGAATGGACGCTCACTCTTCTGCGAAGACCACAAATGCAGTGGTACGAAATCCAAATCGTCCCGGTCAAAGTGCCAAAAAATTAACTACCCTGAGGTACGACAAAATGGTCCTGAGATTAGCCTAGGTTGAGGGGCGCGTCCTAAAGCAAATTACCTATATTGAATATCAAACTATTTTTTTTTTAATCCAAACGTAATATTATAGCTGGCATGCGTTTATGCATCATATTTTTTGCAAAATCTATAAAATGTTATAAAAAAAAAATAAAAATTTTCGAAACATTTGACACAACAATCGTAGCAAAACTATGACTATCAAAGGGCTGTGAGTAATAAGTCATTGCTAAGCAAGTTTCATATTTTTTTAACGACTTTCTAAAGAGGTACATAAATATGTAAAATCGAATTCTAACCATTTTTTCCTTTAATTTTATTTGGATATCTCGTTATTTAATCCTTTTACCAATTTCAGAATTTGTTTTTCAATATTTCCGCTATATTGATGGCAAATGACACATGTTAAAATCGATTATTAGGTATTAGACATGACGAAGGGATAGCGCGTGGTCGTTTTTCCGAAATGTTAATAACACATTTTTCCATATGTAGTGAGTGCTATAGGACACATGGTATACTTTGGGAGTTTCTTAGCTCGTACCCGGGATATATAGGCGCACCTCACAAAAAAATGTATATATAAAGCACTACCGCCTGTAACAGGTAAAAAAAGTGGATTGATCGTGTGTTGAATAGGGTGAAGAAGGAGGGTGGTCGGGAGCCTCCAACCTTAAAAGAGCCCAAGCATTTTTTCCACAAGAGTAAAATCAAATTAAAAGAGTAATTTGCACCTAATTGCCTAATTGTAAGAAAATTAAAATATTAATTTTTAAATATTAAATATTCTGAACAAAAATTACCAGAACATCACTTAAATTTGAAAGCAACTGGTAAAAAAAACTTTTTTTATACCAAAATTTTAAATATGTTGGTCTCTACAGTTTTGAAATGGATTGACAAAGTATTGAAATTTAACAAATTTCGAAACATTCACGACCATCACCAGGTTCAAAAATCTCAAATAGATATATCAAAATATGTGCAAGGAGAAAAGTCATCTGTCAAGTTTAACCTAAAAATGTTAAGCATGATTTTTAAATATAATATATTACCTGTTTGGATATGTAATTTTTGTTGGTGCTCTTCTTTGGATCAAGAGTTCTCCTTTCGAATTAAATAAAAATACACTAAATGCTCTGTGTAACTTTATATCACCATTTTGTTGAACAAGGTGACAATCCTTCTTAGAAGCCTCTCCAATAACTTCATCATTTTCATTAACCAGGAAACATTTTTCATTAAGCAAAGCTTCTTGTACAGGATCCATCTTATACTTTACAAATCTTGAAAATACCCTTCGAACCTGTAAATGATAAAATGCAATCTTACTAAGATTAAAAAATAACTTAATTTTAGCGTCTCCTTTTTTTGCTTTTCACATTTTTTCATAGTACTATCTAGATATTAATTTTATCCTAGTGTGATTAAATAATAATTACTTTGAAAGATAAGGGGTGTCTTGTGTACACAACATTGTGAAAAGTGATCCGGCAAGTTTAAAGGCTCTTTAGTATGCTATTGGTGGCCCTGATTCTGATTGGTCCTTTGTTTGGCGCTAGCTGTAAAAAGTAAACTTTCTAGTTGCTTTAGCACCTAAATTAAGGCTTTTTACATTTTTTAAATTTTTAGTGTGGATATTTTATAATAAAATTCATATTAAATCACTTTGGGGGTTAGGTCGTCATTGGCACACAGTCCTCACGTGTATGATTCTATGATTTCGGCAATAGTATCCTATATTTTCGCATTGCCGGTATTGTGTATTAGTAAAAAAAATTAGACAAAAAAAAAGATTCAACATTTTAGTTTATGGGTAAAAACTAATTATCACATAATGTAACCATAGATTTTCTTTCCCAACTGATTTTTCAAAAATAAAAAAATAATATTTTTTATCTATCCAAGTGGTTGTAAATTTAGCCTTCCGTCGAGTTCACACTGTTCCAATTTTTTTCATAATAAGAGATGTCCGTGGTAGAAAAGTAACAGGTCGATTTATTTCTGAACCTTCATCTTTATATTTAGGAAACCATCATCAGGTATACTGTATACTGAACAAAAAATATTTTGTATATAAAAAATAAAATAAATTTTACGTATTTCGCCAGTTTTCGAAATGTTTTTTTAAATATATATAATCGAAAAAAAAAAACAAGGAACTACACTAATGACTTCGACAATTTTTACCAAATAATGTGCAAATTTGAAACGAATGAGTTTGACCGTTCTCAAGTTATCGTTCGACAAAATTTTGTTTACATAAACACAAACACACGTACATACACATCCGTACAGACATCATAATTTTTTTTTCTAAAAATATATTTTTCATATTCTAGGGAATCTAAAACGTCGATTACATCCAACGTATATTTTTCGAAAATTTTTGCAATTCCAATGCTTCCGCTGTAGAGCCTATTTAGTGTATAAATAATAAAACATATTGGCTGTTATATGGGGAAGTAAAAATGAAACTTTTTAGCATTTTTTTAACTTGCGGTGGATCCAGTGGCGGCTCGTGAGTATATTGAAGGGTGAGGTTACATGAGGTTAATTTTGTTTAAATGTGAATAAATTTCCACGTCACCCATGAGGTATTATTCTGCGACGCGTTGACCTTTTTTTTTAATGGAGGTCATCGCCAATAGCCCTACTAAACCATTAAAAACTAAAAAAATAAACTCTAAAAAAAGTAAATAAAAAGTAAACAAAACAAGTAAAATATGTACACCTATCACTAAAATATAGCGGTGATTGCGATAATAAAAACATAATTTAGTTTATTAAAACTTAAAATAAATAGTTGTATGAAATAAGATAAAAAAACTACTTTTTGTACATTAAATCTATACGTCTGTCTTTTAAGGTTGCAAATTTATCTATAATTTGGTCGTAAAAGTTTTGGTCTTCACTAAGTTCTGACAGTAATTCCTGCTCTATTGACATCATTGCTAAACCCGAAAGCCGTTCTTGTGTCATTGTGTTTCTTAGGTAGGTTTTGATCCGTTTAAGACATGAAAAATTTCGTTCGGCCGATACACTTGTTGCGGGAATAGTTAAAACTAAATTAAAAAGCTTATATGCTTCCGCAAAAATTGCTTTAAAATCTTTAAATAACAAAGCTAGACTTTTTTCGACATCTAAATTTGAAAATTGTTCATCCCTATACAATACAGAAAGCTCATTCTTTAATCTATCTCTGTCAAAAATGTTTGGATAATTTTTTAATAAATTATTTAATAAGTCGTCAGGAAAGCATTTAACATATTCCTAATCTGTTGTGCGATAGACTAAAGCAAAGAAATTTAAATTATTTAAATTTTCAAACCGCGTCCCTAATTGAAGAATTATACAATCTATTATTTCAAAATATAATATTTTATATTTAGTAAAAATATCAAAGTCGCTAGAACATTGCCCTCGACGTGTGTTAGTTGGCAGAATAGTGGCTTTTTTAGCAATATTGAAAAGTTCTTTGAAATGGTCCTCGTTTCTAAATTCAATAATTCGTTGCTTGGCAAGGTTTATTTGCGAAATGCAGTAATTTATATCTAAATGCTTTAACTGTAATATTTGAAACAGTACATCAGTGCAACTAAAAATTTGTTTATAAATATGCGTTAAAAGGCAAAATTCGAAATCATTAAAATGCTTTAGAAATCCTTTTGCACCATTAATAGATTCTGTTCCAGAACTTAAGTCATTAATAATAGTTTCAAATACTATAATTAAATTGTCCCATTCATTAGCCACTAAGTTTAAAATTTTAGACCGTGTATACCATCGCGTTTCTACAGCTCGCGGAATTCTTTTACCTACTATCTGATTAAGCACAAAAGACCGTTTTGGTGATTGGTGGAAATAATTTGGTATTCCTAATAAAGCGGCAAAAAATATACGACTTTGGGTAATCAGTTTTGTTCCCTGTTGTAAAACTAGATTTAATCTGTGGGCGCAACAATGAGTAAACATAGCTAAAGGAGCAATAGATCTAACTTTTGTTTGAAGCCCATTTATTTCACCTGCCATAACACTAGCCCCATCGTAACACTGCGCGATCAATTTATTTTTAAAGTCATAAGGCTCTAAGCTGTTTTGTATTAAATGAAAAAGGCTCTCTGCTGTTCTATTATCGCTAACGTCAAAAAATCCTAAAAATCTTTCTTTTAAAGATCCGTTGGTCACATATCTAACTGTTATCGAACACTGTGATTTTTCTGTTATATCAGTACTATCATCCGCAATTACGCCAAAAAAACAACAATCGGTGTCATTGATTTCTTTTTTTATATATTCTTGAATATAGTCATGTATGCAACCAATTAGTTCATTTTGTATAGTCTTAGATTGTCCCGTAAAAATATTACTAAATTTAGCACAATGTTCAGTAAGTTCGGCATTTCTTTTTATTAAGCATGCAATATTTTCTTAAAATTGCCACGGTTAAAAGAATCTGTTGTTTCATTATGACCTCGAAATGCCAAGTCCTGTTTATCCAAAGTAATAGTAACATCAATTAAATAATTTAATAATAAACGGTTTTTTCGAACATTTTCATTATAAACAATTTTATTAAGACTTGCATTTTCTTGTAGTGCATCCGCAATAGTCGCCCTATTTTGCTCCAGTCTTGTAAGTGCTACCGAATTTTTAATATGCTCTCTTGAACTTTCATGCGATTTTACTGCTCGTGAAAAATTTTTTAAATCCGAATATCCGCCCCCTGAACTCCAATTATTTTTGACGCAACCTAATAAAATACAAGGCCAACAATATAAGCTTTCTTTATAAATACTTCCGCATAGCCACCTATAAGTTTCGTACCAAGATATTTGAAAAGTTCTTGAATATTTTTTACCTTGCCTCTTATCGTTAAATATTGCTAAAATTTTCGGCGTCGGACGGCTACCTAATATCTGTTTCTTTTCAGTTTCGCTTCTTCTTAAAAAAGGCGTTTCAATTAATGAAGCAATAATGTCATGAATAGGATTCATTTCAAAAGCAAAAAGCAAATACAAAAAATGGAACGGTCCAACGCCATCCCGCTCTGTCGTAATCAGGTGACTCGCCGGCATCGGCACCGGCCGTTGATAAATAGGTCAGAAGTCGAAACTTTCCAAGCTAAAATTATTTCGCCTCATTCGAGAGCACTTTCTTTAGGAATGGGTTTGCACGGTCGGTTTTTTGATGTGGTCAGAATTTATTTTCTAAAATATTTATTATGGGATTATATTTTGTTTTTTTTTTAATGTTATTATGTTGTAAAACTGTTAAAAAGTATATTTCTAATTGGTAATAGATAAAAAGTTATATAAAAAAATTCTCTTTTCCTTTATTTTGGGGGTGAGGCGCGGCCTCAGAGGCCTACCCTGACGAGCGGCCACTGGGTGGATCTAGCAATGGAACTTAAGCTAGTTCAAAAGATCTCTCAAAGCTCTAGAGTTTTGCGCTGAATTCGATGAATTATCAGTGTTATTTGCCTTATTGTAGAAATGGGTTAATATCTAGGGGAAGGTCTTCCACAACCAAACAAAAAATACTTTTTGTTATGTAAAAGTTTATTGTAGTTTAGTTGGTACCTCAATAACTATAAAAAAAGCCTGAAAAAGCTAAAAAAAACTCGAAAAGTTGTGATACGAATTCAAGATGGCGAAACAAAACAGCGGCCAAACAAAATCAACGTAAAAATATTCTTATTCAACTGAATTTAAATTTTGGAGAAAAATTAAATGTGATATAGGAATAAACAGGTGCGAATTCAACATGACGGAATAAAATGGCGTTGTGTCTGAATATAAAAAAAATTAAAAATTTAAATTATATGCAAAAAGTGTGGTATAGGTAGAAACTGGTAACGGTACCTAATATAAATGTTTGAAAAGATACTATATGTCTTACTAAATGACTATGTACTAAATTACTTTGTACTTGTGTAGCATTTTTTCAACTATCTTTCTTCAAGTAAGTGCTACAGGATTGTTCTTTACTTTACTTAACTTGTTAACCCTTTACCTGTATTTAAATAAATGAAAACTTTTTTTTTTGGAAAAGTGGGGAATATCAAATTAAATCACTTGTTTATTATGCTCTCACTGATTTTAAATAGAAAATGGAGAGTTTTAAGTGCAATGGGGGCGTTTTAGGATATATTTCTAAATGGGGGACACTTATTTGAAACAAGGGACGTCCCTTTCATTAGGGGACGGAAGGCCATTTCACTTGAAACTGATTATCAGATCCAAAAGGCATTATTTGAGACGCATTACTAGAGAAAATAACTAGATACCACTGCTTTCGGTGAGGTGGGTCGTATAAATTCAATTTTGTTCACCTGACCCAGGATGGAACCGGGCGTCTTTCACTCAGTAGTCGAACATACTGACCAGTGCGCTACGATGCCACCAACTACACCGGTACGGACTTTTCAGACAGTCTTCAATTTTCTCTACACCACTAGAACTTATTTAATTTGGTTTTAATCTATAGCATTTAGGCCTTGAAGAGTATAGCTTACCCTCGTTTTTACTAGTTTAGCTGATAGCAAGTGTAATTAAGAGATATTTCCAGAATTTATAAGAAACACAATGAGGCCTAGGTGCTGTGACTCTAATGAGATACAATTTTTTTATTACAGAATGTAGAAAATTGAATAATACACATTAAATAATTTTAAAGTTATTATATGGATCTACCCGTCGGGGTAGTGACTAGTCCTTTAAAAATTCTCCCAAACTGGCCAAACCATCCCAAAGTAATGACATTAAAAAAAAATAGGATCGAATTGAGAATCCCTCTTTATTTGAAATTGGTAAAAAATAAGAATTATTTGCTAATATATCTCTTCCTATTTACAGGCTAGGTGTATTTTATTTTATGCCGCTCCGATTTTAACTTTATAGATTTTTGTATTTGGGGTTAACTAAAAAAATCTTAAATGCGTATAAAGGCAGAAATACATTATTAGCACCACCAATGACTTTGTGAAGTGTTATTACATCACCGAATCTTCTGCTACAAGACAAACATCGTTTCTCACGATACCTTATATCATGGGGACATCTGTATAAAATTAAAGAATTAACGTAGGTCAACGTTCTACCAAATGCAGTGTTTGGGCGCCAAAATGGTACACAGAGAGAGGCTCTGACGAAGCGGCTTTTATAGAAAGAAATCTCGAAATGTTCATTAAGTTGATAAAGCAAATATACAAAGGCCGCTTCTTGCTCAAATAATCTTTAGAGGTGGGTTGCGAAATCGCAGTCTGCTACTTCGTCACTGCTCCACCAACGGCGCAGTAACAGACTGCTCCGGTGTAGAGAAAATCACAGAGATATTTCGGACCAGTTTAATTGGATGAACAGGAACACGAAAGCCGCGCCGCGGCTGTCTTGAGTAGCAATAGTAAATACTCTGTGCCGCTCGCTGCTACTGAACAATTTATATCAGGCTGCAGGCGTAGCATTGGCTGGAACTTTTGCTACTTACGAAGCAGGATGTAGATAAGAGCAACTAGGCAGATTTTTAATTGCTACTGACTCACTAAGCAGTGAGCAGTGCTACTTTTTTGTTTTCAATGATTTGATAGATATAAGTTTGACTGAACTGACTACCGCGAACTCCTAATAATACCGTATCGAAATTGATTTCCATTTGCAATAAGTCATTTATGTTTATTGTGTTTTTGGAAGGAAAATGATTTTATGATGCAACTTAATTTTTAAACATAGTTTGGCAAGTTATGTAAAAGAAAAGTACATCTCTATTTTAAACAGCAATAAACTCTAAAATACACAGAAGTAAAAGAAAAATGAAATATATATATATATATATATATATATATATATATGAGCATGAGAATAAAAAATTTAAATTATGAGAAAAAAAGGAAAATAATATTTCCATATATAGGGTCATTCAAATAAAGGTAGCCTAATATGGGAGATATTTAAAATGTAATCATGTCTTTTTAGTGTAATAGTGCCGTGAATTTACATATTATATATAAGTGCATATATACTTTTTGTTTTGTGTGAGGGTTTAATTTCCTCCTTAATAAACTAAAAAATATATCAACATCACACAGACAAATACAAATACATATATATATATATATATATATATATATATATATATATATATATATATATATATATATATATATATATATATATATATATATATATATATATATATATATATATATATATATATATATATATATATATATATATATATATATATATATATATATATATATATATATATATATATATATACATAAATATATATATATATATATATATATATATATAGGTACTATTAAATCATCATCCAAATATTTAAATTAATTAAAAAATTAAATTAATATAAAAAGAACTGATATATTAAGTTGCGGTTTTCGGCTTTGTCTAGCATTGAGTACGCAGTTTATGGCCCAGAAAAGCATAACTGTAGCGGACTTCAACCAATTTGTTTTACAGAGTTGATGTAAAATATAAAAAAAACAATTTTAATTATTTTTTAATTTTCTTTTGGTCTCAATACACAGGGTGTTTTCAACAAATTGTAAATTATTTAACATGTTTTTTATCCTATGCATGTATTGAGCATTTGTTTCTTCCGCCAATTATAATCAAGAGTAATGTCTGTAAATATTTACACTTGACTGTTGTACATAAAGGCTTGTCAAAACTGAAAAATTCAGCGCCACCATTATATTTAAAAAAAACCTTATTTGCTTATTTTTACTGCCCTGGGAGTATTTGCTTTAAACTAACACCATGTTAAGTTAAACGCCAACTCATTCAGATCCATCAACTTTTATATAGATTTAAGTGATACATCTTTTTGTCGAAAGTTTTTTAGCACTCACAACTCGCTACACTAGATTGAAAAAATGTCAAAAAATATAAGATATAGGGTCTTCTACATATCTTTTTTGGAAAAATAGTATGTATATGTAGAAGTCCTGTATAAATAAAAACTAATTTAAACCAGTTTTCCATTATAATATTTATTTTATATTTTTTTCTTTAACTATTTAAAAGTTACATATATCTGTGAAAATTCTATTTGATATTTTTTTTCTCCGTTCCAAAGTAAGGGGCGATAGCTAAAAAAATATAAAACTTGATTATTTTTAAATAATCCGCGATAATTGTAATTTACTTGAACTTTTTAAACACGAAAGTATATTGCTTATATAGTTTGTTTTCTTCTAATATAAATCGTTTAGGCGACAGATATTACTAAACTAACACTTACTTTTGACCTAAATTTTTTAAAGAATGAAAAAAAAATACTTTCCAAAGTTTGATCCCACCCATTTTTAACATAATCGGAATACCGTAAGAATAAACATTTTCTGAGAATTTCAAATAATTGTTTTAATTTTCAACAGTTACCGTGTTGCAAACGACACACGGGAAATTCGAAAAAAAAGGTAAAAAGGTAAAGATAAACTTAAAATAATACAAACATATTGTTTGTACTTTTCGATAGCCCCAAGTGTGCTGTACGAATAAATCTAATTTCAAAAATGTATCTGAAACGACAATTTTTTGACAACCGTCAAAATATTTTTTTTTTAAATAAATTGCCCCACAAAAATCATATTTAAAAATTTTAAGCAGTTAAAAAGTTACGGGAAAAACAATTTTTTTAACAGCTGTCAAAACATTTCTTTTTAATAAATTACGCTACTAAAAGGTAAATCTACATGGAACTGTGAGTACTGTATTTAATACTTTTCAGTAGTTTAGAAGTTACGAAAAAAAGACGTTTTTTTGACAAATGACAAAGTATTTATTTTTTTATTAATTACGCTTCTAAAATTTACATTGAACTGAAAACCGTATTTAAAAATTTAAGCAGTTCAAAAATTACAAGGAAAAACGACTTTTTGGAGCTGTCAAAATTTTTTTTCAATAAATTGCGCCTCTAAATATTACATGATATCCTACCGAAAAACCCAAATCAATACTTTGAATCCTTCAAAAGTTTCAGTAAGCCAAAATAAAAATGCACGCCTGCAAAAATAGAATTTCGCCCATTTAGTACTCATATCTTCTAAATCGATCTCTTATATTGAAATTTTTCACTATGAAAAAAATTAAATCAGAATTTCTAAAAAAAAATACCCTATATACAGGGTTATTCACGCAACCCGTTCATTAAAAGTTTTTGATGATGCCATTTAGATAAAAATTTCAAATTTTGGGATTAAGGTAAGGTCAAGGAGTACTTCTTTTTTGAAATATTTTCAACTTCCTGTCACTTCCGGTTTAACCGGAAGTTGGTATCAACTTGCTTATTTTAAATGGAACACCCTTTATTTTATGATATTTTTGGATTCTACGGAGAATTTTAATGCTATTTTATGTAGCATGTCCTATACCTAGGTTCAAGCGTTCTTAAGATACTTGACCTTGAACCAAAAATGAGCCTTCGGGGTACCAAATTTTAAAATCTCATATTTTTGTAAGTTTTGAAGATATAATCTTCATATTTTGCAGACGATCGGTAAATAATCTTAGGTTTCTATTTTTTTTATTGAATTTGTCTATTTTTATACAGGGTGTCCTAAATTCAGCGGCAAGCATTCACATTTTCAAAGCCGCTAAAGTCCGTTTTTTTAAATGGGACACCCTATAACTTTATGCACTATCAAATGTAGAATTTAATTTTCTATCGAACTGTATTAAGGTGCCCTATACCTATGCGTAACCATTTTCGAAATAATCAGGTTTTTATTAAACTATCATATGTATTTGCTAAATGCTTACACCGTTCCATGGTAAGCCATGGAAAAACAATTGTTGTGCTTTTCTATTCAACATGACAGCTGATTTGAAACTTTTAAATTAAAATAAAATAACACTCAAAAGCTGATATTCTCAATTTATTTTATATTCGCGGGGAATGTTACAAAATATTGGACAGAACGTGCCATGTTTTTAATGAAAACCATCCTCATTTATCGCCAATGAACAAAAGAAAATTGAAGAGGATTGAAACGAAATTTTTTCGTTTCGGAAAAGTTAAAGTTATAAAAAATGTAATAAATTGTTTACATTATTTTTAACCATATCTACTAAGTTCGAGACTGTTCTAAACTTGTTTTAGTGAACTTAAAAATTACAGCAATCTAACAATCAAACAATAAATAAATAAAATAATAAAATTGAATTATAACAAATGTTCTATATGCTGTCCGTTCATTTGAAGACACATTTCAATTCTTCTTTGTACAGTTGCTGTGGCCCGTTGAATTTGTCCGTTTTCTAATTCGGCAAAAGCTGTTCGTATCCTGTTCAGTAAATCTTGTTGGTTATTTACTGGGGAAGCGTAGACTTTACCTTTGATAAATCCCCATAAATAAAAGTCTAGGGGTGTTAAATCAGGCGATCGCGGGGGCCATCTCCAAGGGCCATTGGGACCAATCCAGCTATCTTCAAAAATTCGAGATAATTGGAGATAAACTGCAGCAGAATTATGTACTGGTGCCCCATCTAATTGATACCAATAATTTTGCAGCTCACCAATAGGAATTTCTTCTATAAATTCAGAAACCGTCCCTCGTAGAATTTCCAAATACTTATCATTGTTTAAATTGTCTTCATAAATACAGTACCGCACCTGATCATTTAATACTATACCGAAAACATTGAAGCTAAACCTCTCTTGAGAACGCGTTTCGCGTAAAGCGTGCGGATTTTCTGCTGCCCAGAAATGTTCGTTTCTTCTATTTGTTATTCCTTCTCTAGAAAATTTAGCTTCATCGGTCCAAAATATTTTTGAAAGGAATTGAGGCTCCTCTTGAATTTTCAAAAACATGAATTCGCAAAATTCTACTCGTCGGACGTCATCACCAGGTCTCAAGGCTTGCACGATTTGGAAGGAATAAGGGTGCATATGATGTTCGCTCAAGATTCTTTGGACAGATGAAGAAGAAATTCCCAAATCGTTTTCTGCAGACGGTATTGAACTTTGCGGGTTTGCGTGGAAATAAGCTAAATAAAACTTTAACCTTGCCAAAACGCAAAAAGTTCGTTTCAATCCTCTTGAATTTTGACTTGTTCATTGGCGGCAAATCAGGGTGGCGTTCATTAATCACACGACACGTTCTCTCCAAAATTTTATAACATTCTCCATGAATATAAAAGAGATTGAGAATATCAGCGTTTGAGTATTCTTCCATTTCGATTTAGAAGATTTAGTTTATCACTGACAGCTTTCGATAAATAACGCATTCTAATCATCTGTCATATTGGATATTGGATCTCAATTGTTTTTCCATGGCTCACCATCGAAACATGTAAACATTTAAGCAAATACATACGATATTTTTATAAAACCCAATTATTGCGAAAATGGTTACGAATAGGTATAGGGAACCTTAATACAGTTCGATAGAAAATGAAATTCTACATTTGATAGTGCATAAAGTTATAGGGTGTCCCATTTAAAAAAAACGGACTTTAGCGGCTTTGAAAATGTGAATGTTTGCCGCTGAATTTAGGACACCCTGTATAAAAATAGACAAATTCAATAAAAAAAATAGAAACCTAAGATTATTTACCGATCGTCTGCAAAATATGAAGATTATATCTTCAAAACTTACAAAAATATGAGATTTTAAAATTTGGTACCCCGAAGGCTCATTTTCGGTTCAAGGTCAATTATCTTAAGAACGCTTGAACCTAGGTATAGGACATGCTACATAAAATAGCATTAAAATTCTCCGTAGAATCCAAAAATATCATAAAATAAAGGGTGTTCCATTTAAAATAAGCAAGTTGATACCAACTTCCGGTTAAACCGGAAGTGACAGGAAGTTGAAAATATTTCAAAAAAGAAGTACTCCTTGACCTTACCTTAATCCCAAAATTTGAAATTTTTATCTAAATGGCATCATCAAAAACTTTTAATGAACGGGTTGCGTGAATAACCCTGTATAACTACTGCCCCTGTATCACATAATATTTGTGCTTTATTTGTATACTAAAAACCTGACAAAGTGTCAGAAAATCTCATCAAATAGTGAAATCCGTTAAAAAAATTACACTAGTGCCAATTCTGCAAGATTTAGATTTTTAAAAACTATATTATCCTATCTATTATCGAAAACAAATCGATATTTATAATCCTACAAAAGTTCTAGTAAAAATGAAAGTTCACAGCTGCGAAAACAAAATGTCTCCAGTTTATTTCCCAAATCTCCTAAATCGATGTGCTATTCCGAAGTGTTTCACTAGGAAAAGGAATCACAGTTCATAAACCAGAATTTCTAAAGAAAGAAAACGTCCTATATACACCTACTTCCCTTGTGTAACTAACATATTATAGGCTTTACAAGTTATCCAAACAGTACAATAAAGAAAATCGTATTTACTGTTACAATCCCTACGTTAAACACGTACTATCATAAAACCACACAAAACCTAGAAAATCTGAGCCTGTAAACTGAAAACCTGCCAAAATGACAAAAATTCCCGGTCTATATCCAAATACATGTAAGCATTTCGCAGCTCCAACTGATCCAAAGGTAATCGAGTAGCACTTTTATATCTAAATTTTACCATGCCATTCTCAAAAAATACTCGAAAACCCGTTTTTGAGCGTCAAGAATTTAATAAAATTTACCTAAATATATACTTATTAGTTTTGACAGCAGCTATAACAACGCCGTATTTGATTTAATTCAGGAAACTTGATGCTATGCTCCCGGTCGTTTTTCAAATTACAAGAAAAATGTGTGCAAATATATATGTAGATTTTTTTAAGCCAGATTTTTTGGATTCTAGGTACATCGTAGAAACAAATAGTAAATTTGGAAGTTTTATAAAATAGATTGAAGTTTCTGAATCTACTTGGCTATTGTATGAAAAAACTAAATAATTTCGATTATATTTGGCTTGAAAGTAAAGGTACCGTTTAGATTTAACTTCAAATTTAAAAAAATATAACTGTAAATAATAAGTTTTTATACTTTTATACGTAAATTTTTAATTTTTGGCCAGATCTCGAGGCATCAATATTCTTTAAAAATAAAAAAAAATCAAAAAGCACCAAACGACATTAAAACATGTAATGTTGTGTACTCAAGGTTTTTCTATTAAAGCCTTTAGCTGCAAACTTGAAACGCAATTTTGTAGTCATGACAAATTTCAATAAAACGGATTTTCACCGAGCCACAGCAAAAAAAATCAAAAAACAAATGTAAGAAAATGCTTACACTTTTTTGAAAATATCGAACTAGAAAAATTTTGTTTGTCATCTATGCTCTTTCAGAATCTTTTTTGTTTTTGTCGAAAACCAAAGGCCACCAAAGAGCGTATAATGGACTCTTGAGTTTGACCAAAAGACAAGGTTAAAAAAAAAATAATAAATCTCACACTTCGATGTCGTTTTAAATCGATATTTCAATTTTTCAATAGTTATCGTGTATTATAGGAAATTCTAAAAACCCGAAGAGAGCATGTTTTATTTCATTAATAGACGAAAAACCAAAAATGATAGCAAGATCCGTTTGATACCGTTCGCGAGCCCCAAGTGTGCTCTAAAAATGTATCAAATTTCAAAAGTTTATCTATATCGTATTTGAGATATACCGGCCGAAAAGTAAAAATGTGCAGAAAGTAAATCGACGAATACGGAATTTTGAAAATGGCAAGGTCATTATCACACTAGCCGAGTTGAGTGTTATAACAAGCTATATAACAGGTTATTTGGTCTACTTTTTTATGTTATTTTTTATATTTGTTGTAGACCATAATTGTATGGCTATGATTTAATAATAATAATAATAAATGGCCTTTATTTTTTACTCGGTGAAGGTCAGCATAATAGCTGTTTTTTTAACCGAGCATACAAAAACAAATTTATATAATAAATAAAATACACATGCATTCAAAAAATTATACTAACTAAACTAATGCTTAAACATAGGTCTATAAGCCCTATAAACATAGTAATTCCGAAAAATTAAAAAATAAAAAGAAATTATCCAAGATATTTTTGGTAAAGGTAAATATTAAACACTCTTTGATCTTCTAAAGAAAATAAGAGATAGGTGAAGGAAATCAAATGTGTCATATACAGAGTTGAATACTTTGGGATCCAAATAAGAAAACGATCGTTGATATATAGCGATTCGGTGTCTGGGTATACTAAGTAGCATGTTGCTTCTTGTATTGCGATTATTAGTATTATGTCTAAACTTAAGTTTTTGTCGTAGATATTGAGGTTGATCACTAGTAAACAGCCTATGCAAAATGCAATAATCTTCTGTCCTCCATATTAAGCCATTTAAGTTCTATAAGTTTGCGACCCACATGATCCCTAAAAGAAAGATCATAAATAAAACGTATACAGGCATTTTGTATTTTCTGAATCTTGAACTTGCATGCAACACCAAGACAAACAAAATCACTATAATTACAATGCGAGAGTACGAGGGCTTCACAAAGTTGTTTTTTTAAGATTTCTCAAAGAGCAGTACGCTCTATGAACTACTCTAGCTACATGTGACCTGAAGCGGAGTTCAGTATCAAGTAATGCTTCCAGATTCTTGTACACTTTCACCACTGCTATTTTTATTCTCCCCATCTCTACATTGATTTGAGTATCTGCCCAACCTGAATTAGATCCAATGAACTTAACAGCCGACTTTGTTGGATTAATCTTTAGCCCATTTTTGTCAGAGTATTTCTGAAGTAAGTCAAGGCAACTGTTTAGCTTCAAATAGGCCTCAAGTGCATTAGACTTCGTAAAACTGTTATAGACTTGCATGTCATCAGCACATTGATGCTCTTTTATTCAAATAACTTTCTAAAAATTTAACTACGTCATCTCTGAAACCATAATACCTTAGTTTAGCACACAACAAAATGTGGTCCAGTCTGTCAAAAGCCTTACTATAGTCCAATAAAACTAAGGCGGTTACCTCTCCTTGGTCAGCAGCTGTTAATATGTCATCCAGAACTTTAACAAGGGCACTTGTGGTACCAAATCCTTTTCGAAAACCTGCCTGAGAAGATTGCGATTGTTTAATTCACCACCTGTTTGTAGAGCTTCGACACTGATTACAAGCTAATTGGCTTCAAATCTGAAACACAAGACGGACTAGACACTTTGGGAAGTGGCCTAAGCAGTGCAAGCTTTTATTGAGGCGGAAAAACACTATTAGAGATACATTCATTGAATATGAAACACAAGTAGGGAACGATCGCAAGACAACACAATCTTAACATGCTAAGAGTAATAGTATCGAACCCTGGTGCGTTTGATTTCAGTTCTGAAATACTAGATAAAATGTCGGCTGCAGTTGTGAGAAAAAAAGTAAACTCGTCTTTATATTTTCTATTGCTGTATTTTAGAAAAGTTTCGTTTGGTACTGGCGAACATATTTTTAGAACAGAATCAATAAAATAATTATTTATGAGATTGGCATCACCTAGATTCACAGGTAAAACAGAAGTTTTCTTTTTCTTATTTCGGTAGATATTCATTCAATCAAATGTTTGCCACAATTCTTTACTTTTTTGGGTTCTACTAACAAAATTAAGGTATCCTTTTTTTCTCTACGTACTGCAGCGGTAACCATGTTACGGCTGTTCTAGTAAGTTCGCCAATCTTCTGCTTTTCTCGATTTTCTAAATTTGGAAAATGCTTTATTACGTCACCTTTTCATTATTATACTTTCACAGCCTTCAATATTTCTAATTTCTTTTCATTAATTAATTTTTGACAGATGTCAAAATATTTTAAGTTAAAAGTTACATGAAACTGTGAAAAATGTATTTAAAAACTTAGTTAGTAGTTAAAACGTGAAAAAAAAATTTTTGCAGCTGTTAAAAATTTTTTTTAATAAATTACGCCCCTAAAAGTTACATGAAATATCCTATTACCGAAAACTTCAAAAGAATACTTTGAATCCCATAAGATTTTCAGTAAAGCATCAGCAATTGAAAAATTCACGGGTGCGAAAACAAAATTTGGGCTATTCATTACTCTAATCTCCTGAATCGATGTCTCATACCGAATGTTTCACTAGGAAAAAAATTACAACTCTTAAACCAGAATTTCTAAAGAAAAAAAGTTACCTATTTTCCCCTGTATAACATAATATTAATTAACTGTATACTGAAAACCTGCCAAAATGTCAAAAAATTTCATCAAATAATGAAACCCGTTTTTTGATTTTTAACTTTTTTCAAGGAGTTGGCACATCCATTTTGAGCTTCCTTGTATAATGGACAAACATTATTCGTATCTAAAAAATTAAATAATATTGACGTTGTTTTTGGAAATATTACCTCAGTTTTATCGAAAAAAAGGTAAGTATCTACGCGAATGGCCTTCACTATTTTTCAATGTTAGAACATTTACCCCACCTATTTCTGTTTTCAGTATGACTATTATTGGTTTGTCCAAAAAACCTAGCTTGTATTTAAGAGATTAGAATCCTGTTTATACTACTACCTCTGTATAACATAATATATGCTTTATTACTACTTACCCGCCTAGTATATACATATAGTATAAAACCCGCGCGGGATTTTGATTGTCGGCAATAAATTAACAAACATTTCCTATCATACCTACTGCCCCTGTATAACATGTTACAATTATATATGCTTTATTACTTATCCGAACATTATAATAATGAAATTTGTATTTACTATATTACACTACCTATGTTACATTACATATTCTACGACAAAAGCACAAACAATTTAGAAAATTTGAGCCCGTATATTGAAAACCAGTCAGTGTCAAAAAATCCTGGCCTATATACTGAAAAAAGCATCTATCCTGTATCCAATTACAATAAAATATTTCGCTACTCCAATTCATCCAGAAAAGGTAACCGAGTAGCACTTATATCAAACGATTATTGTTATTCTCTATATATCCGGAACAACAGCTAATTTTCTTAAAGATATTTTACAAAATTGTGAAAAATATTGTACCTCAAATTGTTCCTACCTGTTTACTACATTCAAATTTTATTCTGCCATTCTCAAAATTATCTAAGAAATTGTTTTTGAGGCCCTAAAATTACATTTAATTTATCTAAATATATACTCATTTAATTCTGACAGCGGTTTTACTCACGCTTACTCTGGTTTTGTCAAGGCAACTTGATGTACGAGTTTTCAATTGACATTTCAAAATGATATAGCATAGCATATATTTATTACAATACCGACAAATAAAAAGACGCGCCTTTGACAGTTATTTCTTTTGGTTTCATTGTGTTATTTGATATTATATATGGTAACACATTGTTCTCGTGAAATAGTCATGTCGAATACCACGCGAGAAAAAATTTTGAAGGTAAAATTTTCCTCTTGTATATTCAAGTTTGTTGCTTTTTGGTAATTTCGCTTATGACAAAAGTGTCATTCGCGAAATTCCCAAGCAACAAACTTTCATAAACAATCGGAAAATTTTCTCTCTTGGGGTATTATATAATATGACAAAAGTTTTAAAATACAAATGAGCATTTTTTTAAAACCTCAGTTTACCCACTTTCTGGACCTGGGACAAAAAAAAATGTAAATCTATGCCTTTTAGCAAATATATGGCGCTTTCGTTCGGCATGATCGTTTTTGCCACCTTCCTACGAGGACTAGAAGCCAATCTGTACATGCGAGAGTTAAAAATTTCTAAAAAATCAGCCTTATCACTGATCGGTCTAAATGAGGACTTTTTCCAGATTTTTAGATGGCAAATCTGAAAAAAAATGTCCCATCTCAAAAAATTAACCTTAATACCTGAATCTTGTTTCAACGGGGTTTCGGAAAATGTGCCCATATCGAACGCCACTGTTCAGTTTATTATCAACTCTACCAAAAATTTGTTTTTACCAGAAGATGCGCCTATTTGTCCTCTACGATCGACCCCAAAGAAGCATTTTCCCCTACGTACCATTACCAAGCGACAGCATGCCAATTTCGACTATGAAAATTGCATATTTTTCAGTTTTCCGATTTTCACCAAATTTTTTTCAAGCTTGATTTATTTTGATACCCCGTAGAAGCGAATATTAAATCGGAAAGTAATAAAACATTTAAAAATTCAGCCTGAAAAACTACTTAATGGACTGATTTCAAATTGTGTGCCAAAAACATAATTGTGATATACAGACGAACTAGTAAAACCGTGGTACTAAATGGCTAAATAAAAGATTTGTAATCACGAAAAAATCATCCTCTCAGGTTTTACTCATCTTTACGTCTTAGCGTCCCTAGATGCCAAAAAATATGTTTTGTCAATTCTGTGAGTGCGCCTGTCCGTTTGTCTGTCTCTCAGTTCACGGCATAGCATAAAAACTACTTACCCTATTGACTTCAAATCTTAAAAAAAAATTAAGGATCATATGGGGATGAGCTGGTAATATTTTGATAAAAATCCAATATGCCAGAATAAGAGGGCGGTCTAGTGAAACGTTAAAAAAATATTACCGAAAAAACTAATTATCCAATTTATCTCAAATTTTGCACAAATATCAAGTATTATATAGCAATAAACTGGTAACCTTTTGGTATGAATATAAGATAACCATACAAAATGGCGGCCTTTTAAAATATTTAAAAAATCAGTCTAAAAACACTACTGACTAGATCAATTTCAAATTTTGTGCAAGCATTAAGTGTGATATATAGATAAACTGGTAAAGTTGTGTTACGAATTCAAGATAGCGGAACAAAACAGAGGCCAAATAATTTTTTTTTAAAACAAAAATCTTATTCATTGACTTTAAATTTTGCAGAAAAATTGAATATGATATAGGGATAAACTGGTACGAAATCAACATGACGTAACACAATGGCGGTGTGTGTTAATATAAAAACGACAATCAAATCAAATGTTTCATAGGTAGTGTATGATCTAACAAAATAGCGTTAGTTGACTATTCCTAATAAAAGTAAAGATTTATAACGAGGGAAGTTCCGGGTAAAGGAAATTTACCGATCTTTTACATAGTTATTGTGTTTTAGTATCTCTCGACAGCTCCAAGTGTGTTCTAAAAATGTACCAAATTTAAAGAGTTTATCTTAAAGCATTTCCGAGATATAGCCACCGTATGGTAAAAACAAAAAGGGCGTTTTGACACGGCCTCGACGAGTACAGACATTTGCAGATGGTAGGAATATAATAAACTCTCAAGTCAAGGAGTTTATAGCAATAATAATTATTATTTCGGAGCGTGTATCTGCGGCTTCGGTTAAATTTTGGCCGAAGCGCCGAAGCCGATTATTTGCCGAACATTGAAATAAAGCAGAAGGTAGCCGAAGCCGATTAATCGGACTCTTAACAGAGTTTAATTTAACAGGACACATGATTTGATAGGTTTACGCCGGGAAATTAAACAAGACATTTTTATTTTATATAACCAGTATCCTTTTTATATTAGTAACGCAATTTATAAATTAAGCAAATTATATCAATAGTCTTTTTATTTCCTATGTGAACATTTAACTAGTTTAAATATTTGTTGTTATTTTTTCTAATTATTAAAGTTCTATCTTTTCTGAACATATTATATGAATGTATTTATATTGTCATCCTTCTTCATCGATGGCTAAGCGAGGGATGCTCTATTATATATAAAATATAAATCGAATTGTCCACAACAAACATAGACATACTATACATTTTTGAAAAGAGAGGACCGAAGAGATTTTATTTTTTTTAATAAAATTCCATTTTAAAAAAATTATCTTTTTTGCCGTTTTTCTTATTTTTCGTTCATCAATTTTTTTTCTAAATGTTATATCCAAAATCTTCATAAAGAATCTAAAAACTTTTATATAAACCTTTTTCTTTTCTATTCCTTCAAGAATGTCAAATTTTAAGGAAACATCATATACAAATAAATGCTTGTTAAAGAAGCATTTATTTTTCTTCCGTTTATTTTGAACCACTGCCACTGCACCGCATTATAATTGAAGAAAACTTTATCAAAAAATCTCTCTGCACAATATTACACAATTTTTTTGGACCATCAAAAAGTGTTCATTTTCAAATATATACGCGTGTTAATGCTGATTTTCAAATATATATTACCTTTAATTTGTTTAATTCATGAATTTTGGATCATGCGAATCTATTAGTTTGTCATGTTCGTTACCCTGAAAATCTAATGATCCACTTAGTTTCAACAGGAAATTAGTGTATGTTAAGCACCACCTCGAAATTTGGACAATTTAAAATTTTAACTAGAAGATAACTAAATAATTAGGTTTCAGAAAATAGATTAGTAACTAAATAAACATGTTAAGAAAGTTATAGATTATTACACACCCCTTTTTCTTTAAATATGAATTCTGGCTTAAAGAGACTTACTTACCAAGAGAAAATTCATCACATAAAGAAATAGTAATGGTGAGCGAACAAAACTAACTTCAACTAGAAATGCATTTTTGTAAGATCTTATCAGTAACGACAAAAATAATAAAAATATGAATACCTATTGAAATAGTCTGAGTATGCGTCCGAGACTGGAAAAATTATTATTAAAATGAATTGGTAATTTTATGTGTATGTAAAATACACAAACATTGTTTTTTGTTTTTTAAATCGGAACGCTCTGCTCATTGTATATTTACAAAATTATATGTTCCGACAATTAGGGATGGCAATTGTCTCTCCTTCGAAAACACAAAACCTTTTAGATATTCTGAAACATGCAAATATTTAAAAATCAGGTTCAAAAAACTACGTATTGGATTAATTTCAAATTTTGTGCAAGCATTAGGTGTGATTTAAGAGATAAACTGGTAAAGTTGTGGCACGAATTCAAGGTGGCGAAACAAAATGGCGGCCAAATATATTTTTTAAATAAACGTAAAAAGATCTTATTAAATTGACTTTAAATTAAATTCCTATGTACTGGATTAAATTGGGTTATACTTTACTATTCTTACTAAAAGGAAAGATTCATAACGAGGAAAGTTCGGGTAAAGGAAATTTATCGATTTTTTTATGTTCTCTTTCGTAGAAGAACCTATTACGGCACAATTTAATTATATAGGGTAAACTACAGAAACATGTTCTATTATAGGTTTTTTCGTTTTTATTTGAGATATGTCCAATACCTGAGATTTATTTTACATGTTAGTTATTGAAATTAGCCTCTAACCTCAATATTTTCGGACAGGTGTTTTTTCCCGGAAATGCTCTTAAACGCAAATTATTGATTCAGTGAAAACATAGCCTGTTAAAAAACTGCTAAAACAAAGTATTAATATTTTTATTAACATGACTTAATAATAACCCATTATTTTTTAAAAACCTTCCTAATAATATATTATGCTTAATGGGTATGTCTACTACAAACTTGAAATAGAGCCTGAATTATTTTAGATATACTTGTAGCTTAATTATCCTAATAATATATGTTCCTCGGGCAAATTTCTCCATAAAAGTTAGGCTAAATAGGTGGCTCATAAGGATCTAATGCCCGCTGCAGCATATTCCAGGCATGCTCCATTGGATTGAGGTCAAGGGGAAAGTGCTGGTAACCTGAACTAATTAACCCTGTTATTTTCTAGGACCCTAATGATATTTCTTGTTCTATGGAATGGGGTATTATCACCCAAAAATATAACATTGTCTCCCACTGTTGAGCTAGAGGAACCACCATTTCTTGTTGACAAACGTGCAGTGGTGTACGACTCTCAAGAGCAATTGCTGCCCGTACTATTATGGTTTTACGACAAAATAACGAACTTCTTGCACATTTCCCAAATGTTAAGGTTTACTCTTTGGTCTCCACTATCGAACTCTTTGCGACTTACGGTATAGACCGAAACGAGACTCAGCACTAATAAAACGTTGTTCCATTGGCCAGTTTTCGTATTCATTGGCCCATGCTAGCCTAGCCTGTTTGTGTTGAATTCTTAGTGAAACTCGACTCATTGGCCTGCGACAAATCAGATCTGGTTATTTTAGCCGCCTTTTAACCATGATCCTGAATACCTCAGGGTTAGTAACAGCAGTGAACCTCTGTTTGTACTATTGAAAATATCCTTGTTGGTCCCCTTCTAGACATCAGAGTAATAAGTCGATCTTAATGTCGTCAAAACATTGGAAAATGTATTCTAAATAAATAGAGTTTTATTTGGTACAAAAATCTCGTCTGGTTTCGCAAACGTCGATAAGATCTCTTTTCAGTCCTGTTTTGCTTAGGTTCTAGGAAAGAATTTTTTCATCTCGTCTCGCGAGATTATCGTAATTTCGGGGTTTCGAAAAAAAAAACGTCAGATTTACGCCATTTCAAACATTTTACAGTGTCAAGAGGCACGAGATGTTACTAATATGAAATTACGTAATATAATTTTTAAAGAACTATACAAATCCAAAATCCAGTTTATTAAAATATATTATTTTCGTAAGAGGCAAATAGTAAAGTAGTAGGTACTGGAATCTGAATTCGAGCTTTTTAAATCCAGAAATAAAAATATATGAAATACAACTCAAAATGGCACCCCAACTCAAATCAAATAACTACAAAAATCGGCAAAGTGACAGGGCACGAGCCACAATAGCTCCAGTACCTCTTCCCTAGTTACGTTACTGGCTATGCTAGAACAAAGTCAAGATTGACCTACATATAACAAAATAACTAGAGGATGTTATAACTTTCTATGAAATGAAAACATACAATATTTTAATAATTTGCTTGTTTTCTTCCCTAGCATTTTACGATTAGAAAATATATTATTTATTTAAAAAAAATAAAATTATATGATAATTATACATTTCTAATAAATAATGTGTGTGTTATTTTGTTGTGGAGTTATGTAGTATTTTTTGTTCATGACTCCATTAGCATCTGCGTAAGCAAAATCTACAGTCAAAAGCAAGACGGATTTTTAAGATGCTGAAATGAAAGCTGAAAAGTTCCTGGGATAAAAGATTCTAATAATTAAAAAAAGTATCGACAATATGACCAAGAAATTGCAATATTTTAATAAATTTAAATATTGTACTTTATTCAAAAGTGTAAACCATTTTGATATGTCAGGTGGTTTGCATTATAGCCATAGGCGCCCGCAGGACCATTTCCAGGGAGGCAATAATGTTCAAAAATAACTGATGACTAAAAAAGGTCCTCCATAATCCACTTGGCCGGAAGAAGATTAGATTTTGTCCAGGGAGGTGGCAAAACAAATTTTTTACCAAGCGGCAAGCTTAATTAAACATTTAATTTCTTTGCTAATATTAAATGGGGGTGCCATTAGAAAATATAAATTTTTTATTTATAGCTTCCTGAGACAGAAATATACAATGTATTGATATCTAATACTTTGATATAAGGCATTTTGTACAACCCCACCCTCTCTTAAAGCTGCCTTACTTTAATGTAGCCAGCTAGTAAACACATTCGAATATTCTGTACAGTATATAGTGCAGATCCCTAATGCCCTACTCCCTTTTGTATTTTAAACCAGTCACGATACAAATTTAAAATTTGATACACTTCAGTGACGTACTATTTTTTTATGGTAGTGCGTATTTTCCCCTAAACTACACCGGCCCAAATAGTTAGTGGACCGAAACTTCACTGGCCCTAACAGTCGAAATCCCGACAGATTAGAATGTGTGGAATGCGGCGCTAGCCAGACACTTTAAATAGCGAATTGGCGAGCTACGCTACTGGCTAAAAATTCTTTAAATGGGCCTGCTGTGTTTCTAAGTTTTATTGATAAAAATAAATATATTGTTTATTCATTGTTAATCAAAACCACACCATGAAAAAATTATGTTAGCGTATTTGCCTGCATTCTAACTTTGAAGTGAAAATATTTTGACTGATTTCTATTTAATGGAATAATGGAGATTGAATATTGAAAAAAAAAATAGTTGGAAAGCCCAGAAAGAGGTTATTACTTGTTTGCATTCAGATGATTTTAAACCTACTTTTAAACTGGGTATGTAAGATAATCTTATTTGTTCGTATATAGGATTGAGTCCCCATCTGTTATTAATGTGGATGTTGTTCCCTGCCTAAAGATAAAATAAAGTTTTACTCAAAAGATCATATAAAAATCCACAAAAGCCGTGAAGCTTGAACATATATCTTTTAACTAATTTGTTTTGTGAGCTTTTTGAGACACACAATTTCAACTTTTTTTAGTGTTCAGTTTTTTATCCTGATCCTAAGCAAATACCTATCTAAAAATCAGTTTTTATCAGTCACATATTGATTAGTGTTTTATAAGATTGTTAATGATTTTGCCTAAGCTTGTTATTCATGCAGGTACTTTATTAATTGTAATTTGTTTTAGGACCAATGCAAGTCTTCTTGATGTTTCATATAGGTATCATAGACAAAGCTTAGGAAGTTAGTTCTGCTCATATGTGCATTGCAGATATTAGTGACGTGTATATTATAGTCATACTTCAGTACTCTTTATTGTCCTGTTTGCATAGGAAGAAAGAAAAGACTTTAGTTACGTGTATTGATCCGAGTGTCATATAGCCCCAATTATAGCCCATTCCATCAATGTAATAATTGGGCCACTTTATTATATGGAAGCTTCAAATTCTGCACCTTTTAATTTACTGAATATGCTTGTCACATAAAGTGGTTCATTTATAATTACTGTTGCTTAGAAAGTGTGTAGTTTGAGAATTAAAAAAGATGCAGCATATGATAAATGTAGTGTCAACTTTATTTTTAATTCTATGTTGAATAAATTGTTTTATTGCTGAAAAGTGTATCACATATTTTGTATATTGATTAAAGATATATAGCTAAAGTTTAGAAATTTGAATAATTTTTCCCCATATTTTAGAAATATTAACTGTGGCCTATTTATATATTTTCTCGAGTTGGTATACACAATTCATTAATAAGTTAATTTAGTAAGTATGCCAGATATCGCACATCAGTCTTTCAATTTTTTTTTAAATCTAAGTATGGTTTAGGAAAAAGTTAGGTACATGATATAATTATAAATGACAAAAGTCTTTCGAAGATATCCTCAATTAATTTCATGCTTTCAGATTCTTAGGTTTATTAACTGGTATAAAGTAGTTTAGACCTTGTAAATTATTTTATCAATTAACTTTTAAAATACAAACTTTTATAGCCTAATCTTGTAGAATTTCCTAAAAATATCTTATCGTTGACTTTACCATATGTTGGGAACTGGCCGCCAAACTTATAAGACTGCGTATTGTTAAAAAAAATTATGGTGTATCTTTTAGAATCTTTATTCAAGTAAATGTTAAGTTTTCTAAATAAATAGTTCCAAACCAGTAAAAAGGTATCCTACAATAGCTTTATATATAGATTCCGGCATATCACAATTATCAGCTGTACATATAAGGTATCATATTATAAGGCTAATAATACCTAAGGTTGAGACAGTATTTCAAGAGGGATAGATATTGACTAAAAGCATTATCCCTTATAATACCTGTAGTGCTTTGTTTAATTTCCGACTAAGTAAAATAATTTTTAATTGAGAAAAATCTAGTTTAAACAATATCTTATTTAGCTGACTTTGGCATAATGTCATTATTTGTCAAAATAAACTCATAGTAAGTTGTGCCAAGGATATATAACCAAATCCCATTGGAATTTAAGAACAAATCATATTTTGATTGATCATAAATTAAACCTCCATTTAACTTTTTTGTTGAAAGGGGTAGAAAAAATTGGTAAAAGCAGAAGTTGTAGATTTTTAATCCATTATTTTCTATGTAACCTGGGTGTTTTTTCAAATTCTGAAAAGATTAACAAGATAGATTGTCTTGTTTTTAAAATACAGATAACTGTATTTTTGCTATGATAACTTTAATTAAGTTTATGTAGAGTTTGTATGATTTTTTTCTGAATCCAGTCTGGAGTTAGCCTAACCCTGGATGTAATAATAATAGCTATATTTTAAAAAATGATATACTTTGAATCATTTTGTGTATTTAATCACAAATATTTGTAAAAGTTATACATCTGTGTAAGTTTCTAATTATTGTGAGGCATTTGACACAATCCCTCAGGCTATGCTACTGGACATTGTGGATAGCTATATGATATGTATCTAATTATGTTAAAGTAGGAGCTTTGAGTCAGCCTAAAGAAATCAAAATTGGGTACATGGGATACAGTGCTGGGTCCTGTGCTTTTGAACATATATATTAACACTCTTTGTAATCTTGGCACAAGGGGGTAAAGTGGTTGCCTATGCTGATGACTCCATTTTGATTTTCCCCAATAATACATAGGAAGAAGTGTAGGATTTATTAATTAAGGACATAAATAAGGTTAAATGGTTTCTGGATAATTTTAAACTGACTTTTAATGTAAAGAAAACGAATTTATTCAATTACATCAATTAATCATCCGCAAATTTTAATTAAATTAGCATAGATTATTTGAGTGTATTATTACGGCTAGGAAATAAAGCAATAAAAAGTTTAAAGAAATAAAAAGTTTTAAGAAGTAAAAGTCTATTCATAAACAAGTCCGACACATTGTAAATGCATAAATAAAATCTACTTCACAAAATGGTAAATGAGTCCTAATATAGCTTATTTTCAGAATAAATCTAAACCTAAGATTATATTAAACTTAAATTTTATTTAAAACACAACACAGCAAATATTATCTTCTTATGATGTAATCAGTTTTCTCAACTCACAAAGGGGTTGTTTTCACTTGCCTCGCCCCTGGCAATAACTGAATCGGTGTAGTTGGTAAGAAGGCCAGATTTTAACCAAAGACACAGTCCAAGATGATATCATTTTCTTACTTTCTAGAGCTTACATCTTGTTGGTGATCTTATTACATAATGGTCATCCTTGGGCATACTAAAAATAAAGAAAATTCCTAATTACTTTCAAAAATGAATGAAATAGATATGGCACTACATCGAAAAATAACCAGGACTGGTGAACTTATGCTATTTGAATTTTAAAAAGAAAACGAAAAAAAACTACATATTATATTTAAATAATGAGCCCATATAATTTCAAAAAAAAATGATCAAACTAAATGCTTAATTGTGGAAGTATGTTCCAGCTTTATCTTACACATGTTATAAATATATCAGAAATTGTGCCATCTATAAATGTCAGTTTTTAAATATTTACAATTGGACAAAAAATGGTGGATCTACATGCATTTTCTTTATTTTGTTTAGCTTGCCATGTCACAAATATCAATGCAACTTTTAACAGACTTCAAAAAAGGAGGTTATCAATTTCACCCTATGCATTTTTTTATGTATGTACAACGATTACTCTGCGATGGTTTCAACAATTTCGATGAAGTTTTCAGGGAATATTCGGGATATTGCCCGAGTGGTCCCACAGCTAGCATATTGTAAAAAGGTATGACCCTATATTAAATATTTCATCGTAAAACAATCGTTTTTTATAAATTTTATAATTAAATATGACTTTTAAAATAAAACTCATATAAATAGATCTAAAAAGGATGAAATAAAAAAATGTATAAAAATATAAAACCGACTTCAAAAAATGCACCTTAAATTGGAAAATAATATTATATTCCATCTGGAAAATTTTAGTCACCAAACGAATAGAGATAGTAAAACAAAACACTCATTACATAAACATATTTTTGTGATTAGGTAATTAAGAATAAGTTTGGCTTTGACTTCACAGACACAGGGTATGGGATTCGCTTCTGGGGAGTTACTTCACAATATCTACTTCAGAAAGCGTTGTTATCCAAACAGATTTTTATATAAAAAATAGAACGGACTTAAAAAAAACACTAAAAAGTAAAAATTTGATATTTTATTTCACATTGAAAATTTGACTTTATGAAGTCATCTTCAAACTAATTCTTAATAACTTAATCATAAAGAGACATTTAGATAATGAGTACCTACATATATGGGAATAAAATATTGTTTACTTTTTGTTGTTTATATATTCATTTAGTAATTTTTATTTCATCCTTGTTAGTTTTCTTTATACAAAGTTTCAAGTTATAAGGCCTAAAGTTAGGTTAAAATTTTAGACTCCCCTGAGTCCATTGCATATGAAATTTTGCCAAAATCACCATATTAACATGCATACTTTTTTCCTGGCAATATGGTGAACACGATATAGATTGTCTTTCGCGCTAGTGTATACGTGTATGGCATCATTCCGATATATTTAATATGTTTGCTATGGGACCACTCCAGTAACATCCTGAATATTCCCTATTTTATCCAAACTGGTTATACAAGACAATCACATACCATTGCTCTTTCCATTCATTTAACATCTTAATTATGCTCAATATTTTTACTTATATAAGCAAATTTAATTCAATATCTAAATCAGATTTGTCAATAAGATAGAATTCTTAGACAATAAAGAATTTAAGTTACATTAAAATTTCAATTATATTTGTGCCAAAAATAAATTCTTATGCATCTCTCATAAAAAACCTTGTAGAGTGTAGAGGAAAATTTAAATGATTTTGATTATCAAAATAGTTGTGTATTTTTTTCTGTTTTTGTAAGAAACAATGTTTGCTTTTTTTCAAATAAATAAAAATATATGAACAGAAAATAGCCATTAACATTTTTAGACTTAACAAATTACAACATCGAAGTGCAACCTATCAAATTCTGTGGAACTTAATCTGAAATAATGGCTCCTGTCTTGTTGATCTGACAGAAACATGAAAGTTTATTTTACATAAGAGAGAAGGTGACTTAATAAAATTGTTAAGAATTTTAAATAAATTACACAAGTCCAGATGGCAAGGTACAAAATACTCTATTAGAACATACACATTGCTGAAAGGTCAAAGACATCTTAAAATAAAGCCTAATAGTTTTATTGCCCTATTCGTGATATTATCTATGTGTTTGGCAAAAGTAAATTTGGAATTCAATAGCACCCCCCAAGTCTTCAACAGTATCAACTTTTTTCAAGATGCTTTCGTTTAGTGTATAAATAATGTATTTTTTAAACAACGGAAACTTAATTTCTAGAAATAGGGATATCTCCAATAATATCAACACAGGGGTAGGAATGATTTGGTTATGACACTTCACCAAATTTCTTAATTTTATAAGGGTCCTCTAGTCGGATGTATAAAATTAATATATATTACCATTAAAAATAAAATGTATTCAAAGCATAAAAGTAGACCAAAAAATTCTTATTGAAAGAGAATTCTGTTCCCCAGATGATTATGTTAACTTCTATATACAGATTACGCCCTGCTTATGTGTAGAGCCTAGTATGAATGAACTGTTCATTTAAATCACTCAAGAACTAGAGATTATCAAAATACCTTAGGGTTTCCGAGGGGTATTCCAACATCGAAGACACAAGTGTTTAAAATTTTGTAAACATTAACAAAATAGGTTGCCTTTTTTGAAAATACTTACCCAAATAAATTTGTCCCAGGCCAAGTCTAGGGTAAGCACGGCCCTGTATGAGAGTAATAGTTATCTTTTTAAAAATGATAAGTATATGGATCTCTTGTATGTATGTATACGCAAAAAAAGAATCTAGGTGGCTTACCAATATGAAATTTGTACATTACAATATACTTTCTGCTGTCCTAATATTGATAGTCCCTTTAAATTGCTGAATCTAACTTTCTAGTAATCTCGTTCTTGAAATTGCATTTAAATGGGCGAAAAACTGAGAATTCAGGACTATAGGGAACACAGTAAAAGCTTGCATATTATTTCTGCACGTTTCACAACCGAACCAACTAACAATTTACAGGCATTTTTCATCATGTTAGTAAAACTTATTCTATTGTATCCTAACACTGATACGGTCGCAGTAGAATTAATACGTAGCTATTTGCTATTTTTATAAACAAGGTAATTCTTTGAGAACATTTAAAACTTATTATTCAGGAATATTAATATTAATGCACTTTGGCAACAGTGACAGAAGTTTCTTACGTCATTGGCGTACATGTTTATGTATTTCGACGTTTAAGGCCAACGACGAATTCCATGCATTCCAATGTGTCGGGATTTCGACTGTTAGCGCCAGTGACGGTTATGTGTAATGTAAGTTTGGGCAAGTGAAGTTTAGGGCCAAATACATCGAACCTTTTTTATTTTGTGCGTATATCTCGTTATTAAAAAAAGATGGCAGTTGGTGCCATTTTAAAGAAAAAAAATTATTTGGAAAGAAGGCCCAGTCGCACATCTTTTGAAAGTTCTTTTCAACCTTAAGTCATCCCTGAAATATGTGGATATTAAAATAACATTTTCAAATAGAAGTCATTCATAAAAGGGTCAAAAGCTTAATATTTGGAGAGTAAAATTCTCGGAAATTAACAAAACTCAAGTATTTTATTTGCCTTAAAAATAAATGTGAAAATTATTTTTATTAATAATAAACAATATGTCTGAGCGATCGTAACGAGAGGTCCCTAAAATATTTTTGTTTGACACAATACCTATAGAGATTACATCAGTGTTAAAACCTAATTAAATATACATTTAGCGGGTTATTTGACATTTTAAACTAAAAGAGTTATTGTTGATAATAATAATTATAAAGTCTCCCTTTGATGAGAGGGTAAATAATTAAGATAATGCAAGTATCTTATATCTTCGAGCTAATGCAGAAACGTTAGTTTTTAAAATCAGCTGATAAAAATGCTTTCCCAAGAACTTCTCATCAAGGGTGTAAACATAACATTAATTTTTGATTTTTAAACGGGATACCGGATCCTATAAATCTTTGAATATTTAGGTTCCTTGGGGTATTCTAAGTACAGCCGTATGTCATTCGAACATGCAAAGCTTTTTCTTATTTAATTTTTATTTTACAGTCTAGGGTGCTGTGAAGTAGCAAAAATGATTAATATTCCTCCAAGAAGCCTGTAAAAGATTTTCTCATGTTTTCCTATTACGAGACATTTTTGCACGCTTGGTCAAATGTTTCCACGCCAACTTTTGTCTCGTTATAATTATATTAGTTCAATGAACATAATATTTCCAACTCTTATTCACTAAATATCTTTTATACCATTTTAAATATCACTTAAACTAAAGAAATTGGGAAATAAAAAAGGAAAGTCAACTATTAGAGTAAAAAAAATTAAAATTATGTCTTATTTAACCAATCAGAATTTAATTCTAATATTTTTACAAAGAAAAAAGTTATAAGGGTGATTCACTTATTTGGGGTACCCGGTATAATATTTTAGGAACAAAACGGGTCACATGTCTAATACATAATAAAATGAAACTGAAAACTTTTGGTTTTGGGAACGTAAGTTTTTTTTAATTGAATGTTTCCCGTGCGAGAAGGACTGAAACGACAAGATAGTGAAGCTTTATTCAATATAACCAGTTTCATTATTATACCCTTCTGGAGTGTTGTGACCATTTACGTGCATATTTTAAATATGCACCATATGATATATGGTACCGCAAAAATGTTCTGCGTAAATATTTATATACTTGGTTTTGTCACTATTCTTATTCCATGAAGTTTAGATATTTCCGTACTTTAAGTTTAATGATACTGGAAGCCCAAGCTCAAACATAACCAAGCCGTTTAAAGCTGCTTTTTCGATATTATTGAGAAATGTAAAATAAATGCATTATTATTTTCAGATAATGAAGAAGAACCCGAACACAGCTGTGATGAAGACTTCACTGATGATGAAGTATCAAATACTGACGATGATTAAAAAAAGATCCAAGAGGAAATTTATTTTTTTATACCTACCTATGTAATTATTTTATTCTAATAAATACTATCATGCAATATCATTTTTGTATTCATTAATTTCGTTATATTTTATTATTATCGCTTATCGATAGTTATAAATCATATCTTTTTCATTCAATATTAAATATGCAAAAATTCTAAACAATAAATACTAGGAATGAGAATCTGAAACTTTATATCTCGCCGATATACGCTCTCTTATACACTTCAACTTTATCAATAGCGCTATTCATTTGCATTCACTTATAACAATCTCGATAACCTGGGTAACCAGGTAGAAAGTACCACCAAAATGGCTTGATCTTTTAAAAATATTTTTTTTTGGCTATAAATATTATACTGTCTAAATCTTAGCATGCCTTAAATATATTTCTCCCGTATTTTTAAATAAAATTTTGCAACCGCCTAGCACAATTTTAGACTCGACTAAATAATCAGACTTTTTATTTTTATTTCAAAATGCTTCAAGGTTTTTTTCGCAATCAAAATTTTGTTAATTCAGCCCTTCAGCTAGGTCTTCGATTTTGTATTCAGACATTACTAAAAAATACACAAACTTTCGGGGTGCCTCAAGTATCTACCCAAAAATATTTAACGGCTCTCCGGCTACAAAATAAATCTAATATTCCCATTATGCATTTTTCAAGGGGAAGTTTAGAAAAATCCTCCCCAAAAACAATATCTGTTTTATTTAGTCGTCCAATTACGTAACAAACAGAAAGCAAATACTTTTTTTAATTCTTTATCGTATTTTTGACCCTATGTTAATCGAATCTCTGATAATTTGATGCAAATCTAATAATTCCATTTGCATTTTGCAAGGGACAGTTTAGACCCCTCTAGAAGCTATGTTTATATACGCCACTGGGTTGGCTAAGCGCCACAATCCTTTAGCCAAGCTTTCGATTTTATATTCAGACGTTACTAAAAAAATGAAATACAAACTTACGCGAAGCCTCAAACACTTACCCAATAATATTAAACAGCTTTTAGATTAATATCTGTACCCACTGCCTAAAGTTTTTAGCCGTAGCACAAAAAAGGAATAAACCCTGCTATAAATACACGGTCTGAGGCGCCGCTTGCAGCGCTTTGCTTAATTATTGAAAATATCCCAGTACAAACAAAATTCGTTAAACTTTCGTTGCAGAGCCTTGCGGCGCAATAGTTAGAGTACTCAACGTTGGATACGGCGCATATGAGTTCGAATCCTTTTTAGATGTTTCAACAAAACTCCGAGTTTATATTAAAACATATTCACTGGTGCTTTATAGCAGAGCTTAGCTTCTCCTCGTAGCACAAGGCGCGAGAACCACACTCGACCTAATATTTACTCAGCGAACTCCGGAAGACGCTTCTATTTTTCTAGGTATTTACCACTGCCTTCTAACGCTTGGAACACAATGGAAGAAAAACGAAACTTAAAAAGGAAGTACACATATGTGGTATAAAAATGCGTGACAATTTTGACGTTGAAACTAAATATAACCGTTTATAACCTATATTTAAAAAAAATGTTTAACAAAACACCGAAAAACATACAAAGAAGAATAAAATTTAACGTAAATAGATGCAAACGTTACATTAGAACTATTACCCAAACATTCCCAACGCTTTTTCTAGGCTTTTATATATTTTTGTTATTTTTACATTTTTTTCATATTACTTTCAGGTATTTATCAATGAATAAAGAAAACAAATTCATTGGTACAGGTTGCTTTTAGGTATTCACAGGATTTCCATTAATTATACGGAACGATCATTGGATTTTTTCTCTATATTGCAAAAATCGATCCTCCAAAAAATGGACGACCTTTTTCTCAAGATAGATTTTTGTACAAAACAAGGACAAAAAATAACATACATAAGGTAATAATTTGTCATTATATTTTGCGATTATACTTTTTTTTTAAATCTAACCTTAAAATTTTTACCAGTAAACATTCAATCAATTTAATCTTATTTTTTTTATAAACTAAGCAGTTTATGCCTGTCCTCTAATATTTTCTTTGTAAATTTCCGGTTTTTACATCTGAAAGTAATTAGTATATTTAACAAGATATATATAGACATCCCGCCCCTATTGGGCAGGATGGACTGATAAATTGACATAAAAGTTAGGCTTTAGACCCACACTACGTTGTCATTTTTGATAGTTAGGCAGCTGTCAATTCTAAATCTAAAAACATATATATCCAAAATACTGTATAGTAGGCAAAATCTTAAATCAATATTATAAACCATTTAAAATTTAAACTGAAATCATTCTGTCAGTCCTTACATGATATAACGAAATCTAATAACGAAATCCGATATGCAAAATATGTAACAATAAAATATTTGAATTTTATTATTTTGTAAAAATATTAATAATTTCTGAAGAAAGAAATATTTTTACTTTTAAAGAGTTGTTTTACCCCACTATAATCCTGTGTGGTCAAAAAGAATTATATACAAAATATAAAACATATTTATTTAACGTTTTTCACTTCTTAAAAGGAAAACCTAAAATTTTAATTTTGTTTTTAGGGAGTTCTTTCACCCCCTTAGAATGACCTTATATAAAAAAAATTGCCTTTGTATGCAAAAAAAGAAAATAAGTTGTCCTGTTTAATCGCTTTTTAAAAGAGTTATGGATATAAAAAATATTTGTATGTTTGGTGATTCTTGTATTCCCAAACGAAATCCTCTATAGTGTAAACATATTTAATGTAGAAAGAAAGAATGAAATCTGATATGCTTCACCGTTTTTTTTAATAACCGCTTTACAATAGAAAATATTTAGAAGGACTGCTATACAGTAGAAAAAAATATTTTGGACAAAAAAATAGAAGACATTGAACGTGTTTACTCGTTTGTTAAGTCATAAACGCCTTGATTTTTTTTCGATTTAAGTGGGCAGTTTCATCCTTCTAAGCTACTCTGCATAGTGGAAAAATGTTTTTATGGACAAAATGATAAAATACATTTTACATGTTTCACTGTTTTTACGCAAGTTTAATGTTTCTGGAATACATTTTTTTTATTTTCCGGCTACTCTATATTTGAAAAAAAAATTGTAATAAAAAAATCAAAGACACTTCTTATTTTTTTTGCATATAATAATCGTTTCTAGAATAGTTTTTTTATTTTCAATGGGCTATTAGATTATAAACGAAAAAAAATGCAATATCTACGTCAATGACTTCCACAATTTTTCTATGTCAAAACAATAACTTCAACTATCTGTTTTCAATTTGACCGAAATCGTGTGTCGCAAAATATGAACTTTTAACGTTATTATGCCCCTTAAAATACCGAATACCTACGTCCATAACTCTCAAAATCCCGCGAGACTTTGATCTAGACTATTTTTGGTGCCAATTTAAAATGAATTGATTTGACTGTTTAGTGTTCACTGATGATGATTACCAGTCAGTATAAGCATAATAGCCTGCAACAACTTTAGAAATTACAAAAAGCGTATTGCGTATTAAATATGTACCCAATATTTAATGTCAAATATTAAATTAGTCATGTTGTTTTAACACGCCTTATATAACTATATAATACGAAATCATATAAGACACTAAAGTCAACGACGCTGTAAATACTGAATACCACCAGCTAAAAAAGGAAAGTCCTGCGTATGTAGAAGAAGGTAATTCCGAATCTACTTTACCAGCCGTTGCGAGACATACTAGAAGAAGTAAATATTGCTTATTGCTTAAAGTATAATAATATATTGAAGATCGATTTTAATATTATTAAAGATTGAAGGGTTAAAGGGAGAACTGTTGAACCGTTAATGATCTCTGGGCGAGGACTTTGAAACTCGGCCGCTAGATGGATTTGGGTGTACTCTTCGGTTTCCCAAGGTCTATAGGGCTGGGCTGCCGTCGGCTAACTAGATAACTAGTGATCGGTAGAGTAGGTCGGGGTAAAAATAGAAAAAGTATGCGCCACCTGTTTTTATGGCCCTGAAAAGAAAGCCTAAGACCGGATGAACTTAAGAAAAACAGGAAAACTACAAAAACTTGACAATAACACCAATATCCTTAATATTGAAAAATATATTCACGGAAACTTACCGTTATAGCCTTGTTTATACATAGATTATAGTCACACTTAGCTCATATAAAGTTTAATAAATGAGATGAAAGACATATTAATAATTATTACCTTCTCTTACGACTATTTCCTGAGTATGAACAAAAGAAAGAGAGAGAGAGAGCTGTCTATAAAATATAGGAAGAGGTCGTAAGATGTGACATAACCTAACCTAGGATTCTTCCAAATAATTTTGCATGTTGCACTTAAATTTTTATATATTTAATAATAAGTGGAAGGAAAGAAAGGTAGTGTTGGTTTTATACCAATTTAACTTAAATCAAAAGGCTACAAAACTTACATCATTCAAGTTTTAAGTACAGTACTTGTCAGTGATTCAATTACCTTCGAAATAGGCCTATTTAACCCAGTTTACAAATAAATGTGCAAATTCATAAAACAACAGTGTGGTGTACTGAGTGCTATTCGTTAAAAGTTAAAAACTAGACATGATTTAAAGTGTTTCGTTAAAGTTCATTATATATTAATTCTATTATTAAAATGGAATTGGCTCTATTTGGCACATAATAACACTAACAGACAGTCAAGTATGTTCCCAAGACAACACACACAGATCAAACCTGAAGTTGATTATATTTGATACGTAGTGAGTCGGGGATCTCACAATAGCATTGAGGATGTACATATGGTTGGCAGGCCTAGTTTCATACAGCTTGAAACATGACTCCTGAGGGACTGCAAGCAAGCTTCAGAGTGACTGTGCTACTGCTAAAGTTCATCAGCACACAAGAACATTGGACCAAAACATCAAATAAAAAAAAAAGGCCTAAAAGAAACAAATCAAGCAATAGAAGAAAGTTCGAGAACCCAAGATAGGTAAATTATACATTTTAGTTTTAATAATAAATATTTGTGAGAGAATGATGTAAATGAGACTTACCAATGATATATTGGCCTTTTCAAAGAGTCAAGAATGGGTTTCTTCCACTAAAATTCTAATTTTAACTCAGCTAGCATAGCTATAGGACACTAAAACAATAAGTCATCCAAAATAATTATAATGGACCCATTTTTCGAAGAAAAATCGGCAAAAATGCCCTAAAGACAACCAAAAGTTCCAGAATATGGTCTGCCTTTTTTTTAACTCCTTCTGCCACGTTTTCTTTCTCCTGTTGGATAGAAACCTAGAGATTTTTGATACAACCCTGATGTTGGTACTAATAATTGTTAATGAAGTTGACAGATATTTCAAAATTAATTTAAATTTAGATAAATTTTATTTTTGTTTATGTTATTTAAAATTACAATGGTAAGTTTCAAAATGAAGATTTTTGATCATATCAATTTTCTTTACTCTGATTTCCTATTTTCCTAATTCCTAACCTTATTGTTTGTTATTGTTTTTACTAAAGTTTATGTAATGTGCTTTCTCTTAATTTCAGAAAAATATCAGCTTTATTTCTACAAAGGGACTTGATGCTACTGAAAAACAACAAATACAGTAAGAGCTAATGAGAGCTATCACCAGAATACAAGGTAAACTTTGATTTCTTTTACTTAACTTAGCCTAAAATTGTCAACTCCATAATCATGTAACAAATTTGTACCCAAAATTGCTAATTTTAATAATTTGTTTCAGAATGTGAAGAATGTGCCTATGGAGGTCTCCACCACTTGGTTTATTGTTATATAGTTAACCTAGGATTACTGAGATTGTGATTTTAAATTTTGAATTAAACGATAAAAAAACATTAAATATGTGTCTTATTTCAACTATGAAGATTATAGGAACTGGTAAGCATATTTTATAGATATTATCTTAAATAAAAATATGGCAAAATTCTAAATTTCTGTTAGGAAAATATAACCCGTTACAATAAAATATTTGCTATAACTTTATTTGGACAGGATACCTGATATTTTTATACTTTTTGGAATGTATATCTATTTTCACTGCCGCGCCGGCCGCTCATAGCATTCAAGATTTATAGATCAATATATATTTGCAAATTTTGGAGGCATTTCGGATTAAAAACATCGCGACGCTGTCAAACTGCTTATCATCACAAACCACCGACTTTTTTTTCCGTGTACTGTGCTTATTATGACATGTCAGTCAAAGCTACAGAGCTGACAGAGGCAGACCAACTTGAAAAAGTAATAAATTCAATAGCAAATGGAAAAGTAATGCATTTTTAATCCAAACTAAATTTCACCTAATTTTTCGACTTCGTATAAAAACAAATGTAAATCTATGTCTTGCAGAAAAAAGAAAAAGTATATTTATTTATTTTTATCTCAGGATGTACCGACTTTACAAAAGGCCAAGCAATGGCAAACAGGATTCGTGCCCGCTACAATTTAAACATTTTTCGAAATTTGCCCCTAACCTTGATGGAGTGGATTTTCACACTAGTCTTTAGAAGAAATAAAGACGTTTCTTTGTGATTTGCCTAGAATCAACCGCTCATATGCAACAGGGCCAAACATAAAACCATAGTAAAATATATGGACAGAAAATTGCAATTTTATTTCTAAATGACTCGCTCTGTATAAACCGGAGAGTAATTTTAGCGATGTGGTTTTTCAATGCCTCAGGGGAAATTTGAGGCCCCATAAACAATTTCCGCCACGCGTTACTCTTCTCAAAAAAAAAACAATGAAATATGTAAAAATTGAAAAAGCGAAAACATTTTTTTTACACTTCGATCCCTTTGACGGCATTTGCGACATAAGCATCCTATATTGATTTTAAATCTCCTCTGTATTCCTTTTTTTATCTTGACAAAGTAGACAGGGTTTCAACTCCTCAAAATGCCTTCAAAGTTACCCCATTTTTTATTATTTTTAAGTGATATCCCGTGCTCCGATATTGCCCGTTAACGAACTTGTCCGAGATTTTTAGACAGGTCTCACCGAAATCGCGGCTATACCAAAAGAAGCGCCTATTTATCCTCTACTATCGACCCCATAAAAGCGTGTTTCCCGACGCGTACCGTTACCGAGCAAAAACACTAATTTCAAAAATGTCCCGTGCGAAAAGAAAAATGCGCGGACCGTAACAATAGCCGCGTGCGGCTATTGTAATAATATATATAATAGAAAGGAAATGCCTACAGCACGGTCCAATGTACGGAGTACACTGTACTAAGGATGTACTAATAAAATTTAGTGGATCGTCGGCATCAAACAGTCAAAGAATAGTTATTATTAAGAAAGGACAGTCGAAAAAGAAGACTAAAATTAGACAAAGACAGATGTAAGTAATCAATTTAAAGGGACAACTTCGGAAACATCCGTATCGCCGAGGATTTTCACATGCTGACAAATTATAACCTACAAAATCAACCGCGTTGCTCTGCAGAGAGGTTTAAATATAATAGTTGTTAAAATTGGCAAGGTACGATATTTTTTAAATAATTAATGTACATATTAAGATATTCTGAGGCATTTAATTTTACTGTTACGTTTTGGGAATTTAGAATATTTTTCGTAAAAAATGAATATAAATGCAATAAAATGTTTTAAATTCTAAAATAAAAGATATTGTTAAAATACGTATAGTGTGAGTTACAAACAAAATCGTTAATCGATCAAAAAAGCTTAATAGACATGGTTTATTTGGATATTGTAATTGTACTTCCTTCATATAAGGGAAGTATTGTAATCGTGAAAAAAATACCCACCGATGTTTTTTCAGATTTTTACGTTTCAGGGTTCCTAGATGCCGAAAAACATGTTTTCTCACTTCCGTCAGCCTGTCTGTTAGCGTTATCTCGAATTTTGTACAAAAATCAAGTATTATGTAGGGATCAACTAGTAAAATTTTGGTACGAATTCAAGATGGCGGCTTTATAAAATATTTAAAAATTCAGCCTGAAAAATCTGTTTAATGAACTGATTTCAAATTGTCTGCCATAACTAATTGGAGTGTAGAGATGAACTAGTAAAACTGTAGTACTAATTCAAGATGGAGGAACAAAATGGCGGACAAATAAAATGCTTGTAATCGTGATAAAATCACTCCTTCAGGTTTTATTCTTCACTTTTTAGCGCCCCTGGAGGTCAAAAAAATATGTTTTATCAATTCCGTCGTTCCGTCTGTCGGTTTGTCTGTTTATCAGTTCGCAGCATAGTTTAAAAACAACTTATCAGATTGACTTAAAATTTTAGTCAAAATTAAAAGTCACATCGGGATGTACCTGGTAAAATTGGTAAAAACCCAATATGCCAAAACAAGATGATGGCCTAGTGAAACATTAAAAAAATTATTATTAAAAAAAATAATTATCCAATTTACCTCAAATTTTGTACAAAAATCAGAATAAACTAGCAACATTTTGGTATGAATATAAGATAGAAAAACAAAATGGCGGCCTAATAAAATATTTAAAAAATCAGCCTGAAAAAACTAGTTTTTAGATTCATTTCAAATTTGGTGCAGACATTAAGTGTGATATAGAGGTAAACTGGTTAAGATGTGTTGCAAATTCAAGATGGCAGGACAAAATCGCGGCCAAATAAAATTTAAAAAATACGCATTTAATTGACTTTTAATTTTGCAGAAAAATTAAATGAAATATAGTGATAAACTGGTACGAATTCAACATAACCTAACAAAGTCGCAGTGTGTGTCAATGTAAAAACTACTTATTGAATTTATTTTAAATTATGCCCAAAAATCGAGTATGGCAGATGTAGAAATGTTAGTAGGAATCCAATGCAAAAGACAGTGTATGTGTTCATAATTTATAAATAATTATGTACTGAACTAATTTGGGTCACACTTCACTATTCCTAATAAATGGAAGTATGCATAAAGAGGGAAGTTCCGTGTAAAGGATTATAACAAAAATAAACGATTTTTTCTTTGTTATAATCTAATTCATATTATAATTATTATATGATTAAAGATGAAGTATAGTTTTTTACTTTTACTTCTTTCACAATAAAACAATGATAGATGCTGTTTTATTTCAAGTTAAAATATAGATATTTTCTTGGCCAAGTGCATTATAACAAAAATTTGTATAATATGCATTTCTTACGTAATAGCAATTCTTTTTAGACAATTGGTTGCAGGGAGAGGGAGAGGTACCTCAATTTACCTTAATTTTTCATTATTTCAGTTTCAAAAATCACTATCTCTAAAATTGAAAAAACAAATTTTCAAATTATCAGTTTTGATTATAAACCCCTCATTTATTTCTTGTTTGTAATTGGAATTCGCTGTATATATTTTATTAAAATATACTGTGTTGTTTGAAATGTCTTATTTATATTCAATTTTCGTTATTGTTTTTGATGTTTTGATGGAAAAATATCATTATTTAGTAAAACAATATTGACAAATAATATTTATGTAAAAAAGGTAAACATTTTCGCCACAAAGGTAAAATTACATCAATCGTTTATCAACATTCTGTAAATAGCATGTACTTTTTATTTCAATACAACGTATAAGAATTTATAAACAAGTCTTATATGAGTAAAGCATAATTAAATCGACAAGATTAAATCATATAGATGTACCGAAAATAACTATAAACAAATAAAATTATTTTGGAGAATATTACAAAGATTGAAATGCGACAAGAAGAAGTGCAAGATCGGCATAAGAGACAACTATACATTTTGCAGATATCCAAAAACACAACTAGAAAGAGACTTTCGTACTAATAAACAATTAAAACTGCCATTTTCATGGCTAACCTATACGAACTCATATGGATAATTATTTTAACAAAAAACCAACTGTGTTCTCGATGAATACAGAGTTACCTTTAATCCACAATTGCCTTTTTTTGCTTTTGTTTAACCTTCACCAGAACATCAAAATAATGTCAAATAATTTTTTTTAAACAATATTCTATTTCACGTTACACCAACGTCATAACAAGGACACTACAATGCCACAGGCGCAATGATTCATTTTATATATATTTAATAATTTCATTATACATTACCGAGCAGGTACTTAAAGGAATTCTCTAAACAGTGCTTTAAGCACTAGTCTTGGGAATAGTAAACTAAACTAGGTTGTAGAGCGCCTAATTCCTAATTTTAAAGTTACAATTTTGTTTGGTTCTAGTTAGTATCTAGGAAAAAAGACAATACGGGAAATCCATTTTTATTTGTTCGAAAATTCTTGACACAATGGTGGATTTACGTTCTACCTTTTTAATTTGTAGGTTTTACTTTCCTCGAAAACAGTTTTAGATAATCTTTGTAGGTTTTAGTTTAAAAAAAAATTGTTCTCATTGTGAGTGGCACCAGATAAAATCTGCGTGCTGAGCGTCTTTTTATGAAACTTGTTGTTTCATTATTGTAAAGTCTAACTTGTAGATTTTTCCAATATTGATTAACATCAAATTTGGTATGTGTATTGTGTATACTGTTTAAATGACGATAAAGTTTAACACTTACATACATACAACATGGTGGGCAGTACTTACTGTTATTAATGTGGCCCTATTCAACTGAAGATTAATATCTGGGAGCATTTATGCAAATTATGAAAAGACCCTGTCAATTTTGATCTCGTGCAGTTAAGATCCTCTAAGGTGCCTTTTGCACTGTCAAGCGAAACGTCGAAAAGTAATTCCAGTTTGACATTGCTTAAACCAGAACTACTTCTTAATTGACCCTAGAGGTAACTATGCTGTATATTATAAATGTATTAAAAAGTCTGGTCTGGTGTACTAATCATGTGAAAAATAGACGGACTGACACCTCACACTTTTCTTCTTGTAACATATTTATATAGATTTTCTATTTTTTACTTGTTAAATCATTTCAAGGAAAGTTTTTTTTTTACTTTTCTTGTAAAAGGGTAGTATTGTAATCCTATAAAAAAAACCTTTCCGAGATTTTTTGCAGATCTTTGCGTTTTACGGTCGATTGTCGTTCTGTGCGCGACATAGCTCAAGAACTACTTTTACCATTTACTTCAGTTTTAGTCAAAATCAAGTATTACACGTTCCTGGTTACCAGCTTGGGTGGAGGTGGTAACTTTTTTCAGCTGATCATGTGAGATGAAGTACGTATTTAAAAAAAACTTTTTGTGGAATATTAAATTTTCCTGGCCAGTATATAGGTAGATTATTTTATTTGTAAATTTTAAAATGAAAATTAAAGTAAATTATTTGACCTATTCGATATACTTATTTAATAGATTACTGTTAAAATATAAATGAGACTTAAAATGCCATTTCTTGCCAGTTGTCACATACATTTTATAACAAAAAATAATATGCCTGACCGAATTGATAATATCAATCATCCGAACTGTTTGAATACTACGCAAATACCACACCTAAACGTAACACTTTTACAACTATATGTACCAGAAAAAAAAATAACTTCAAAAAAGCACTAAAAAGTGAAAAATAATATTTTATTCTATCTTGAAAATTTTACTCAGTAAAAATCAGCGCCAAGCCCATTTTTAATTACTTAATCAGGAAAATATATTTATGCAGGTATTGCGATGTTTAATACCACGAGTTTAATGTCTTATTGTTTTTATTAGTTTGGCGCCAACTTCACAAAATACAATTTTTACGATGGAATCAGATATTATTTGTCACTTTTTAGTGCATTTTTTTGAAGTCGATTTTTTTTTATAAAAATTTGTATTTCATCCTTTTTAGTTTTATTTAAACGAGTTTTATTGTAAAAGTCAGGGTTAACAAATAGCCACTGGGTTCGCTGAATAACATACATAATTTAAACGGGTTAAATGTGACCGGTGTGAAGATGGCCGCCAAATTCTAGCCGCTCAAGCCCCGAATGCTGCCGACGACCTTATCAGTAGCGCACTGATATTTTAATTATCAGGTATATATTTTAAATGAAATATGATTAATTATTGACAATTTAGTTAAATACTTATAAAATACACTTTCATGCCGAGAACCGCCTAGTGAGAATATTTCAGATCTGCTTCGAAATGTAAAAATCGATTCTACACATTACCTTTAATTGTTATAATTTTGTAAACGTTTATATGCTAAACAGTTACTTGTTTCTTTAACAGCTTACTTCCGATCGAAAGATACAACAGACGTAAAACAAAAGAAAGCCTTAGTTCTGTAAAAATAAATTATATACCAGAATATACCCACATAATTATAAATAAATTAAATACTTAAAAGGGTAGGTTGCTGTTTCTGGGGTAATTGGGGCGGCTGAATCATTGCAAACTAGCTTAGAGGTACTAGGGCATATAGAAGAGTATTTCTGTCAATCTAGTTTTTGGGGCTAAAGGGTACGGGGCTAAGAAAAAAATTATACCCAAAAGAGTAGGCGGCTGTTTCCGGAGTAATTGGAGCGGCTGAATCATTGCGGCCTAGTTTGGAGGTACGAGGGCATATAGAAGAGTATTTCTGTCGATTTAGTTTTTGGGGACAAAGGGTACAGGTTTAAGAAACAAACTAAACACCTAAAAGGATAGGTGGCTGTTTCCGATGTAATTGGAGCGGCTGAATCATTGCGGCCTAGTTTAGAGATACGAGGGCATATAGAACAGTATTTCAGTCGATTTAGTTTTTGGGGATAAAGGGTACGGGGTTAAGAAAAAATTAAATACTTAAAAAGGTTAGTTGCTGTTTCTGGGGTAATTGGGGCGGCTGAATCATTGCGGCCTAGCTTAGATGTACAAGAGCATGTAGAAGAGTATTTCGGTCGATTTAGTCTTTGGGGACAAAGGGTATAGAGTTAAGAAAAAAAACTAAACACTTAAAAGTAGGTGGCTGTTTCCGGAGTAACTGGTGCGGCTGAATCATTTCCGCCTAGTTTGGAGGTACGAGGGCATGTAGAAAAGTATTTCTGTCGATCTAGTTTTTGGGGATAAAGGGTACGGGGCTAAGAGAATAATTAATTACTCAAAAGGGTAGGTGGCAGTTTCCGGAGTAATTGAAGCGGCTAAATCATTGGGCCTAGTTTGGAGGAACGAGGGCATATAGAAGAGTATTTCCAGCGATCTGGTTTTGGGTATAAAGGGTACGGGGCTAAGACAAAAATTAAATACCCCCAATTACCTCAGAAACATCAACCAACCCTTTTAGGTGTTTAGTTTTTTTCTTAACCCTGTACCCTTTGTCCCCAAAAACTAAATCGACAGAAATACTCTTTTATATGCCCTCGTCCCTCCAAAATAGGTTGCAATGAATCAGCCGCTCCAATTACCCCGGAAAGAGCCACCTACCCTTTTGGGTATTTAATTTTTTTCTTAGCCCCGTACCCTTTATCCCCAAAAAGTAGATCGACAGAAATACTCTTATATATGCCCTCGTACCTCCACACTAGGCCGCAATGATTCAGCTTTTTGTGTATTTAATTTTTTTCTTAGCCCTGTTCCTTTTATCCCCAAAAACTAGATCGATAGAAATACTCTTCTATATGCACTCGTACCTCTAAACTAAACGCTCCAGTTACTCCGGAAGCAGCCACCTACCATTTTGAGTACTTAATTTTTTTCTTAGCTCCCGTACCCTTTATCTCCAAAAACTAGATCGATAGAAATACTCTTCTATATGCCCTCGTACCTCCAAACTAGGCCACAATGATTCAGCCGCTCTAATTACCCCGAAAACAGCCACCTACCCTTTTGGGTATTTAATTTTTTTCTTAGCCCCGCACCCTTTATCCCCAACTAGATCGACAGAAATACTCTTCTATATGCCCTGGTACCTCTACTACTAGACCGCAATGATTTAGCCGCCCCAATTACCTCAGAAACCGCAACCTACCCTTTTAGGTATTTAATTTACTTATAATTATGGACATTAACTGGAACTGGAAGTTTCTACAAGGGGTATGCAATACTCCTGTGAGTATATTCTGGTATATAATTTATTTTTACAGAACTAAGGCAGTTGTATATTTCGATCGGAATTAAGCTGTTAAAGAAACAAGTAACTGTTTAGCATATAAACGTTCATAAAATTATAACAATTAAAGGTATTGTGTAGAATCGATTTTTACTTTGGAAAAAGATCTGAAATATTCTCACTAGGCGGTTCTCGGCTTGAAAGTGTATTTTATAGGTAATTTAACTAAATTGTCAATAATTAACTATATTTCATTTAAATAATATACCTGATAATTAAAATATCAGTGCGCCACTGATAGCGGCCGTCGGCAGCATTCGGAATTTGAGCGGCTAGAACTTGGCGGCTATTTTCACACAGGTTTAAAAGTGTGTGTAATTTTAAGTGTATAGTATGTGACACGAAAGAAAACCGGGCGGAGTCAATTGGTTTAGGAAGGTCGGCCAAGAAATCTCTTTAAACCAGTGGTGTCCCGTCGTTCTTAAAATAATATGGCACTTCGTTTTGACTATACGCACTTCAGATAATTAAAAAATGTACCTATGCTTAATGAACCTTTATCTATATTTGTCTGTTTTCCTTCATGTACCGCACTTCTATATCTCTTTTGTGTTGCAAAAACGGCGAACTTTCGAATTTTAAAATGATTTAATTTTTATTTTTCTTGATCGATTTATCTATAAATATATTTTTCCTTGAGTTCTGTCAGTAACGGTTCCCGGGCTACTGCCTACGTCCACTATTATTGGACCACCCAGTATAGTGATACACGATTTACAAGTCCAGATTTTACAAAGGCAGCCAGCATCAGATCCAGTGAACGAGATTTATCAAAATTTTAATTTATGCAATTCGACTTTGGGCTACTCGGGTATGCCAAAAGTGGCCGTCTGTCTCCGTTTGTCATATTACTTTATACAGGGGCCGTCATTGTGAAGTACTATACAGGGCGTTTCTTAATTTCGTGCTGATGTTAAAGGGGGTGTTTTTATGTTCTAAAAGTCTTAACTTTTGAGATACAGGATAGTAAAGTTTAAAAAGAAAAAATTTTTTTTTCATCCCAATTCTGATGCTTGTAGATAACTGCATGAAATTTGTTACACGTCTTCAATGCATTATGGAGCATACGAATTTACCCAGGTTAATTACATATGCACGCCAATGGTAGAAATTTCAAAAATTGATTGTTATTAAAAAATGCCTCTTTATGCATAAAAGACGTGTATCAAATTTCACACAGTTATTTATCTATAATAGCATCAAAATTAGTATTTAAAGAAATGTTTTTTTTTAAAACTCTGTATCTCCAAAGTTAAGACTTTTAGGTTCATATTAAACTTTTTTCTTAAAAAGGTCCAAGAATCACCCCCCTTTAACATTAGCACGCAATTAGGAAACGCTCTGTATAGTACTTCACAATGATGCCCCCTGTACAAAGTAATATGACAGACGGCGACAAACGGTCACTTTTGTTATATCCGAATAGCCCAAAGTCTAACTGCATAAGTTAAATGATTCACACTGATGCCCCCTGTACAAAGTAATATGACAGACGGAGACAAACGGTCACTTTTGTTATACCCGAATAGCCCAAAGTCGAACTGCATAAGTTAAAATTTTGATAAATCTTGTTCACTGGAATCAGTGCTGGCTACTATAACTACATTGATGTGTTAATTTTGGAAAAATGTGAGTTCTGTAGTTTTTCAAATATTAATTGCAATATTAAATATTTTTTGACACCCGGTATTGAACAGTAAATTAATTATTTTGAAGCAGTTCATTGACAGCTACTTTATGAACAATTTTACAAAATATATGAAAAAAAACTAAGCCATTTTTGAGGTTGGCGGCTGTGATTCTAATGGTTCGATTCCTTCTAAATCGTTGTCTTCCTCTGAAAATGATGAGGTTTCGTCGTCACTACTTGAAAATCCCATTGTGATAACTAAATCTTCAATAACCGTTTCAATTTTGCCATATACTTCCCAGTATTTATCTTCAATAGAACGAACATGTTTAACATACGATTTCCAATTTTTAGCCGATATTGAGTCAATCGCTTCTAATTTTATTTTATTTAAATCTTTAATTAAAAGTTCACCAGTGTTGCGCTCTCGAATATATTTTTTTACTCCTGCCCATGCAAGTTCAATACGGTTGAGGTCGCACATGTATGGAGGCAGCCTTAAAGATGTATGACCGAGGTTACGTAAAAGACCGGCAATTTTATACTTTTTTTCTCTACGCTTGTTGGCTGATATTACTTCATATAATTGATATTTTCTCCATGTTGGATCATATACAAGATTGGTCGATTTAAGCCACGATATCATATGGGCTTTTGTAGAGTATTTCGTTGGCACTTTATCTTCTACGTGAGAATGATAAGACACATTATCCACTACCAACACTGATTTGGGAGGAATGTTAGGTAGAAGATTCTCAAGCAACCACTTTTCAAAATTATCTCTATTCATCTGTCCAGTCTCCAGTTGTTAGTCCCGAGCGAAAAACTAAAGCAGCACCTGGAACAAATCCGGCTTCTGAACCAGCATGAACTATAATAAAGCGGCTACTAGAGCGGATTCCCTGAACAACACCTGTAACACTTTCACTTTGCCACCATTTGTTCACTGTCATATCATTATCTACCCAGGTTTCATCTAGATACACAATATTGCGTCCTTCTTGTCTATATTGCCTTACAGTTGATAGATATTTCACCCGCGCCAGTGAAAAACATTTGGTCTCTCAATGAACAATTTTCCTTTATTTTGGCACTTGCGCCAAACAAAACCATTTGATCGTAAAAGCTGATTTGAGGTTTTATACCCGTACGGAAAATCTATTTTGTTCTTTACAGCACATAGTAGGGATTTGCAGGTCGGAACCTTCTTCAAGTCTATATAAAAATCCTCTATTGTTCGTCGAATTACTTGAAAATCACCATCGTCAATTTTATCTTTGTATGATAAGCGTGGTCTTTTTTTACCAGGAGATTTTAAAGGTGAAGTACAACATGAGCGATCATTATGTTCTCTTTGAATTTTTCTTACACTACTTTCCGAAACAGCAGCGTAAAATGTAGCGCGTTCTGTTCGATTTTGAATTGGAATATATATTTATAACTATTATTTTCAGCTTCTCTAATACAGGCCTCTATAACGCTCGCAATAACTTCACGTGCACCGCTTCAAATTGGTTTTCCTCTTTTGCTCGCCATCGTTACTTCGAAATAATAATTCAAATTCAACGCAACGCATTTATATAGAAATGAAAACATATGCTCGAAATGTATAGGCGCCACTGGAAATAGCTTGAACCTTCTAGGGGCAAGTGCATGGGAGACTCTAGGCACATCCCAGTTACAAGTGGACCAGTGCGAAATTTACTAAATCCTCGATTAATTTTCCGTACCGCTTAGCTGGCGCACTTTATAGGTGAAGCGCCAAACTATTACAACAAATAAATTAACATAAAATTTATTTGCGTACACAAATTTTACTTTTCCGCTTGCTTAAGATTATGAATCGTTATTTTCAGGACTGCCCGGTTTTCTTACGTGTCCCGCATTTTACGCGTCTATCGTCGTTCGCATATTTTTGTCCTTTTTTAAAGTGTACATAAGTCTTAACAGTTTTGTGTTTAGTGTTGAAATGTGGGAAAGAAAATTTGCTAGATGATGATCAATCTAAAATTCTATAAAAACTATCAATAGACAGGGAAAAGTGAAAAATACTTGTGCAGAAATGCCTGTAGTATATTTAAATACCACCTAAAAAATAATCTTAAACATACATATACTTTTTTAAGTTCTTAGCAACTGATGTTAGTTCTTATCTTATTCCCATTATTATCATTTGGAATAAATTCCTTATCCTTGCCTTCTATAAACCTTCAATTTTACCAGAATATTAATAAATTATATAGCCTGTTTCACCTGGTGAATGAACAAAAACCTTTCCTTGATTTAGTTTCATTCTATAGCCGGTTCCACCTACCCAAAGAAATTTGCCACAAATTTACAAATTACTAAATTGTTTTTTTTTAGAGGCATCATCTTTCTGAACTGAGTTCTCTTCACTTCTTGACCAAGTTATTTGTGTCTTTTCTTTTTGTATATATATATTTAAATATGTGTATGGATTATTTTTAATGGTTTGGACCTTTTGTTTTAAAAATATAGTTTAGACTTTTTTATTTAATGTGTTAGTTAAAAGTAAAATTAAATTTTGATAATGGATAAATGCTTTAAGTGCTGTAAAAAGGATTTTAATAATTTAGTCTGTATAGTTTGTCATCGAACGAAACAAACTTGCCATATATTATCAGAATGTCAAGGGTCTCAGAACGAATTTTAACAGGTACTCTCTCTTCGAATTTTGATATTATAATCCTATCTGAAACGTGGCTGAACAGTACCTTTTCCGATTCTGAACTATTTAGTTCACAATTCACCATATTTCGTAGAGACAGGAATTACGGGGAATTGAACTGTCAAAGGGGTGGTGGAGTGCTTATCGCCATTTCTAATAATTTTCAAGCCTGTTTTATTTGCACACCAATAAATGCTTCCTATGAGGATGTCTGGATTCAGCTGAGTGTCAATCGGACAAATTTGATAATCTGTTGTGTATATGTTTCTCCGAACTCGTCCTTTGACTGCTACCAATCTTTCTGCAATACCTGCAAATCCTTAAGGAACGAATATGAAAATCATAAGTTTGTTATCTATGGAGATTTTAATCTCCCTCAAATTGTTTGGTCAACGGAAGATAATACTTTAGTACCATTGAAACTGCATTTACCAGCCGCAGAAGCGTTAACCGAATCCATGTCTTTCCTTGAGTTACAGCAGATCAATCCACACCGAAACCGTCTTGGCCGAATCTTGAACTTGGTTTTTGCTGAAGAGCTTATTGAAGAATCAGTCTTGATTTGTTCCGAACCTCTGATTGACGTCGATCCGTATCATCCTGCACTAGAATGCTACTATAATATTCGTCATTTCTGCCAACTGAAAAATGACAATAAATCCACCTTTTACCAATTTGATCGGGCGAATTTTACAGACCTGAATGATTTTTATAGTGAAACTGACTGGTCTTTTTTAACATTTATCTCGGATATTGACGTGACGATCCAGAAATTCTATGATGTTTTTTTTAAAGGCATAGATATTTATGTACCGCAAAAAAACATTGAAAGTCAAAAATACCCTTACTGGTTTGACACGGAACTTCGACGACTTGTCGCTGAGAAAAATAAGCTTCATAAGAGGTTCAAGAGATCTGGTTTACAGAGTGATTATGATGTCAACTCAAATATTAGACGCGAGGTCAAATTTCGCACTGATTTATGTTATTTAATGTTTGTTAGTAATACTGAATATCAAACATCTTTGGTCGTATGTCAATAGTTTAAAAGGTAGTTATAATCTACCCAGAGTAATGCAGTACGGCAATCAATCACTCAATAATGCTAATGATGTAGCAAATGGCTTCGCTTCGCATATTCAATCTTGCTACTCCTCATACATAGATTTTGAATTACCTAAATTTAACTCAGTCAAATTTTTTACTACCTTATCATTCCGCACATTTAGACATGAAGAAATAAATAATAAAATAATGAATTTAGATGTTTCAAAGATGGCTGGACCAAATGGTATATCACCTGCTTTACTGAAGAGCTGTTGCAGATCACTTGTTGAACCACTAATGATTATTTTTCAAAAGTCAATGAACGCCAGCTATTTTCCTGTAACATGGAAACATTCTAATCTTTTTCCTGTATTTAAAAGTGGTGACAGAATGAATATAAACAATTATCGCGGAATATCACTACTCTCCGTCATACCTAAACTCTTTGAAGCTATTCTCACTGACGAGATTTTTGATACTTTCAAAAATTACATTGCACCTGAACAGCACGGTTTTTTCAGAGGTCGCTTAACTGCTACGAACCTTGCAGAGTATCAAAATATTCTCATTAACATTTTTTTCAATATGCTTGCTATAGGACCAATTCAACAATATTCTGAATATTCGATGAAAATTTCATACCAATGGGTCAAAACATTCGGAAGTAATCGATGTATATACATAAAAAAATACATAAGGTCTAAAGAGAACCTCTTCCTGTTTTGAAATCGGTTAAAAATAATATACCTTTATTCCTTCATACCCGGTTTTTATCTGGACACATATTTCAATATCAAACGGAAGTTTTCACGGCTTTGCTTAATTAAGAAATCATGGTTTTTAGGAGTAGATCGTATACAAATTGAAAACACTATTGGACGTTTCACTTTCGATTGCACAAGGCATCTTCTGGGATCTTTACTTCATAAGTTCTGAACACTAAATGAGCTAGAAGAGATTTGAAGCGCTTTTAACTGCTTTTTAACATTGAACTGTGACCCTGTGTTAAGATCGGTGTACTCGTATGATACAGACCGTAACTCGTATCTCTATCGAAAATCTTTTTGTTTAAAAATTTGAATAGATTCTCTAATTTTTCCTTTATAAAATCCTGAAACTGGCGCTAGAAACCCGGTTTCTTTTACATTTATAATATGTCCAGTGGTTTGCTGGTGTTCAGGTACAGCAGATTTAATGCATCTTTTATGTTCCTTAAATCTGGTGGATATTGAGCGTCCTGTTTCTATAACACACACGTTTCCACAGGGGCAAGGAGTTTATATACTCCCCCTTTCGGGAATCGCAATCAGAATTGCCTGATCTTATGTGTATTGAAGACTGTGTTATACAGTGGACCGCTGAAGTAACCACCCTATTTTATCTGCAGTGCCATGTATGTAGGGAAGAACAACATTACCAAACGGTGGCTACTTATCATTCTCCTTTCGCGGAGTTGGATTACTATATCTTCTAATTGAACGCATATCTTCAACGCAATAGTCAATCCCTCCCAGAGCTTCGGCCAGTTTTTCTATTTCCTATATAGAATCTTGATCAAAAATCGAAAAGGCTCTATTTTTTTTTCCACATAATGCTCTAATGTACCATTTTCCTACCTCTGAACAAGTACATCTAGAAAAGGATTTATTTCATTTGACATCGAATATCCATGTTCCTGTGAATTTAATCTTATAGTGTTGTTGATTAAGGTGATCCAGAAATAACAGGAGATGTCCATAATGCCAAATATTGAGTCTTTAACTTGCCAAAATATCTTCGGGAACCAACTAAATTACCTTAAGTTATCCACGAAATAAAAAATTTCATATGTAAGAATCTGTTTTTCCTGTAAATAGATTAAAAATATTTACCTAATTTCTATGTCGGCGAGTCTATTGCTGACGATTTGTCGAAGCGGTTCATTTCTTATGTATTTTGGGAAGACCGTAAACACTGGGATCTTACAGCTGCTTGGCTTTCGTGATTTCTTTTCCGCTGGTGGCAGCTTGGTTATATTGTCTAGAGTTGTAAATATGATTCGTTCAAATCTAAAAGTTAATTTCTGGCAAATTTCTAGTAGTTTATGGACGTTTGTATTTAAAACACGACATAACACATAACATTTCGCTAACTAAGGCAATAATTGCACGATTTTGGTACTACATTTTCATCTCGATATCTAAAGAGAAAGGCCAGCTGGTACAGTAACTTCATCTTTCAAATATTTTGGTATTCGTGTTTGTTTCCTCCCCACATATAGCTAACATAGAATTGAAACTTTCACAGCTTTGGTCATTAAAAATCATGGTTCTTGGGATTAGACTATGACAAATTGGAATAATAATTCAAATGGTATAACAAAAATAAAAACATATGTAAATTTAATTATACTGAAGATGTTTTTTAATTCTAAATATTGTACAATTAATTCGTTTAATTAATGCAATTATTGTTGTGTATAACATTTCATCTGTCCACATTTGTAGCTCGACGATTAGGCCATTTAGAGCAATCTCATATCCTTTACGTGACCCACTCTGTTTCCAAAATATCTATGATGAAAAATTGTTTCCGAAAGATTTTTAAATAAAATATATGATCAAGTTGAAGAAATATCTAACAAAAATGGTATTACAATTCCGGAAACAACAAAAAAAACGACAATTTAAAATATCAAAGATTTCGTTAGGATAAACACATTTTATCATTTTTTAATCAAGAAACGACAGATATAATTAAAAATATGAATGAAATACTAATTTTAAACTGTGAAGGCGATTTTCTTTAATCGAAAATAAATTTAAAATAAATAAAGAAGAATTAGGCGCCGAACTGAGTATAATTAAATTTGAAAACTATTTCTAAAGGGATTAAATGAATGGATAGATTGGATCCTTTCCTTAGACAGATACAAAATACATCCTAGCTTTTTCACACTCTTAAAAATGTTTACTGTTATACCAGTCACTAGTTGCTCTTGCCAAAGCTCGTTTTCTAAAAGAGTTCAAGTTAAATCAAAACTAAGCAGTACTATGTCACAAGAGAGGCTAGATTTACTTCTCTTATTTATTGAACAGAACAAAACGGCCAATGTAAGTTACGATAATGTAATATAATATAATATATAAATATATATACATTTAGATAAAAATTTCAAATTTTGGGATTAAGATAAGGTCAAGGGGTACTTCTTTTTTGAAATATTTTCAACTTCCTGTCACTTCCGGTTTAACCGGAAGTTGGTATCAATTTGCTTATTCTAAATGGAACACCCTGTATTTTATGATATTTTTGGATTCTACGGAGAATTTTAATGCTATTTTATGAAGCATGTCCTATACCCAGGGTCAAGCGTTCTTAAGATACTTGACCTTGAACCAAAAATGAGCCTTTGGGGTACCAAATTTTAAAATCTCATATTTTTGTAAGTTTTGAAGACATAATCTTTATATTTTGCAGACGATCGGTAAATAATCTTAGGTTTCTATTTTTTTATTGAATTTGTCTATTTTTTTACAGGGTGTCCTAAATTCAGCGGCAAACATTCACATTTTCAAAGCCGCTAAAGTCCGTTTTTTTAAATGGGACACCCTATAACTTTATGCACTATGAAATGTAGAATTTAATTTTCTATCGAACTGTATTAAGGTTCCCTATACCTATTCGTAACCAGTTTCGAAATAATCAGGTTATTATTAAACTATCATGTATTTGCTAAATGCTTACACCTTCCCGTAGTAAGCCATGGAAAAACAATTGTTGTGCTTTTCTATTCAAAATGACAGCTAATTTGAAACTTTTAAATTAAAATAAAATAACACTCAAAAGCTGATATTCTCAATTTATTTTATATTCGCGGAGAATGTTATAAAATATTGGAGAGAACGTGCCATGTTTTTAATGAAAAACATACTCATTAATCGCCAATGAAAAAGAGAAAATTGAAGAGGATTGAAACGAAATTTTTTTGTTTCGGAAAAGTTAAAGTTATAAAAAATGTAATAAATTGTTCACATTATTTTTAACCATATCTACTAAGTTCGAGACTGTTCTAAACTTGTTTTAGTGAACTTAAAAATTATAGCAATCTAACAATCAACAATAAATAAATAAAATAATAAAATTGAATTATAACAAATGTTCTATATGCTGTCCGTTCATTTGAAGACACATTTCAATTCTTCTTTGTACAGTTGCTGTGGCCCGTCGAATTTGTCCGTTTTCTAATTCGGCAAAAGCTGTTCGTATCCTGTCCAGTAAATCTTGTTGGTTATTTACTGGGGAAGCATAGACTTTACCTTTGATAAATCCCCATAAATAAAAGTCTAGGGGTGTTAAATCAGGCGATCGCGGGGGTCATCTTTAAGAGCCATTGGGACCAATCCAGGGATCTTCAAAAATTCGAAATAATTGGAGATAAACTGCAGCGGAATTATGTGCTGGTGCCCCATCTAATTGATACCAATAATTTTGCAGCTCACCAATAGGAATTTCTTCTATAAATTCAGAAACCGTCCCTCGTAGAATTTCCAAATACTTATCACTGTTTAAATTGTCTTCATAAATACAGTACCGCACCTGATCATTTAATACTATACCGAAAACATTGAAGCTAAACCTCTCTTGAGAACGCGTTTCGCATAAAGCGCGCGGATTTTCTGCTGCCCAGAAATGTTCGTTTCTTCTATTTGTTATTCCTTCTCTAGAAAATTTCGCTTCATCGGTCCAAAATATTTTTGAAAGGAATTGAGGCTCCTCTTGAATTTTCAAAAACATGAATTCGCAAAATTCTACTCGTCGGATGTCATCACCAGGTCTCAAGGCTTGCACGTTTTGGAAGGAATAAGGGTGCATATGATGTTCGCTCAAGATTCTTTGGACAGGTGAAGAAGAAATTCCCAAATCGTTTTCTGCAGACGGTATTGAACTTTGCGGGTTTGCGTGGAAATAAGCTAATATAATTACGTTATCCTCGGCATTTGTCACTGGTTTCGGAACATTTTTTGTAACTTTAACCTTGCCAAAACGCAAAAAGTTCGTTTCAATCCTCTTGAATTTTGACTTGTTCATTGGCGGCAAATCAGGGTGGCATTCATTAAACACACGACACGTTCTCTACAAAATTTTATAACATTCTCCATGAATATAAAATAGATTGAGAATATCGGCGTTTGAGTATTCTTCCATTTCGATTTAGAAGATTTAGTTTATCACTGACAGCTTTCGATAAATAACGATGATTATCTGTCATATTGGATATTGAATCTCAATTGTTTTTCCATGGCTCACCATTGGAACATGTAAACATTTAAGCAAATACATACGATATTTTTGTAAAACCCAATTATTTCGAAAATGGTTACAAATAGGTATAGGGAACCTTAATACAGTTCGATAGAAAATGAAATTCTACATTTGATAGTGCATAAAGTTATAGGGTGTAACCCTATATATATATATATATATATATATATATATATATATATATATATATATATATATATATATATATATATATATATATATATATATATATATATATATATATATATATATATATATATATATATATATATATATATATATATATGTATATGTATATATATATATATATATATATATATATATATATATATATATATATATATATATATATATATATATATATATATATATATATATATACATATATATATACATTTTTAGGTATTCCTCCAGAATTCTGTGAAATATTTCCACCATTCCATCAGACTACGGATGAAAATGTGTTGTATTGGTTTTATGGATTTCTAAGAGATTGCAAAAGCTTTTGAACACGTCGGATTCAAAATTCCTGCTTTGGTCCGAGTGTATTTCCTTTGGTATTCCATATCGACAAATCCATTCTTCAAATAGTATATGGGTAACAATGATGTTTTCTAGATTGGGTATTTCTGACGTACACTATTACTTTTTCTTTACCATTTTGCAGTTGTGACAAAATACCACCAATAGCGGAATTGCTGGCATCGGTGAATCAATTTGTACATTCTTCGGTCGATTCAAAGCCCTGATTGCTTTCAATAAGTTTATATAATGGTATAGCGATGTTAGCAAAATCTTTTATAAAACGTTTGTGGTATGTACCCAGTCCCAGAAAACTCCTTAGTTGATGCTTGTTCTTCGGTATTGGCCAATTTTGAGTCGCTTCAGTCTTCTCTAAATCGGTTTTACTGCTTTTTGCTTCGTTCTTCTTCAGATGACCTTCGAATGTTTTTCCAAGAATAGTGATGCCATCTAATTACACTAGGCATATTTTCCATGTCATTCCATGTAATGTTACTTCTATTAAATGTTTGAACATCGATGGCGCGTTGTATAAACCAAAATACATAACCTTAAATTACAAGAGTCCAATTCCAGTAGAAAAACTGCCCTTTATTTGTCTGTTTTACTTGCAAATAACCACTTTTCGGGTCTAGGGTCGAGAAGCATCTTGCTAGTGGAAAATTATTTTTCTTCAAGAGGTTAATAAATTTGCGGAAATCTACGCGGAATCTGGTGGAGCCATCTTTCTTCTTTACTAGTACTATTGCTGATGAACAGGGACTTTAAGATGATTTTATACTGTCTTGTTGTTTCATATCCTCAAGCATATTATGAACTTTATGCCGTTTTATCAAAGGTATTCATCTTAAACGCTTATCCGTGTTGCCTCACCAGCATTAATTTAATGTTGTATGATGTTCCCAAGTCATTGTCAGAGAGAGAAACAAATCTTGATTTATTCTCAGAAGTTCTTCCATTTAGGTTACCTAAACTTGATTTAGTAAATATGGTATCATCAGGTCTTGGAGAATCTAAGGATTATTTCAACTTTATGATTTTGACAGGTATAAGTTCAACGTTGGCGGCTTCCGAAGTTTAGGTTTTGTATGTAATTTCTATCATACAAGGAGCTATAATAACCGGCTTCACAGTGGAGTGTCTTTATGTAGTATGTTTATAAAACTGGCTAATGGGAATTTTCCTAAATCTCTTCAGGATCGGATTGTTGATACAGCGGATTTGCAAATTTCCCTCTTCAGCATATTTCTAACAACGGTTTGCTTTTCTCGCTTCCAATTATTTAAAAATGTTGAATTATCTTCATTTGTAGTTCGGTGTTCTTACATACACTGTAATCTTTTTAGTTTTCCTTGAATCTTGGATTTTTTCGTTTTAGCTGTTTCAGACTAAAGGGCATATGCAAGAACTTTTGAAATCTTGTTTATTCTAGCCATTCTTAATACCTGGTTTGTATCACGGTCTCGAAGGTCTATAAAACTGCTTACTGCCAACTCTTGCGTCGACTAATTATTCAAATTACTTCAAATTTAGCACAAAAATCAAGCGTTACCGAAAAATGAAATGGTGATATTTTGGTATGAATCCAAGATGGCGGCCTAATAAAATAATTAAAAAATCCGTCTGAAAAATCACTCGTTAGATTAATTTAAAATTTTGTGCAAGCATTAACTGTGATATAAAGATAAACTTGTAAAATTGTGGTAAGAATTCAAAATGGCTACCAAATAAAATGTTTTAGAAACCATCGTAAAAAATGTCTTATTAAATTGCTTTTTAAACGCAAAACTAAATGTGATATAGGAATAAACTGTTAAGAATTCAACATGACCGAACAAAATGGCGGTCTTAAAAAAATCACTGTAAAAACTACTTACTCAATTTATTTTAAATTATGTCCGAACATCAAGTGTGACGTAGGCAAAGGTAGAAACTGGTAACATATTATTACGAATACAATACGGTGAAACAAAATGGTACCCAATAAAAATGTTTGAAAAATCACTATATGTATATATGTTACTAAATGACTATGTGCGGAACTAAATTGGTTCACACTTCCCTACGCCTAATGAAAAGAAATATTCATAGCGAGGGAATCTGGTCAAATAAATGTTCAATTTCTGTGGGACAAGAGATTAACATGAACTGGACATTCAATTTTAAATTTATATTTTGTTAGGGTTGTATAATTTACTGATCTAGTAAAATCTATTTCGTTTATCATACACCTAAACCGTTTTTGCTTTGCGCTAAAGTTGCTCAACTTTGGACGTTTATATTTCATTTTCTTACTGAAATATGCAAAATTCATTTAAAACATTTTTCGTTGCGTAGTAATCAATAATTTATTCAGTTAATCAAGTAATCAATAATTATGTTAAGCCTACCGTGTGCACATCTTAAACCTGTTATAGTAGTATTAGTTCAATATATATCTAAGCATATTTAATTTTTTTTTATTGAAATATTTCAAGCTATTAAATTTAAATATCACAATGTTTACTACGTACAAAATAATACGATTATTACTATCATTAAAAACAACATTTTATCTATCTATTGTTTAAATCTTCTACCTCACTTTTTGGACCCGTTTTTGGTTTCGGGTGGCTGGGCACATTAACGTAAACTGGGACAAAACTATATTCCTTCGGATCTTCTGAGTCAGATTCTCCATCCTCCAGATATGTGGGGATCACTCTTATAACTGATGATAATTTAGTACCTTTGTAATAAACGTTTGCTCCAAACGGATTTTCCTCAGTGTCATTTTTTGACTTTAAAATGTTTCCTGAAATTAAAAACAAACTTAAGTGTATGCAGGCTCGTCACCATCCGTATCTGTAAAGTCGTGCAGCGCACTACAGCGTCAGATTATAAAGACGCAGATGTACGCCTTCATTTCAACTTTCTAGTGCACAATAAAATAACATTTAAATAGCAAAAAATGTTATATGGTAAAAATTTAAACTTCACCACATTGTTTTCAAGAACGTCAAGCAGTGATGTAGTTTGGCACGTGCTCACTATGAATGAATGGCCTTTTTTTAGTCCACTTATTTTCTATCGTGCATATAGGGGGGGGGGGGTCTTTGTTGAAAACTGCGGGGGATGGTGCACAATTTGTAAATCCGCCACTAATATATATACAGAGTGTTTCAAAGAACATGTTCTTTCTCAAAAATAAAACTAAAAGTCCAAATCAATATGGGTCCTATCTCGCTTTTTTTCTGAGATACAGAGTGTTAAAGATTTTTTATTTCTTTGTTCTATACCAAATTTTTTCAAAACGACTGTAGCAATCCGAATGAAATTTGGAGGAGGAAAGTTATTTAAACTAGCTCATATTTCACTAATGAAAATGCGTGTGCAGCTTCACCAGAGACGTACGTGTAGGCTGTCGCTGCAATAATTTACTAAAAAACATGTGCGCCACTGATTTTTTTATGTTTTGTTAGCATAGGTATATAGGTACCCGTTGATAGTTTGTCAATTTAGATCACTTTTATGAGAAAAATGCAGTTTAATTAACCTTTGTTACGTCAAGTCAAGCTTGATATTAATCCGCAAAAAATCTAGTATGCCATGATTTGGAATGAATCAAAAAATCATATTGAATTATTGCCATTTACTTGTTAAAGTGTTAAATACTGTTGATTGCGATTTTTAAGTTTAGCAAATTACTAGTTTCCTGTTTCCGTTCTTAGATTTAAAATTTCAGTAGTTTTTGCGTTCTTAGTTCTGAAAATTTAGCTTTTCTGCGTTACAGTGGTTGTTGCGTGAAATATTATGTCTTTAAAACGACTTAATGACTCTTAATGACTAAGAGAGATAAAATGGCAGAGAAGCAGACAGACAATCATGACAGATATCCCGAACAAACTACACCCTCCAAAAATATTTTCGAACATATCTGCAGGCGTTTAAGAGAAACCAGCACTTTAAAACCTTTAAAGCCCAATTTTGGACTTAGGAGATACCGAAGAATTGTGCGGGTTGAGAAGGCAGTCCTCAATACAGTGGAACGTAACCCCACTACAAATATTAGAATCGTTTCTAACGAAATAACAAGAACGAAAGAGCAACAATTAAAACCAAACTACTACACACGAGTTCAGTGTATGGCTTTTAAATGAGTTTGAATTTCTCTCGTCGTGTTCTTTTTACAGACGAAGTAACATCCACAAAAAAATTTAATTAATATTAACTGTTTTCCTTGTTATATTGATACATACTATCTTTTTGTGTAAATAGATGGTGTTTGTATCAATTTGTGCTTTTTTATTCTTGTGTATTCCCTGTATATGTGCGCACTGTCACCGCAGGTGAAATCCCACCCCCATTTCGGCCTGTGGCGACTTTTGAGGTAGGCCACGGCAACAATGAGGTACAGGATGCTAAGGAAAAAAATAGGGTATGTGGCGTGGCATCGACTCAGACCCTCAGACCCCCCGTAGACTACGTCAGAGCCGACGTGTACTACGTATATGACAAGAGTCGACAGCAACCCATGCTACATCTTCAGGGGTTAAAATTAGGACTAATAAGGTAGAACAAGTGCGCATTGTGACTGATGTGGTCCATGAGGACGAAATTATAAATACCGAATATGACAAAACCCCGAATACGACGTTAAATAATATAATATATTCTGATATAAGCTCATCGTAGCAACTTGATACATTTTCCCTTGAATTGACTAGTGTGGCGGGTTGTACAGGGTCCTCTGCCCCAGTGCTATCCCGTTGTGGGATAGTAATGGGACGGAGGACCCCAATACCCTGACGACTGAAAGAGGTCAGAATGTTGTTAGCACAACTTGCAAAAGTGCTAGGAAGACAACAAACCTTAGTTAAGTACGTTCCTGAGCCGATTAACCAATCATCCGACAAATCGAGTTGTGCTGGTTCCCTTTTGACAGTGCTACCAACTTGTGGACTAGTAGGCCGAATATAAGCCTGTGGGAATTCCTAATCCTACTAGCACGTTACCCCTTCCCAGGGGAAGAACAGGCCGTTCCCAAGAGAAAAGGAAACTCCTAATAATGATGAACAAAGGGCGCTCGGGTGCTATATTTGCCACCCACTTGGCCGCCCTATGTTAGTGAACAAATGCGTCATTACCGAAAAATGGCACGTTTTCCTCCTAAATCGGCCCCCACCGTCTTCATAAACGACCCTGAGATCGATGAAGTGCAACCTCCAGTTAGCTTGTGGTGAGGGCGGCGACTACAAGTTAACAGTATTATTGGAAATAAAATTATTATTATTTATTTAAGGACAAAATAAAAGTTTCTCAGAGAAATCAATTCCATTATTCTTGGTTGATCCACCCTTACCCATGATTGTGTCCCCCTTGGTCTGATTACGAAATAATTGTGATTTTTGCAAATAAAAAACTTATTATAAGTTCATTTTAAATACATTGTAGATATCTTTTTATAATTTGATGGTTAAATTTTTTAGATTTATTCCCAACTCGTCATGTAACAATTCGACACGGCAATAAAACTTGTACCAGCTCACTACGCAAGCCTGCAAAATTTAAGCTGGGCACGCTACCCTTTGCACATAAACCATAAATTTTTTTCATTTCACGTGTAATAAAAAAGAAATTTGTACTTTAGTTTTTTGTAGTTTAACAAAACATTTAAGGCTATTTAAATATTCAGCCAGAGTAATTTGATGACTTACAATTTTTTGTAACAAATTCTTGTTTTTTGGGCTCAACATTATCAATATATTGTTTTGCCAAGCCAAGACACTCCTGCAAAGACACTGGTTATAATGAAAGTTATAGCCTTGAGTGAGGAAAAATACTGATCGAAATCTCAAAATCGATTTTGAAGAAAGTGGGATTCCATGAATCAATTTATTTGTGATCGAAGAAAACAATCTTCTGTAAGTTCGCTTTTATTTGGCAACAGCGATTACAAAATTGGAACCCTGTGTGTAGCTTTTTCTGTCTGCGCGTATTGTATAAAGTTGTGTAAACTCCCTGCAGTAACTTTTAAACGCCCCATCGTCAAAGAAAACGTTTCTTTGTCGAATGTTTCCCTACGTCATCCAATACCAGAAATTTCTTTGTTAACTTATGAGGAAGTACTATGTCCACACTGCTTTTAAAAATCACTTCCCCCGCGCTTTATGGCGGCGTTCATTTATCAAAAATGTTTAGAACTGGAGTTAAGTCTTCCCTAACTCGATATTATTTACTTTTCTGCTATAACACTAGTATAGTCAGAAGCATAATCTCTAAATGGCGAGATGTTAAGTAACACTCTACTTTCGAACAATGCACCTCCACGTTAGAGTAGCATCTTCGTTGTTGCGTAAATAGGTGTGCTTATGGTCCAGATATGCTAATTTTGAAAGTTTCCAGGAATTCTATTTCCTTTACTTTGCTTTTCTGCGACGTTTATAGCACAATATGAAAAAGTAAACTAATTTTAAAACAACCCCCTAAGCATTGGATTTATTCTCGTATATAGAGTCAATGCTCTAACTAAACTAAGTACAACAATTGCAAACTGATTATTCGTAAATGTGTAGAGGGGTAATTTTAAGTATATAGGGTGTAGGCGCTTAGCCCGGCTCTGCGCTTGAACCGGCGGCAGTCTTCCAGTTTAATTGATGTTCGCTTATTGTCATTCTTTCTATGATGACGTATACAAATGACGACCTTTTTTTAGCCATCCAAGATAATGGTTTATTGTCATCCGAGTATAAAAAAGACGACTTATTTTTTTGTCGTCAGTTAGTAAATATAATTGGTTGTCTTTATTGGCCCAGCTCTGGGTGTAGTTACCTAACATTTTTCATTTTTGCCTAATACGTTTATTTTATTTATATTTTCCAATTACCTGTATTATTACCAGGTTAGTTTGGAATTAAGAGTAGTGTGGAGTGTCAACATACTAGGTAAAAGTTTCTCGTGTGGCGAATTGACACATGGCGAGTTGGGTGGGGGTAAGAGATGAATTATGTAATATTTAAAACGATATATATATATATATATATATATATATATATATATATATATATATCGAGTGGTATCCGAAACATATCTAGAAAGCACTGTTACTAACCACTATATGTGTGTGTTGCCACTGACTATTCGATTTAAACCAATGATGTTGCGAAAATAACAACGCTATATATATATATATATATATATATATATATATATATATATATATATATATATATATATATATATATATATATATATATATATATATATATATATATATATATATATATATATATATATATATATATAAACAATCTTTGTTTAAAATTTTTTACACATTTTTGGTTTTTCAACATGGGTTCTACCCATTCCCACGCTAATGATTTGACACAGATCTATTTTATGTATAGACGTTTAAAATATATTTAATTCAATGAGGTGATGTTAATAAAAATTCAGGAGTGAGATCTCGTCAAATTTCGATGGCTACAAATTTAACTTCTCTAGATTTCGCATCACAACACGGTCGCGCGTCGCTTCCAGTGGAATAATAAGCTTTTCTGCCGCATTCACCATCTGTCCAGAAATGTTATTTAAGGAAAACATATATTGGTTTAATAGAAAACATACGCAATAAAACAATACAAAAAATAGTGTTGAAAGGTCTTGGTAATCAGACGATCAATTAAAAAAATCATGTAAATTGGTGCAGTGTACAACAAAAATCTGGCTTGGTGTTTTAAATATATAGATTATAAATTAAATAAAATGTCTAAGACTTAAACTAGATCTAATTGCCATGCCAATTGAAACTGCTAGTTCACCAGCTATGCTTTGCTTATGTTACTGTCAATTTGTAATTGTGACTTATACAAAAATTATTTGTTTAATTGTTGCATATGTCACCTTAAACCTATCAATGTCAAGTTAGACCTGGTTTAAATTTAAACCCCTTGAGTGAATACGGGTACCAGTGTTTTCTTCGAATTCAAAATTTATCCGAAGAAAATGTGTCTGTAAAAATATTTATCATGCTTTAGCCTAATAGATTGGAGATTATAATAAGAACAACTTTATTTTACATATAAAATATAAAAAATAATATTATTTGTGATAATCCAACATAGGTACTTAAAAGCTTACCTTCCTCATCATAACATCTTATCTGGACGTTCAGTTTAGACTTGTCTTCTAGAGATACTTCCGAGTGTTTCCCACAGACGGTTGTTCCTTCTGGGCAATTCAAAGTATAGCAAACCTCAAGTGGGTCGGAGCCTAAAATAGTTAATATATAAATATAAATATTTATTTGCTACCCATGCACTAGAAAGGTTGTAACTTGTAGAAATTTTGGTATTATTAATTAATATTAATGAAAAAGATTTTAGCTTCTAGCTTGCATTAACTGTATCCCAGAACCTTTAAATTTTTTGTTGGTCATAGTGAGTTACGCCCGGTTTATCCAGTATTATCTTAAAACTTGTCTTACTTGGGACTGTCTTAGGATGACATTATTTTGCATCACACTGTTGGAGGGCGTGTCAACTAAGATGTATTCAGCTTTAACAATAACGTGAAATCTGTGAGTTATTGTTTCTAATTGGCTGTTTTTGAATCACCCCCTATAATAAATGGATTATATTTTGTTGTTACTACTTTGTAACACTTTAATTTCACTATTAACTATATTTCTGTTATTTAATTAATTAACAGTCGCCACTTTAATATTAATTATTTTCGTATTTGATTGAGTCATTATTTTCTAGCCAAACATTAACAAAAAGCCAGCTTTATTTCTGTAATATTCTTGGATTTCTTTAGTTCTGGCGCTTTCGCCAAACAATATATACTCTAAATTAGATATATTTTACTGTCAGTCGTTACACTAATCCCCCATCGAAACCCCGTATTAATGTTATTTATGGTTACAGCTTCGATCCTAATAGATCGAATAATATATTAATTTTGTAGTATTTATTTTCAGTAAATAAACATAAAGAAAACGGGAATATGCACAATGTATGTTCTTTCTTCGCATGCAGGTTTACTTCCATTGCGTCATTTTAATTGGAAAGAAACTGAGTTTGGCCTATCTATTATTTATTGTTATTTGTGCCAAGCCTCCGATTGTTTTCAAAAAATCATTGTTTAACTAAGAAACCCTATTTTTAGACAGTCGTTCAATAATAAACACAAACATTGTTAATATTTTTATTTATTAGTCACATACCTTTTAATGTTTGCCATGTATATCAAATACTGTATCTATATATGGTCCATTCTCTGTCGATTTTGTTCTATATTTATAAATCTATTGCCTAAAACATTTCATCATTTAATTGCCAAATAATAAGCTAAATTGGTAAAGTTTATCATAAACATCTGCAATTTGGATGCATTTTTAGGTTATACTATATTCTAAAATTCCCTTTATTACCTCTTGAACTCACAATAATGTTTGTCTAAGTTGGCAATTTTATAATATTTCCAATCTCTCCTTATGGGAGATAGTTAATGGTTGACTTTTTCAATTTACCTTACTTTGCAGTTGTGACTTTTGCAATTTTTGGTTGTGTTTGCGTGTCAAAGTCTCTAGGCTGTCATTTGTAGTATTCAAGCGTTATTCAGTGGGTGAATGGTTGTTTCGCAACGATTTCCACTGTTGTCAAAGGTTTGACTGTGTTTTCCGAGTGAATTTTCCCAACCAATGAAGGGCAATTAATTATTACATAGTTTTCTCCCTATCCTTTAATTAATACATAGTTTTCTCCTTATCCTTGAGTTGTACTACACGCAAGGGCACTTTTGGTCACCAAGGCTGGAGAGTAAATCCAGTGTACTATGTTTTTACTGTGCTTGATATGTGTCAATACGCAATATTTTTTTAGTTTATAAATTAATTTAACTAATTAATTATTCCCCTGTTAGCATAAAATTAAACATTCATTATCTATAGGGAGAGCTTTTTATTGTGATTTCACTGGGCTGGAGTAACATCATGATGCATTTTTTTATAAATAAAAATTAATTAAGTAAATTCATGATTGAAATGTTAAAAGATTTTTGAAATTAAAGACAATTACAAGTGGACTTGAGTGGGATCCGACTCCACAACCTCTATCTTGCTGGGACAACGCTTTAACCAACTCAACTATGAGCAGGCATGTTCCACTTTTTAATACTCCACTGATCAGCATCGGCCCTCCTTCGTATAAACACTCTCGTTACATTATGCAGGATTGTTCTGTGTGCTGTCTGTTAAAATTTCCTATGTACGTTATAAATAAAAATAAATATTTATTTTTATAAATATAAAACTTCTAATTGGATCATACTTAAATCTTTAATTTTTGAAAAATTATTTGTAACATTCTAAAAAATCTTAGGATTTTAGGCAAGGATAAAGTTCTTAGAATTTAGTTAACCTTTTTAGTGCCTCCGTGGCCTTAACACCGGCTACTACAGACACATGATGATCAGTACCAGCTTTTGGGATCAGTTTGGGACCGGTCCGAACGTGCCCAATACTTCTGATGACATTGATTTCTAATTATTCATTTTTTTTTTACTTTTTCTTAGCCTAATTTAACTTAACCCAAATTAACATTTTAGTAAATAAATCTTTGCTATTTTTTAAATCTTGTCCTATTTAGCTCACAGTATTTATTAGTGCATTCCAGTCTAAAAGCAAGGTCTTGTAATATCTGGGAAATCCCCAGTTGGTTTGTTAACTACCGGGGCCAGTCGGGACCCCCTTCACTCTCCGGCTTATTGAGTTGAGGGCATTGGCATGTATATAGAACAGCTTATTTTTGAACAGCGCACTTTACTTTTTAAATTATTTTATTCTTTTTTATTTTTTTAAAGATTATGTTGAATAATATACATTAATGTTCATCCTCAATTAAAATAGTTATCTTTTAATCGTTTCCCCTCAATTTTCTTTCATTCATTTTCTAAATACTAAAAATTAAATCATTTCTAAAAACTCGCGTAGCAGCCTAATAGAATGTCAACTGTTTGTGGCCGTACTCTTCAAAAAAAAAAATTATTAGATTTATAGGAGGTGTAAGGAAATTTCGTTCCAATATCCGTTCCTATGAATATAAACCAGAAAACAGATTGCTAAAATTTTAAATATTTTGTAGTTTTCTTGATGTGCCTCGGAAATTTCAATAGATATTTAAAAATTTTAAATTAAAAAATTTTATAAAAATTTTTCGCATTGTACACCGTAATAATTAATGTGTATGAAATGGTTATAATACATTATATATATATATATATATATATATATATATATATATATATATATATATATATATATATATATATATATATATATATATATGGTCGATGGTGAAGGAGTAATCCTTACCGTGGGTTGATTTGGTTTGTATAACTTTTTACGACCAAGAACCGCACAGAAATTGAAATTTCTGTCTATCTTCTATATATATATATATATATATATATATATATATATATATATATATATATATATATATATATATATATATATATATATATATATATATATATATATATATATATATATATATATATATATATATATATATATATATATATATATATATATATATATATATATATATATATATTTGATGTAGCTACACTGACGTAGTGTGGTACTGTTATCGGATTTCTTGCTTTATTTTAAAAAATAAATAAACCTTGGTCCTTTTGACATCTTCTACCATTTTTGAAGTAATGTTAAAAATGTGTTTAAAACCATGGACATTGTTAATATTTTTACTTCCCTTGTAAGAGGGCATTATTGTAATCCTGAAAAAATTACCCTCCGAGATTTTTGCAGATGTTTGTGTTTTCGGGTGTTTGTACCCCGAAAAACATGTTTTTCTATTTCCGTTAGTCTGTCGTTCTGACATTCTGTCTATACGCATCATAGCTCAAAAACTACTTATCCGCTTGACTTGAAATTGTGTGATATAGGTATAAACCCGTAAAATTTCATTTCCCGGAAGAAAACTTTCTTTTTATGGAGGTAAGTAATTTATATTTTGTCTATATATTTTGTATGTATATATTGTTATGAAAAATAAATAATTATAATAATAATATTAGTAAATGATACTGATAATAATAATAAATTAAAAACTTAAAAAAAATTGAATTTAATTACAGTTTGTAGAAATAGAATAAAGTTATTACTAAATAAATACATGCATATATAGACCTGCATGCACGTTTATTGTAAGTAGCGGAATTGTGTACGAGGGAAAATATATGTTCCTAAATTATTCCGAAACGTTGCAAGATATGATGGGGTATAAAATTTGTAAAATAAAGCAGGAAGTCCCAAACTAGATCAGAATCATTATAGAATTTTTTTTGACGGTCAAAGAGACCGTGATTTCAAAAAACAGTTAGACCAATTTTCTAAGATATATTATTGTCATTTTATAGATAATGATTATGGTTGAACGTGTGCCAAATTCAAATTAAATATCTCTAGAGATGTACGAGGAACATCAAAAACACTAAAAAATATTTAAAAATTTAATATTTTCTTATGTAGAATAGCCCTTACAAATATTGGAACGAACCTCTCAGATACCCTGTATATACCTCAAAGTTCTCATATTATCTATATCTACATGGTCAACAAATATCTACATTGTCCACTAAATAGACTTCATTAATATTCACATGAAAAAATTACAATAACTGCAAGGACAAAAAAATTAAAACCTTGGATAACTTCTGGCCTAGTAAAATCTATTAGACATAGGGACATATTAAAAACCAAATTCTAAAAAATAAAAATAATGCAATACTTATAAGTGAATACAAAAACTACAGAAATACTCTAAATAAACTTATAAAAGAAACTAAAGCAAACTACTTTAAAAATAAATTTGAGGAAACCAAGCAAAATCCCAAAAAAATGTGGCAAATAATAAATGAAGAACTACAGTATAATATATAATATATATATATATATATATATATATATATATATATATATATATATATATATATATATATATATATATATATATATATATAGATACTGCATAAATATTAGTAAAACAATGGCAGACAAACTGCTTCCTGAGAAAAAATATAATAACAACCAAATAAATTATCCGAGTATATTTTTAATGCCAGTATCTGAGGAGGAGGTAAAAAAATTATAAACGGATTAAAAAATAACTCTGCACCTGGATTAGACGGAATTATTAGTAAAACGCTGAAGGAAATACGAAATTTCATTGCTAAGCCTGTAACACATATTTTTAACTTTTCCAATTCGACTGGTATAATTCCTTGTGAATTGAAGAAGTCGGTTGTCATACCTATTCATAAAGGTAAAAAACTTATTTACCGGGCAATTACCGGCCAATGTCTCTAATTAATAATATCGCAAAACTATTGGAAGTTTGTATAAGGGACAGAATTATAAGCCACATAGAAAAACAACATTCTTTCTCCCAGTCAATTTGGATTTCGGAAGATTAACGGAAGGCGCACTTTATGAGGATCAAACTTTATTTATAATGCTATTAATAGAAGTAAAAACTCCTCGATCTTCTTGGATTTGGCCAAAGCCTTCGATACCGTACTGCATGATATTCTTCTAAATAAGCTAAGCAACTACGGAATAAGAGAATTATGCTATAACGTAAAAAGAAGTTATCTTGAAGATCGGAAACAATGTGTAAGGGTACAAAATGATTACAGTAGTTTTGAAATAGTACAGTGTGTTGTTCCGCAAGGAACAGTAATTGGACCACTCCTATTTTCTTTATATATTAATGACCTCCTTTGCTTTACTACATCCAGCAAACTGGTCTCGTACGCAGATGATACTGTTCTTCTTGTACAGAAGGATACCTGGAATGCTACAGTGGAACACACCATATCTGAATTTACAAAGGTACGTCAATGGTTGGGTGAAAACCGATTGACAATTAACATGCAAAAAAAAAATTTATGTGCTTCAGTATCCTTGACTCCCACCAATTTGATGCTAATCGGATAAAAATGCATACGCTCCAGTGTTTATCAAATGAGACACCATGCCACTGCACTGATTTTCTGAATAGAACTGAATGTATCAGATATCTCGGCTTTGTAATCGATCAGAATATTAAGTGGGATAAACATATAGAAAGTACAAATTCAACACTTCGTAAACGAATTTATAAATTCTATCAAATCAGAAATATCATGCCAATCAATATCCTCAAATTATTACATATCACACTAGCTGAATCAGTCATTAGATACGGTCTGTCAATATGGGGAGTGGCAATATAACACTAAATATCTTAAATGTAACTCGAGGATATCTCCTTAAAGTAATTTACAAAAAGAAAGCCAGATACTCTACCGAAGTTCTGTATCAAGAAGCCCAAGTTTTAACCTTGCAACAGTTGTATGTAAAATCATTACTTTAGATAATTTACAAACATCCCGAACTAAGGCAGCAACCTATTCTAAATAATTATCATACCAGAAGTAGATCGGTGAAGTCCTTCCCTTCCCTGTCCAGAACAAGAAACCAAAAATATCTGACATACTTTGGTCCTACACTTTATAACTTGCTTCGCCTTAATATCCTATGTATACAGAACAGAAACCTTTTTAGTAAAAATATCTCTATTTTCTTGAAACTTCTTCGGTATTTACTGGCACCTTAAGTAGAGAGCCAATTTTTACTTCAAATAAGTCTTATCTAAATTCTAAAATTTGATTTTTTTTTGATTTGATTTGATTCATCGTGCGAATGCTAAACAAAGTTTCAGTTAGGCAATGTACTTCATCCTAGATGCTCGCAAACTAACATGGTCTCAAAATATGCAGACGTGATTTTGGCATGGTGCACCGCTGTACGACATAGTTGGATGCCAAAACACCATATGATGTACACACATCACAATTTTACCAGTGTAAATAAACTACTAAAGCCTTTTGTTTCGCAATGTGGTCTAATTAGACATTACCTACAGTTTAACGTAGGCTCCGAACCACGGTCCTTGGTCACTTTTTCGATATCCGGTCCACACCACATCCTCTAGCTGTCAACTCTCGAGTTACGGTGCAACCGCTTTCTTGTCTTCTATCTATCCCACGAGATATCTTTATATTTATACTTGCCTGTGCGGATTTTACCCCTAAATTCTAAAGCAAAACATAATAAAGTCTGTGCACCGAACCGGATTTGAACCAGCCATGCACAGGCAACCTTACTAACCATTACACTTTCGACCACCTAACCTTCTAAATATTTTATTTACTTTTATCGCACTGATTTTAGTTAGGTAATCTTAGATATTACCGCACTAGTGCGGTAATTATCTCTACTAGTATTATAATTAAAACAGAATAGAAAAAAATATGTTTATTTTTGTTTAAAATACAGCATTACATACTATTTACTGTAAATATTAATTACACAACTATTGCAGTTATTTAAATTAATATCAGATGTACTTAATAAACTTGCCTTAACTTGCGATGAACTTGCACTAAATATGTTCAGTTTTTGGATACTAGTTGCTCCATTTTCTTTATTTCCGAGTATACTTAAAGCAGTCGTCTTTTTGTTTTCTTCCGAAGCCTCAATGTATACTTTTGCAACTGTATTTGACCGCCATCCCCCGTGCCTCTTTACTGTCAAAATATCCATTCCGGTGTTGGCTAATAATGATGTAGAAGATCTTCTAAAACAGTGGCCAGAATATTATTCTGGATTGGACAATTTTAAAAACAAAGCAATAGTCTTAGGCATACTTCCAAAAGTGTTTATCCCAATGGCTGTTTTTTACCTTTACCGTTCTTATAGCACAAGAAGAAACCACCATGATCAACGTGTTTAGTGCGTAACTTGATGTAAGTTCGGACAATTTCCGTCATACCTAAACTTATGTCTCCTGATGTTACAAAAAACTCTCGAGCTATTTTTGTCTTCGTGAATTTGTCACCTCTTGTCTTCTACATGCTCCTGCTAGCCCAACAATAAGTGCTACTTTCGTCATAAAAAACTTCCTGCGGAAAAACACCAATATCGTTTTTCGTTAGTATCTTTGATTTTGTAGGTCTATATCCTTCTGACTTTCTTTTTAAAAACGCAATTAAATGTGAATATTTATTAATAACCACATTTTTTTCTAATATACATCACACTCTGCAACATTGAATACTATACTCAAAGAAAGGATGGTTTTTGAATTTTGGATGGATCATTAAAATAGGCTGACAATACTTTCTCACTGGATATAGTTTTTATATTCTTTTCTTCACACCATTTCTGATACCGGGAGTAGGTCATCTTTTTGTGATTTTTCGGGCAGAAGACTCGAAATTACGCCGGTAGCCACTTTTTCGATGTCGAATGGAAGATCTGCATAGCTCATGTTGAAAATGTATGAAACTCGTTCCGAACTTTGTGACAAATTGCAAATTGTTTCCCAGCATTATTTTCTAATGTTTTCTAACAAAACCTTAGTTACTTACGCGTGTAGCTAGAGTTGTGTAACCACACAAGTAGGTATTATCTAATATATAACATTTACCATTTTACCACACAAGTAATATCTAATATGTAACATTTACGTTATTGCGGAGCTTACACCTTATAATGATCAGAGCTACATTTCTCTTCAAACATAAGCATTATTTATTTTACAGAGTTTCAAATTAAAATGCAAAAACCACGTACAGGGAAATTATAAGCTTAAGTGAATAAATAATTTTATAAAAAAATAAAACCGATGAAAAAAAACCTGAAAGGTAAAAAATAATATTATATTCATAATATAGAATCATAGAAAATTGACTTTATGAAGTCGGCATAAGGCATTTATGTATTAGGAGTATTAATGCCTAATACTCAAGTATTTACTATCTTTGTTAGTTTGACGTCGACTTCATATAGTCCAGTTTCAAATATAGAATAAAATATTTTTTCCACTTTCCGTACTGGTAATTGGTTATAGGATAGAAAAGATAGCCTCAACATTTTCGAGTCCTAAACTAAGGTTAAAATGAGAAAATAAACCGGTATATATATATATATATATATATATATATATATATATATATATATATATATATATATATATATATATATATATATATATATATATATATATATATATATATATATATATATATATATATATATATATATATATATATATATATATATATATATATATATATATATATATATATATATATATATATATATATACTATATAATCATAATAACTAATATTATATAAAACGCGCTCGCTATATATATATATATATATATATATATATATATATATATATATATATATATATATATATATATATATATATATATATATATATATATATATATATATATATATATATATATATATATATATATATATATATATATATATATATATATATATATATATATATATATATATATATATATGTAACAAAATATAATCAAACAGACTAGGTTTCTTTAGCGTACCATTCAGTTTGTATATCATTTTTAAGATGATTTAATGTAAGAAATTAATTTTAATATAGAAAAACAGTCTATTGAAAAAGCTAAACAAGCTCTAAAAATGAACAACTATCCAGAAAAAATTATTAACAACATTTTTAAGAAGAGAATCCCTAAATTTTAAAACACAAGCCATCCATCAAACAAAAATTTTAATCTTAATAAAGAAAACACAAAATATGTGTCACTTCCATATATACCTAAAATATCGGAAAATTTACTTAAATGTGTTTAAAAAACATAACATCCATCACAGTTAGTCAAAAAGGCTTTAACCAATTAAAAAATAATTTTAGCAAACTAAAATCAAAAATGTCTAAAGAAAAAAGACATTCCCTGTAAGGATTACAACGGTATATACATTGGACAAACCAGCCAATATTTATAAAACTGAGTTGGACCCCCTAATAACATAAATTTCCATTGTTCCTTTTTTCCCACAGATAAATACACATTTTAATATTAGTTTCTTGTTTTTCATGGTGAATGTGAAGTTTTATAACTAAAACAATATCCAATAATATTTGCTCCAAGAGGAAACTACCTTCAGGAATGGACTTGGATTCCGAAAAAGTTTATTGAAAAGAAATAGTCATATATGAACTAGTCACTGAGGGAAGGCGCTTATCAAAATAGTAATTGAGATAAACCAGCAAGCAGCTACCACATTTGAAGAAGAAAGTTAGAACCCCTTATTATAGAACTTTGGGATACGATTTTAAAGAGAGAAAATCATGTTAGTTTGTATTTACTGAAAATATATTTCGATCTAGCTAAGGTGGTTAACTTTTTAAAATCGTTGGCATCTCATTTTCAATAGGTTCGTGAAGATTTTGATGACTTGATTGAGAGGGTTGAGAGATAAGTAATTGCAAGATATTTATACAAACGTGGAATTTTGGTTCTTGAAACGAAAGAAAAATTATTACCGAACTAGTATGGCTCAGAAACGTATTAGTAGACTAGCTCCCCTACCAAGAAAATTTCATTTTAGGAAACCATTAAATCCGGCAAAAATGAAACATGCTATTAGTAAGTAGAAAATAAAATTGTTTACCAAGTTTTAATAACTATTTTCCAATGGCACGGATCACTAGATTCAAACATGAAACAGTATAACTTACCAGCATCTATAGCCGGCTTGCAAAAAATATTTTTGAAAACAAACATAAAACTAAATAAAAGCAGTGTTTGTTTCACCAACATGTTCAACAGTTTGACCTTGCTCGTTCTGTAAAAATAAATCGATGTTAACTCCGGAAAATATTAAAACGTAATAAGACTAATTAGCAAAATTAGCTGTATATGTAGATTATAATTTATAAACCAATTCTAGAAATATTGTATACGTAAATTAATAAACAATAATAGTGGTAAACAAATTATTGTTGATGTTATGAAATAGGCATGCTCGTATTGCTATGGTCATGTATCATCTGATATTTTTTAGTATTTAAATCTTAATCGTGAGTTTGATAATAAATGACTAATCAACTATTCATATCTAATACAGAGGATATTAACTTATTACTTATAAAATGTTAAAAAAATTGGAAAATGAATTGTGTAAAAAAATTAATTGGACTAAAGGCGGATATTTTGTGTCCATGTGACAAAGGTTAAAATAAGGTAGGAAAACAATAAAACAGTTGTAACATTTCTGGATTTTTTATTTCTGCGAACTAAACATTTCTAGTGCATCAAAAGCCAGGCATTTTTTTATTTCTGTCTCTTCCAATGACTTTCGCTGCGATTTCGAATATTTCTCGAAAAATAAATAATCTAATAATGGAACCAATTGTTTAATATAAAGATGAGAATGGTTAGTATATTATTAAGTTACCTATAAATAAAATTAATAGGAATAATAAAGAAATCAATTTACATAATACTTAAAACTTAATAACATATTAGGTACTCTTGGGTCTACCCTTTTTGTTATGTATATAATAGAAAAAAACACCGAACGGCAGACCCAAATTTATATACATTTTTCTATTTTTAATAGCCCAATTTTTATTGCTGTATGTTAAACTGAACGCCCCTAAACGTAGACCATTAGATTTAATGAGATAACCTAAACAGGACCACGCACAAGCCTTATGACATATCAACTTTTTCTATGTTGTAGTTCTTGACTTATTGAGCAAAATATAGCATGGTCGTAACCTAATCCTATATTTTTTAACTTACAGGGTGTTAAACTTTGCCCAAATCCCATATAAAATACATGGCGAGCACAGGAGGACACCAAATTAGTTTTTTTCAACATATTTAACGTATAGTTATAATACTTTCCACAACAAAGAAAAAGTTTTTTAGGAATATAGGTCCGAAAGCCCTTTAGTTCCACTGCTGTTTTAACCATTAAGACGTGTATGTGGCCGCTTAAGGTCCGGACCTCAAAAAAGGGCCCGTTAGTTCTTTCTATATTACATAATATGGGTAGTTTAAGGGTCGAAGAGTTGCGCTATAAAACATTTTTTTCCTAGGACTGCTATCCAAACGTCAAAAAAACAAACAGGTCTGAAAACGCCTAATTTCGACGGTCATGGGAAATCATTTCTCACCACTCAAATACAGCCTACTTAATATTATATTTTATACAACGATATATGGTTGAAGTTGCTCAATTAGCGTCTACTTTTCAACGTTAAAGCGCCAAATATATATTTAAAACATAGAGTATTTTTACTCTAAGGTTTAAAATATGTTTAAGTCATTAAATAGAGGGTGAGTACGTAGTGAATTTAAATGCCTACGTCTCGTGTAACCAAACTGCCATATTCGTGCGAAAAGATCTGTTATTCAATATACTATTTTCATCCTATATAGGAGGAAGAAACAGCTTTGTACCAAACTGCGCTGAGATTAATTCTGTTTAATCACAACCAGATTAGACCAGAGATACCTTTTTGTCTTTCACACAGAGCTATAATAACGCTTCGATAGGGCTTTTTCTATTCTATAGGGTTCAGATTATTATTTCTAGTTAAAATAGCTTTTAATATAGGCCTGATTTTTAAAAAATTGCGTGCCTTGAAATGAAATGTAGAGTGTAATCTTTAAATCAAATTTATATTCAAAACATATGTAAATCTAAGCTAAACAAAATACAGTAAATCAAGTTTACAAAGTGGTTATATCTCTTATCACAGATAAAAAAGTGGTACATAATAAAAACGATACAGAAAAAGATATTGCCAGGGAAAAACACGTAACTGAAACGCACATCCGTGAATGCAAGTTCAAATTCAAAATATTATTACGAAATGACGTGTGTGCTTAAAATTATCTTATAAAATAAATTTACATTTAAAAAAGTGCATAAATAAATTTATGTGACGCTAAGAATATTAATTCTAAAACCAAAGTTCTCTGAATATTAATGAAAAATCACATTATGTTAAATAGCAGTTTTCCAGCTTACTCTAAGCAGGAAGCAAAAATGTCACAATTTGGATAAAATGTCACAAATCAGTTTGTAAAGTAAGAAACTACTTACAGTAATACAGCCATTTCTGCACCTTGCGTAAAATATCATAAATACTCCTCTCAATCACCCGCAATTGCGAAAAAACCCGTTAATTCCTCTTGCAATTTATTTAAAAGCAGATACAAGAGGCCATTTTATGTACCGCTGTCTGTAGTGAAAAATTACTTGGAATATTGAAGTAAAAATAAATAAAGTTGCAAATCAAAAAGTGCATTTGATTTAGTACAAAGGCCGTGGAACTAACCACCACTATGCCTCACGGTTACTTATAAAAGAAGGAGCCAAAATGCCCTCTGATTTCAAAGGATTCCATGCGTTTACTTATTAAACACGGAACAAATTTCCGTAAACAAAACTTGTGACGGGAGAGAAAGCGGGTGTTTCATCTGATAAGGGATAACTCGAGCAACACTGAAGCTGAATAAAGCATCTTTTCGACTTTTCACATAGAACCAGAACTAATCGTCGCGGCTCGTATCCTGAATTCGGACAGGGACTAGCGGGTATGGATGAGGGAGGGTAAAAAGGCAGATTTTTTTTTGGGTTGGTAGTAGTTTTCAATAAATAGTCTACTAGATTTAGAGAAAATGTAGTAGACTAAAAAAATATTCTGATCTTATCTTCTAAAACAGGTCCTGTGATGCTGTGATTGATGTAGTATAAGTACACTCACAGTCAATAGTAAATTGGTCTAAATGAAGTTTTGGTTTTAAAGTCGCATCTATTCTCACCATTTTTGTTTTTGGTTCACATCGATATCTTTATTTTTCTGGAATATATGAATTTTTAAAACAAATGTTGCAATTTTTATTAATCTTTTTGTGCGAACAACTAAGGTGAACTAAGGTATAAGTTAAGGTGGCTGTAACAGTTTTGTGAAATAACGCCATATCTGCAAATCTCATTTATGACTTTCAAAAGTAATCAAATTATTTTTTTTAAATAAGTGTGTGTTTTTTCGTGAGGCTACTTCTTAATTTTTAAAATGGATATGTCTCCGACTGATGCTGCCAAAGCACTTTCTTTAATCCAAGATGGACGATCGTTTTATTACCCTAAGTGTTTTATGTGATCGAAGAGTAACTTCTATGGAGGTTAAAAACAGATTGGAGTACGTACTGCAGGGCCAAGTAAGCGATAAAAAAGGAAGTTGTCTGATAATGGATTACATGTAAGGAGACCTGCAACTGCTCCCGAGTTGCTACGAAATCATAGGGTTGAACGGCTTAGATTTGCTAGGGAACATCAAAATTGGGGCCCTGATGAATGGAAAAAGGTCCTATTCACCGACGAATCCAGATTTTGTTTAAAATCACCGGATGGTCGTGAAAGAACCTACAGAAGAACAGAAGAACGTTTTGAGCAAAACCATTTTTCGCCTAGGGTAAGCGATGGCGGAGGCTCCATTATGGTGTGGGGTGGTGTTCAGTTCGACGCAAGAACGGAATTTGTAATCCTCGATGGCGGAGCAATGACAGCAGACAGATATATACAAGATATTTTAGAACCACAAGTTGTCCCCTTTGCTCCATTTGTAGGAGACGATTTCGTGCTAATGCATGATAACGCTCGACCGCATGTTGCGAGAGTCGTAAGCGAATATTTTGAACTGGTTGAAAATACAAACCTGATCCGATCGAAGAATGGCAGCAAATTGATCAAGTTTTTATACGGAACCTAATTGAAGATATGCCAAGGCGTATAGAGGCTGTCATTCGAGCACGTGGAGGAAACGCGCTACTGATTAATTTGTTCTTGTTTCTGTTATTGTTATTGTTAATTGTTATTGTTTTTTTAATTAATTTGCTCGTATAATATTTGCGCTTCGTGTTTAATAATTTAAGTTTTTTAATGTTTTTTATAGAAGATTAATTAAATTGTGTTAAAAATATTTGTTTCTTTTTAAAAATCTTATTTGTGACTAATACTGTTAAACTGAACTTAGTTGCTTGTACCAAAAAATTAATAAAAATTGCAATGCTGTGTTAAAAATCCATATATTCCAGAAAAATAAAGATATCGAGGTGAACCAAAAACAAATATGGTTAGAATAGATGCGACTTTAAAACCAAAGCTTCATTTGGACCAATTTACTATTACTCGACTTCACAGAGCCTCTTAAACTTATGGTAAAAAACGACTTTTTGTTTAGACCTGTGTATTATATACGTTGGTCTATTTTTTTAAAATGTTTAACATGTTGGCGATTCTCGATTAGTTGATCTAAAATATTCTTCAGAATTCATTAAAATCCTACATTAAATAAAAAAGTTATTTGCAATTGAAATTCGTCAAAAATTTGCGTGGATCGCTTATTTTGCCTGTGAGTGTACGTGGCATATATTTTCTTCCGGGGGCAGTTTTTATTGCAGGCAAAATGCGATAATTCAAAAATGTACTAGATTTAGTACTAGTGTACTAGATTGCATAAAAATGTATTAGAACTGTAGGCATCACTGCACGTATATAATAAATTATGTGCAAGCTACTACAGCGCTATAAAGAGTACAGGAACGGGCGTAAATTTAATAAAAAGGAGTTTAAATAGCCAGTAATGCAAACGGATGTTTTCCATCGTCTGGTGGTAAAATTAAAAAGATCAAAAGGAAATGATTTGCCGCGAATGCTTAGAAACGTTGATATGTGATTGTGTTTTAAGGGATTGAACTTCAGTTCGCATTAATTCTTACGCGGTAAAGGATCATTCCGGTTACTTTCTTTGTATATTTTTCGATTATCAATTCCAGTGTGTGAAATACCGAGTATGAATGACAACCAGTTATTGGTTAGTGCTTCCTATATAGTAATTATTAAATTTTTACAAAAACGAAAAGAAAAAAGAAGAAAAAAAACAGAAAACTTTTTGGATAAATACTCTTTTGGAAGTAGAATCGTATATGATGGTATAAATTTAGTGACATACTTGAACGATATATTTGTTAAAAATTTCACTCGAATGTCACGAGAAAACTCTGCTTTTCTTCTGGATTTGAACAATCCAAAAATTGTTAAACAAGATACATTTTTCAGACATGCGATACTACCAAAAATAAGACTGGCAGTTACTGGTGACTCATGTAAGCTTACAATATATATTTAAAATTTCACGTCAAGTGATTTCAAGAATAGTTCCAGAAGTATGGCAAGCCACATGTGAAGTATTGAAGGATTATGTAAAAGTGAGTATTGAAACAATTTAATTTTAGTTATTACTTCTTATATTCAGAAAAACCTGAACTAATTGACCTGAATGAGGTGCAACAACACAAGTTACACAGGCACCAGTCTGCAATGCAAATAATGAAGTGCCTTCGTTCAAATGTGTCGGGCTATTGAGGAAAAGATCCAGAATTTCCAGTGCGTGACTAGCAATGGTGGCAGCGCAAACTAACGCAAACAAATGACAACGTTCGTCAGATGTATTCCCGGCTTAATAGAAATTAAATGGGCAGAATAGTCCCGGCACATCAATTAAATTAAATGTTAGTTGAAATAATTTCTATATTGAAAAGATGTTTTCTCAAGAAGCCTGCTGAAAACAAAAAAAATTAATAATGTTTAGGCTTTTTAACATAGTCCAAATTTCTTTTATTTGTATATATGTATCTATATATATAAATATATATATATATATATATATATATATATATATATATATATACATATATATATATATATATATATATATATATATATATATATATATATATATATATATATATATATATATATATATATATATATATATATATATATATATATATATATATATATATATATATATATATATATATATATATATATATATATATATATATATATATATATATATATATATATATATATATATATATATATATATATATATATATATATATATACATTTTTTATACTCTACAGGATAGCCATTTGTATATAAAGCAGCCCCAACAACACAACTACATTTTTATTTTAAAATGATTAGTATAAAAAAACTGTGAAATATATCTGACTCTTCTATCTCCTGTTACTAAACCAGCAACTTGCAAAGAACTAATACACAGAATAATTTTTGTTACCATCAAATGCTGATTTAATTTTCACTTTTTAGTTCGGTCCTAAACCTAATGTATTATTTAGAATGGCAATAATGTTGGGCAGCTCTGTCTAAACCTCAATACTTATATATAAAATATTTAATAATTTCAATGCCTACTTTGAACCGTATATTCCACACTATTCGGATTAATCAAATCGATGAATAAACGAAGAGTGCGTGGAGGCAATTAGCAAGGCAAAAAGAATCAATCCGCATCAATCCCCCTTCGCCCCAACCCCCTTACAGGTATAGCTGAGCCGCTTTCCAGCTGAGAAATGTTTGGGATTAAAGCGCCTGTGTTTGAAACACGAGCGCTTTGAGCACAACCGTGCAGATGGAACTGGAACTACCATAACCAAATGTGATACCATATTTCGTGTTTTTGTTTATGTTGTTCTATTTAATCTCTTCTTAATGTTCTGTAAAGTAAAGTATTCGGTAGGTACTTCAGGGTTAAGGGGAAAGTAGCCTGTGTTTCCAACGCAATGACAGCTGGAACACGTACGTCGAACAATTGCGCGCGCGGGAGCTCGGTTGCGTGCTTAAAATGGTTAGCTGGAAAGCGCCTCTGATTTTCAGGATGTCACGCGCTTGTACAACAAAGCGTTTTTATACCGAGTTTGCCAATTTTCTGTGATATTTCGGTGAATAAGTGCTTTTAGATTTTAGTTTTTTTATTACTTTATTCGTGTAGATTTTAAGGATTTTATTACTATTACTATTTTTATATAGAACTATTACAATATTTCAATTTTACTAAAAACAAAGGGTTATGCCTTTTATTGACAATAAATCTAAATCAGGATTGTTTAGAAAATTTTTTCGGACAGCCGCAGGTGAGAAATTGTTGTGGCAATGCGAGAAATCCCTCGCCCATAGAGTTTTAAGGAGCATTTAAAAAAATGTTTTGCGTTAAAATATTTTGAACAAATAGAAGAAACATGAAAAAGTTCGCTGGAACCAGCCCATAAAGGCATTTGAATATATATATATATATATATATATATATATATATATATATATATATATATATATATATATATATATATATATATATATATATATATATGTGTGGCGACTGAATGTCTCCCACATTTGTCTGCCAAAGTTAAAATGCGCATATCACACTGTATCACTACTGTACATATTTATTTTATTTTACATTTACTTTTTTAATCTAGGCTAATTATCTATTGCTATTGAGAAATGTAACAATTTGTATGGTTTTTGTATTTGTAGGTACTTAGGTTTCTGTACATAATTGTGGCAATTTCGATCGGCATTTAGAGTCTAATTTAGTTTTAAGATTCTTTTATGCTATCCGTTAATTTTTATTTTTACAACACTTCTTTGTACGATTTTAAAATATGTTGTTGCACGTTCGATAGTAGGAACCATCACCGATAGTAAACTGTTTATTGCATTTAGGGTTTATGATAGGAAAATACCGAAACGACCCTTCTTAGTAAAGCTTTCTCCAAATTCCCATTTTACTATCTGTAATGAATGTTTTTATTTTGACCATGGGAAAGTTTACGAAGATAGAAAAAAAAACCCTTTTTGCCAACGAATAGGACCAATCAAAGCGAGGAATTTTGGCACAGGGGGTGGAACTTTATGTTTCTTGAGATTTGTATTAATATTAGAGGAGGACTCTGTTTTTGGACTTACAAGAAGTCGGATGTGAATTTTGTTGTTCTAGTTCAATAGACTTATTTTATTTCGTTTTAACAGTGTTTCAATAAACTCTCACAGTTCATATAAAAAAGGAATGTATTGGATATATAGCTAATCAAGCACACACATACGTTCCTAAAGTGGTGACCCCGACGTGATTTGTTTTGTGAGAGCAAGTAGTGTAATTAGTGCTTCAGTGTTTTAGTGATAAATTGAACAATCAACGTAAGTACCTAGTATTACAGTGAATTTTTTTTCAGTCCTTTTATAGTAGGTTGTGTTTTAGTCAATACAACAGTTCCTAAGCTATCGTGAGTTTATTTGTAACAAATATTTCGCGGTATACCATGCCTAACTCTGCGGCAGAAACCAACAGTGCAATCCCTATCGCGATAAATTCTGCGCCGCGACTTCCAGACTTTGACCCGTCGGATCCAGAACTTTGGTTTGTAATCGTAGAGGCTTGCTTTAGTAGATCAAAAATCACAAACACCGAGCAAAAATATTTGGACATTCTCGCGAAACTGCCGCCGCGATATATCAGCGAAGTGCGCGACATTGTGACGAAACCATTAGATTCTAATTCCTGTTCCGAGCTAAAAGAACAACTCATAAAGCGGTTAAGTGCGAGCCAAGAACAGAAGACCAGGAAACTGCTAGAAAACGAAGCTATGGGTGACCTTCCCAATTCCTTTGAAGACTGCAGGCACTAGCAGGATCAGTAGTCCCGGAGACATCATCAATTCAATCAATTAGATAATCTACAACCTATACTAGCTACGCAATCACGTCAAACTCTAAGTGAAACTGCGGACTTGGCTGACAATATATTTACTGCTCTGCCTGTGAGCCCTTCCGTAGCGGCAATCACCCCTAAGCATTCGCAAGAATACCAGATTCTCCATTCCCTCATGCAACAACTAACACAGCAACTTTCACAGGTCAAAGGAAAGCTAGCCAGTGTCAAGCAGGACGTGCATGCTTCAAGAGGAATGCGAAATTCCCGTACGCATTTTCGATCCCGATCCCAATCGCGGCATCGCTCGCCATCTACACCTAGGGAAGCGCGCCCAGCCGGATTATGCTGGTACCACTGGCGCTACAGGCAGGAAGCCCAGAAATACACTATGCCCTGTTCATGGAACCAGGGAAACCAACCGGGCAGTCACTGATGGCGGCAAATGACACCTGCCTTAATAAATCACCCCGCCTATTTATCTACGATCGTGAAACCGGACTTCGACTTCTCATCGACCCCGGTGCCGATCTAAGCGTAATCCCGAGACTACGAGTGAATGGTGCTCATACCAAATCAACCTACGCACTTTCAGCTGCCAATGGTTCGTCTATAACCACATACGGAATAGTAGCGCGTACCCTCAACCTAGGACTCCGCCGAGATTTTCCATGGAGATGCATCACAGCTGACGTATCTCAACCTATCCTAGCAGACTTCCTCGCACACTATGGACTGTTCCCGGATCTGCAGCAAGGCAAACTCTTGGACTCCACAACACAACTGGCATCACGTGGTGAGGTTTTGGAATGGACCGCTCCGACCGTCAAAGTAATTAATGGTGCTTCTCCTTTCCATGTGCTTCTGGAAAGGTTCCCGGGAATCACCAAACCAAACGGTGCTCCCAAACACATTAAACACAAAACTCAGCATCATATTATTACCACGCCTGGTCCGCCTGTCGCCCAGAAACCACGTCGCCTAGCTCCGGACAAACTAAAAACAGCAAGGAAGGAATTCGACACCATGGTGAAACTCGGACTTGCCAGGCCATCTAAAAGTCCTTGGTCCTCGCCGTTGCACCTAGTACCAAAAAACAACGGCGAATAGAGGCACTGTGGGGATTATAGAGCTCTGAATAGCAGAACCTGTCCTGACCAATATGGCGTCCGCCATATCCAGGATTTCGCACAAGAGCTCCAAGGAAAATCGATTTTTTCAACCATCGACTTAATCCGTGCGTTCAACCAAATCCCAGTAGCTGAGGAGGACATCGCGAAGACAGCCATCACCACACCATTCGGATTGTTCGAATTTCCATTTATGACGTTTGGACTTCGAAACGCAGCACAAGCTTTTCAGCGTTTCATGGATGAAGTTACTCGAGGGTTGGACTATTGTTATGTGTACCTGGACGACATCCTTGTTGCCTCAACGACGCCCGAAGAACACCTCCGCCACATGGAAACGCTGTTTCAGCGGCTTCAGCAATACGGCATCGTCATTAACCCAAGTAAATGTGTTTTTGGCCAGTCCCAAGTCAAATTCCTAGGATATTGCGTCTCAAACGCAGGCACCCAACCACTGCCAGAAAAGGTCGAAACTATTCTGGCCTACCCAAAACCTGAAACGGCCAAGCAACTTCGTCGCTTCCTGGGTATGGTGAATTTCTACCGGAGATTCATACCCAAAGCAGCCGAGATTCAAGCATCACTGAACACACTCCTCAAGAAAAAAATCAAAGGAAGACCCCCGTTACACTGGACCACAGAAGGTCTAGCCTCGTTCGAAGCCAGCAAGAAAGCACTAACCCAGGCTACCTTGTTGTCGCATCCAAATGTCAACGCACCCCTTGCTATATTCTGTGACGCTTCAGACTCTGCCATTGGAGCTGCCTTGCAGCAGTGGGTAAATGATCAGTGGCAACCACTTAGCTTTTTCTCCAAGAAGCTCAGTCCTACAGAGTGCAAATATGGCGCTTATGACTGTGAGCTACTGGCCGCATACCTATCCGTCAAATATTTCAGACACATGGTGGAGGCAATAAACTTTAGTATTTTCACGGACCATAAACCACTGATATATGCATTTCGTCATAAGAAAAGCCAAGTATCACCTCGACAGCTCCGGTACCGGGATTTTATCGGTCAATTCACGACAGACTTTCGGCATATAGCAGGGAGCGATAATGTGATTGCAGATGCCTTATCTAGGATTGATGAAGTTCATAAGTAAATCGACTACGACGTTCTAGCAACATCCCAGAACAGTGACGAGGAACTGACCAGATTTTGTCAAGACGATTCAGTCTTGAAAATGAGACATTTATTACAAAGCCATTCAGGAAACCAGTTTTTGACAGCATACTCCAACTAAGCCACCCCGGCGTCAGAGCCACAGTGAAACTAGCAACTCAGCGCTATGTTTGGCCATCTATGAAGAGTGACTGCAGGAAGTGGGCCCAATCCTGTCCTGAATGCCAGCGTTCGAAGGTCTCGCGACATGTCATTAGTCCAGTCGAAACGTTTGCTCCGCCCTCTAGCCGTTTTGAGCATGTTCACCTTGACATAGTGATAATCTGAGGGATACAGATATTGTCTGACCATGATAGACAGATTTTCCAGGTGGCCTGAAGTAATACCACTGAAAGATCAGGAAGCAACCACCACTGCACGAGCCTTTTATGACAACTGGGTGTGCAGGTTTGGCGTTCCACTACGAGTCACCACCGATCAGGGCCGGCAATTTGAGTCTTGCCTGTTCAAGCAAATTAATTGTCTAATGGGCACCAATCATATTCGTACAACGGTATACCACCCCGCAGCTAATGGCATGATCGAAAGGTTTCATCGCCAACTTAAGGCTTCCCTTCGATGTCATAAGTCCCGCTGGACCGAGAGCCTACCTACAGTTTTGTTCGGTATCCGAATGGCTTGGAAAAAGGACCTCGACGCTACAGCTGCACGGATGATATACGGCCTACCCATTCGCCTGCCTGGAGAGTTCTTAGCATTCCGCTCACTGAATATCCAAGATGATGGCTCCAGCAACTTCGCCACTCAACTAAGTACACATTTTCTTGAGCTACGCCCCACCAATGGATCTAACCACGATGCAAAGAGAAAAACGTTTATTTTTAAAGATCTTCAAACAGCCGCTCATGTTTTTGTTCGCCATGACGCTCAGAAGAAGCCTCTGCAACATCCTTACGATGGCCTGTACCGCGTCGTTAGCCGGGTGATTAAGGCGATCGTCGTTGACATAAGGGAACGCCACGTCACCGTCAGTATCGATCGACTCAAGCCAGCGTATATCTTGAACAAGGACCCAGAGGACATGCCACTGTCACAAGATATAGAGACGGAATACGTCATTCACCCAGCAGGAATCCCTAGAAACGATCAAGTCACTCTGCAACCCGCAGAAATTACCAGAACCAGATGTGTCTCGCAACGAGAAGAAGTAGCACACCAGCCACCAGATAGGAACCATGCTCCCGCATCAGAACCCATCAGCAGGTCACCAGAGCGACAGACCAGATCGGGCAGACATGTCCGGTTTCCAAAACCAGGCTGGATTGTCGTGAATCTCAATCCCTGGCAGGGGGTGTTGTGGCGACTGAATGTCTCTCACATTTGTCTGCCAAAGTTATCATTAAATTTATGTTTATAATCATATTTGCTTAGCTATTATTTTCGTTCACACTTCAAGTTATCCTTCTTCCTTAAATTAAGGTTAATACATATTTACATTTTCTAATTAAACGAGATTTATATATACGATTAAAACAAACAGTGTTTAACTATTTGTATACGTTATTCATCTTAATACAAGCAGTACTTAAATAGATAAATTTATTTAAAAATTTATCCATGTAAAAACAAAATATCTAAAAATACTATTTAGTTTTAGTTTTTCATCTGGGCGTTGTCGAAATTCAATCGGCATCGGCAAGGTGTTTTCCAGACCTTGATGTTATGTTTTAAAGCAGTTTTACTATTGCGCAACGTGAAAAATATAAAAATATAGTATAAGAGGACATTTAGTTTAGGTTAGGTTAGGTTATTATTAGGTTAGGTTTTATATATATATATATATATATATATATATATATATATATATATATATATTCCTATCAATTTTGACCAATCACTGACAAGAATTCCTATGTCATATTTAATTTTCACCTGGAAAATTTGCCTGACATGGCAGTTTTTCCGAAAAAAAAAATTGAAAAAATAGCACTGAAGTTTGACAGGTTAAATTAAAATGAGTATGAAGTAATTATATTGTGTTTTTTACTTTAATAATTATTATTCTTACTCTTGTTTTAAATACAAATATTGTTACATTAAATATTACGCTATGTTCCTTCCACGATAAGGTGAACGAACTTTCTAAATTTTGGTTCACACGAAACCAGATGTGACGTCATTAACGTTCACGCTAACTAATATAAGCTATTTATATTTCGTCGAGAAGCTTGGTGGCATAGTGGTATGGTTCTCAGCTTATATATATATATATATATATATATATATATATACATACTATATATATATATATATATATATATATATATATATATATATATATATATATATATATATATATATATATAGTATATATAGTATATATATATATATATATATATATATATATATATATATATATATATATATATATATATATATATATATTTAGGAACGCATGTGTGTGCTTGATTAGCTATATATTCAATACATTCCTTTTTTATATGAACTGTGAGAGTTTATTGAAACACTGTTAAAACGAAATAAAATAAGTCTATTGAACTAGAACAACAAAATTCACATCCGACTTCTTGCAAGTCCAAAAACAGAGTCCTCCTCTAATGTTAATACAAATCTCAAGAAACATAAAGTTCGACCCCCTGTGCCAAAATTCCTCGCTTTGATTGGTCCTATTCGTTGGCAAAAGAGTTATTTTCTATCGTACTCCTCAGTATGTTATGCAGTAACAATGAAAAGAAAAACAAATATATACAGTGTGATATGCGCAAATTTTAACTTTGGCAGACAAATGTGAGAGACATTCAGTCACCACAACACCCCCTGCCAGTGATTGAGATTCACGACAATCCAGCCTGGAAGCGGTTTTGGAAACCGGACATATCTGCCCGATCTGGTCTGTCGCTCTGGTGACCTGCTGATGGGTTCTGATGCGGGAGCGTGGTTTCCATCTGGTGGCTGGTGTGCTTCTTCTTCTCGTTGCGAGACACATCTGGTTCTGGTAATCTCTGCGGGTTGCAGAGTGACTTGATCGTTTCTAGGGATTCCTGCTGGGTGAATGACGTATTCCGTCTCTATATCTTGTGACAGTGGCATGTCCTCTGGGTCCTTGTTCAAGATATACGCTGGCTTGAGTCGATCGATACTGACGGTGACGTGGCGTCCCCTTATGTCAACGACGATCGCCTTAATCTCCCGGCTAACGACGCGGTACAGGCCATCGTAAGGATATTGCAGAGGCTTCTTCTGAGCGTCATGGCGAACAAAAACATGAGCGGCTGTTTGAAGATCTTTAAAAATAAACGTTTTTCTCTTTGCATCGTGGTTAGATCCATTGGTGGGGCGTAGCTCAAGAAAATGTGTACTTAGTTTAGTGGCGAAGTTGCTGGAGCCATCATCTTGGATATTCAGTGAGCGGGATGCTAAGAACTCTCCAGGCAGGCGAATGGGTAGGCCGTATATCATCTCTGCAGCTGTAGCGTCGAGGTCCTTTTTCCAAGCTATTCAGATACCGAACAAAACTGTAGGTAGGCTCTCGGTCCAGCGGGACTTATGACATCGAAGGGAAGCCTTAAGTTGGCGATGAAACCTTTCGATCATGCCATTAGCTGCGGGGTGGTATGCCGTTGTACGAATATGATTGGTGCCCATTAGACAATTAATTTGCTTGAACAGGCAAGACTCAAATTGCCGGCCCTGATCGGTGGTGACTCGTAGTGGAACGCCAAACCTGCACACCCAGTTGTCATAAAAGGCTCGTGCAATGGTGGTTGCTTCCTGATCTTTCAGTGGTATTACTTCAGGCCACCTGGAAAATCTATCTATCATGGTCAGACAATATCTGTATCCCTCAGATTATCACTATGTCAAGGTGAACATGCTCAAAACGGCTAGAGGGCGGAGCAAACGTTTCGACTGGACTAATGACATGTCGCGAGACCTTCGAACGCTGGCATTCAGGACAGGATTGGGCCCACTTCCTGCAGTCACTCTTCATAGATGGCCAAACATAGCGCTGAGTTGCTAGTTTCACTGTGGCTCTGACGCCGGGGTGGCTTAGTTGGTGTATGCTGTCAAAAACTTGTTTCCTGAATGGCTTCGTAATAAATGGTCTAGCTATTGAAGTTGACATATCGCACCAGATTGTGTTGTTAGTGAAAGGAATTTGGATTTGTCTCATTTTCAAGACTGAATCGTCTTGACAAAATCTGGTCAGTTCCTCGTCACTGTTCTGGGATGTTGCTAGAACGTCGTAGTCGATTGACTTATGAACTTCATCAATCCTAGATAAGGCATCTGCAATCACATTATCGCTCCCTGCTATATGCCGAAAGTCTGTCGTGAATTCACCGATAAAATCCCGGTACCGGAACTGTCGAGGTGATACTTGGCTTTTCTTATGACGAAATGCATATATCAGTGGTTTATGGTCCGTGAAAATACTAAATATTTGTCGGATAGGTATGCGGCCAGTAGCTCACGGTCATAAGCGCCATATTTGCGCTCTGTAGGACTGAGCTTCTTGGAGAAAAAGCTAAGTGGTTGCCACTGATCATTTACCCACTGCTGCAAGGCAGCGCCAATGGCAGAGTCTGAAGCGTCACAGAATATAGCAAGGGGTGCATTGACATTTGGGTGCGACAACAAGGTAGCCTGGGTTAGTGCTTTCTTGCTGGCTTCGAACGAGGCTAGACCTTCTGTGGTCCAGTGTAACGGGGGTCTTCCTTTGATTTTTTTCTTGAGGAGTGTGTTCAGTGATGCTTGAATCTCGGCTGCTTTGGGTATGAATCTCCGGTAGAAATTCACCATACCCAGGAAGCGACGAAGTTGCTTGGCCGTTTCAGGTTTTGGGTAGGCCAGAATAGTTTCTACCTTTTCTGGCAGTGGTTGGGTGCCTGCGTTTGTGACGCAATATCCTAGGAATTTGACTTGGGACTGGCCAAAAACACATTTACTTGGGTTAATGACGATGCCGTATTGCTGAAGCCGCTGAAACAGTGTTTCCATGTGGCGGAGGTGTTCTTCGGGCGTCGTTGAGGCAACAAGGATGTCGTCCAGGTACACATAACAATAGTCCAACCCTCGAGTAACTTCATCCATGAAACGCTGAAAAGTTTGTGCTGCGTTTCGAAGTCCAAACGTCATAAATGGAAATTCGAACAATCCGAATGGTGTGGTTGCCGGCCCTGATCGGTGGTGACTCGTAGTGGAACGCCAAACCTGCACACCCAGTTGTCATAAAAGGCTCGTGCAATGGTGGTTGCTTCCTGATCTTTCAGTGGTATTACTTCAGGCCACCTGGAAAATCTGTCTATCATGGTCAGACAATATCTGTAACGAAAATAATAGCTAAGCAAATATGATTATAAACATAAATTTAATGATAACTTATGCAACAATATATATATATATATATATATATATATATATATATATATATATATATATTGTTACAACTTTTAATTGTATTTTTTTCTTTAAGCAAACCTGCGCTCATCTCGGCAAGGCACTGCCGCGTTCTTTCGCTTTTATTGAAATACATGTTATCAAATGCGCACTGATCACTCAGTGGAAACAGTTTTCTGGAGCTAAACTGATATGCATTTTATTAAATGCCTGGCTTAGTGTCGCTTTAATAAATTCTAAAATTTTAAAAGCTGCCTCTATGTCTCATTGGTCGACGTAAATATATAAAATATCTAAAAAGCAAATAAATAAAATAAATGAACCCTAGAAAAATATTGTTAGCACAATATAAAACACTTATTGCTCATTTGTACTTTTGTTTACCAATCAATTCAATTTAAACAAGTAAATTCGTTCAGAACACTTTGAATAGCCCTGTATTTCCAGTTTAAGTATCTGCATGCGCGCCCACGCAATATCGTCCCTCGTAATTTTAAGTAACAACCCGATTTTCGCAAAAATGTTGGAAGACTTGTTTGTGATCTACGATTTTCAAATTCACCGACTGCCAGTGCTTTTACTTCTCGTAGTTAATATATTTTGGTAGCAGGTTCCTGCCACTCTTCGCCGATAAACACATTGTTAAAGTCCAATACTAACTATTCGGTTCGATTCGCCGATTCGATTGGTCATTTCACATGGATTAACGAATATACTAATATTCCATCAACACTATGCATCACTTTTTATTTAATTCGTTCGCATGGATTTCACAAACATAAAAAAAATATATTTCATGCAGGAACATGATTCAGCGAAGTAAAAGACTCAGAAGCCGGAATGGCCGCTCAACGATTCGCACGGACGCACCGGACCCCGCACACTTTGCGGACGAATCTACAAATAGACATTGTTGCAGTTAATACAATAAGGACTTTTTTCTTAAGATACAAGCCACTGGTTAAAAACCATTGTTACAGAGAAATATATATTTTTTATGCAATAATATCAGTTTTCGTATTTCGCACAGGCCTCGCCGGTGCCCCCAAAACGCTAGGGCCTCGTGCCAATATCCAAAGCGCTCTATTCGGACGCGAGAAGGAGAGCTTCGAAAATGCCATTTGAAATGTGATTTTGGCGAAACGTCAGTAAAACTGTTCTTTTCAGAACGACAGTAGTGAACGGATGTGCACCCGGGATGAAAACACATCATTTTGGCACAAATTCAAGATGGCGAAATAAAATGGCGCCTTAATAAAATGTTTCAAAAATCACCGTAAAAAAATATTTGATAGATCGATATCAAATTTTGTGCAAGAATTAAGAATGATATAGAGATGAACTGGTAAAATTGTGATACGAATTCAAAATGGTGAAACAAGATGGCGGCGAAATAAAATGTTTCTTCAAGTTTTCTAGATGCTCAAAAATATGTTTTCTCAATTCCGTTGGTCACAGCTAAAAAACTACTTACATTGCGTTTTAAAACAACATTTTTCGGATTAGATGATTGTATTAAATCCATATACAGTGATTTTAATTCGATACTGCATTTATGTTTATACCCTTGTAGTTTATAATTTAGAAATTTATGCAATCAAAGTAATTAAAAAAATCACGAGAAGAAAGAAATAATGGAAATGCTAATGTGTTATGACCAACATTTCAGTGAAATAGATAACCTCTTGCAATTATTTATTACGCCGAATAATTCGATATAAGTAAGCAAGGTATCAGAAATTAAAATAACTGCACAAATAAAGATAAGTAGTTAACTTGGGGTTTTAATTTACCCACATTTTAGTGTTACTTTAAAGAACATACTATATTTCCTGCCAGTCCTCAAATAAATAATTATTTAGTATAACTTTTCGCTAATCTATAGCGAAAAAAAAAATCGGTAAATTTCCCTTACACGGAACTTTCCTCGTTATGAATCTTTCCTTTTATTAGGAATAGTGAAGTGTCACCGAATTTAGTTCCGTAGATAGTCTTTTAGTACCACGTCTATACTGTATTTTCCAACACTTTTAATGTGTGCTATTTTGTTCCACCGTATTGGATTCGTACCAATATTTTACCAGTTCCTACCTATGTCAAATTTGATTTCTCGGCATAATTTAAAATAAATTGTATAAGTAGTTGTTACAGTGATTTTTTAAGGCCGCCATTTTGTTCCGTCATGTTGAATTTCTACCATATCTATCTATCGCATTTAATTTTTCTGAAAAATACATGTCAATTGAATAAGATTTTGTTCGTTGATTTTTTAAATATTTTATTTGGCCGCCATTTTGTTTTACCATCTTGAGTTCGCACCACAACTTTACCAGTTTATCTCTATATAATAGTTATATAATATAGTTTTTTCAAAAAGCGGCAAAACAGGGCATATATTAGCAACTTTTTCTTGTATATAGGATTAATCAAAGGCTCCCTAAAAACAGTATAGTATATATATATATATATATATTTATATATATATTTATATATTATATATATATATATATATATATATATATATATATATATATATATATATATATATATATATATATATATATATATATATATATATATATATATGTACTTATCGATTACATTTATGATACCTACATATAATGTACACAATTTTCAGACCATTTATTACTGAGTTTAATAATAAGTAACCTTACTTCCCATGCAAAATTATTTGTAAATATTCAAAATTTTGGTACGTGGGATGGAAAAATGTATGATATGTATTTTCAAATACCCCCAGATGCCTACTTTCTTTCAGCCAAATCTACACAAATGTTAAAATTCTGCCGCCATGTTGGTATTACAATCTTGAATTTTTAAAATGTTGACAACAATTCATGATGTGCAGTCTTAAATACCCCAAATGCCGAATTTTAATCAAATCTGCAAAAATTTTAAAATTAGTCTGCTATTGTGGTGCCGCTATTTTTAATTCTCAAATATTGACTAAAATTTCATAACTTTTATTCTTAAATACTTCTAGATACTGATATTTCCGCCAAATCTGTACAAATGACAAAATTTGTTCGCTATATTGGCACCACTATTTTGATTTTTGTTGTGCATTCTTAAATAATCCCCACAAATGTTTAAATCATCCTTCCGACCTGTTGGCCTTGTCATTTTGACACCGCTATTTTGAATTTTTAAATGCTGACACTTTTAAGTTTTTCTAGGCACCGACTTTCAGTTTTAGCTACACAAGTAACAAAATTCGTCTGCCGTATTGGCGCCGCCATTTTGGATTTCTAAACGTTGACTAAAAAAATTCGGATTGTTTATATCCGAAAGTGTATGCATGTCAAATTTAAAAATAATCGGTAATGGAAAAGCTGACAAATCCATTACAAGATTTGAACCAGACATACACACATACAATCAGACGAATAGGAAGCCAATAAAAGCGCGTTAAAAGCATTGATTTTAGTTTAAAACTCTCACACCCGTATTCACTAAAGAGGTTTAACTTTAGACAAGGTCTAACTTGACAGTTACAGGTTTAAGATGACATTTTCAATAAATGAACAAATAATTTGTCTAAATGTCACAATTACAAAATGATAGTGACATAAGGCAAACATAACTAAAAACTAAAGTTTAATAATATATGAATAACTAATTTCCTTTTAAACTTACCTAACTTAATGGTTTGATTTTAGATAGTGAAGTAGAGAACGATTATTTCTTTGAAATTTGTAAAAATACCTATTTGCTTCGTTAAGGAATAGGTAAGAATCCTTCTTTTTGTCAACGATAATGAAACATGGCCCATTTCTTCATTTTCGTAAATTAAATATTTTAACAGGTCGTCATTTTGTTTCGCCATATTGAATTCATTCCAATATTTTACCAGTTTTTTTTTATATCAGACGTAATTTTTGTGGAAAATTAAATAAAATTAAAGTTAAACGAGTAAGTGGATTTTTTAGCTATACCGAAACAGACCGACCGACCGACAGTAATGGAAAAATATGAAGATCTGTAAAAACCCGGAACGATAATTTTTCCACGATTAATCTATATATATATGATATTTCCTTATGCGGAAAGTGAAAACTCACGCCGTCACTAACATTCGTCAACAAATGGCCACGCCTTGGGCATGGGCAACATTGGTCTATAGAATGTGAACGTGATTTATGAATGAATTGCGATCTCTACTTTAATTCTTACTCTAAGGAATAGCCGAATAATACAACTAAAACAATGTAAATAACAATTGTCCCACTATAAGTTTAAAAGTCTTAACATTTTGTCAAATATAATTCGTAGCTGGGTTTCTTCAATCTTGTTCAATAGGGGTAGGTATGGCTACGTTTTCTCAAAATCTAGGAGGATTGTTGTCTATTTCTCGGTTTTGATTAGGCCTTCGTTGTTGATTATTGATATTTCATCAAGTTTGGCTCGGCTGCCGGTCGGTAAGGTAATTAGGTAACTTCCGACGTCCTACTTGGTGGGTGCATTTTATGTCGATTGTTGTACTTCTAGGAACAATAAGTAACCATTTATTAGAAGGATATAGTTAGTTTATGACTGGTTGTGTTGGAGTGACGTCAACTTGTTTCCATGCCGAGGTGCTTTTACTGGGTTGTAATAGCTGAATTTCACAGGGGCTCCATCGATCTATTTCTTTCAATTCTTCTTTTTCGCAGTTGGGTTATATTTCTGTGCAGGGGGTTCCTTGATGTGTGTAACTAAATATTTATCACGCGGCATGAAAACCTTAAACAGACTCTGGTGTGCCACTGGTACAGAATATAAATGGTAATGTTTAAAATTGTAAGGAGCAACCATTGGTACTTTTAATAAGTACGTTATTTTGTAATTTAGTATAAAGCAGTGAACGTTAATTAATGTTTCAAAATGGAAATTATTTTCTAAATCAGTCGGTAAAGGCAACCGATTAAAACCTACTATTTTACCAAGCCTTGTAATTTTTCTCGAGAGATCGGATAATTATATTTGGGTGAATGATTTTTATTTTGGAAAACACGATTGAGTTTTCGATATCTTGTAATATTAAGTCCATGATTTCATAGGAACAAATTGATTATTTGATTTAGAATATCTTTAATATAGTGCATTTTTCTTTATACGTAGTGTCTTGAAAAATTATGCTATTTAATTTATTCTATCTTTGATAGGTTTTTCATTTTGGCCTATTTGTTGACTAGTAGTGTTTTTTTTGATGAGGCTCGAGGAAATGATTTCAGTTAATTTACTTTGATTTTCCTCTAAATCTTTTACTAGTTTTTCCTTGTGTTCCCCATCTGCACTGCTGCATCTAAATTTCCCATCACAGCTTTAAAAGCAAAGCCTACTATGTTGATTAACTTTCTTTTACTCGTTTGAGGATGAGGTATAATTTCTTTTAATTTATTTTTTATCCTATCTTATGTAAGTTTTAATATTTTTAAGAATAGCATTATTAGTATTATTTATGAGTAATTAGAGAAGTCGTTATGTTTTTTGATCTATAATATAATTTGTTAGCCAAGTTAAGCCAAGTCCTGTATGCTTGATTTCCTGTGAATCGAGCCAGAGGTTATTGAACTTTCCACCGGCTGTTTGCAATTTTTGCATTTCAGTCGCGTGCTTTGAGTAGGGGCGGAAGCTATCGTTGGAATAGGTTCTTTGTTTGAACGGCTATGCGTGTGGTCTGTGATACGTACGTCGCGTCGTGCATGGTGCGATATGGAGGACAATGATATTGACGTGGATATGCAAATACCGTCAACTTCGGCGTCGGTAATAACGTTGAAAATGTTGGAGAATTTAGTAAGAGTGTGTGTGAATGTGTGGTGTGTGACTTAATAATAAAGGGATTTTTAACATTAAACTTCGCTGATAAGCTTTAAATAATTTCCAAAGGAAGAGCAAAACCGCCTATGAAAAATTTAATCACAAAAATGAGAAACTGTATTAGACATTTTTATCCGGAAAAACAATATGAACAATTTAAATGCCTAACAGGGTGTGGAAATATGAGTAAATTATTTTGTTGGTCATGTTTACTTTTTGAAAATATCTCTGGAATAAAACTGGTTTTTCCGATTTAAACAATTTCCATAAAGCTGTAAAAAGACACATTATGTCCAAAGCGCATTTGCAGGCTATCATAAAAGAAAAAGTCTTCGGCAAAACCAGAATTGAACACACGCCCTTAATAAACAGTTGGAAATTAGTCACCGCCAACAAAATGAACTAGTCGATAAAAATAGGCAAATATTAAGAAGACTTCGATGTTGATTGTTTTCTCGGACAGCACGAATTGGGATTTAGAGGTCATGAGGAAACCATTGTTTCTTCAAATAGAGGAAATTTTCAAGATTTACTTCGCTAAACATAATGATTGCTCAAAACATCATTTAGAGCAGTCTAGCGTTTTTCGCGAAACGTCGAATCGAATCCAGAATGTTTTAATTTCCGCTGCTGCAACCATTACTCTAAAAAGATTAAAGCAGGAGATTGGCGAGGCACGGTTTATTGCTATTGTTGTGGACGAAACAACTGATATCACTAATTTTAGCCAATTAACTATAGTAAAACGCTACGTTAAAACAGACGGAAGTATTTAAAAGCGATTTTTAGGTTTTAAGAATCTGTCCGACAATCGTACAGCACATGCATTATATACTGTAGTTTATAACGTTACTAAAGAAATTAATGGAGAGAAAAAATGAGTTACTCATAGCTATGATGGAGCTGCAGTGATGGCAGGACAATTAGGAGGTCTGCAAGTTAAAGTTCCAGAAACTTTCCTAAGTGCTGTATTTGTCCATTGTTTTGCACATAAATTAGATTTAGTTTTATCCCAGTCCATCAATCACATTAAAGAGTGTATAGTATTCTTCGTTACTTTAAGAGGCATGGCTGCTTTTTTTTCCAAGTCAACAAAACGTACACAAGCTTTGGACTCCATTGTCCACAAACGATTGCCCAAAGTAGCTCCTACTAGGTGGAACTATAATGGAAGACTTGTGTTAACAGTATCTGAAAATCGTAAATCAATGATTGAACTTACTTGAATTACATTACAAATAGGTAAGTTTCTAAAAATTGCTTCCCTTTCTTAAAACATGAAAAATATTATTTAAATATCATATCAATCTGAGATTCAAACAGCAGATCCGATGACTTTATAATATTACGCCGTAGAAGAGCTCAGCAGTCAGTCAGAGCAATAAGCATGCATTTTTGCCATTTTCGGGAATCGATACATAAACTTATTGAAATGACCAGAGTTGACCTTAAAGTTCTATTATAAGTGTAGTTGATTTCATTTTGATGTCTATTGAAAATATTGTCTCCGTAATACAAAATTTAAAATTTTCGATGCTTTCAGCTGACTTTGTTTCTAATAAAAATTTAGAAGTATTAGACTTAGAAATAAACTGAAACTTACATAATTATAAATATAAACATATCAGCGAAAATTTAGGTTCTACAAATTCAGATATTAGTAATCAATCGATTAATAATTTAGTTAAAAGCAATATTTTAACCAACTTAAGCCAGAATACTCAAATTGTGTTCCAATATTTAATGGGAGCCCTAATGATCAAAATACAAGAGTTCTAACCACACTACACCACAACTTGTTACGTTCTGGACGCGCGTTTCGCTAACCAAGTTAGCATCATCAGCAGATGATATAAACTAAAGTAACTTATCCTAACCGAGACTATTTATAAGTAAATGTGGTCACACTTGGTTGCACCCGACTGCACCGTTGTCAAGTAAACAATAGAGGGGACTATAGGGAATAGGCCCTCTGTCTTTATTTAGTGCTTTCTTACCACATTTAACTATTTCTATACTCTCAAATGCATCCAATAATCTATTATTAGATACATTTTTAATCAACTTAAGATTATTTATTCCTATTCGGTGATTGTTTTCCAAAGCATGTTGGGCAACGCTTGACTTTTCTGTTCTTCCGTATCTTAAATGTGCCATGTGTTCTTTAAAACGAATGTTTATGGAGCGTTTAGTTTGCCCAACATATTTTAGATCACAGTCATTACAGCTAATTTCATAGATGCCACTCCTCTCCCTCAAGTCGACTTTGTCTTTGGGGTTTCCAAGGAGATTTTTCAAACTATTCTCCGTTTTGTAGGCTACTCTAAAACCTACGTTTTTAAATACTTTTTCTAGACCTCTCGTATATCTGGGATCATATGGGATTACTATGAATTTATTGGAAGCCTCAGGTATTTGAAGAGTAGCGGCATCTTTTAACATTTTCTTATGCTTATGTCTATTTACTAGTTTATGTACAAAATTATCATTATATCCATTACTTTTAGCTATATTTTTAATCCGATTCATTTCATTGTTAAAACGTTCTTTACTTAGTAGAAAATTGACTAACCTGTGAGTTAAGAAATGGAATGCTGCCATTTTGTGTTGACGGCAATGAAATGAGTCGGATGTTATATATCTATCAGTATTAGTAAATTTCCTATAAATATCAAATTCTAATTTATCATTATTTCTAATAACTAACGTGTCGAGAAAAGGTAATTGCCCATTGTTCTCCTTTTCGTACGTAAAATTAATGGAAGGATATTTATTGTTTAATGTTTCTAAGAAAGTGTCCAAATTTTCTGTTTTAGTATCAAAAATAGCAAATATATCGTCTACGTATCTATACCACACCCTTGGGAAATACTTGAGTTCTTTTCTGAATTGGGTTTCTAATCTGCCCATAAACAAATTTGCAAGGAACGGAGATAAGAAATTGCCCATCGCAGTTCCCTCTAGTTGTTTATAATATTTATTGTTGTACTGAAAAAAATTTTGATTCATACATAATTTTGTGAGAAGTAAATACTCATCAATAATTTCTTTCTTCAAATTATTGACTTCAAGTAGTTCCTTTAGGTACTCTAAAGCTAGTGGTATGGGTACACTAGGAAACAATGAGCTTACATCAAAAGATATTAAAATTTCACCTTCTTTTAAGTGAACATTCTTAATTTTATCTAAGAATTCTAACGAGTTAGTAACCTCAAAGTTATCATACGAGATATTTAATTTGCCGAATTCTTCTACTAACCATTTTGAAATATTGTACGTTGGTGATCCAACAGCTGAAACAATAGGTCTCATGGACTTCCCAGGTTTATGAATTTTGGGAAGGCAATACAGTTTAGATAACTGTGGGTTACTATGTGTTAGTTTGAATTTTAGTTTATCGGACACAAGGTTTTTAGACAGTTTTAAAGTACTTTTTACTTCTGTTATCATTTTTGATAACGGGTTTTTCTCATTTAAATCATAAGGACCAGTTTGAATCAAATTGTCTACTCTTTCAAAATAATCTGTTTTGTCTAGTATAACAACCTTATTTCCCTTGTCAGCTTTTAAATAAAAACATTCCTTTTTCTTCAGTCCCTGGATAATTTCAGTGTTTTTACGAGAAACATATTTTGATTTGTTGTTAACAACGTTTTTTGAGATTTGATTTCTGCAAGCCTCTCTAATGAATCCCTTAGTTGACTCTGGCACGTATTGAATGGAACTTTCGATATTCCCTATAATAGTTGGTAAACTATTTTTTACTGGAGGATCTACAAAATTCAAACCTTTATTCAAAAGGGCGATTTCTCTATTATCAAAAGACTGAGAAGAAAGATTTTCTACAATGTTCTCGACTTCCGAAGAAATTTGTTTTTGTGGTTTCAACTTTCTTATGCTTTGGAAAACAATTACCGAATAGGAATAAATAATCTTAAGTTGATTAAAAATGTATCTATGCCTATTCCCTATAGTCCCCTCTATTGTTTACTTGACAACGGTGCAGTCGGGTGCAACCAAGTGTGACCACATTTACCTATAAATAGTCTCGGTTAGGATAAGTTACTTTAGTTTATATCATCTGCTGATGATGCTAACTTGGTTAGCGAAACGCGCGTCCAGAATGTAACAAGTTGTGGTGTAGTGTGGTTAGAACTCTTGTATTTTGATCTATCTTCCACCACAGGTTCCAGTGTTAGGGCCGGAACCCTAATGATTTAAATAGGTATATTTCAACTTGCCAGTCACTTATCGATGACTTTTATGATACTTACAGATAATGTACAACATTTTCAGAGCATTTATTTACTGAGTTTATTAATAAGTAAACTTACTGCCCATGCAAAATTATTTGTAAATATTCAAAATGTTGGTACGTGGGATAGTCTAATGGACACTCTGCGTCGTAATTTTGCTGATCATAGGGATGAAGCTTGCCCAAATAGAGACTTGGCCATGAAGAAGCAATTACCGAATGAAACGCCTTATGATTTTTATGATAGAGAATTAAAAATTTTAAATCGGTTATATTTTTATATAGATTCTCATGAAACTACTACTTCAGCAAAACATTTAAAACTATTTAACGACCGTGCTCTTAAGACATTTTTATCAGGGTTAAAAGAGCCGCTTGGTACAAATATAAGGTGTATGTTCGTCAAGAATCTTTATACACTATTTACAAAATTAAACAAAACCTAGTCCAGCAATTTCAAAAAATACTAATTTTAAGCATACACAGCATAATTTTAATTCTTTTCAACCTAATATCACAATAAGCCCACATCGCTTTTATAATTCACAAAAACCACGCGACGCTTGTGAATCCTGCTTCCCAACACAACCTATATATGTTAGACAGAATCCAAATAGGACACAACCAAAATATTTTACGAATTCTCAAGTTTTCGGCAAACCTAGCAACATACATATTATTATGATTTAAATCCTATTATACTAGAAATTAACAAATTATATTATAGATCAAAAAAACATAACGACTTCTCTAATTACTCATAAATAATACTATGCGGATTACTTAAAAATATTAAAACTTACATAAGATAGGATAGAAAATAAATTAAAAGAAATTATACCTCATCCTCAAATGAGTAAAAGAGGGTTAATCAACATAGGCTTTGCTTTTAAAGCTGAGACGGGAAATTTAGATGCAGCAGTGAAGATGGGGTACACAAGGAAAAACTAATAAAAGATTTAGAGGAAAATTAAAGTGAATTAGCTGAAAACATTTCCACGAGCCTCATCAAAAAATGTAACACTACTATTCAACAAATAGGCCAAAATGAAAAAATTATCAAAGATAAAATAAATCAAATAGCATAAGTTTTCAAAACACTACGTATAAAGAAAAATGCACTTTATTAAAGATATTCTAAATCAAATAATCAATTTGTTCCTATAACATCATGGACTTAATATTACAAGATATCGAAAACTTAATCGGGTTTTCCAAAATAAAAATTCACCCAAATATAATTAACCGATCTCTCGAGAGAAATTACAAGGCTTGGTAAAATAGTAGGTTTTAATCGGTTGCCTTTACCGACTGATTTAGAAAATAATTTCCGTTTGGAAAATTAATTAACGTTCACTGCTTTATACTAAATCACAAAATAACGTACTTATTAAAGGTACCAATGGTTGCTCCTTACAATTTTATACATTATCATTTATATTCTGTACCAGTTCTGTTTAAGGTTTTCATACCGCGAGATAAATATTTAGTTACACATCGAGGAGCACCCTGCACAGAAATATAACCCAACCTTTTCAACTGCGAAAAAGGGGAATTGAAAGAAATAGATCAATGAAGCCCCTGTGAAGTTCAGCTATAACAACCCAGTAAAAGCACCTCGGCATGGAAACAAGTTGACGTTTCTCCAACACAACCAGTCATAAACTAACTATATCCTTCGAATAAATGGTTACTTATTGTTCCTAGAAGTACAACAATCGACATAAAATGCCCCCACGAAGTAGGACGTCGGAAGTGACCTAATTACCTTACCGACCGGCAGCCGAGCCAAACTTGATGAAATATCAATACAACAACGAGGGCCTAATCAAAACCGAGAAACAGACAACAATCTTCCCAGATTTTGAGAAAACGTAGCCATACCTACCGCTATTGAACAAGATTGAAGAAACCCAGCTACGAATTATATTTGACAAAATTTTAAGACTTTTAAACTTATGGTCGGACAATTGTTATTTACATTGTTTTAATTGTATTATGCGGCTATTCCTTAAAGTAAGAATTAAAGTAGAGATCGCAATTCATTCATAAATCACGTTAGGGGTATGCGCGAACATGGTTTCACTATTTTTCACATTCTATCGAACAATGTTGCCCATGCCCAAGCCGTGGCCATTTGTTGACGAATGCTAGTGACGACGTGAGTTTTCACTTCCCGCATAAGGAAATATCATTAATCGTGAAAAAATTATCGTTCCAGGTTTTTAGAGATCTTCATGTTTTTCCATTGCTGTCGGTCGGTCGGTCTCTTCCGGTATAGCTAAAAAATCTACTAACTCGATTAACTTTAATTTTCCACAAAAATTACGTCTGATATTAAAAAAAAACTGGTAAAATATTGGAATGAATTCAATATGGCGAAACAAAATGACGACCTGTTAAAATATTTATTGTACGTTTATCGTTGACAAAAAGAAGGATTCTTACCTATTCCTTAACGAGGCAAATAGGTATTTTTACAAATTTCAAAGAAATAATCGTTCTCTACTTCACTATCTAAAATCAAACCATTAAGTTAAGTAAGTTTAAAAGGAAATTACTTATTTATATATTATTAAACTTTAGATTTTAGTTATGTTTGCCTTATGTTACTATCATCTTGTAATTGTGACATTTAGAAAAATTATTTGTTCAGTTATTGAAAATGCTTGGCGTGTGAAAGTAGCGTCCCTCAATTTAAATTCAAGATGGTATTTAGCCGGTTAGGGACATAAATCAAACCAGTTTTTTAAAAATTGGCCGACGTTTCGACGATTTATTTGTCGTCTTCTTCAAGGCTGAAAGAGATCTTTTTTTTTATTTATTACAGTATGGCCGCTCATAGGAAACAAACAAAAATTAATAAAGTATAACAAGGCTAACAAACAACACTAACTGAATATTTTTAAATTAATCTAAAAAAACAATGTTTGTTTTAGTCTTAGGAAATATAATTATTCGATACTGAGAAGAATTTTTAAATACATTTTTTCTTAAATATAAAACATATATATATGGAATACAACTAAATACGAACAAAAAGGTAACCACAACAACATAAAAAGATAAATTAAATAACAATAATAAAAGGAAACCTAGGGTTCATAAGTATTGTTATTTGTGACATTTCACTTACCTAATTCCTTAGAATTAGAGGCTCACGTAAACAATACAACTAATATAATTATACTTCTCCATAGAACACAAATGATGGTTACCAATACAATACATTAAAACACAAGGTGGCAAACAAGTAAAAGTACATACAAAGGATATTTAGCAGGTCTCGGAGCTTTAAAACATTCAAAAAGGATTATTCAGAAAAACAAAAAAATGCAAATAAACAATTCCGGAACCCACTGCAGCAAAACGACGACTAATGGTTTGGTTTATAAATTAATATTTCTTATCAGTGGGTACAAATAAAAAAGGGACAATTATTAGGGCAATGGTTTGTTTACTGGGGCATGTCAAGAAGTACTTTATGTCCCTAACCCGCTAAACACCATCTTGAGTTATTGAAAATGTCATCCTAAACCTGTAACTGTCAAGTTAGACCTTGTCTAAAGTTAAACCTCTTTAGTGAATACGGGTGTGAGAGTTTTAAACTAAAATCAATGCTTTTAACGCGCTTTTATTGGCTTCCTATTCGTCTGATTGTATGTGTGTATGTCTGGTTCAAATCTTGTAATGGATTTTTCAGCTCTTCCATTACCGATTATTTTCAAATTTGACATGCATACACTTTCAGATATAAAAAATCCGAATTTTTTTAGTCAACCTTTAGAAATCCAAAATGGTGGCGCCAATACGGCCGACAAATTTTTTTTACTTGTGTAGGTAATTGAAAGTCGGTGCCTAAAAAAATTTAAAAGTGTCAGCATTTAAAAATTCAAAATAGCGGTGTCAAAATGACAAGGCCAACAGTTCGGAAGGATGATTTAAACATTTGTGGGGATTATTTAAGAATGCACAACAAAAATCAAAATAGTGGCGCCAATATAGCGAACAAATTTTGTTATTTGTACAGTTTTGGCGGAAAAATCAGTATCTTGAAGTATTTAAGAATAAAAGTTATGGAATTTTAGTCAATATTTGAGATTTAAAAATAGCGGCACCACCATAGCAGACTAATTTTAAAATTTTTGCAGATTTGATTAAAATTCGGCATTTGGGGTATTTAAGACTGCACATCATGAATTTGTGTCAACGTTTTAAAAATTCTAGATTGTAATGACAACATGGCGGCGGAATTTTAACATTTGTGTAGATTTGGCTGAAAGAAAGTAGGCATCTGGGGGTATTTGAAAATAAATATCATACATTTTTAGTAAATATTTAAAAAAAGAGAGTAGGAATGCCTAGAATGCGAGCGAATTTTAATATTTATACAGATTTGATTAAAAATCGATATTAAGTGAGCAATTCATACATTTTTAGTAATAAATATTTAAAATGGGGATGTCACCAATCAATCAATCAATCCAATAAGTACTTTTTTTAGATATTTTTAAACATTTAATTAGACATTAACACCGTTTTGTTCCCCCATTTTGAATTTCTCAACATTTTTACCAGTTCATCCCTATATAATATTTGATTTTTGAGCAAAATTTGAACATAATCGATGTAGTAGTTTTCTGCATTGAAACACCACATTTTATTAGGTCGCCATTTTGGATTTGTAGTCAAACTTATCAGTTGGTGGTCATGTCACACCTAATTTTTCTGCAAAATTTGGATAAAATGGATAAGCAGTTTTTTAGTAATCATTTTTTAACATTTCAATAGACCGCCATTTTATTCTGCCATAGTGGATTTTCACCATAATGATACTACGTCATCATCATATGACCTCTAATTTTTTTAACCAAAACTTGAAGAAAATAGGACAAGCAGTTCTTGAGCGTTGTCGCGGACAGACATACACACTAACCGACGGAACTGCGAAAACCGTTTTTTTGCAACTAGAATACTTTCCCCTTGCAAGGAAAGTAAACAAAGCGAGCGCTATAAGATAAAAATAGAATAGCCAATTGTCATATTGTTATTCCATGTTAATAGCTAAATTTAAAAAATAAAAGATTTTTTTTAATTTTCCCAAAGAATAACCATTTAAATCCCTTTACCTCACAACACTTATATAAAAAATTGGCCCAACTGAAGTGAAAATTAAAAAAAGCCCGAAATCATCCGAAACTTTATTATTTCCCCAAATTTCATCCAAAATTTAGTGAATTGCGAAATCGCAGTACGTTTTTTTTGAGCGTGAGACGCACTTTGACTATTTTAATATAGTATAGATATATTCTATAATTATTTTAATTGTCTGGTAGGAAAAACTATTGTAATCGTCAAAATAATCACCTCAGAGTCTTTCTTGTATCATTATGCTTCTGAGGATTCTCACATGACCCTCGACGAAATAAACGTTCTATTGTACTGAACCGGATTGGTCAATACGTCATGTGACCCAAAATAAGTGATAAAGGTATCTTCCATTAGGCATGAAAAGTCTCCAGGAAAAGGAAATCTAGCTGTTTACTTAATGATTAAAAGACAATTCCAAACTTAAACGGCCATTTTTTACAAACACATTGCCTCACCATAGTTAGGTCAACTAAAGCTCCTAGTTTCGCAATGTCCAAGTGCAATGTAAATAAAACTTATTTATTAAATATATAAAAAATCAATGTTCTTCTAATGTCACTGCAACTTTAGAACAAAGAAGATTTGAACCGTATTAACAATTACAAAATAATACATTAAAACACATGCAGTAGTGAAGCTAAGAAAAGCTTGATACTTAATGACAATTTTAATTGAATTAATTTCTGGGTTAAAATATTTTTCAGCAAATTAATTTCTTTAATGTTAAAGTTTATTGTAGTTCCACGACCCGCTATTGGTTTTTAAGCCACGCCAGTCACAGGACACTGTAACAATCTTTGCTGTAGGCTATTATACTTTTTTACTATAAGGATTTCTTGACAATGAAAATGGGATGGTCTAATACGTGGAGTTGTCGTTCGGGGTTGCCATATCTCACTAAAACTCTTGTTACTGGTGTAATTTGATCTAAGGATTTGGGTATTTTAACTTGTATTTGCATTAAAAGTAGTTTCTTTATACTGCTTAGAAACTAATACTGGAAAAACATTACTATTTTTTGTATAAAAATTTTATTGCATCATGTTCCTGGCTAGGCTTGGCATCGTCGTACTATAGACCTTATACTGTGAGGTAATCTTGGCAGTGGCTAAATATGTAAATAATGAACTCTATTTATATTCTTACTCTAAGGGCTATTCGCTATAGAAGACGATGCTGCAAAGAAAATGCTTTATGAAAAAAACTAGCCAGTAAGAAGCTAGCCGCTTACAAATTGGACTACCTCTTATCAGGTGTAGTTAAGTCTGAGGAGGGAGGAGTTGTGCCACGATCCATCCCCGAGAACTGCTAATTCGATATCTTTATAATATTACGCTGTAGAAGAGCCCAACGGTGAGTTAGAAGCATCCATTTTTGTTACTTAAAATTAGTTATATATCTTGTTTTGGATGTCAGTTTTGTCATTGATACTGTATATATATATATATATATATATATATATATATATATATATATATATATATATATATATATATATATATATATATATATATATATATATATATATATATATATATATATATATATATATATATATATATATATATATATATATATATATATATATTCAATTCAATTCAATTTATTCTAATCATTTAGTACATTACAGTCTATAAATGTATGTTAAATACAAATACAAGCAAAGCCGGACATCAAAATCCTATATTAGCACCTAACTAAATTAATAGCTGTATGTGCCAAGAAAGTACAGTCAATTATATAGATATTAACCACGAACTTATTAAACGTGTATACCTAAGTATAATTTATCAAATTATCTATACTAAACACTAAATACTAACTCTACTCTAACATAACAAACTAATAAACTAGTAAATTAATGCACTGTAGTTAAAATAATGTCATAAAATTATTTGTGTTTTCATGTATGTAGGTCTTGCATTTTTTTACAAAGAGTTTTCTACTTTTCACTACTCTAATACTTATGGGAAGCAGGTTATAAAACTTAGGACCTAGATATGTCAGGAATCTCTGATTTAATTTTTTAGAACTTTTGGGTATTTGTAAATGTTTATGTACCTTGCTCCTAGTATTGTGCTGATGCTGCACGTGCCTTTGGTGGTTGATTGTGGAAAAGCGCTTTTTTTTCTTGTAGATTATTTTAAGAATAAAATTTTGAATAACGTTTAGTTGTCTTAATGCGTTATCATAAAGCCCTCCCCATACGACTATACCATATCTAATCAATGTTTCCACTAGAGATTTATATAATATTATCAACAGACTATTGGGTAATATTTCACGCAGCAGGTAAAATTTATATATTAATTTTCTAATACTATTTTTTAGTTTTAGCGCATGATTATCCCATTTTAAATGTTTATCAATAACTATTCCTAAATATTTAGTATTGGACACTTCATTTATGGGAACCTCAAAGTCAGCCACATTAATCGTGGAAAAGTCTGGACGGTTAGCCGATGTTGGAGAAAAAGCTATATAGTTTGTCTTATTCAAATTTAATGTCAATTTAGCATGGTTGAGCCACTTCCGAACTCGCTGTAGTCCTGTCTCTACAGACACCCTCAGACCGTTCCAACTGTCCCCCGAAAACAGCAGAACTGTATCATCTGCATATGAGATGGTTGCTCCGTTTATGTCTAGTTCAGCCATTGAGTTAATGTAGGTAATAAATAAAACTGGCCCTATAACTGTTCCTTGTGGGACACCCACCTTAACATTCAGAGGATCGCTACTTGAGTTCCTAATCCTTACAACCTGCTTCCTATTGTTAAGATATGATCCAAAGACGTCCAACACTACCCCTCTAACTCCATAGCGTTCAAGAACACACAGTAGTTTGTCATGAGGGACTGTGTCAAACGCCTTTGCCAGATCAATAAATACAGCTATATCTTTTTTACTATTGTCAAGATCTGTGGTTACTCTTCCAACCAGCTCACACATAGCATCAGAAGTACTCAGGCCACCCACAAACCCAAATTGAGTTTTACTTAATATAATATTTTCTATCAAAAACTTTAAAAGACGATCTTTGAGGCATTTTTCAAATATTTTCCCAAAATTGTTCATAACACTAATAGGTCGATAGTTATTGATATCATGTTTGTTTCCAGACTTGTAAATAGGAGTAACAATAGTTGTCTTGAATTGTAATGGTACAACACCAGTTTTAAAAATTAAATTAATTATGTGTGCAAGTGGACTGAGGATACACAAATGAACCAATTTAATAGTTTTAGATGAAATTTCATCCTTGCCTGGAGAAGAATTATTTTTAAGAGAACTAATCTGAGTTACAAGTTCCTTGAAACTGACGGGTTCTAAGAAAAGGGATGATTGAGATGAAAATTTGTGTTCAATGTCATTCTCCAAAGAAATTTTACTGGCCATCTGTGCATCTACCTCAATAAAAAAATCTATTACAATAGTTAGCCATTTCCTTATCTGTTTCGAATTTTTTTTTATTATTAGAAAATATATTAATGTTATTATTTTTGTTTTTTTTCTTCATTTGTGGCTTCAGCTACAATTTGGTAAATTTTTTTAATATTATTTTTATTATTTTCTATTTTGTTTTTGTAATAACTATATTTACATTTAGAAATAAGTCTATTTAGATAGTTTCTATATGTCTTATACTCAGCCATAAGATTATTATTAGGGGAAATAATTAACCTTTTCTTCATTTTATCACGCTGTTTTATGGAGTTATTTATACCTGTTGTTATCTCCATGGTTTGAGTTTCTTTTGGTTATTGATAAAACATTTTTGTCGTGTCTTGGCTTTGTCAATTAGGGCAGTAAAAGTGTTATAAAACTCATTTGTAGCATCAACCGAATTCTGGCTATTTAGTACATTACGCCAATCACAGTCTTTAAATAATGCAGTTAATCTTCTATAATCAATTCTTACAATTTCTCTTTCCCCTGCAAGCTCAACCGGTACAAAATAATTTTCATTTGCATCAATTGATAAACTATACATTACAGGGTAATGATCAGTAAGATCTGAGTCCAAAATGAAAGATTGGCAGTGCATTGTTCCTATTATTAACTTTTTCCTTACAAAAATATGATCAATGCATGACGATGTTGTGGTAGTTACTCTAGTGTAAGAGTTTATCATAGATAAAAAACCTAAGTGATTCAATGTGGAAATATATAAGTTCGAAATTTCACTATTGTGTCACTATGTCACTAATTTTGAAGTTTGTATCCCCAATAAATATTTCAATTTGTTGATTTGGGTTATTAATAAAATATGCCTCAATATCCTCAATAAACAATTTCTCATTGGTAGCTGGGGGCCTGTATACACAACTTATGCCAAAAGTTATATTTTTTATTTTAAGATTAATCCTACTTAATGTTACTGAAGATTTTGGGAGTTTAATACTATCTATACTTACATTTAGATCAACTTTCGTATAAATTAGCATACCATCGTTTTTGTTAAAATCCGCATTATTATAATAAACTGAGTAACCGGGTATGTTAAACTGATTGCACTGTGTATTTAAAAGCTGAAAACATTCACTTAAAATTATAACATCCCAGTAACCCAGTTCAAAAGTTTCCAGTGTAACAAGGAGATTGTCAAAATTTTTCCTAACACTTCTTATATTAATATGTAACACCGTAAAACATCTTCCATCAATAATTATTTGAGTTTTAAGATCATCGGCATTTATGCTTCCTTGTGGATGCGATAGATTAATGTTCGAGTCCTCCAAAGTATTCAGTACATCCGCTTCTGGTTGGACTGCCATTACGGTTCTTCATAATCTATTTTACTTCTTAGTATATCTATTAAATATTTGTAAGAAGGACAGTCCATGCTTGTAGTTTGATGTTCCGTGTTGTACCCGGTTTTGAACTTTTTGTTTGCAGTAACACAGTTTACACATTTTTATTCGCAAGTAGTTTTATTCTGGCACTCGTTGTTCTTATGATAATATTCTTGGCATTTAAAGCATCTCGGTATACTTATGTCTACATATACACTATAACGTTCCCATTCTATAAAAATTTTTCGTACACTTATTAATTTATGGAATATATCTGGTGAACATTCCATATAAATTGTTTTATTTTTACTGTTATTATATTGTTTTATATAATTAACTTTAATCCCATTGTTATTGTTTATAAATGGATTTTGTTCACTTAGAACTTCTTCTATTTCTTTATCTGATAAGTCACCCTCATATCCAACAATTTTCACTCTAGGTTTCTTAAGTTTAGTTACATGTATTTCAGAGTTATTGCTCAATGTTCTTTCTGCTTCCGCCTTTAATTTTTCTATTTCTTTCTTAGTTTGACATTTAACAACTACACTTCCCGTTTTTGTTTCCCTAGTATTTTTTACTCCAATCTTCAATCGCGTTGGTTGTATTTTTTTGTAGAGCTCATCCTTAGTTTTTTCTGCGCTCTGTTGTTTTTTTGGCTTAATGATGAGACTAGGTATGTTAGTAGTTTTCATTTTCTGCTGCTTTTCCATCTTCACTCTTTCAGCAAAATTCATGGAGGATGTCACAGGGACTGGTGTCTTCTCTTTAAGAGAGGTTTTTATTAAATGTATTTCTTTACTCTTTTCTTCTAATAACTTAAACATATATGGCATTCTCGCAATAAGTTTCTTACATTCGTTACATATTAACAGTAAAATCGTTTTTTGTAGCGGCATGCACTTCACTTCCGAGGCAGTGATATTTGTACATTTTTTGTGAATTCTTTCCATACATGAGTCGCAATTGAAGTATTCTTCATCACATGATTGTTTACATTTTAAACATAAGATTTCTTTCTCATTACCCTCCATCTTTTTTCAACTCCATATATTGTGACAAGTGGAAGAAAATATTTGCGTGTATGGACTGCTTTATTTATTTCGGCCAGGAATACAATGAAAAACACTTATGTTTACCTTTTGGTATCACGTTGTTCGGACCGAAAATGTAACAATACCGAAAAAGTAGAAGGTTCCAAACATCCCCTGTTGTGCCAAACAGACTACCACCACTTATTTAGCACTACAACACAGTTTTCATATAAAATATTCCACTTTAATACAGGTATTTTGTATGAATCATAAGAGAAGTCGCATATGGTGTGGCATCGATAAAGGAGACCACACACGAAAAAAGAAAGATATATATATATATATATATATATATATATATATATATATATATATATAAAAAGTGTTTCAATAAGAGTGCAAGATTCAAATGTTAAAAATAACAAAAAATTTTGAAATATTTATTGGGTTATAAAGTAGACATTTGCGAATTTTGTATGGAACAAGACATCTGATAAATGGCCTCCACGGCTATGTAGGCACATGCGTAGTCTTTTGGCAAAATTTTCAATAACGGAATTGCATACATAATAATAATAATAATAAACAATATTTATTTTCAATATACATAACTAATTAAACTAAAAAAAATTAAACTAATAAAAAAATATTTATATAAATAATATATATATATATATATATATATATATATATATATATATAATATTTATATATATATATATATATATAATAAATATATATATATATGTTTATATATATATATATATATATATATATATATATATATATATATATATATATATATATATATATATATATATATATATATGTATATATATATATATATATATATATATATATATATATATATATATTTATATATATAAATACATATATATACATATACATATATATATATATATATATATATATATATATATATATATATATATATATATATATATATATAGAATAGAGACTCTATTCGGACGCGAGAAAGAAAGCTTCGAAAATGCCAAATGTGATTTTGGCGAAACGTCAGCAAAACTGTTCTTTTCAGAACGACAGTAGTGAACGGATGTACATCCGGAATGAAAACACATTGTATTTTTCCATCCGTGACGGAGTAAAAATATATGTGACTTTAAAGAAAATATAATTAGCATGTTAAGTGCCATAGCGGTCACTGGTAACCCATATAGGTCAGTTCTATAGATGAGTTCTTTAAGCCATATGCCCACAAACACACCTTATTTCTTACATGGGTTTGACGGCTGTGGCCAGAACGGAAATTTTGCATATATCAGATATTTCATTACGGTATCTCCTGCCTATATAAGGGCGAGAGGTTAAAATATTTTAAACAGTTGTTACACTTCCGTCCTCTAGGTTGAGAGAGACCCACGGCGAAGACCTGCCTGGCAGTTTATTTCCAGGTTGGGCGCTCTGATTTTAATTGCAGCAAGACAAGTTGGTCTTTACTTTTATAGTCGATCGATATCTTTGGTTTTTGTTTTTTTGAAGTTTAAACTCAATTGAAGTTTTTGGGTAATTTAAGAAAAAAGGGAGATTTATTTTTATTGTGTTTGCGCACGACTCTAGTGTAAGTAAGGCAGCCACCCAGGTGTGTGGTCCCAAGGCATCCAGGAATAGGATTGCCACGCTGAACATATATGCAGTGGCTTTCCTAAAAGCGGAAAACACAGAAAAGACAGTAAATAGAAATGATTGCTATAGCCACCATACAAACAGAGCAACAACATTTCTACTAGAAAGCTTGGAAACGGCCGTTGACAGCTTGCGATCAGTTATAACTAGCAGTTAATTTTTATTTATTTTTTCTGTAAATTCGTTTACGGCATGTTTTTTGCATTCGTTTTGACAAATAAATTAGAACATTAGTAGTTTTTAACTATTTCTGTACATATTTGTGTTAGTGTTATTAGTTTTGAGACTGGTGCTATAAAAATTTTGTCAAAATAGAAGTTTGTGGTAGTAATAAAAAGTGGATTTTCAAAGAAATATTTTAATTTAGAACAATGCCCTTTATTTGTTGTGTACCTAATTGCAATGGAAACTATCTGAAAGGACCTAAGGTGAATTTTTTTGGGTTTCCAAAGGAAGCAGAAACTCGAAAAAATTGGCTTCAATGTAATAAAAAGAGAAGGTTTTACTTCAACAAAAGCAGCTTAACATAACTGTTTGCAGTTACTATTTAATTTTAGTGGAAAGCACAGGTTGTAAAAATAATGAAAAGTCTCATGAAAAGATACATATTTCAACTTGACTAGATCAGCCTTATAAATATTTTGCCAACTTTCTTGTGAAAGGTAATTATAACAGTTATTTATTTATATATTGTATATCTATATTATATGTTTATCTTAATTATATATACGTTTATTCATCTGCACTCCCATTGAGACAAATCCCACTTCCACAATCCGAGTCTTACGATCAGAACATCCCATTTTGAACCCCATTTATTTCAAAATTAATAAAAATATTGTCTAAACAATTAACTTTTCACGAGTTGGGCTGTGTATGAGCTAGGTGAAACCAAAAGAAAAAAATAGTTGAGTTAATATCTCAGTTCTACTATCACTATCATTTACTTTATTAAAGTTTCTCGGAATCAATATTCTCACTTTGGCATTGAAACTTTCTGCCAAATTTAATACATGGTACATTAATAAAATCCTCGATTTTTGCGGGTTCTAATAGCAAGAATAGAATCAATCTAAATTTATGTAACATTGTATATTTAATATAATTATTATTTTTCTATTTTGATAAAATCCTTTTAATATTATATTAGTCTTTTTTCCGTAGTTTAAGTTGTACATATATATGTATGTATATATTTGTGTATCTGTTAATTAGTCTGTGAATAAAAGTGTGATAAAAATGTAGATATTGTATTATTTTGTTAAAGGTATTTGGTATGTTAGTTTATCTTAATAAATAATAGAATATAGAAAATATAGAAATAGAATAGAAAAATATAGAACTTCAGATTAAAAAAATCCTTCCTCTGACAGGAAAGAAAAATGGTTTTACCAAAACTGAAAAATTCATAAAAAAACTGATTGTTTTTCTTTTCAACTAATTTTACAGAAGCAAGTTTTGTTGTGTTATGTTTTCTTACAAATTGGAATTGAAGTAAATTTGTTAGACACAATTTTTGGCATGCAGCTACATATTAAGCCAACAAAAAAGCACTGTTTACGCTAAAAAAAATTTCAACCCTATAGTGTTTAAAAGATGGTTAGTAAAAAAAGCTAAAGTCTACTTTTAATCTATTTCAAATCAATGATTCAGTCTTTAGATACTAGTGTTGAAGAGTAAATAAAGTCCTAATGAAGACTCATCTGGTTGAAAGAAAAATAGTTCACTATTTTTGCTATGACCTACTTCGTTTGAAAACTTTCACTTTTAATACTTATAGGCTATACTACTATTAGACTTCTATAGAGAGTTACTTCGTATAACTAATGATTTATAAAATTACTTTTGTCGCTTACGTAAACTGGTGGGAAGGGTTATATATATATATATATATATATATATATATATATATATATATATATATATATATATATATATATATATCAGGCCACAATGCTGTGGGAGTAACGGGAGCATTTCGGTTTGTTCAAATATTCCCATTAGTTTTGTATTCTTTCCCCCACTGTATGGTCTTTATGCCATCTAAAGCGTGTCTTACTGAAAAGTATAAAACAAAGCTAGAGGTAGCAGATAAGTATTCATTAGTCTGCGCAAATGTCAGATCGGTAATAGCCAGTGACATTATTCAAATATTATATTAATTAATAATTGTCCTATATTTGTCAAAAAATATTCATACATTTTTAATATTTTTCAGTTAATAAAGCATATAATTCTCAGTTTGACTGCTGAAATGGTTAATTCCTGTCCAGCTTTTACTAGTGAGTTTACAGAAATATCATTCCATATGACCTGGCTCAAATTAACTGCCAAGGCTGTCCGCAGGGGGGTAACAATTTTCAGACACGGGAGAGTGGTGTACCTTTAATATGTAAGTTGAGCGATTAGAGGACCTTTTCCAAAATACAGGTAGGGGGGCAAGTGTCACCCTTTTATGGACGCCCTTGGTAACTGCATTCAATAGAATAGAGTGACATTACTGATAAGCAATTTCTTTAAATGACGTGTATAATTGATGATTACCACAACCACCCATAAAACATTATATTCGACTCACAATAAGCTAAAAATCATTACGCTGGAATGTTTAGTGGTGAAAAAAAAGTATCTTCATTTGTGAAAATATACAAAATTAATCAATTTCATGATGTTTGTACTAAATAACTTTTTAACATATAATTTAGATATATACATACATAGAACATAATTAGTAACTGAAACACAATACACTTTTTAAAGCTTAATAAAAGTTAGGAATTAACATACCCGGGAATGAATAAATATTAAAAATAAAGTATATATTACCTGTGAGTTGTTTATATAATGAATGTGGGAATCTTTTATTTATCATACAGGACAGAACCAAAATTCCTTGAAGTTAAACGGTTCTGCCTTGCGACTAACCAGGTTTCATGGGCCTACTGTTTTCTGGCATATTTCAGAATTTTTTTCTTCCGTGTATCATTTTCTGTCAAGCAATCATCTATGGCTTTTACCCCATCTGCTACGAATATATTGTGGTAAGCAAATATTAGCAATGTAGCCATATGACGACAATTGACCTCTACAGCATTTGCACATATATTCCGCAATGTCATTCATCAAGTTTAATCTGAAGTAACAAATTCAAAAGTATATTATTGACAAAGTATATTAAAATCAGTAATAATGTTTTCAAAATTAAATACTGTTTTAACACGTTAAATATTTTTTACAATATGAATATGTGCTTAAAATGTATAAAGAGCGCTTACCTTCTAAACACGATCTCTCTTATACTTGTAAGAGCATTCCCTTAGATTATAAGAAGTTCCGCATCAAAACCATGTCTTTCACACGGTTTGAATTTACCGCGTTTTCTTCTTCTTTGTAAAAGCTTGAATTATTGTTGAGAACTTGATAACTGATTTTGTTGCTATTAAGCCTGGATTATAGATTGAAAAGGTTTGCGTCTTGCGTCGCCGTTTGCGCTGTCCTTGAAGTTTACTCAATGGAAAGCAATGGGTACGGTTATATTTTTGCCGCCATTTTAACTTGACGGAAGCGGATTGCGGAAAGTCAAACGGATGGCGGCAAAAATATAACTGTACCCATTGCTTTACGTTAAATAAACTTTAAGGACAGCGCAAACGGAGACGCAAGACGCAAAAGTTTTCAATCTATAACCCAGGCTTAATAATCTAAAAGTAAAAAAGGAATCATAGCCAAAATACACATGGTTATTTAAGTAAAAATCAAGCTTTATTTATTAGAAATCGACTTGTAGTTATTCTTAAGTATACTTACTTGTAACCAAAAGCTAAAAATTCACTTGAAAAACCAAGAAAAAAGAACTTATTTTATGAACAATCAATGTAAACAAACTTCGAAAACATTGACATGACATTGCCTAACAATATGGCGGCCGTGATGTCACAACTACAGCTGTTCATTGCGAATATAACTACTTATGATGACTCATCGAAGCCCGCTTTCAGGCTTTCTAGTAGAGTCGGTGTTGAACAGAGTGGCTTTCTCGTAAGTATGACAGAAGCAAAAGTGGTAACTGCTCACCGGCGCCTAGTTAACTTCGTGCGACCCCTAGACAGCTTACGCGGACCAGTTTTCCTGGAGGAATATGAAGAAGAAGCAAGATTGAAGAGGATAAGCCTTCGGCGAACTACAGAATCAGCCGTGAAGCATTCGGGAGCTCTGGGAAGCCACCAGCCGATCTCTTCCGGGGCTTTGCCTCTCCAGAACCCGTAACCAGAGTCGGAGGCATCCGTAGACTTCATTTCGCGCAGAAAGGGGATCGAGAAAGAAAGCAAAACATCGTGGGACATCAGGAGATATAAAAATAAGGTAATAAAAGAAGAATCAAGATCGCGGAAAGTCATTAATTTTGCGGGACCGCATTTAGAAATTCCAATGAAGAGCAACCAATTATTAACTAACGACTAACAAAAAAAAGTAATGTCGTCATTTCTATATTGAGATGACAATAAGCGACTATCAGTGGAAATGGAAGGCTGCTGCCGATTAAAGCGCGGTGCACCTGTTGCCCATGCTTCGTACCGGCCCTGAGCATAAAGCTTTTATAATATCTGTTTCAAACCTGTAATTTTATTGGTATTAGTTGATAAACAACGACGATTGTAAAATGTTTTGAGCTGAATTAAATATTTCTTTTTAATACACCATATATCTAACATATTTATTTTTATTCTACTATTACATTGGTATTACTTATGAAATGACGACAGTGGCACGTTTATTTAAAAAAGGTTAGCATCTTTAGGAAAAGCTAAAAACAAAAGGTGATTTAGACTAAGATTTTCTGCAATTGGTAAGAAATTCAATTGAGATTAGCGTAAAAATAGTTAAATATTAAGAAAAAGAAATCAAAACTTTTTTTTACTTTGTATTTAAAAATGTATTTAAATAAACCTGTATTTATAAAAATAAAATACTAATGTGACATTAATAAATATAAAGTTATTTTGCTCTAGATTTCCCTGGTTCTTAACATATAATGAAATTAACCTAATAACTGAATACAAAAAAAAACTTGTCTGTATAACAAAAAAACTGCAGTAATTAGTTTAAGCTACAAGTATCGCGTCAATACTATACATATATTGGTGTGTTAATATTATAAACTTCTATGTTACAGTAAAATAAATGTTGGCACTGGCTAATTACCCCCATTACCCTTAGCGACATTACAAGTTTTAATTTATTGTAGATTGCTTTATAAATAAACATAGTAGAAACTTTTCAATTTTAGTCAGAAAATTATGCATGTGTTTTTGGTCGTCTTTTATTCCGGACTCCTGCTTTAATTGCGTATGATTAGTTTATTATTGATATTATTTTAATATTAATAACCTTTTAATGTATGCTCTTCATAAAATACTTTCCAACCAATAAACAGTTGAGCTGAACATAGGGCATAATTAATACCTGCCTTATCGATAAAAACCTGACATCATTTTTAATAAGTAAAAACTAATGCAGCTCTAGTCAGTCTGGTCACATTTTATACAAAATATGATTACATCTATGATTGCCGTTATGTCAGAAGTTGATAAAAAAGCTTTTAGTTTAAAAACGGAACGTGAGAATGGTTAATGTATTTTACAAGTTTTAAAATTATATAATATTATGAATTATAATTTTGCCACCCTGTATAGGTCACATATAATCGAAGAACGACTGTTAGTTGCATGCGTATAACTACAGACAAGACGCAGTATTATGAAAATTATGAAGTACCTATAACTCCCAAACCTTAACGTAATTTGCTATATTCACACCATAGCAATATTACTTATCACTTGATAAATATTCCCCTTATATTATATTGTAGTATCTTGCATCACGAAAGGATGTATCGTATAATATGTGTATTTAGAATGTAGCAAATAAAATTTCATTAATGAGCATCTAATTCTAATTGTAATATGCATGGAAAAGCATTAGAAACCACACATCTTTAAATTAGTAGATACAGATTTGTTACTGACTACTTATTTATTGTTTTTGTAACAATATCTGTTTATTATTTGCATCATGAATGTGTAGTTTTTCAGCAATGTGGACAGTTTTTACTCGACTGCGTATGCAAGGAAGGGAAATATGTTTAAAATTAATTTATTTTATAGGCACTTCACATTAAACGCCTGAATCAATTTTCACAGACGAGGCGTTAAAAGCCGCGCGGGCGCTGTGTGAGCTATGATTGATTTGTATCAGGCGTCGATAGGATTTCGCTCTTTTTTGAGCTCATCAGGCCGCCACAAACTAGCAAGCTCCGTGGAGAGCAAATGCAATATCTATATGTAGGCAATATACGTCTACATAATTCTGTAGAAATAACTTGCATAGTGCTTACTTACCTCTTTTCTAATAAGAACTCATCTTTGCAAAACACCCTTTTTTTTGTATTTCATATTCTGTTAAATAACGGTTTCTAAACAGCAAAGAACAAAAAACACGTGCAAGTCTCATTTCGCTATTCAATTTCTTCCAATGTATTAATGTTTAAACGGTTTAATTGCGTAAAACATATTATTTTTGCAGCGTTTAACAAAAATTATTTCCCATGTATAAATATCTAATTGTAATATACATAGGAAAGCATTAGAAACCACATATCTATACATTACTATATAAAGACAGGGTTTCCGCAAGGGTTATCGGCTCCCGCGTGCCGTAAATATTTTGGTGCCCTTTAGATATCGTATGTAAATAATATTTTTGACAATTAGAACTTAGTTTGTACATATATTTTTTAAACTTCATTGTTTTTATTTGCAGTTTAAAAATTTTAATGTAATGTACAGGGTGTTTCACAAAACATGCGCCAACGTTTAATGCGAGATTCTTTGTAAGAAATTAAGACGAAAAGTTAATATAAATATGGGTATTCAGATGTCTGTTTTTCGAGATACAGGGTGTCAAAGTTTTACAAAAAATTATCATTTCCTTAAAAATTCCGAAAGAGTATGAGTTATTTGATTAAGATTTGGTACAACCTCATGGGTATTTAAAGGCTGTATTTTTACAGTGTTCACCTCAATCATGGGCCTGGATATGGGTAACCACCCCTGACTTTCGTAATAGAAAAAATTTACACCATTCATTAAAAAATATAGCTTTATCGTTTAGGGCAAGTAGTTTTCGAAAGAAAAAAAAATCTATTTTGATGGACGCCTGAGGCACCTTTGGTCCTTGGTTTTAGTTGGAGTAAAAATTGCTCCAAAGTGAGTCCTTGGATCATTCCAAGAAAAAATGTTTAATAAATATCTGTGCGCAAATGCCATATTTTTGAAATACAAAATGTTAAAATTTTTGAATTTTTGTTTTTAAATTTCCTGTATCTCAAAAATAGAGGATTTGCGGGCATATATTTAATAAAATTACTTTTTTGTAATGATCCAAAGAATCACTTTTGTAGAGTTCTGAGCAGTTCTAACTTCAACTAAACCTGGATCAGAGATGCCATGGACGCATGGATTAAAATAGATTTTTTTCCCGAAAATGACTTATCGATCACAAAATACTAAGAGACATTTTGTATGTATTTTTACTTGCCTTAAACGATAAAGCTAGTAGTTTTTTTTTAAAACAATAAATAAAAATAAACCATTTTTTTAAAGAAAGTCAAGGATGGTTACCCATGGTTAAAGTAAAAACTGCTGAATACTTTAAAAATATAGCCCTTAGATACCTATGCCTAACTAAAATTTAATACTTTGTTAAAGGGTTACAAATGACAGCGAAGTGAAATGTTAAAGAAACTGTTACATAAACAAATAATTACGCAATTTACTTGAAATTTTGCAGAAAAATCAAATATTACGTAAGAATGAAAATGAAACATTTTGGTGCCAATTTAAGACGCCGAAACAAAATGGCGTCCTAGTGAATTGTTAAAAAAAGTATTACTTAATAACTACTTATCCAATTTAACTGAAATGTTACACAAAAATTAAGTTTTATATGGGAATAAAGTGGTACAATTTTAGTATGAAACAAAGATGGTGAATCAGAATGGCGGCATAATAAAATATTTCAAAAATTAGCCTGAAAAACTGCTTATTAGATCGATTTTCATTTTTGTGCTAGAATTAAGTGTGATATAGAAATTAGAAATGCTGCAAAATAAAATTTTTGTGTCCCAGAAAAAATTACACTCCCGGGATCTCTACATTTTAGTGTCCTTAGGTGGCAAAAAACATTTTTCAATTCAATCGGTCTGTCTTTCTGGCAGTTCGCGACATAGCTGGAAAGCTTACCCGATTCACTTTTAAATGTAGATTAAACTGAAAATTGGTGCCTAGGAAAATTTAAGAGTGTCAGCATTTAAAAATTCAAAATAGCGGTGCCAAAATGACAATGTGAACAGGTCGGACGGATGATTTTAACATTTGTGGGGATTATTTAGGAATGCAGAACAAAAATCGGTTGCGCCAATATACGAAAAATTTTGTCATTTGCACAGATTTGGCTGAAATATCAGTATATAGAAGTATTTAAGATTGAAAGTTATGAAATTTTAGTCAATATTTGAGATTTAAAAATGGAGGCACCAACATAGCAGACAAATTTTAAAATGTTTGCAGATTTAATTAAAATTCGGCATGTAGGGATATTTAAGACTGCATATCATGACGTTTTGTCGACATTTTAAAAATGCATGATTGTAATCCCAACAATTTTAACATTTGTACAGATTTGAGAATATATATCATACATTTTTAGTAAATATTTAAAAAATGAGTGTAGGAATGCCTAGATTGCGAGCGAATTTTATCATTTATACAGATTTGATTAAAAATCAATATTAAGTGTGCAATTTATAGATTTTTAGTAAAAAATATTTAAAATGGGGATGTCATCAATCAATCAATCCGATAAGTACTTTTTTCAGATATTTTTAAACATTTAATTACTCCACCGTTTTGTTCCCCCATTTTGAATTTGTCTGCAGTAGTAGTTTTCTGCACTGACTTTTATAACATTTTATTAGGCCGTCATTTTGGATTTGTAGTAAAACTTATCAGTTGATGTTCATGTCACACTTAATTTCTCTGCAAAGTTTGGATAAAATGAATAAGCAGTTTTTTAGTAATATTTTTTTAACATTTCAGTAGACCGCCATTTTGGTCAGCCATATTGGATTTTTACCAAAATGTTACCACGTCATCATCATATGAACTTTAATTTTTAACTAAAACTTGAAGTAAATAGGACAAGCAGTTATTGAGCCTTGTCCTCTTGCGAGGAAAGTAAAAAAAAGCGAGCGCTATACGATAAGAATAGAATAGCCAATTATCATATTGTTTTTCCATGTTAATAGCTAAAATTTAAAAAATAAAAGATTTTTTTTTAATTTTCAATATCCTAAATCTTAACTTCTAACCAGTTTAGAACATGTTTACGAACACATTTTTACTTTTAATTCAAATGATCCACCATTTAAATTCCTTTACCTGACAACACTTATATAAAAAATTGGCTCAACTCAAGTGAAAATTAAAAAAACGCGCGAAATCATCCGAAACTTTATTATTTCCCCAGATTTCATCCAAAATCTAGTGATTTTCGAAATCGCAGTACGTTTTTTTGACCTATTTTGACTATTTTAATATAGTATAGATATATTCTATAATTATTTTAGTTCTCTGATAGGAAAAACTATTATAATCGTCAAAAAAAATCACCTCAGAGTCTTTCTGGTATTATTTTGCTTCTGAAGATTCTCACATGACCCTCGTCGAAATAAACTTTCTATTATACTGAACCGGATTGGTCAATACGTCATGTGACCCAAAATAAGTGAATAAGGTATCTTCCATTAGACATGTCTATTGGAAAAGGAAATCTTGCTCTTTACTTAGTGATTAAAAGAAAATTCCAAATTAAACGGCCATTTTTTTACAAACTCACAATGCCACAGTCCAAGATAAAGTAAATAAAACATTTTTAAATAAAATATTTTTTAGCAAATTAATATTTTTAATTTTAAAATTTATTGTAGTTCCACGACCCGCTATTGGTTTTTAAGCCACGCCGGCCACGTAACCCTGTAACAATCTTTGCTGTAGACTATTATACTTTTTTACTATAAGGATCCCTTGTCAATGAAAGTGGGTTGGTTTAATACTACCGTGGGATGGTCTAATATGTGGAGTTGTCGATCGGGTTTGCCATATCTAACTAAAACTCTTGTTACTGGTGTAATCTGATCTGAGGCTTTGGGTATTTTAGTTTGTATAGTTATTACTATTTTGCAATAAAAATAATTTCTTTCTACTGCTTAGAAACTAATACTTGAAAAACATTACTATTCTTTGTAGGAAAATTTTATTGCATCATGTTTAAACATATTCACCGTAATATAAATTGGTATAAACATTGGAGTTCCTGGCTAGGCTTGGCATCGTCGTACGATCGACCTTATACTGTGAGGTAATCTTGGCAGTGGCTAAATATGTAAATAATGAACTCTATTTTTATTCTTACTCTAAGCGAATAACCATCGCACATCACGTCCAAAAAAAAACTGGGACAACAGATTTGTAACTCCCACGTTTATTTGACAAATTTTTCAATTTTTGATAGTAGTGTTTTCGGGTTTCTTCATATTTACAAAGCGATGGGATACGAGAAAATGAGGGTTTCATAAGCTTGCTTGTGAGTAGAGTATGACAGAAGGTGATTTTTATTTGACCGAAGCCGAACTTCAGCCTTCCTCATACCTTCGTCCGAAGACCGAAGCCGAAAACGTAACTAAAAAGTAAAAAGTGCCTCGGTCAAAACTAAAAAGTTTTATATTATATGCAAGAAAAAGAAGTTTATTTGCGTTTTCACCAGGTTACCTCTGTCGGCATACAGTTGGCCAGCTGAGCTACATAATTGCTCACTGGCGACACTGCTGGGAGGATCTTATAAAATCTTGTTCGCATCTTGTTTTAAATAAAAGTAAGGACTGGATTCCCAGTAGTGAAATATATCTGAACTTCTTAAAAACAGAGATTGATTTAAATAAGATGTTAGGGTTTTTATCAAAAGGAGGAAATTCCTGGTTTGTGCATCAATCGGTGTGTTATCATGACTGTTACTATTGCCAACTCTGGAAAGCTGCTATAATATCAGAATCTCTTGTTTAATGATTCATGAAGGTGAAGTTTTCTGGTGTCTCTCCTGAGTGTTGTTAAGTAACGGAAAGCTTTAAATTTAGTATAGCTGTTAATGGAATGATTAATGAGGGTAAAAACATTATAGACCCGTTACTACATTATTAATAACCTCCCATTCAGCTAGACTAGGCCGTTCAATAGGACCACGTTCAGCCATATATAAGTAAATTGCAAATTTTTGATCAAATAATATTTCCAACATTAAATATGCGCTGTTCTTCTTATTTCTACGTCTTGAATTAATTGGTGGTTTGGTAACCTACAATTTTTCGACATTTTTATATTAATTTGGCGATGTTTTCTTGTTTGAGCAACACATCCAGTTTTGCGAATTGGAAAATGTAAATTTTGTATTCATTTCTTATATTGGTTAGTGGCTCCGCAATAGCCGTACCAATATGGTCATCATTAAGAACCATAGCTCCCAATTTGTTTTTACTTTTATGCTCGACAGGGCATCCATTTCACTTTGTGATGAATAAGCAATTTAGTTTTATTAATAGCTCCAAATCTACCAATCTTTTCCGATGATGAGATTATTTTTAGTCATGGAATTATTGTTACTGTCTGTATAATACGTCGAGTAGTGCAGTGAACTTTAGTCATTGCATGGAAATTATTGCGGCCATCCAGCATGCAAACGATCGGCGTTATCGAAAATGACTTGGTAAAATTCGATAGGTAAAATCTCGTCAGATGAATGCATGATAAATGACGCGTCAAATAGCCTTTTGGTAAATAGCTGACGTGGCCAATGTTGACAGAATGTTTAATAATTTCTATGATCCAAATTAATTTTTGATTTTAACTATTTCTAAACATATAAATATTCTTCTGTATTGTAGACCTGCGATTGTATGTCCTCAAGAATTAATTTTGCCGCTGCCTTAATCTCTCTCTCTCTCTCTCTGTCTCTCTCTTTCTCTCTCTCTCTCGTGAACCTCGTCTTCCATCCGATTTTGGTACCATTAAGATGGGTCGTGTTTCACGAATTCATTTGTAGAGAGTTAGATAAAGTCGCCTTTTTATGTTGTAAAGTCTACTTTCAAAAACATATTATATATTTATCTCAGCCGAGGCAACGGGAACGATTGCACAGGCAATATATAAAAAGTAACGAGTTACAAAAGTTTTTCCATATTTTTCAACAACTTTGAACCGCCATTTGTCAAAAATCTTTTATTGCATCAAGTTATTCAACAACATCGCAAAGCTTGCCTTCTCTCTGGATATCAAATGTGGACAAAATGGACTCCTGAAATATTATCCTAACCATAGAGCTTATTATATAATTGTAATATAATTCCGAAGCTTCTTGGGGATTTTTATTAGATTGTATGAAACTAATCATAATTTTTGTAGACCGCCGTTAATGAAAAAAAAGTAAATTATGTATAGTATATAGTTAAATAGAAACATCAAAACAACAAACATATTTCGTTAATAGTCATCAAACATTTTCTTTGTCGAAAATATATAATAGAGTAAGGTGACAATTTATATGCAAAAAATTCGGTAAGATCCTGTCCCGACTTTTTCAGTAGTAGCATCCGTTTAAATAATGTATCGAAATTTACTGGTACCGGTTGATCTTTGATTTTTACTGGTGAAAATATATCCTTTAGGGTTGAAATTGTGTGCTTTCTGCTTTTTGTTTGGAGAACATGTTTGCCAAATTCTATAACAAAACATCCATACCAAAACAACATTTGCCGGAAAGACGAATCACGCTGTAGCCTTTTTGAGTAAAAGGTTATATTTTTGAGGGGTGAGTTTGAATTCGATATCTACCATGAAGGAAAAGATATCCACATTTGGCGTAATTAAAGTGTCCGCAAGCACAAAAGTATGGCAATATTCTTTGTATTACAATATCGAAATGAAGCTTATAGTTTCCAGATATGTCCGCTTCTATGGACTGAAGAATTAAATATGTGCTTTATTTACTGGACGGATCTGAGCTGTAGAACCGTATGTGTCTAGTTCGTTTAACTTTTGAATTAATTTAGGGTTAATATTAATCAGCTCTTCAAATAGAATGTACATTATCGCAGGATGGAAAATTCGTATCTCATCCATCATTTCCATCTCTTTGTGGTTGAATTTCATTTGCTCTAACACAATGTTCAACAAAGTTGAATGAGTGAATAACGACGAACTGCTCTTAAATAAGCATGCCCCAACATAATATGTTTAATGCAACCAGATGCGTAAATTAAGTTCATTGTATCTTGAATTCTGTTATCTATTATATGTACAATACAGACTAGGGAGGTCATGAGCAGTTGTCGTAGATATGTAAATAGTGCCATACCGAGGTGTGCAAAATTTTCAATATTTTGTACACCTCGCTCTTAAATATCTTTAAATACCCTTTAAATACTATTAAATACTTAATTACTATTTTTAATATGCAATATATATTTTATAAATACTCGAATTTATCATTAAAGGCCTATCAATCTCTTTGATCATTTCTTTTCGGGCGAATTCAAATTCAAAATGTTTCATTTGCCAGTCAGTTGAACAGTACAATATAAGAAAGGTGTAATCTACAGTTATAGATATTGATACATTTTATATACGTACATTATAATAATGAATTCAGCCGAAAAACTTATCGACTAGCAAAAAGGCTCCTGGTTGCATAAAATGCACCCAGAAATGGCAAGGCCTATTATAAATATGTTTATATGTTTAGCAAAAAAAATTATATAATTGAAAAAAAGTAGACACTACACTGGCAGAATTTTTCCCTTTAAAAAAAAACCAGAAATTGAGGAATTGAAAATCGTTTTCTCTATGAATCTCCTGGTAAGCAGTATCACGATTTTTGCTTTATTTTATTTTATATAACTGGGCGAGAGTGAGCAGGCAAAGTGGGTCGGGCGCATTGCATTGAAATATATAACAATATATATAACGTAAGAAAATCACGAGAAATTCGGCGAGAAAATGTATTTATTAACGTTTTATTTTTATTTGACCGAGCTTTCGAAATATTTTTATTTCTTTTTCAAGGGTCCTTAAAATGTAAGCAATTTAAATAAATACGTAAATACTTGATATTTTTAGGGAATCTATTTTTTTATAAATAATTTTGTAATTTTTTTAACTTTTCCACATATATTTTTATTCATATTTTAAGATCCTTGACTAAAAAATAAAATAATTTCGAAAGCTTGGTCAAATAAAAATAAAGGTTAATAAAGACATCTAAATTTTTTTGAAATTCTGCCCTTAAGAGGTAAATATGTGTGAAATATACTTTTACTACTTTTTTTTACAATCTCTTCAACTAAATGAGATTTTAAGACTTTTGTCGTCAATAGCTTTCAAACATAATTATTTCAAAATCAATTTCGAAATTCCTCCTTATTTTAATTTTTCTCAATAATACAATGCCGCCAATGATTTTAAAAAATAATTATTTGAAAGGCAATTTCTTAAGAAGGTGAAATGTATTTTTATCTCGGTTTCTACTTTATTTACATTAATATCTCATCGTTTTAAAATAATATTTAAAAATCTATTGTGGATTTTTAAAGGGGTAAAATGTTTTTTTTTATTAGGTTTTTACTTTTTTAGAATAAATCTTTAACTAAATGAGACAATTCTTTTGTTATTGACTTTCAAAAGTGACAATCTGAAACAGGTTTTTAGGTTTCTCAAAAATTTTACTCTTAAGAAGGTGGTAAAGGTTTTTACTCTTTTTAACTAAGTATCATTTTGATACGATCCCTTTGTTAATGACTCTCAAAAATAATCATTAATAATTTTGTTTTATAACTATTAGGTATAACGTACAAATATTTACTATATTGATTTTTTTAAAAACAAAAAAACTGAGCTTGTTTATACATAAAATTAAATCTCCATATTTATTTTACCCTAAAAACTAAAAAGACCCATTTCTATATGTTTTAATCAAAAACTTTAAAGTGGCTATTATCTTGAATAGTATAAAAATTATTGTTTGGCAGATTATATGTATTTTTCAATACCTATTAAATACAATTTAATACTTTTAAATACCTTTAAGGTATCTAGAAGTATTAAATTGTATTGTATATAAGCATTTAGCAGAAAAAAAAACATGAGTCCGCTAGATTTGCCAGCATCAGAGTCCGTTCCTGCACTCCGCGGCCCTGCGTTTGGTCTGATTCTATTGAAGACTTTCATGACAGTATGATTAAGATGCAGCTTTGTTTCTTCCAGGTAGTACATAAATTACTGTGAATGAAAAAATTAGAGGAAAAATCCATGTCAAGCATAGATACATGAGTTCAGCAACGATAGAGTTTTTTTCTATTTGCACTATTATTATTAAAATAGAAAATATTGTTTTAAAAATATAACTGCAAATAAAGGTTAAACCAAATCTTTTAATAGACAGAAACATTTGGTGCATTTTCTTTGTCCAGAACTACGCTAGTTATTAATTTTCCTTTTTGTGAAGAATAGTGAAATGTAACCCAATTTAATTCCGCACATAGTTTAGTAGCACATATATACTGCCTTCGCAAATATATAATTTATTGGGTACCAATTTGTTCCACAATATTGGATTCGTACCAATATTTTACCAGTTTCAGCCTATGCCACACTTGATGTTTGGGTATAATTTAAAATAAATTGAAGAAGTAGTTTTTACGTTGACATTTTTAAATCGCCATTTTGTTCCCTCATGTAGAAATCGTACCAGTTTATTCTTATATTACACTTAATTGTTCTGTAAAATTTGAAGTCAACTGAATAAGATTTTTTACGCTAACTTTTTTAAACAACTTATTTAGCTGGCATTTCGTTTCGCCGTCTTGAATTCGTACTACAATTTCACCATTTTATCGCTATGTCACACTTAATGCTTGTAGAAAATATGAAATTAATGTAATAAGTAATTTTCAGGCTATGATTTTTTAAACATTTTATTAAGCCGCCGTTTTGTTTCGACGTCTTGGATTGATACCAAACTTTACAAGTTGATTCTTACGTAATATAAAGTAAACTCAAAAAGCATAGCATATAAATCGTACATATATATATATATATATATATATATATATATATATATATATATATGTAATTGTGAGTACACAAAATACACATTACAGACAATATACACTAAAAATAAAGAAAACCAAAAACAAAAGGATATACAGTTAAAACATACCGAAAAATCAGCTAATGTACAAAAGACAGCAAATAGTATAAAATTTTAGGTTCTGCGAGAGCCGAAAGACGTAAAATGATAGAGTGTATTTGATTATATGTAGTAGATAAAAGGAATATACTTAAGGATTAAGTATATTTGATAATATTTGATTAAACGTGATACATAGAAGGAAAACAGATCCAAACTAAAAGTTGTCATTTAAAAACTCGTTCATAGTATAGTAGGCTCTTGCACATAGCAGTTTTCACTTCATTTCTGAACTTAACTACAAGTGGAATCGACCCGATATTTGGGGGCAGATTGTTGAATAATTTTTTGCCACCATATATGATTGCGTTCTTAATTTGGGTTGATGTTGGAATAGAAAGGGAAATCACATTTATATATTTCTTACATTATAATTATGCCCCACAGTTGATTCTCGCACTTTAGCTTTAAACATATACTTAATGGCTCTTTTTGCAAAACAAAAACACTTTGAAAAAGTGGTGTAGAACAAGTACCCCAGAAACAAACACCGTACCGTAAGTGCGACTCAACTAATGCGAAATATGAGGATCATACTATACTACCATCCAGCTCACTTGATATAATTCTAATAGCATAGCAGTTTGATGCCAGTTTTGATTTTAATAACTTAGAATGACATTCAAACTTTAACCGACAATCAATGTAAAGGCTCAAGAATTTGCTCTCGGTAAAATTCTGAAGGATACTAGCCTCTAAACGAATATTACCCATGTCACACATACAAAACATCACATTTGTTTTAGAAATATTTAAAGCCAATTTATTTGCATCACCCCAAATCTTAATTATCTCCATATCACAGTTAGCAATTTCACTAAGTCTGTCGATGATATTGTCATGTATCGTAGCGTCATCCTCGAAAAGGGTGAACTGGCCTCTTATGTTGATGCCCGCAATGTCATTAACATACAACAAATATAAAATAGGTGCTAAGATTGATTCCTGTGGGACACCATAATCCAATGTATGCTGTTCGAAATACAGCCACCAAAAGAAACACTCTGAACTCTATCGTTCAGACAAGAACCAAATAATTCCCGTGCTCTAGGCCTAAAACCACATAACTCTAGCTTTTGCAATAGTATAGTGTGACTCACACAGTCAAAGGCTTTAGATAAGCCACGAAACACTGCCGCAGCTGCCTCTTTCTCATTCAGGCTGAAATACAATTTTACTAGGAATGAAAAAATGGCATATGTGCTCTTTGCCAAACTGCTCCAGCAATCTACGAAACTTAAAACATAAATATCTGAAAAAATCTCAAAGGGTGATTTTTTCCAGATTAGAATATCTCTTTTACGGAGGAGGTAATAAATACTCCTTTTACTAAGCAATAATTAAATTTCCGTCCAACACTTAAAAATACGTAAAACATTTAAATTTCTTTTACGTAGCAGAGTTGTTTTCAGACTTGATTGTTCCAGGAAAAGCGATAGTATATGAAAGCATGCCACTAATTCACAGAATTTAGGAATTACATGTGTATACAGAGTGTTTCATTTAAAACTGCAAACGGTGTGTTGTGGGGAATTAACAGTGATATCAAAATTTAATAAAAGGAATTTATGTGATTGGATAAATATAATTGATTCTCTAAGATATTTTTGCTATGTCCATCTAGCTGATTAATACACTGGTGACTGATATATACAGGGCAATTCACCTAAACTCCAAAAGTTAATTTCTCGCAAATTATCAAAGACATTAAAATTTGGTAAACACTAACTTTTCAATTGACTAAACTGTCACGAGCGAGCAAAAAAAAATAAATCGACGCCATATTCAGTATAGGTGTGGCGACGCCAAGAAGAAACTGGATTTTCGAGAATATTTTTGGGGGCGTCACTTATCCGATTACGACGCAGTGTTTTTAACAGTGAGTGCAAATTATGCTCGAAATGAAAATGGAAACGTTTTTTCAATTCTTAAAAACAGTAAAAATTATGATTTTAACAAATATCGTCGTGTAACTTTTTTACACTAATTATAAGAAATCGAAAAAAAAATTAATTATGAAATTCTCTAAGGCATTAAAGATTTTTTTTTGTGGTTAATATAAGTAGAAGCATTGAGTTCCTAGGATATCACAACATTTTGTTAATTGTCTAAAAAGTATAGTACAAAGGGAAACGTTTAGAGTTGATTTCGTAGTTATCTTTACATTTTTCTCTTTCTGTCTTTCTGTTTAGCATTTGATCCGTAAGACAATAAAAGAAGAAAATTATCTGTAATCTTAAAATTATGTTGAACCTAAATTGCAATTTAGTACTCACGTAATAAAACCATAAGAGAATATGTTTGCCACACCTCTTTATCACGTCCATTTTCGTAAATCTAAAAAGTAATAAAATTCAAGCCCATCTCTGCTTAATCAACCACAAGGCATACACGCATATATACTCACTCTAAGTTATAAGGAAGATCCTTAAAAGGACGTTAACTGTACTTCAATCTTCTGTGTCTGTGTATTTTAATCTAATAAGCCCGAGTGTTACAGTTAGACGGACTTTACATAGAGCTATCGTGACATCGCTTTTCAACGTAACAACCTTTTAACGAAATTAGATGGCTTGTAGCCCGGCGTCAGTGAAACGGAACACTTTGTACAACACTGTTTTATCATGGCAGAGGCATCGAATTCATAAGCCATGAGAAAATATTAGTATTCAGTTGCAAGTAATGTATGAATTCACATAGAAAGGTGTATTTTTGTTACTATTTATGTGAGATAGCTGAAGTAACTGAAACTACTGTATTAATACGAAACTGTCTATATATATATATATATATATATATATATATATATCTATATATTTATATATATATATATATATATATATATATATATATATATATATATATATATATATATATTTATATATGTATATATATATATATATATATATATATATATATATATATATATATATATATATATATATATATATATATATATATATATATATATATATATATATATATATATATATATATATATATATATATATATATATATATATATATATATATATATATATATATATATATATATATATATATATATATATATATATATATATATATATATATATATATATATATATATATATATATATATATATATATATATATATATATATATATAGATAGATATAATGTGTTTTCATTCCGGGTGTACATCCGTTCACTACTGTCGTTCTGAAAAGAACAGTTTTGCTGACGTTTTGCCAAAATCACATTTGGCATTTTCGAAGCTTTCTTTCTCGCGTCCGAATAGAGACTACACCCGATGTACACCCGGAATGAAAACACATTGTATTTTTCCATCCGTGAAGGAGTAAAAATCAACACATATATAGATATATATATATATATATATATATATATATATATATATATATATATATATATATAATATATATATATATATATATATATATATATATATATATATATATATATATATATATATAATATATATATATATATATATATATATATATATATATATATATATATATATATATATATATATATATATATATATATATATATATATATATATATATATATATATATATATATATATATATATATATATATATATATATATATATATATATGTATATATATATATATATATATATATATATATATGTGTTGATTTTTTTACTCCTTCAAAAAAAATACAATGTGTTTTCATTCCGGGTGTACATCCGTTCACTACGGTCGTTCTGAAAAGAACAGTTTTGCTGACGTTTCGCCAAAATCACATTTGGCATTTTCGAAGCTTTCTTTCTCGCGTCCGAATAGAGATTACACCCGATGTACACCCGGAATGAAAACACATTGTATTTTTCCATCCGTGAAGGAGTAAAAATCAACACATATATAGATATATATATATATATATATATATATATATATATATATATATTTATATATATATATATATATAAATATATATATATATATATATATATATATATATATATATATATATATATATATATATATATATATATATATATATATATATATATATATATATATATATATATATATATATATATATATATATATATATATATATATATATATATATATATATATATATATATATATGTATATATATACATATATACATATATATATATATATATATATATATATATATTGTGTTCTTATACCGGGTGTACATCCGTTCACTACGGTCGTTCTGAAAAGAACAGTTTTGCTGACGTTTCGCCAAAATCACATTTGGCATTTTCGAAGCTTTCTTTCTCGCGTCCGAATAGAGTCTCTACACCCGGAATGAAAACACATTATTTATATATATATATATATATATATATATATATATATATATATATATATATATATATATATATATATATATATATATATATATATATATATATATATATATATATATATATATATATATATATATATATATATATATATATATATATATATATATATATATATATATATATATATATATATATATATATATATATATATATATATATATATATATATATATATATATATATATATATATATATATATATATATATACGAAGCTTTTTCAAGAGTATTTTATTGCCATGTCTAAAAAAATATACATAACATACGAATTAGTACACTTTTCAAACAAACGTACGTAAATATTTAACATATGCTATAGTTAGCAAAACATTCATGATACCTAACTACTGAACAAATAATTAATTATATATATACTTTTAGGTTTTTTTTATAAATTTAATTATTATTTTATTAAGTTGTGACAAATTTTGTGTGTCCTTTTTATCATTTACTGCATTCTGATCTTTCTTTATATGAATCATTTCTTTAATCGTCAATGTATGATAATTGCTGTCTTGACATAAGATTTTTGTTACAGAAAAGTTGATTTCATCTTTTTCACTTTTTTTGATTTTATGTAAGGCTGTGAGGGAGTTCTTTTGTTAATTTAGGGCCGTTTAACCGATTTTCTAAGTACTGTGTGGTCATACCTATATACTTTTTGGGACAATTTATGCAAGGCACAGAATAAATTACATTTGATCTTTTGTTTTTTGGAATTCTACTTTTTAGAAAAGTGTATAAATTTGTTTATACATTATGTGATTTATGATATATAATTATGTGATATTTGGATATACTGTGTTTTAGTTTTTCTCACAAACCATCTGTGTATGGCATTGAAATGTATTTAGTGTTGTTTGTGATGCTAAGTTTTTTTATTCTGTTTCTGGCTGTTATAGAATTTATATGTACGTTGTATAAAACTTCGTTTAATTTGTTTTACAGGGAAATGATTTTTTTCTAGGTTGTCTCGAACTTTTTTTAGAGCATCTGATCGAAATTCTGAAGAAGTGAGAGCAATAGCTCGATCAGTAAGTCCAATTATAACACTGTTTCGGTGACGAGAATTAAAATTTAAGTATCGCCCTGGCCAGGTTTTCTTTGCGTACCATTTTGTTTGAAAATTATTTTTGTCAATATTCAATTTGTATCAATGTTAAATCAAGAAAATTAATTTCATTATTTGTTCTAATTCAAAAGTAAATTGTAGTTTTGAATGAAAGCTGTTAAACTTATTAATGATATCTGGAATTTTGTTTGATAGAACTGTAGTTAGACAATCATCTCACAACCTTTGAAAACAACAATTTGAAAATATAAGTTTTTTATGACATGTTCTTCCAAGTGTTCCATTACTAACTATGCAGTTTTGGACGATATGGAGGTCCAATGGCGCAGCCGTCAAGTTACTGATAAAAATAATTTTTATATTGAAAATAGTTATTATTTAATGCTAAGTTTATTGTTTTTGTAAATTTGTTGCAAGAAGGAGTAGTATGTTCTTTAATTATTACATTGAAAGTAGTTGATGGTTATCTGGAATATTTACCGTTTCAATAAACTTTTTGAAAGAAAAAGAATCTTTTATAAAAAAATTGTTTTTACCTGTAACATTTGATACACATTTTGACAGATATCTAGTTAAGTTGTAAAACGGAGACTGAATGCAAGCCACTATTGGTAGAAAAGGTATTCCCGGCTTATGCAATTTTGGTAGTTCATATAATTTTGGAGCTGTTGCATCGTAAATCCATAATTTTTTTTGCCTCTAGGTCACTAAGTGAATTATTGTTTACTAGTTTTTTTTACAAAGTTGTTATTCTTTAATTGAAATGTGTTTGTGAAATCTTTTCTTAATTTAAAAGGTTTTTGAATCATTTAAAAGTTCATTAAATTTTTTTATCATAGTCTGTCGAATTCATGACCACAGTTTTATTACTTTTATCTGGTTGTAAAATTATTATTTGTGGATTAGCTTTAATAAAATGTTTGACTTTGCATAAAGTTTTTTTAAATTTTATTAGATTTTATTTTATTTTGTTTAACTTTTGATTTGCCATAAATACATATCAATGTCTTACACAGATGGTTTGTTAGAAAAACTAAAACACAGCTTATCCGAATATGACATAATTGTAAATCATATAATTTGGACAAACGAAAGCTCTCTTCTTTATAAAAGGGACATCTACCTGAACCTTAGGACATGCATCTATGACGATAGACGTATTGAGTGCTTGTCACTACCGGAATTTTGTTGCGGGGACCCAGTGACTCTGAAACTGATTCTTAAAAATAAGGCAGGGCATCGCAAACCAGTTGTAGTATGCTTAGCCTATCTTCTCTACGACTCGAGAGACGACGCATCTATCAGGGGACTCATAGACTTAATAGGATACTGGGACAACTCTTTCCCCTTGTTGTTGAATGTGACGGTAACGCACAAAAAGTTGTGTGGGGCTGCACTGATAGCAACTCGAGGGGCGCAAGTTTTTGGGAGTATCTGAGTATAACTGATTTAGAAATTCTAAATCGGGATTTATTAACCTAACTCTGGGATCACAGACACATCCTCTGTTAAATTCTATACAAACTTTGACTACGACATGGAACTCAGTAGTTTTCGAAATCCGAGGAGAGGCGCTTAAGGTGCGGTTAGATATTGCCACTAATGCTATGATGTAGCGTAAGACATGTGGAAAATGCGGCAAATTCTATACAGGAAGCCATAATAGACTCCTATGAGAAGAATTGATTACGCAGTTCAACGAGATGATCTTGGAGGACCTATTGGTCTTGGAAGTCTTACGAAAGCCTCTAGACTTTAAGGCATTCTCTCAAAAGATCGAGGACAGAAAGCGGGGGTTCTGAGGCTTCCCACTGGTGGATACACTACAACCTCAGGGGAGGCTCTCGGCATGCTCCTGGAATCGCATTTTCCAGGCTCTCGTTCGGACTCGAATGATGGGGTTACTGGGCAGGCTCAAGTAGGGACGACAGGTCCAGTTGACTGGAAAACGGCCACTAAGGTCGTTACTGTAGACACTATTTAGTGGACAATATCTTCTTTTTGCCTATTTAAGAGTGCGGGACCGCGGCGGAATATTCCCGGCTCTTCTCCAGAAGGGTCAGGAACCACTGATACCATATCTTTTGCGCCTCTTTCGGGCTTGCCTGGCTTTGGGATATGTGAACGATCGTGCAGGTTTCGGGTAGCGTTTTTTCCTAAATTGGGTCGTAATTGCTACGAAAAGGCTAAAGACTTTAATCTATCCTCTTTTCTTTCGAAAACGATGGGAAGGATGATGGATGCTCATATAAGAAATAACGCACTGGACAGAAATCTTATGCATCCTTTCCAGCACGCTTACATGTCAACGGACACGGCTCTTCATTGTCTAGTCAGTAGACTGGTGATGGGAGTCTACTCCAAGGAAATAGCTCTGGGTGTGTTTTTGGATGTCGAGGGGGCTTTTAACAACACCACCTTTAGTGAGGATGCTGAGATGCTTGGCGTAAACAATGCTGTAATTAGGTGGGTTTGCGTCATGCTTGAAAGCAGAATCATAACATTTTCTCATGGGAGCGTGACAGTGTGCTCGTCCGTGGTGAAAAGATGTCCGCAGGTCGGACTTCTTTCTTCGCTCTTGTGGTGTTTGGTTGTGGATGGGTTGTTTCATACTCTCAATGAGAACGGATTGTGTACTCAAGGCTACGCTGATGATCTTGCCATTCTAGTAATTGGCAAGTTCCCAAGTACCATTAAAAGGCTCATGCAGAGGGCTTTGGCACTGGAGGAAAAGTGGTGCAAAAACAGAAAGACCGCAATGCTACCATTTACTTACACAAGGAAGGTGGAGCTTGAGAGTCTCATCCTCTTTGGAAAAGAATTGCGACCTTCCGAGCCGGTGAAATATCTGGGTGTCTTAATAGATTCCCGACCTGGAGGGATCATATTGAAAGGATCACAAAAAGGACCACAGCATGTCTGTGGGCGATAGACCGTCCTTCGGATTAACTTGTGGTTGATAACCTCGTATTGTGCACTGGCTTAAACGTCAATGATCATTTATGGCGCTCTTGTGTGGAGTCCCGACCCGTACTATAAAAGTCATTCTGGGACTAAGTCCCCTATACCCTGGGGTCGTTGGATACACAGAGACTTAAATTTAGGACATACCCGAGTCTGGACTGAACTGATCAGGTCCGACCCTCTCCTTACTAAGAGAGATGCCATTAATCCGACCTCAATAGCCTCTAAGAGGATTCGTGTAATCTCTCCTGACAAGGAACAATAGAAGGATCCCTCCCCGTCCTTCCTCAAATCGATTAATAGTTTGGTTTATAGGCGAGGGAATCTATGGAGGAGCGACCTAGGGTAAGAATTAGTCTTGCACTTGGAAGGTTTGCGACTGTATATCAGGCTGAGATTACAGCGACCTTGGATTGCGTATAGACAAATATTTCCAGAGGGTATCATGAAAAGAATATCTATATAGATGCTCTGTCTTCGAGCAAGATCAATTCGCTACTTACCCTTAAATGTAGGAGAGCCCTCGAAAGGCTGTGTGAGTCTAGTAGGGTTAGAATAATTTGGGTGCCTGGTCATCAGAGCATTAAGGGTAATAAGGGGGCAGATCAGCGTGCTCGGCAAGGTAGCAACATTGCTTTGATTGGGCCGAAACCAGCTCTTGGAATTAGCTAGCACCGCTGCTCTCATTGGGCCGAGACCTGCTCGTGGAATTGCTTCTTCAACTGTCGAAGCCAGGATTAAGAATCATACTGTCGAAAAATTCCATGCTAAATGGCACGAGCTAGCAGGACTCAGGGAGTCTAAGATCTTCATGTCAAGCCCTTTTAGTCGTTCTGAGATCAATAGACTTCTAAAACTAAACAGAGGCGGACTTAGAACCCTTAACGGGTTCCTAATTGGACACTGGCTGGTAAAATATTACGTGCATAAAATTGTATTCGGCAATGATCCATACCACAGGTTTTGTGCTACCGAGTCTCATGTGTCTCGATGTGACGCTGTGGTCAACGCCAGACTGCTTTGCTTGACACCTATGTGGAACCCGAGCTTGTAAGACGTGCCTGACCTGAAAGGGTCCTTTCCGTTCTAAAAAGGAGCGGGGGATGGCACAAAGGGCTTCAGTGAGCCTCAGTGCTGCTCTTGACAGGCTCCTCATCATTGTCTAAAATCTAATATCTTAGATGTTACCTATAGATAACCGACACCACATCACCTATCAATATATAATTTATTTATCGATATGTCAATAGTTATTGACCTATCGATAGGTATTCCTACCTATCGATTATTTATGGGTATATATCGATCTATTTGCGCCAAATATATTGAATAACAAAAAAAGTCCTCAACTTTCATATGGCGAATAATTTTCTGGTGAATATATAATCCGTTTTTCTATAACTATCAGTTACCTCATGATCTTCTCGGCTGCCTATCAGCACTTATCGATCACTATCTATCTCCCCCTCCCATTTGTAACGAACCTGGTTTAGTATTGACATTTTTGACTTTGAATTCGAATTAGTGTATTAACATCACCAAAATACCGAAATTTCATAATCTAGTCTTTCAACATTTCAAAAATATTTAGAAAGGATGATCTGGTTCATTCCTGAGGCTGTAGCCTCTTAACGAGGGGTGCGCACATGTGCAAATCTTGTAGACCATAATTAATTATTTAGGTATTAAAAGTATTAAATATGATTTAAAATGTTGAAAAAGGTATTTAAAGAGAATTAAAAGGTTTTAACAGTTTTTAAAGACAATTGAAAGTATTTCAAACTTATCAAAAGTATTGAATTTGAATAAAAAAGGTATTAAAAAGCAGAACAGCTACTTTTATATTTGGTTAAAGTTTTAACAATGATTTTCACATAACGCTATTAAATACGAAAATAACCTGTCAAATAATAGTTTGTATAATAACCAAGATTGTAACTAATTTGATGTTTTGAGTTGAAACATGAAAATGGGCCTTATCAGTTTTTTATTTTAGAAACACCAATATACTAAATTATAATTTTTAAATATGCCTTAAATATAACTATATAACTTTTGGGTATTTTCACAAAAATTTTTCTCTGGTCGTCTCGATACGCGAGTTAAATAACTTAATCCTTTAACTTTGTTTTTAAAAACAATTTTTATTAACAAATAAACTTCTAAAATTCTACAGTAAGGACTTAGCCACATAAAATACCGAAATTAAGTGACGCTTTTAGGAAAAGAGCCTTTTTTATATCCCAAGGTAAGGTAAACAAGATTGAGAAGTATATATACAGATAAAAGCTTTTCTGGCTACATAACTCCTACCTCCTCAAACTCGGACAATAGACGTTGATGGCTTTCCGGCTGTGCGAGCATCTGGAGTTCGATATTCGTCCTGCTTGAAGGGCTGATATCCATTGATTCTGCTTCGTCAATGTCCATCGAAACTTGAGGGTTAAGTCTAGATTGTAATTTTGCGGATCTCGTTTAGCTGTGGTATTTTCATATGAGTTTCCAAAGGATCGTCGAGAGTCCGAATATGTTTAGTGATAGCAATTGATAGATATTGGTGAAGTCCAATGGTTGATGAAAGTTCCAAGGTGTTTGCAGCTTGTGGAATTTTGTTGTGGAAATCATCTTGTTTGCTTCGAGAATTTCTTGGTGATTGATTTCTTGTAGCTTTAGGTGGGGTAATTCTTTCTGGTTTTTGTTCTCGATTCTTAGGATGTCCAAACTGTAGTATAATTTGCTGGAATCTTCTATAGCGTATTTTTGAATTTTGGTTTTGATTTTGGCCGAAAGGTCATTGTAAGTTTCTATTCGATTGGAAGCTTACGCCGGACATAGGTTTGGGCGTATCTAGAGATCTATGAGGATTGTATTTTGGAAAAGCATTGGCTAGTTTGCCAAAAAAATTTCGGTTAGTGGGGAATTTAAGTTGACTATGTCGGAGTTGAATATTAATAGATCCTCGAATTGCATTGTTTGAAAAGAACGTTTGATGTTTGTTAAAATTATTGTTTTTCGGGTTCGATTAAATGAACTAGGTTTTGATATGTTAGGTCTAGGATTTGGAGTTTGCATATTAGTATGGTATCTTAACATTTGGGTTCTATTATTAAGTTGTTTTTCTTCAAGTACAAGAGTACAAATATGGCCGTAAGTATTGTCAAGATCTCTGGGGTTATTAATTAGCAAAATAGTTTTTACTTCGCTATTCACGTTGGTTAGTAGAACAGTAATTGCAGTTTGTTCTGTTTGTTCAATTAAGGCGATTTTTGTAGCCTGAAGTAGATTTTCGGAATTAATTTTAAGAGTTATCCTATGTTTTAGAATTTCTTATATAGAATTCTATTATAGATTCGTTGTAATAGCGTATGTCTGTTAACTTTGTCTCCAAATTTTTGTCTCAACTCGGATTTTATTAAAGGCCTAGTCGCTAGTTCCGGATGACAAAGTAAGTGATCGCCGGCTTCGTCAATTTTGTGGTCGAGTTTGATTTTGTTTATTAAAGTGGTTAATTCGTTAATAGTCTTGTCTGTGTCACTATTATTAGTTATATCTATGAACATGACGATCAACATTTAAATAATTTTTTATATCATATTAACAACAAAGAACCAACAACTAAATTTACTATTGAAAAGGAAACAGACCAACAACTTCCATTTTTAGACATATTTATCAAAAAAGACATACACAGTTTTAAAACAAAAGTATACAGAAAACCTACACACACAAACAGATACTTAAATTTTTACTCAAATCATCCAATCATGGTTAACAAGGGAGTTGTAAAAAGTCAGTATGTATGAGCAAAAATAATTTGCAAAGATCAAAATTTTATTAAAGAAAAAAATTTTATAAAAGATGTTTTAAATCAAAACAATTATCCTAATGATTTGTTGAAAAATGTTTTTATGAATTTGAGAATCCAAAAGACAAAAAAATCCAAAATAGACCAATTACAAACCTCTTTATACTATTCATACCTAATTTATCAGATAAAATAAAACGAATAGGTAAACGTTTTAACATCAGAACGATCTTCAAAACACAAAATACAGTTAGAAGCAAACTTACAAAAACAAAACCTAACAATGAACAAGAAAATACAAAAAATGTTATTTATAGAATTCCGTGTCAATGCAATAAATTTTACATAGGTGAAACCTCTAGGCCATTAGCCAAAAGAATTAAAGAACACCAAACATATATAAAAAATAGGAAATTTCAAAAATCAAACATTTGCCAACATGCACTAGATAACAATCATAAAATTAATTGGAATGCTTCTAGAATTTTAGCAAAAGAACTATGTTCCAAAAAACGTAAAATAAAAGAAAATGCCTTACTATTATTAAATAAAGATAATTGTGCAGCATCTTGTTCCATTAGTTTTAATAATACATGGTTAAATTTGCTAAATACTGAAGTAAAAAAAGGACACCTCAAAATACAATAAATTAAAATGAACATACTCTAGGTACACATATTTCCCACCATATTCTAACAATTAAAAATAACACCTTTAAATTGACATTCATTGACATTTTGTGAGCGATTAGCCATTCTGGTTATATTTCTGATTCTAAACATAAAAAATATTCTGCTTTTAGTTTTTATTTGTAGGTTTGCTGAAGACGGGGGTAGATTTTCTCCCGAAACGTCCAGAAAACAAACATTTTTCAGTGTTGTTCCTCGGGTACCTTTATAGTGGACCCAGAACTTAAGACTGTCTATTGATTTTATAAGGTAAATATTTTTTATTTTTTTATTTTCAGATTTTATAAGGCGAAAAACCCAAAAAATAGTTTTAAACCATGAATCCGCCACTACAATTTCGTAATTAAAAATATTTTTTATCGTATCCCTATGTAGGTATAGCAAAAAGAACGTCCACGCAAAATTTGAACATTTTATCTTTAACGATACCCACTTGACCCTTCTGCACTTCCTTAAGGGCGAAATTTGGAAGAATTCAGATATCGATTCATAAATAATTATTTGGGAAAATGGTTAACAAATGAATCGTCTTAAAATCTTATTCAGTTGAAGACATATTGTTAAAAACTAAAATACATTTTAGCCCTTTTCAAATTCTTAGGTGCGAGTTTAAAAAAAAAACTTTTATCTGGTCCCGCCTAATTTCAACGTTTTAATTTTAAAGGAACATATTCATTAGAAAAATGCAAAAATGTATTTTTTGTAAAATTTAGAACGATTGAAAAATTAATTTTAAGAATTATGTTTGAAATTCCTTGAAGAAAGAATAGTCTTAAAATCTCACTTAGTTTAAAAGATATTGCAAAAACATAATTCGCTGATTTTCACTCCTTAGAGGGTTAAAAAAAAATTCTCTTCTCTTGCACTTACGTCACAAACTGACATGCCACATTTTTATCTTTAGCACTCTCACAGGTATAGTGGTCGATGAATAATATGTACAGATTTGATGGAAATTGGTTTATGTATTCCCCAAAAATTAAAAAAATATAATACTTCCAATAAAAAATTCATGTGTCTACCCTAAGGATTTCACAATTTTATGGCATTGAGATATCCACGTAACTTTTTTTTTCAATTTAACTGAAATTTTGCCTTAAGTGTTTCTTAAATGATTTTCAAACTATTTTAATGCCCTACACGTAACTTTTTTTTTCTATTTAACTGAAATTTTGCCTTAAGTGTTTCTTAAATGATTTTCAAACTATTTTAATGCCCTACAAATTATTAATAATCTACGCCCTACCTCAATAATACCTTCCCTGCTCATATAATATACTTATAAAAAGTGACCATTCATTATCCCCTATACAGCGAGACAATCCTTCATTTTGCCGCCGTTTAAAAATGTCCCCCAAAATATCCCCATCTCCATTTTCCATTTAGAATTTAAAGCATAATATTCATATGATTTCTCTGTTTTTCGCGACGTTATGTGTTTCATTATTTATAATAATTTCTTTTGAGAAAAATTTAAAAAAATGTAGATTTTTTTGTATGCATTTAAATGCAGGTTTTAAAGGGATAACAAATAATATACCTCTTGTTGTAAGAGAGATCTAATCAGAAAATGCAACTAATTGTTATTTAATTTTATCTGTATTTTTTAGTTTAGTTTACTCCATACTTTCTTATACTTTTATGTATTTGTGGCACAAAAGATTTTTCGTTTTGTATGAATAAATTCGCGCTCTGAGCGGTTGATATATTATCCGCAATAAGCAACTAGAATACTCTTGAATCAAGAGTCTTGATCGTACGCGAATATGCGATGCGAGCGGTCAGAGCCGATTGTTCGCTCGGAGCGCTTCAAGGTCATCGGGCGGCTTCCCGAATGTTTATTTGTTTGTCTCTTTCTAACGACTTTTTCTGACTGACAAAAATGGATACTCAAGGATATTTAAAGGAACTAAAAATATATTGAAAGGGATTAAAATGTATTGAAAGGTATTAAAAAAGCACTGAAAGGTATTTAAAGAAAATAAAGTATATGTTAGAGATTAAATAAGTATTTAATAGTACTTAAAGGTATTTAAGAGGGAGGTATACACCAAATTGAAAGATATGCGCGCCCCTCGACCTAACCCCACTTTCAAAATTATATAACTTATTCTGCAATTGTGGTCTGAATGTTGAATAATGTTACCAAGCTGAGCAATATTTTAACGCGTCACCGACTTCCCCATATCCTAAAAAATATTTTTTTATGTAACGTACATATATACAGTTGGGTAAACTTCTTAAAAAAAGTCATTGGGTATAACTACTAACTACTGAAGTGCAAAGTATTTTAACTACTTAGTACTTAAACGATTCTTGCCAAAATATTGTTAAAATACTATCTATTAAGTACTTAGTAGTTAAAATTTTGCCCTTCCGATTTTCACCAGAATGCTACCATTTTATTTCCTTGTGACACTTTATTTTTTAAAATTTGATGCAAATCGAGAGCAATAATATACCACTAAAAGGCGCCTCCCGTGTACCAAATTAAATTAATATACCTCATTTTTTTAAAGAGCTTGTAAAGGAACAGGTAAATATATCGTTCGAACACAAGAGGCAAGATATAACTATTTAGATCTTCAAACGATTTTGTTTTGGCAAAAACTTAGCATTTTTGCTAATCTTATTTTAAGCTCTACTTTACGCATATAGTTTGCTGACTATTTATTACATAATTTTTAAAGGAAAATATGATTTATTTTTCAAATTACTCAAATAAATGCCACTATGACATTAATTCAACTTTTTTTGGCCTTTATGTTTTTAATTTAAATAAAATTATCGCCGAATTAAGACGGATCATTTGTCAATCAATGGGTTTAGTCGTTAGATCATGGGTACTAAAACCAGAGTATTATGATTGATTCAGGTTTTAATAAACAAATAACCAAAAACCATCTTACATATAGCTACACTACCCTGCTTAGCGTACCGCAGTCGGGAGAAAGGAGAGAGGGCCTTGCAAATAGTATAGATATTATAATTACTAGCGAGTACCCGTGACTTAAACAGCCATATTTAAATACCCCTTTATAAACCACGTTTTTTTGCATTTTCTTTCAATTTTAATACAATCCTGTGTATATTTAAAAAAAATGTAAAAAATAAAGTAAAATATGCCTGTTTAAGCGTTTTTTTTTAAACTGACCGTTTTTTAAATAAAAAATATTTAACGGTCGGTTTCATCCCCTTGAAATCTGGTTTTTGCAACATCTCTTCTCATCGAACCTCCACATCCTACAGTTAACCTGTACGCCAAAATTCAGCTTTCTACGTTAAGCGGTTTGAGCAGAATCGTGACTAATCGATGGCCCGATTTTCTGAAACACCCTGTATACATTTATAAGAAATTTTAAAATATGTAAAATAATGAAATAAAATATATTACTTTTCCAAAAATCCAACCGTTTATTAAATAAAAAAGATTGTAATATTTAAGGGGCGGTTTCACCTCGTTGAAATTTAAGTTTTGAAAAATCCCTTCTTATCAAACCGCTACATCCTACTGTCAACCTGTGTGCCAAAATGTAGGTTTTTACGTCAAGCGCTTTGAGCAGAATAGTGATTAATTAGTAACCCGATTTTTTAAAACACCCTGTATAAATTTACAATACAAAAATAGTATTAAAAGATTTCCATCACCCGACGATCATTAAAAATAATCATATAAATCGGTGCGGTATAACTGTCTCACGAACTTGCTGAAATTTTCGACTTTGTTTTGTATAGACTAGCTGGCCCGGCAGACCTTGTTCTGCCTCTTCCGTTAGATGAGATTCCAGTGGAATTATAAGAATATGGGACGTATTCACCACATCGTCTAGAAATGCTGTTGAAGAAGAGCATATTGGTTTTATAGAAAAAATATGCAATAAATCAATACAAAAATTGATGTTGAAAGGTTAGTTAACCAGAATTTTTATTTGAATGTTGTCATTTTCAGCAAATCAAAAAGCGTTAATAAGCAGTGTCACGTGACTTTGTATCCGATTTTCTACGATTTAAAATTTTTCTCGATTAGCGGTAAAGAAGTTCGCGGATCCCTAAGGGTTTGCTCACGGACCCCCAAGTAGTCCGTGGACCCCAGTTTAAGAAACGCGATCCTACGCAATTAAACACTCAGAGCGTGTAAGTAAATGGGCCACTAAAATTAGTTAAAATATTGTTAAAAGTAGTTTGATTACGAAAAGTAATTTGAGTGCTTAAAGTATTTAAAAGTTAGCAAATAGAAGTATATAGTTATAATATTTTTAAAAGTAGTTAAAATACAAAAAATAGTTAAAGTAAGTAGTCAACTACGTTTTAAAGTATTTCGAAAAACATCATAATAGTATTTGGGTATAACTACTTTAAAATGAAAAGTGTTTTGAGTACAACTACTTTTCCTAGAAAAAATAGTTAACTGCGCCCAGCTCTGAGTGTATATGAAAAATCCATTAAAAATTATGTTCCTGTTCCTAATATATCGGATTATTATATATACAACAGAAAAATATATTTAAATGCAAAACACTTTTCTCATACCTAATTTATTACATGAAAACAAGCGCTTCTTGACAGTACGCGGTTCTTCACAGATATTCAAGATTTTACACCATGATACAGCGGCTCGCAATAATAACATTAAAAATAAATTCTATAAAAAAATCAACCGTCAAGATCTCGCCGTTGACAAGCTTAACACAGATCGGGATGCCTTTGCTCTTCTCTCAGGTGGAAAAGTCAGAAAGATTCAAATCACGAAATCGAATGTAAAAAAGGTGGTAAGAATATGCGAGTAAATTATGCTTAAACAGCTCGCTTAATAGTCACTTGTTAAGTTCTATAACCAGATAATAATATGTTTTATATACTTTTTATTTTCACGTTTAAAAATGTATTTCTTAAATGTTTTGATGGATTATTAAAGGAAGAGTATACAGGAAAGGTAATGGCATGGGCGAATAATACCAAAATATTTTAGGGTAAAATTACGTAAATTAGACATTTCGACAGAAAGGAAAAACTGATTAATTTATTTAAAACACTTTTTATATTTTTTAAATGTTTATTTGATTACGATAACAAACCTAAAAATTACATTGTTTCAAAATCCTGGTTTCTTCAACTTCAACAAAATGTTAAATGCCCAAATTAGTACTGAAATTGTCAGAACATAAAAATAATTAATTTCCTTAAAAAAGTTCTACTTCAGATTCAGAAAGCACTCCGGCCATGTTATTTTTGTACTCATTAATCAAAAAGTGCTTTAAAGCAAAAGTTTTTGACATTTGGTAATTCGTACTAATTGACAAAAGTTAAACAGTGTCATATGTATTAATAAAATACCACAAAATCGGAGAGTAGTTCTTACAATTGAAGAAAGAGTTGAAATTATCCGCTTAATTGGCGATAATGAAAGATCTACGCGTCAGGTTGGTCGAATATTTAATTAGCGTCATCATGTTCGAGCACCACTTTAGCACAAAACCGTTGGTGACATCAAAAAATTGTTTGCAAGAACCAGAGCCGTTTTCAAGACAAGACCAAGACCGATTTAAATCGACAATATCCAGACGACGAACTCATCTTAGCAGAATTTGGGAATAATCCAAATGGTTAGTATAAAACAGTTGCAAGGACACTAAATTTAACCAAAAATAAAATATCTAGGGGTTTGAAACGCAATAGGATTAGTACATTTAAGCCAAAACTTCTGCATGCTCTCTTAGATTGGAAGTGATTTTGAAAGGCGAGGCGAGGCCGCGGTTTCAATTTTGCCTGTGGTTGCAAGGTAACTATCTTAATATCGATAGATTTTTTTAAAGAACATTTATTTGTTGTTTACTGACGAGGCAATATTTATAACAAACGGTGTGATGTCTAAACAAAACTATTTATAGCATTTTAAACGAACAAACTGTTGGCTCCGTTTTTCTGATCCAAACTAGCCTAACCTCAACGGAGAAAATGTTCTACCTTTTTACAAAATTAATTTTATGATTTTTTTATGGGATTGGCTTTGGCACAGAGAGAAAATGTATACTTCCAGTTAGATGGTGCCTTCGCACATAATTCTCTGATTGTTGGAAAATTTTTTTAATGCAAATTTTCCTAGGAAGTGAATGGGTAGAAATAGCCCTTTAGAACCATAGCCCCCCAGATCTCCTGATATTAACCCTTGTGATTTTTTTTTATGAGAGCACTTGAAAAATAAAGTGTATGTTACTCCACCGCGTTACAGGGAACAATTTTGCATCAGGATTAGGCAAGAGTGTCAAGAAATTACTCCCCAAACTTTAAAAGCTGTTTAAGAGTTGTTGAAAAGTACATTGTCTTGGAAGGTGGTAATGTTGTTGTTAAGTGTTTTAAATAAATTAATTAATTTTTCCTTTCTGCCATAATTTGTTTTTGAGATTTTGAGAATATGGATTAAGGGGTTTTTGGAGATGCTCAATTTAAATATAATAGAAAATATTATCGAAAATATGTCCCAATATCCTTTTTCCGAAAAATCGACCCCGTTTTATCCCCTAACACCGCACGCCAATGATAAATGGAAATTTTTACTATACCAAATAGTGTCTATATTATATATTTATAAAAAAATGATTGAAAATGGATCACGCGGGGAACGCTTCAGTAGCTACCGCACTGTGCGCTTACAGGTCAGTTTTCAGGTAAAAACCAATTATTACATATTGTAGCAGCGCATTTCCCCTTTTAAATTAATTTAACATAAAAAATTATTTTTTGGGTGCAGATATTACAAATTTGATCCATGGATGCGTAGGTAATAAGATATAGGTAGGTAATAAGGATAGGTAATACAAATAGAGAGTATAAAATAATATAAATGTAATAATAACATTTCATGAAATGTGTACATGTTGTTTTAAAAATCATCGTTGTGTACAGTCAAGCCGAACGTGGAGCTTATCAAATTATGGTGCCCTAGGCTCGGGCTTTTCTGGCTTATTGGAAAAACAGGTCTGCACTGATGTTGTTAGATGGTTAGGAATTACATTATTATTTTTTTAACATTCGTTGAATTACACAAAATCAGCGGAGTTTTAAAAGTATATCACAGTGAATTTAAATTCTCGATTCTGCCACTGCACTTAAATAAATAACACAATATATGCAGTTTGACCGATCGATGTGGAGCTCCGATAGAAACCTCATTAGTCTAGCGAACGAACCGAACGTTCAGCCAAATACAAAATATGGCGGTTGACCTTAAAAAAGGCTTCGTCATTTAGTAAAAAACCGTGGCATTAAAAATAAAATATAAACGAAATTCATCTTATTTTATAACAGAATATCGTAAAGTATACTCTTTCTTTAATAATTCACCCAAACATTTAAGAAATACATTTCCAAACGTGAAAATAAAACTATATATAATATATAAAACATGTTAATATTTGTTATAAAGCTTAACAACAAGTGACTACTAAGCGAGCTGTTTAACCATACTTTACGCATATTCTTACCACCTTTTACTTCCCTCGTAAAAGTGAAGTATTGTAATCCTGAAAAAAACACCCTCCGAGATTTTTTCAGATCTTTACGTTTCAGAGTCCCTAGATGCCGAAACACATGTTTTTCGAATTCCGTCGGGCTCTCTGCCTGTCTGTCTGTCGCGGCATAGCTAAAAAAAGTACATACCCGATTCACTTCAAATTTTGGTCAAAAATTGAGGGTCATATGGGGATGAAACGGTAATATTTTGGTAAAAATCCAATAGGACAAAACAAAATGTCGGGCGTTTTAGCGTCCCTAGATGCCAAAAATATATTTTATCAATTTCGTGGGTCCGTCTGTCTGTCCGTCAGTTCGACAGCTTAGCTTAAAAACTATTTACGAGATTAACATAAAATTTTATTATATTATAATACCTTATAATTTTCGGTAAAAAAGAAGGAAGTGAGGAGCTATTAATATCAATATGTTTCTTATGAAAACCTAAAATTATCATTATTATTATATATATACATATATATATATATATATATATATATATATATATATATATATATATATATATATATATATATATATATATATATATATATATATATATATATATATATATATATATATATATATATATATATATATATATAATTTCAATACGGATGAGATTTTGAGTTACGCTTTTTAGCCTTTGTTTGACAAATTCCTAGCGTATGCAGCCCGGAAAGGATAGTCTCAGGACTCCAACGCAACTGTCTTATACAGGGTGTTTTATAAGACCCTGTCATTTTTTGAAAAGTTTGTTCTACCAGAACTCTTACTGTGGAAGAAATCATTTTTCTCTTGGTGCAATCAAAATAATCTAGAGCTAGGTACAAAAAAATTATTTCCAGCGGTTTTGAAATCTTTTCTTCCTACAGGGTTTGTTAGAAAAGTTGATTCTTTTCAAAATGGTCTGCTGAACAAAGCCCACTTGTGGCAATCAGATTCAGTCTGGTCTATCAAATTATAAACAGGGTTGGTACCCTTAAGTATTCGTATATTAGGTATGACCTTATAATATTTCGGTAAAAAACCAATATGGCGGTACAAGATGGCGGCCTAGTAAAGCGTTAAAAAATGTATAGTAGAAAAATTAATTATCCAATTTACCTCAAATTTTGCACAAAAATCAAGAGTTACGTGTTACCAGTTAACATTTTGATAGGAAACCAAAGAGCAAAACAAAATAGTGGCTTAATAAGTTTCAGTATGAAAATATTTCTTATTAAATTAATTTCAATTATTGTGCAAGAATTATGTGTGTAGTTGTGGTACAAATTTCAGATGGCGGCCAAGTCGAATTTTTAAAAAATAACGTAAAAAAACGTGTTTATTTGACTTTTGCAGATATATATATATATATATATATATATATATATATATATATATATATATATATATATATATGATTTAATTTGAAAAATGTGCTTTCAAGTGTCAAATATCAAAACTTAAACATAATTAAGATATATTAATAATAAAATTAAAATACTTAACGTTTCGAAAACCAAATATGATACCTTTTCAATACATTTTCAAAGCTCTAGAACATTTTTTTGACACTGGTTTTTAGAATGACATGTCAGAATATAGATAAACTTTCATAATTTTATAAGGTAAAATACACTGAGAAAGGTACAAGCTATTTCACTAAAAATTTAAAATAAAACTTATCTTAACAAATAGGCATTAATCTATTTTTAACCCGATTGTTTCCTCTGTATGAACAATTTTCTTTATGAATTAATCAAAATACGTCCTTTGGTGCTTCTATTATTTATAAGTTGTATCCACAATCCACAAAAAATTAAGTAATCTGGCTTAAAATTTTAGTAAAAAAATCAAATATGCGATGAAATTAAAAAAAAAATTAATTTCTTTATGCCGTGTTTTCTAGGAACTCTGCATATATAGGTCTTACTTTTATTCATTGAGATTTAACACGTTTGAAAAAAATAATGAAAATTCTGTTTATTTTAAAAAACTGTACTAAATAATCTCAGTCGTGTTGTTTTATTATATGGAACCTGCGCAAACGATTTATTAATATTAGAGCGTATATAAAACTCCCGTCTCGATCACCTTACAGGTAACCATTATTATATTAAATCTACCCCCTGTTTATCGTATAACGCGCTTTCAGACGAGATACAATCTTTTATAACACAGCTGAATAATGTTTTAAAATTAATCTGAAAATAATATATAATTTGTATCGTGCTTATAATTCTCAGACTATTCACACTGAAAGTGTATGATGGTGAGGAGCTATTAATATCAATATGTTTCTTATAAAAACCGAAAGTTATTATATATATATATATATATATATATATATATAACCTAAAGTTATTATATATATATATATATATATATATATATATATATATATATATATATATATATATATATATATATATATATATATATATATATATATATATATATATATATATATATATATATATATATATATATATATATATAATACGGATGAGATTTTGAGTTACGCTTTTTAGCCTTTGTTTGACAAATTCCTAGAGTATGCAGCCCGGAAAGGGCAGTCTCAGGACTCCAACGCAACTGTCTTATACAGGGTGTTTTATAAGACCCTGTCATTTTTTGAAAATTTTGTTCCACCACCACCAACTGTGGAAGAAATTATTTTTCTCTTCGTGCAACCAAAATAATCTAGAGCTAGGTACAAAAAAATTATTTCCAGTGGTTTTGAAAACTTTTCTTCCTTTCAGTCGTACAGGGTTTGTTAGAGAAAAGATGGTTCTTTTTTAAATGGTCTGTTGAACAAAGCCCACTTGTGGCAATCAGATTCAGTCTGGTCTATCAAATTATAAACAGGGTTGGTACCCTTAAGTATTCCACCATGAATATTGTTTACAGGGTGCACCAACAACTCTACCGGTTCTAAACTTTAAAAATGTTGAATTTCTTCTCTGCAAGGTAGGTTTTATTCCAAACCTTTGTTACTCAGTCTATTAGTGGGAAATATTCTCAGTTTATTCGAAATGATGGACAAACAGTTTAAGTAAGTTTGTATAAACAAAAATAACATGTAAAACTGCATTTTATTAGGAAAATGATAAAAGGCCATTTTTCATTTTTTATTAAATAATCTGTTTTAAATAAGAGGCAATATCTGTGAAAGAACTAGAGCAAATTTCAAATGTAAAAAAACCATACCGGTAAAAATGTCCATTATTACTAAAACTGGCACTAAAAGCAATATTGAATTAAAGATTAATTTAAAAAACCAAACTCAACAAATCACTATTTGACGTCCACTTCTTAGTTCTTTGTGAATCCTGTATACAGTATTAATGTTGAAAAATTTAAGGGTGCCAACCTTGTTCATAATCTGATAGATATACATTTGATTATCACAAGTGGGTTTTGTTCGGAAAATTATTTAAAAAAAACTAATTTTTCGAAAAGCCTCGTATGTCTGAAACGAAGAAAAAGCTCTAGATTATTTTGGTTTGCACAAATAGAAAAAGAAATCTTCTATAGTAAGAGTTCTGGTCGAACAAACTTTTAAAGAAATGGCATGGTGCTTATATAACTCCCTGTATAAGAAGGTTGCGATGACGTCCTGAGGCTGCCCTTATTGGGCTGCATACTATGGATTTTGATCAAATGAAAGCCGAAAACCGCATCAGTTTATATATATATATATATATATATATATATATATATATATATATATATATATATATATATATATATATATGGATTTGTACATGTGTATTACGATATTAAAATCGATAAAAATGCGCTTTCACACATTTTTTCTTGGCTGAAAGAGATATATGTAGAGTAGCAAAAATATATAATTTGTGAAGGTGCAAAACGGCCTACAAGAAGAATTGCTTTCGATTACGTTACAGGGTACCCTCCTGCGATCATGATTTCTGGGCTTCTACCCTCATCAGGCAGGCCTGTACCCAGGGAGACCTGAAATAACAGATTGCTCAATATGAAAAAATCGAAAACGAAACGTCAATAATATGGAACAGTACCCCAGATGTAGGTTTATTTGGGACAGTTCTACATGCTTAGTGTAACACTTAGCGTCACCTATTGGGGCTCCGGTGGATTCCGGCTATAGACCAATAGCTATTTTTTGCAAAGTATGCACTAGCACCATCATGCGGAGAGTAGATACTAAAATCGATAACAAGGCGCTTTCACCCATCTTTATCAAAAGTTCTTAACCGGAAAAGATATATGTAGAATAGCAAAAAATATAATTTCTGCAGGTGCAAAACGGTCTACAAGAAGAATTGCTTTCGATTACATCACAGGGTACCATCCTGAGATTATGATTTCTCCGCCTCTACCCTTATCAGGCAGGCTTGCATCTAGAGAGATTTGAAATAACAGATTGCTCAATATGACAAAATCGAAAACGAAACGTCAGTCATACAAGTGCAAACTTTGTCAAAAATACCTATGGGTCTGCAGCCGGAAACGACCGAAGCCACGTAACACTAAGTGTTACACTTAGCATGTAGTACTGTTCCAGTACGACTGACGTTTTGTTTTCGATTTTGTCATAATGAGTAATCTTTTATTTCAGATCTCTCTGGGTACAAGCCTGCCTGATGAGGGTAGAGGCTCAGAAATCATGATCGCAGGAGGGTACCCTGTGACATAATCGAAACCAATTCTCCTTGTAGGCCGTTTTGCACCTGCAGAAATTATATATTTTTGCTATTCTGTATATATATATATATATATATATATATATATATATATATATATATATATATATATATATATATATATATACAATAATTTTAGGTTTTCATAAGAAACATATTGATATTATTAGCGCCTTACCATCATACACTTTCAGTCAGTATGAATAGACATTATAAGTACGATTCAAATTATATATTATTTTCAGATTAATTTTAAAATATTATTCAGCGGTGTTATAAAAGATTGTTTCTCGTCTGAAAGGAAAAGCGCGTTATTCGATAAACAGGGGGTATATTTAATATAATAATTGTTACCTGTAAGGTGATCGAGACGGGAGTTTTATATACGCTCTAATATTAATAAAACGTTTGCGCAGGTTCCATATAATAAAACAACACGACTGAGATTATGCAGTAAAGTTTAAAATAAATAGAATTTTCATTTTTTTTTTCGAACGTGTTGAATCTCAGTGAATATAAGTAAGAATATATATTCAGAGTGCGTAGAAAACAGGTGGTATAACCAATTTTTTTTTATTTTAATTTTATCGCATATTTGATTTTTCTATTAAAATTTTGGGATAGATTTGTTAATTTTTTATAGATTGTGGATACAACTTACAAGAAACACTTTGTATTATAATATTATTTCAGTTTAGCACGGAATTAATTCAAGAAAGATTGTTTTCCAATGTTTAAAACAGTATGGTTTTTATTTAAAAATGTGAATTGTTTGAACCAAAAGAATTTAATTCATTCCAGAGTTTCGATTAATTTAAACAAAAAAAAGTTACATTAAATTAGCGGTTATGGTCTTATCACAGGATGCTAAAGTTATTCGTCAAAGACTCCACCTCCTTAAATCAAATTACTTCTTAACTAAGTTGTTTAAGTTTTTAGGTCAAAATTATGATGAGTTGATACAAGAGAAACAATATTTGATGCAAAATATTACTTACCTTAAAAATTTGCATTTTGATCAAATGTTCTTATTAAATGTAATGCTTGTTTAATAAATAACAATGCTTGCGGTAAAGTGAACTCAAATTTTTTTGGTAACGTTGCGCAATTTTAAAGTAAAATGTCACTTATGAAACACGTAACCACTTATGTAAGTGGAAAAGTTCCAGGAGCCAAGCATAACACTTGGCGCCACCTATTGGGGCTTCGGAGAGTTCCGGCTGCAACCCATAAGGATTTTGGCAAGCGCATGTAAAATGCATGGTAAAACTGAAAAAGCACAAAAATGTGTTTTCACACACCTTTATTCAGATTTCTTGGGCGGCCTATGAGAACACATTGCTTTTTTAATTTTAATTTTTTTAATATTTGCAGTAAGCATTGGACCCATTCTGCTCTAGGGACGCTTTAATTATAAAATTTGCAACAGACAGACAGACAGACAGACAGACAGACGAACAGACGGACGAACGGACGGACGGACAGACAGACAGACCGACAGAGGGGCCAACGAAATTGATAAAATATATTTTTTGACATCTAGGGTCGCTCAAACGTGAAGATATGTAAAACCTGAGAGGGTAATTTTTTCAGGATTACAAACAGTTTATTTGGTGGCCATTTTGTTCGGCCATCTTGAGTTACTAATTAGTTATGACACGCAATTTGATATCAATTCATTAAGTAGTTTTTTCAGGCTGGGTTTTTAAATATTTTATTAAGCCCACCATTTTGTTCCGCCGTCTTGGATTCGTAGTACCAGAATTCTGCCAGTTGATTCCAACATAATAATTTCATTTTTATGCAAAATTTGAGATAAATTGGTTAAGTAGTTTTTTAGTAACATTTTTTTAACATTTCACTAGGCCGCCATTTTGTTCCGCCACTTTGGATTTTTACCAAAATATTACCAGATCATCCCCATATGACCCTTAATTTTTGATAAAAATTTGAAGTCAATCGGGTAAGTAGTCTTTAAGCTATGCCGCGAACTGACAGACAGACAGACAGATAGACGGACCGACGGAATTGATGAAACATATTTGTTTGGCATCTAGGGACGCTAAAACGTGAAAATACATAAAACCTGAGAGGATGATTTTTTCACGATTACAAATATTTTATTTGACCGCTAATTTGTTCGGCCATCTTGAATTGGTACCACAATTTTATTAGTTGATCCCTATACCACAATTAGTTGCGGCACACAATTTGAAATTCATCCATTAGGTAATTATTTTAGGTTGAATTTTAAATTAAAATTATTTAATTAAAAATATTTTATTTAGCCGCCATTTTGTTCCGCCATCTTGGATTCGTACCAAAATGTTATCAATTGAGATAAATTGAATAAGTAGTTTGTTAACAATATTTTTTTTACATTTCACTAGGCGGCCATTTTGTTTCGCCATATTGGATTTTTACGAAAATGTTACCAGGTCATCTTTTAACTCTACCGCGAACAGACAGGCAGATAAACAGACAGACGGATAGACAGACCGATGGAATTGAAAAAAAATATGTTTTTCGGCATCTAGGGACCCTGAAACCTAAAGACCTGAAACATTAAGTTTGTAAAAAAAATTTAAATTTTCTCTATTTTACTCTTTTCATTCACTCTTTCCGAAATCTTTATAATGTATTAAAAATTTGTACCACTCATTATTTTGCTACATGTCTCGTGTTTACAATTTTTTCTCCTCAGTTTATACTAAATAATAGCTCACATTACCAGTTAAGTACGCTACTGGCAGTAGCAAGTATAATCCCTCTATCAAACTGTATATGCAATAAATAACCAAACGTATTTTGCAGTAATATATGACTTGGGCGTAACTCGGTACACTTTCATAACTCTATTTAGCATAGTCCTTTGTGTCCACCTTATGCAACATTAGATAATATAGCCTGTCTAAGAAATATTCCTGTCTAGAACATAATGTTTCGTAAAATAGTGTGGGCGTACGAACTATACATTTTACGCTTTCTCTGGTACTGACTGAACTGTATTATTATTTCATTCTTAGAAGTATAATTAATACGTAATGACAAATTCATGCAGTACATATATAATACAATAACAAGAAAAACGACTACTTAGAACCGAACCTACAAGCTGACTGAAGGAATCAAAATAGGATATTTATTACTCTTTGTAAAATCAAAAAAAATCAAGGTTTTTACTGTAATAATTATTTCCTAAATAAAAAACTTGTTTCTATAGAATCTCATTTTATCTATTATAAGTTTAGCACAAATCTATTTGAAGTTATTAGGTTTATCATATAGGTATTAAATAAGAAGCTATTTTCTGTATCGCTCATAGCAGGGGCGCTTTTTTTCTCTTTCATTTTTCCGTTCCCGCCTATAATGATCAGCACTGAAATAAGAAAACGAAAATTAATCATTTTCGTTTTAAGCTTGCTTAAAAGTAGTTTTATGATAGCGTTGATAAAATTCTATGGTTTTCTCAGTATCCTATGTGTTGTGAATACAACCTAACGCAGTTAGTGTAGGCACACCTTAAGATTAGTTCAAAATGTCATCCGTCAATAAGTTCTTGAGTCGATAGTAAGCTGTCAACGGGCTACTCAACTGATGTTCTTAGTTTTATGTTTTGTCCGGCTTTGTTGAATAAAGTGCTACTTAATTAGTCTTATGTGTATTATTTGAGAATACATAACATTGGCGACGAGTTAAGAACAGAATCCATGTGTCCAAGTCGTGATATTGTCGCCTACATATCACAAAAGTCAGTTGTGTGAAGTTCCCGGTCTTTTCCAGCCAGCCTTTATCCGTTGTCTTGTCGCTTAAACGGGTGTGAGTCTTGAAGTGACTGGTTCACTGATAAAAATGTCAAATTTAATTGGCAGTATAGAGCATTTTGACCCGAAAGTAAGTGATATTGTAAGCTATTTGGAGAGATTAGAGCAGTTGTTTGTATGCAATGTCATTGAAGAGAGGATGAAAGTCTCTATGTTAATTACTCTAATCAGAGGGGAGGCCTATGCTACATTAAAAGACATTTTAACTCCAAATTTACCGAGTTCAAAAAGTTTTGATGTCCTTAAAAATAAACTTATTGAGCATTATAGTCCAAGAAGGCTACAAATTACTGAAAGGTATAAATTTTGGATTCCTGTCCAGGAGCCAGGGGAAGACATCAAGGCATTTGTGAAAAAAACTGAAAACTCTTTCAATCTATTGTAGTTTTGGAGCTTTTTTACAAGAAGCCTGGCGGGATAAGTTTGTCTGTGGGATTAAGTCGCAAGCAATCAAAAGAAAATTATTGTCATTAGACAGATTAACATTTGATTTAGCTTATGCAGAAGCATTGTCTATGGAACTTGCAGAGGGGCAAGTAAGGTCCATGAATATGGATAATACAGTGTCAACAGTGGCAGAAAATTTCGATAAAATTGCTTTTAAAAAGCCGAATAAGTCCAATAGTACAGTTGTCAAGAACAAGGATAATCGAGCAAGTCAGTCAAGTTCAAAGGATGTCAAGGCCTCGTTCAAAATTAGTAAAGTGTGTCACAGGTGTGGAGTAAGAAAACATGATCCAGACAGCTGTCCAGCTAAAGATTGGGATTGTTTTAAATGTAAAGCCAAGGGACACACTAGCAGGGTCTGTAGAAGTAGTAAGGTAAATACCTTAGGAGAACAAGCTGAAGAAACAGAAAAAAGCTGAAAAGTGCTGAAGAAGATTGAGAGTTTCTTATCATCCATAAAAGTTTCAAGGAAAGAAAAACAAGCACAGGTAACCTTGGAAATCGAAGGTAAGCCAGTTTTCTTTGAAATAGACAGTGGTGCTTGTCGAACTGTAATGCATGTTAAGGACTTTAACAAATATTTTACAGATTTGCATTTATTTAATGTAAAATTTAAGTTAAAAGTTTTAACAGGGGCAGGAGTAACCATATTGGGTGAAACTGATGTTTTTGTTAAAGTTAAAGACCATGTTTTAAATTTACCACTTGTAGTTTTAGATAGTAGTCATAAATTTACACCATTACTTGGTGGTAACTGGTTGAATATTTTAAATCCAGAATGGAAACAACAGTTATTGTCTATTAATTGTTTACATTTGTCAGAAAAATGTCAGTCTAAATCTGAGTCAAACGATCAGTCTGTAAGTGTAACTCTGTTAGAGTCTTGTCAGTCGAGTTATTCATCTAATAGTGTCTTAAAAGAGTCAACTAGTCAAGATATTGTGTCAAAAGAGTCTATTAATCAGAATAAATGTAAAAATTCAGGACCAGTTCTATCAAAAAAAATAAATTTTGTAAAAGAGTTGTCTGAAGTTGATTCAAAAATAAAAAGTTTGATTTTGTCTTTAAAAACTAAGTTTAAAAATGTTTTTGATGAGAATGCACAATCTAGGATAAAACATTTTAAAGTAGAGCTAAACCTTAAGAAGGGTGCAAAACCAGTTTTTCATCGAGCATATGATATGCCATTTTCTTTAAAAACAAAAGTAGAGAATGAAATAAAATAATGTGTGATTCAGGCATCTTAACAAAAGTTTCTTTTAGTAATTGGGCAAGTCCAATAGTGGTAGTACCAAAGAAAAATAGTTCAGAAATTAGAATTTGTGTGGATTTTAAAAAAACATTAAATCCAGCAATAGATGCTGATCACTGTGTTTTGCATCGTCCTGAGGAATATCTATGCTGGTATGGCGGGAAATAATTATTTTTCAGTCATAGATCTTAAAGGAGCTTACCAACAGCTTGAGCTTAGTAGTAATTCTCAAGAGTTGCTAGTCATTAATACCCACCTTGGTCTGTTTCGTTTTAATAGGTTGACATTTGGTATCAACGCTGCACCAGGTAAGTTTCAGACCATAATGGATAGTATTTTAGCTGGTTTGTTAAAAACCAAATGTTATTTAGATGATATTATTTGTTATGGGTCAACATTAGAAGAATGTAATAAGAATGTTGTAAATGTTTTAAAAAGACTTGAACAGTACAATGTTAAAGTTAATCACAAAAAATGTAATTTTTTTAAAACTAGTGTAGAATTTTTAGGCCATATTATTGATTCTTTTGGTGGTCATCCTACAAAAGAAAAGATTAAAGCTATAAAATCAGCGCCTTCGCCAAAAAATCTTACAGAATTAAAATCTTATTTAGGGCTTTTAAATTATTACATTAAGTTTATTCCTATGCTATCTTCCAAATTAAAACCTTTGTATGATTTATGCAAAACGAATTTAGATTTTTTAAATGATTGGAAGGAAGAATGTGAGGATATTTTTCAGTTGAGTAAAGATTTATTAACATCTGATAATGTTTTAACGCATTATGACCCAAGTAAACCCATATTTGTAACGTGTGAATCAAGTAGCTATGGTGTTGGGGCAGTCCTTAGTCATGTGGTTGACGGTATAGAAAAACCAGTTTTATGTGCATCTAGCACTCTTACTACAACAGAGCAAAAATACAGTAACTTAGAGAGGGAAGCATTAGCTATAATTTTTGGAGTAAAAAAGTTTCACAAATATATTTATGGGCGTAAGTTCGTTTTAATTACTGACCATCAACCACTTCAATTCATCTTTGCAAAAAATAAAAATATACCAACAACTGCTGCCTCAAGAATAACTCGATGGGCAATTACTCTGTCAGGTTATAATTATGACATCATTTATAAAAAAGGCAAATCCATTTCAAATGCTGATGGATTATCTCGTTTGCTATTAGACCGATAAACGAAAATAGATGAGTATCTTTTTTCTTTTAACTTGATTAATGAAATTCCCTTAAATTCAGATGATATTAGAAAAGCCTCCTATAGAGACTTGTTGTTTATTAAAGTAAAAGATTTTATTCAGTCTGGATGGCCAAGTAGTGTTGAGGATGAAAATTTAAAATCTTTCTTTAAGCGTAAAAATGAGCTTTCAGTAGAACAAGATTGTATATTATTAGGAAATAGGGTAGTTATACCGGAATCACTAAGGTTAAAGGTTTTAAACATTTTTCATGAGCAACACTCTGGTATTGTTCGCACTAAAATGCTAATTAGATCATACTGTTGGTGGCCTTATATCAATAATGATATAGAAAAATTTATAGCTTCTTGTAACATCTGTCAAGAAAATCAAAATTTTACCAGAAGTAATGATCATGTTTCTTGGCCAGAAGCACCTCATAATTTTTTTAGAATATTCATAGACTTTTTAAAACTTTTTAATTTTACATTTTTGCTTGTCTATGATCAAAAATCAAAGTGGTTAGATGTTAAGCTTATGAATAATAGTACAGTGGCCTCAGAAACAATAGCAAAATTAAAAGAAGTATTTTCAAATTTTGGGCTTCCAGTAGAATTAGTCTCTGATGGGGGACCACCATTTAATTCAACTGAGTTTGTTCATTTTTACCAAGCAAATGGCATAACGCCAATTAAATCTCCTCCTGGGCATCCGCCTAGCAATGGTTTTGCTGAAAGGGCAGTACAAATAGTAAAAAAAGATTTAAAAAAAGCTTTATTTACTGTTCATAAAGAAAATGTAACAGAACAAACAATGTTGCTTAAATTATCAAGTTTTCTATTTTCATACAGAAATACTCCCTCAACAATGACAGGTGTTACTCCTTCTGAATGTGTTTTAAAATTAAGACCTAGAACCAGGTTTGATTTGCTTAAACCATTTGGACGTAGTAAGTATGTTAGAGGTAGTTCTAATAAAGTTTTAAAGTCCCGGAAATTATTTAAGTTAAATGAATTAGTCTATGTAAAAAATAATCAAAACAAACAGTGGCAGAAAGGTAAAGTTGTTAAAATTTTAAGTTATTGTACTTATTTAGTCCAAGTAGATTCTGTAATTAAATTTGTACATGCAGATTTCTTAAGAAATGACTTAAGTGATTCAGTTTATTTACAAAATGATGTACAAGTTGCTACAAATATAAGTAATGATAATGTGTTTCAAAGTACAACTAAGGACATAATAATTGCGCAATCTCCAGTTACTGGGTCACCAGAATCACGAAATATTGAAGTCCCTTCTACTTCTGGGTCACCAGTACTGGAAAATGTTTCATTAGAATCTAGTGTGACTAAAGTTAGTACTCCAAGGGTTGTTAATGCTACTCCCCAAATCTCAAGATTTGGAAGAGTTATTAAACCTAGGTCTAGATTAGATCTCTAATATAGAAGGGGGGAAATGTTGTGAATACAACCTAACGCAGTTAGTGTAGGCACACCTTAAGATTAGTTCAAAATGTCATCCGTCAATAGGTTCTTGAGTCGACAGTAAGCTGTCAACGGGCTACTCAACTGATGTTCTTAGTTTTAAGTTTTGTCCGGCTTTGTTGAATAAAGTGCTACTTAATTAGTCTTATGTGTATTATTTGAGAATACATAACACTATGTCTTCAAGATATCTATAAGACATTTATCATAAAACTACTTATAAGTGCTTTTCTTCTTAATCTAACTTTAGGTGTTTCTACATGAACACGACCTTAAATCTTGATTTTCTTGAAAATTCGGTTAGATCTAATAGAATTTAAGGTTTCTTATACCGAGGCATTTCGGTTTTATTTTGTACTTATGCGTATACGCTCACGACTTGACAATATGAAATATTAAACGCCAAATTTTACCATGCAAGTGGGAGTAATATGTTTTAGGCCTGGTTTATTGTGGGATAGATAAAATAGATTTATACTAGAAAAAGAACTACAGTCTTATCATAGCAAAATTAAGACCAAAGAGCCTTAAAAACAAAATCGCTATTTTATTTGCACCTAACAAGAAATCTTTAAACGTTCTTTTTTAACTGAATTAAGAATTTTAGTAGAAATGGGAAAGTACATCTAAATTTTGTTAAAAAGTTTCGCAAATGACTTTTGAACTTTTCTTAGCTAAAGTAAACATTCACTTTCAAAAAAACTCTTGCGGTAAAATCAAAATCTTCAACATTGCAAATTAGTTTCCAATTTAGTACTAATTTTGGAGGCGCAAGTGTTTTATATTCCCAAAACGTCGATATTTGCGATAAATTCCGAAGCGCAGAAAAAACTGTGATTATTATATTTCAGGGATATTCCCAGTACATGTTACTAATATAATTTTTATATTAAAATGTATCTATCATTTTTCTTTTGTTAATAAAAGTTGCCACTTCGTTTCCGCATTATTAGATTTCACAATTTATCCTGAAGAGTTTTTGAGTTCAGCTTGATAACTCTTATATATATTAAAACTTATAGCGGATTTAATACTTAACAATGGTTTTATTAATGGCTCGAAGATGTCGAGAGTAGAGTTCTCAGTTCTTAAGAGCATTGGCTTTATGACTTTTTACTTAAAGACTTCTTAACTGAAGAATTTTTAAACTTGATAAGGTTTTATGACAAAGTTTAGGAAAAGGAAAAAGAAATTAACTATTATTCATTTGTGGTAAATTTGATACATCTCGTTAAAAGATCTACACGTTCTACTGATTTTACCGCACTGTCCATTTAATATAAGTATATTCAATAAATTCGTATTCGAGTGTTTATTATTTTGTGCTTTTGAATCAATTATGGAATTAAAAAAATGATAATTCTGGTACATGGGTCCCAAATATCGCACTCATAGCGTACTGCTCAAAAACCATGGAAAATAAATGTTTCAGAAAATTTCATAAATAAATGTTTACAAGTTAAAAACTTGAGAAAATAGGTAAGTATAGGCAAAGTAAACATAGTTTAGAAGCTACATTTTTGAAAGCGTTGATAATACAGGGGGTGTGTTATTTATAAAAAAATATTTTCATGTTCTTTAAAGTTGATAATAAATATTTATTTCTGAGTCACCTTGTTTGTTATAAAGAAGATATGACGAGAAGATCAACGTATTAGCTTAACCTGACCTCAACCCAAAATAGTTCAAATTTCTTTTGAGAAGGAAGTTATTATGAATTATTAAAGGACATGTTTTCATTAAAATAATTGCAAATAGACTTATATCTGAAAAAACGGTTACAGATAGGTATAAAAAAGTATTTAGAAAAAAAGTCAAAACGTCTAGAAATTGAAAAATATATTGGGTGTTCCAAATAAAATTGTATCAATCATCGATTTTTCACAGAACACTGTATTTTTAAGAATTAAGAGGGTATAAACGCTTATCTTTGTAGCCAAAATTTGGATTCTCTTCACTGAAAACTTCTCTAGGGACGTCTAATATATCATTCACCTTATGGTTTTAAATATGACAAATCCACTGCAATTTTTGTACTGGTTTTACATATTATTATTTCAGAAACAAGTTATCCGATTTTGGGAAGGTTTTAGAGAAATGATTAAATTAGGATTTTGATTATTTGAAAACCAAAACTGTGTTTTAAAGATCCCCATTGTATAAATTGTTTGGGTGGGGTAAATATGCAAATGTAAATTGACTTCGGTAGTAATAGTAACGTTATTAGTGACAAAACCTGGGAATACTTGACAAAGCATAAAATACAAGTTAGTAAGCAAAATAGGCAGCCCAGTAAAACATTCTTACTTTAACTCCTCTAGTGGTGTTAGGTTTTTCGAATCCAAAATTGTTGCGCTGGGTTACAAAAAGCGAAACAAATAACTTGTTAGGAAAAATCACTTCTAAAGCGTTAGGCGTATTAAGTATCGAGGTATAATCTGTAAATTATATATTCGCGTTGTCTAAGTTCAAAGATGTCTCTCAATTTTAACACCATTAAAATGAATAATCAAATGCTTGAAACCAACGATTCCTTTAGCCTAGTTGGTATCACTTTTTATCTTCTGGCAATTTGTATACCCTGTACACTTCTCAAATCAGACCCAAGACGCAATGAAAGTTGTTATTATACCATTTTTTAAAAGATCTATCAAAAAATAAAATCTAAGGTATGATGGTTTTATTTCAGCCTGGTTATGTTTTTTGCTCAAAATTTTATACATTTCGACATAATATAACTATCCGAAAAAAAGTTTTTTTTGGGCTCCGTCAATTTTGTGAATCTTCAATCGCCACTCGTGTGCACAATTGTGCTACTTTTGTAACAGATATGCTACTTTTGCTCTATTGTGCTACATTTTGTAAAATGTACTACATTTGCTTGAAAAATACAATTTTTAAAATTTCTTTTTTACAACTTTTTGTATTCTTTTCTGTGTACTTCGTTCGTAAGTCCTAATATAAGTAGTATAAGCAAGGTTATCTGTTTGTTTTGTGTCCAATTAATTGTAACGGATAAATAATTCAAAATAATAACGCATACCTATTTAGGCATAATAATTAAATGAAATTTTTAACACTGACTTTATATTTAGCACGCTTTTAAATCTTATTATAATATTATATTATGAAGGTTCAATTTCGTTTCTCTTAATTGGGGCATCGTCACTGTCCAACGTAATTTCACCCTCACTTTCATTAAATATAAGTTCAATTGCATCTTTTTCAGAAATAATGGTTTAGCTTTGTCTGGACTCTGTCTGAATTGACTTTATGACTTCTATATCAAAGGAGTTTTCGAGATCTTCGATTCTTTCAATTGATAATTGTTTTTTTAATATCTGGCAAACCATCTTCTGTTTTGTAAGTTTCGTTTCTTTGTGTAGCTACTAACTTCATTAATGTTTTTTCTAGGCAATATAATATGTATCTTGGATAAGAAAACCCAGCACCGTTGTATTTAAGAGCACATGCAACATGAAACATGAAGCTTTATGTTTTTCATTGGATGTAACAGCATCTGTTTTTTATTTTTAATTCTGCTTTTATATTTTGCCACAATAACAAGAAAAACGACTACTTAGAACCGAACTACAAGCTGACTGAAGGAATCAAAATAGGATATTTATTTTATTTATTTATTTATTTTTATAAAATCAAAATCTTCAACATTGCAAATTAGTTTCCAATTTAATACTAATTTTGGAGGCGCAAGTGTTTTATATTCCCAAAACGTCGATATTTGCGATAAATTCCGAAGCGCAGAAAAAACTGTGATTATCATATTTCAGGGATATTCCCAGTACATGTTACTAATATAATTTTTATATTAAAATGTATCTATCATTTTTCTTTTGTTAATAAAAGTTGCCACTTCGTTTCCGCATTATTAGATTTCACAATTTATCCTGAAGAGTTTTTGAGTTCAGCTTGATAACTCTTATATATATTAAAACTTATAGCGGATTTAATACTTAACAATGGTTTTATTAATGGCTCGAAGATGTCGAGAGTAGAGTTCTTAGTTCTTAAGAGCATTGGCTTTATGACTTTTTACTTAAAGACTTCTTAACTGAAGAATTTTTAAACTTGATAAGGTTTTATGACAAAGTTTAGGAAAAGGAAAAAGAAATTAACTATTATTCATTTGTGGTAAATTTGATACATCTCGTTAAAAGATCTACACGTTCTACTGATTTTACCGCACTGTCCATTTAATATAAGTATATTCAATAAATTCGTATTCGAGTGTTTATTATTTTGTGCTTTTGAATCAATTATGGAATTAAAAAAATGATAATTCTGGTACATGGGTCCCAAATATCGCACTCATAGCGTACTGCTCAAAAACCATGGAAAATAAATGTTTCAGAAAATTTCATAAATAAATGTTTACAAGTTAAAAACTTAAGAAAATAGGTAAATATAGGCAAAGTAAACATAGTTTAGAAGCTACATTTTTGAAAGCGTTGATAATACAGGGGGTGTGTTATTTATAAAAAAATATTTTCATGTTCTTTATAAATTGATAATAAATATTTATTTCTGAGTCACCTTGTTTGTTATAAAGAAGATATGACGAGAAGATCAACGTATTAGCTTAACCTGACCCTTAGCACGCTTTTAAATATTATTATAATATTATATTATGAAGGTTCAATTTCGTTTCTCTTAATTGAGGCATCGTCACTGTCCAACGTAATTTCACCCTCACTTTCATTAAATATAAGTTCAATTGCATCTTTTTCAGAAATAATGGTTTAGCTTTGTCTGGACTCTGTCTGAATTGACTTTATGACTTCTATATCAAAGGAGTTTTCGAGATCTTCGATTCTTTCAATTGATAATTGTTTTTTTAATATCTGGCAAACCATCTTCTGTTTTGTAAGTTTCGTTTCTTTGTGTAGCTACTAACTTCATTAATGTTTTTTCTAGGCAATATAATATGTATCTTGGATAAGAAAACCCAGCACTGTTTTATTTAAGAGCACATGCAACATGAAACATGAAGCTTTATGTTTTTCATTGGATGTAACAGCATCTGTTTTTTATTTTTAATTCTGCTTTTATATTTTGCCACAATAATAATAAGAGCCTTATTATTATTGGCGAAATTTGCTAAACCCCTATTTTATCGCTTTTATCTCCATATCCATGATTTTATCTCTATATCCATGCAAACAGAAAATAAATTAAACTTTAGAGAACGTGCAAACATCCGCGAGTAATTGGAAAAGAAAATATGTAATATTTTTTCTACTTTTGACATATTGCTGACAAATTCTCACAAACATTAAACAAATCGCAGGATAAAAGATACTAGTTTAATTAAACCAAGCTTCTTTCGATACTTGCAATGTAAATAAAAATAATATGTGTTTATTTTTTAATCCTAACTTTGATCAACATTGCTCATGGTGCAACAGGCCATAAACCTATTAAAATACTATTATAATTATGTAACAAATGCAGTTATTCTCATTCTGCATTAAAACGTATAGTGTGTGCATAATAACATGCCCTGAAATTACATCAAAGAGAAAAGAAAAAAGTTTGAAATACCCCAGTTTTTGATTTTTACTTAAAGTTTTTATTTTTTTATATCGTCATATATATCGAGTGTTTAATTTTTCTGATCCGGGTATCAATTATTTTGTTTTAAATAAGTCGCCTTATTGATATAGATTTTAATAGTATTTTTTTAAACTAGTTTAACAATATTTACCTCGGTGGGTCTGAAATCCTTGGTTTCTGATATATTGATATTTATCTTCATACAAAATTTTTAAAAATCTGAACCGAAAGTTTTTATAATGTATTTATTACCCAATTTGAAATAATAATTATTTAAACAAATGAAATGATACGGTGTTCCCAGCTAGCACTAAAGTAGGTACAACTGTTTCCTCTACTACTCTTTAAGAGCTTTTACGTATTTATTACTAATAATCCTATTATGTATCAACAAACACTTTGGGTTACAGGTTTTTAAGTATTATATATGTATTTGTTACTGTGAATAATACTTTGTAGTAATTTTCCATGAATATTAATTATATAATAACTACTGCCAAGCAACTACTTAAGGAATTGACTCCAAGGTCGTCATTTCTTTTCCGTTGCATAATAGTAATTATTCAAAGTTACTGTTTCTAATCTGTTAACTAAATTACAACTTTTTAGTATCAGTACCTTCTTGAACTCTGCAGAGACTACTCCATTACGTTCAAATGTACTCCTATAACGTATTACTATAAAGTAAAACGAGTCGTTGCAGAGTAAAAAATGTTATCGTCTATTTTTTTGATTTCGAATTTTTATTAATGTCTATTCTTATGAATATCAATTTTCATTGAATGCAGCCACATTGTTTCAATTTTAATTATCGGACGTGGAGCGATCTAGTGCAAAGTAGGGACAACAAGAGCAGAAATCTGTAATTTTTTAATACCCGAGTTTCTAGCTAGGCATGCGTTCGAAGATTAAATGTGCATCAAAATCAACCGACTGTGTTGTGCACGACGTCGTGACGAGTCGGATGCGAATAATGAAAAACATATTCGTAGGTAATCAGTGACAGTTGAAACGTGATTAATTATTGTTCGATTGGGAATACTTAGTTATTAAATGATTGGGGAATACAATATACACCCCTATATTTAAAATGCGACCACGTACAAAATTACAGAGCATAATGAAAAAAAGTTAAAACGAACGTATCTAGCTCCCAACATCCTATTAAAAAACAAGCTATTCTACAATCCTTTGATGATTTCCTGGTCTAATATACAATCAGTCATATATGGTAGAGCAATAACAACGATTTTTGACTTAGTGTTTATATTTATACCAGAATAAAGAAAATAAGGTTTTGAATTTCCCAGCTATAATTCACAGATTACCACACACTGCAATTTGTAATGGCAAATTGCAATTTCTCCTGGAAGCTGTGTGCCGGCGACATGCTCTACTGCGGGTTTTTTGGCGTCTTAAACGTGATTTTAAGTAGGCTGACCTCATTTTTTTAAAATGAAAAGAATACATTTTGACGAAATGTAAAAATAGGTACCAGCGTATAATAATTAAGTAAAGTCTTGTCACTTTCGCAGAATTCAATGACTTACAATAATAATTATAATACACATAATAATATGGACTAAAAATAACAAAAATAATTAGAAAATGGTACTAGATTTCGCAAAATAGAGATCATTTGTCCCATATTTCTCAAAATAGAAGACATTTGTCGTATTTATGGAAATAGTAAGAGTACCAGAATACATGGACCTGAAATAATATAATGTAATTTTTGCTTGGGTTATTAGCTCGGGGGGAAGGGAGTGCGGGGTGCATTTGTCTCCTGTACCTACCCAAACCCGAAACCGTCGTATGTTGGAATGCAGAACATGTTATATTGAAGAATACCCCAAAACAAAAACATAGCATGCATGCCCCATTAGCTTGGTAATTTTGTTCACAAGGTCTCTTTGCTCAATACACAAGTGTAATCTACAAAGCTAATTTTTTTTTTATTTTTAGTTCTTACATTCTGGTACTCACGCACATATTATATTATGTAAGCCAGGGCAAAATATGTGATAGTTTTATAGGTCATAAAAACCGATTTATGGCTGCGTCTTGTATTAGATTTAATGCCTTTACATCTAACTGTAAGAACGGTAAATATTCAAAGCAACGTGTACCGTTCTTGTCATGTAGAGATACTAGAGAATCTTTCGATACGAATCCACGACATGGTGATTTTTGTCTGGATTGAAACCTGGAATCATATTCATATGTACCTACATATAGTAAATTCAACCTAAATACAGGGTGTTACTAAAAGTCATAATTAATTTTAGGAGTAGTTTTTACATAAAAAATTATGAATAAAAGTTTCTATAGAGACGTGCAGAAATGCTTTGTTTTAGAGATACAGGGTGTCGAGGATTTTGTTTTTTTTTTAGTTTATATAATGCACCTTTTAAAATTTTGAAGGCGATTTATTAAAATTTAATACGGTGTGAATTGAAACCAATACTTACCTACGAAAACAGTATGTACGCTCAGATTGAAAATCAACTTAATTTTTCTTAAATACGGAACTGTATTTTTTATTTAATTATTAAGAAACGTTCGACCTCCCAAAACTAACGGTGTATCACACTTAATGTTTGAACAGTAGATTTAAGATTTTTCCATAAAAGACAATGTGTTAGAGAGACACAGAAAACCAGAATCTCGCCAAATTCACAAAGAAAAATTTTAAGTACCCTAAATGAATGAGTGCATTACATCATTGGTTTTTAGAAGTCAAGGGCTTTTAAAAAACAAAATAAAAAATGCAGGTATATTCAAAAAAAAATAAGTTGATCTGACCGCGAAGAAGAAACGTCGAATTTCAAATCTATGGGCACCATCTTGTTGATAATGAAAAGTAGCTATAAAGATATAAAATTTATTTTGTGATATCTCTTCAAATGCTGAAAAAAATAAAATGTATATAGCTGATTTTACGTACGTATATTCTCGGAGGTAGTCAGAATTGTCTAACTTTGTAAACTACTTATTATTCGATGTTAAATTGCGCAACTCTGCCCTATTTTAACCGACATAGTATCTCTTACGGTTTCCAAGATCTCAATGCTTGTACCTCGAATTTGTAACACCCTGTATATGTTTGCCTGTTTTGATTCGTTGGGACCACTGCGGTATACCACCTCAATGGTTGAGATATTCCAAGTACAACCATATGTAATTCTCTCATTGAATGTTATTTTTTAATTAATTTTCATTTTTCAATTTAGAGTGCTGTGATTTGGCAAAAACTATTAACTTACCTCCAAGAAGCCTGGGAAAAATAAAATTATCTGTTTATTCACTAAACATCTTTTATACCATTTAAATATTAGTTAAACGATTTTTTAGAAAAACTCATTTTTTTAATGTCGCTCTTCGGGTTAGCCTTTGCCAGTAATATATAATGAAACCCACAACAATATGCAGTATTTTAAAAAATCGGCAAATAATGACATAATATTCCCCATTTAAAAAACAAAAGTTAATAGCAGAAATTCGGAACTAAAAGAAGATATGGCAACCCTGTTACAGTAATATATATCATAAAACAAAATAGGTAAAAACCGAAAGTGGAGGTGCTACAGATAAAACGTTTCAACACGCATTTTAGATTTCAGAACATAAAAATAACTTTGGATAAAAAATCAGATTCAGCTTTTGCTGGAAGAACATTCATTGCTTTATTTTACAACTACCAATAAAATAAAGGTTGTGTTGTTTGATTGAAATTTTTTTATCATTGTATAAACTGGGACTTAGCAATAATGGTTGTATATATATATATATATATATATATATATATATGTATATATATATATATATATATATATATATATATATGTATATATATATATATATATATAGCACCGAGCTTGCGCGTCATGTTTTTGCGGGGATTTAATGATTGAAATGCAAAGGCCACAACGCGTAAGGCTCAAATGTGGTGGGGGCCCCGGGAGACATCAGCGAGCGAAATACAAAACTGAGGATCTTTTCTTATTTTTTTGTCATCATGTAAATTTTGAGTTGCGACCGAAAGGCCTCTAAATACGTAAAACTCATTGACCGTTTTTTTTGTCATCGCAAAACTTCGCCTCGCCCAGATGAGCCCCAACCATCGTAAGTAGTTAATTTGGCCTTGTTGCTTCTAGAAAAGCAGCCTCTATTACGCAACATACGAGTCCCATTTTAATACTCATTGTTTATAAAATTATGATTAACACAACGATACACTTACAACGGTATGCCCACGCACGTCTCTTCAGCATTCAGCAAGAAAATGAAATTGAAGTTTAAAAATATCAGATTATCTAAAGTGCTCATCGTGAGGATTCGTGAAATTTATTTTGATTAGAACAATTAATTAATTTAAAACAAAAATTAAGAATGCTGCAAGTAAAATAATTGCAGGGGAAACTTCCATTCATATTTTATAACATTTGTTACTTGAGTTGCTGCATAGTGCCGTCTATCGACATTTTTAGTTTTTACTTGCAATTGAAAAATACAAACCAGGTTCCACCAAATACAGGTAGCTAAAACCATATTGTTCTATTTTTATAGTAAAAGTATCCTAAATTACCATTTTTTTTTTAATTTATCTTAACAGCTTGACGGTAAACAACAATCCACATTTTTGAAAATGTATTATTTTGGAAATTTGAAATATCTTATATCTGTCACTTTTGTTTTTCGATTATAATTTCAATCTCGATTTCTACTGCCCGCAAGTACACAGGTAGGACATAATAAACAGTATTGAAAATAAGATCTATAGATTCAAAATAATTAGTTTAATAATTTTACACATTTTATTGAAGCGTAAATTCTACAAAGGTTTTCAAATGACAATGCATTACGGCCTATTTGACTCCCAAACGCTGTACATCGATGTGACGTATTTGCGCGTGAAAGACGAGTTTGAATTTGATCCGTATCATCGTCGTGCACAAATGATATTAAAAATTCAGTAAGTAAGATTATTAGAATGCAATCCAATGTTAGCGCAATACGCAAACCAACGAAGTCGGCTCATACTTCAGAACACAGAATACCAGACCAGAGGGGCTCCAGAATTTTACAAAACTTTTTTGGCGCGAAGACTTCTCTTTTGTATGACGACACACGTATTGTATCATGGAATAAATTGCATAATTATCGTAGAAACAATATTCGTTTGACACTTACTAAGTAATTGGTTATTAATTGAAATAATTTTATTATTTTTGATACTATCAGTTTTAATTTTTAAAAGTATTTAATTTAATGACGTTTGTTAAAGAAAATAACACTTTAAAAATAATAAAATAATAACGTTACCTTTACTCATTAAGATATGCCTGGTATTGGCAACTAATTCATAATCAGAAATGTTGATTCTAAAACCCAAGTTATATGTTGTTTAATTCGATTAAATTAATTAATAATTAATTGACTTAATTATCATCGTATAATATTGCTCTATTTAAATATTAGAAAACATATATAGTGGGATACATTTTTAAAAAATAATTACCAAATGTCAGAAATTGGCAACCCAAGTAGCATTTTTAGTCATGAATACGTCATTGTTATCACAAGTATTTTTATTGAAGTAACCGGAACTTGGTGTCGCCACGTTCTGTTTAAGCTAAGACTACGTAGTCATTACCAAAATGGGGAACAATTTTAGGGTAACTATTTCGTAAATAACATGTAACTGTGACTTTGACTATTACGTAGATAGATAGATAATTGGGAATATGGTGTAGAGCGTATAGAATACGTTATTGGAATTTGAGGTAGGATACATGGGTTTCACTTAGTTTTGACTATGCTAAGGACCTAAAATTAAAACGCAGGCAATTTCTCTGGTAAATATGCTGCTGATAGTCGTAAAGAAACTACGCGCCTTTAAAATTCGTTAATTTTCAATACATTTTGGTTAAATATATTGGCCAATTTAAATCTCAAAAATGTAATTTTGGACTTTGGTTTAAATAGTAATTATCATTAAATATCTTATTATAAAGAGTGATGATTTGTATGCATTTTTAATCTTTATACTCACAAAAACAAACATCATAGCTAAATATTTACAGGGGAGATGAAAATAAACAATGGCGTTCTGTTGTACTTTTAGTTTTAGGTTGGCTGCATTTCTTTACTAAGAGAATTACTTAATATCAAGTGTCTACGGCTGCTCCCACACGCTTTTATAGTTTTGGATTCTTTAAATACGCAACTGTCACTTATACCCAATTACACTGAAGTTCTCATTAGACCTATACTGTATATCATTACCAAGCGGTTACGATTTGGGAACATTCCGCCGGTTCTTTAAAATTTAATGCGTTGTGTCGTAGTATGCGGAGAGTTGCGGTACTTGAGTCACTACTATAATTCTGCCATCTATCCTAACCATAACCCTTTGTTTCGTTTTTATTTTTTGTTTTCTTAAAATACCGCTTTAGGTTGTTTTGTTCAGTTATGACATAACCAAGTTGTGATATTTTTAATTTTCTATAAAATGTGTCTGAGTGACAAAAGCTACTTTTTTTTCTTATGGCTTGTGAAGCCATTGTGAACCATTTTAACTTGTTACTCGTAGACGATAGCACAACACATACACAACTAATTAATAGCTGTAGACCGAATTACAATGACTTTAGAAGGACAGTGGCGACAATAGAAACCCACCCGCCAAATTGATGCAAAATTTCTAAAGGTTTAATTAGGGCTCCCATGTTATCGTTAGTTTTTCCCGAAATATGACCAAATTAATCTACTTTTATATTCACATCATATGTCAGCGTCAGTTGTAAATATAGGGTTATGTTAATGTTTTACTTTATTAAACTATCTAGTACAAACTTACTTTTTCATTTAGATTTTTAACAAATAACAATGTTGTGCAAGTGATTAATGAGAGTTGTCTGCCAAGTGAATTTAGTAATGTAATATGTACTGAAAAACGCCTACAAAATAAAGTTTCTTTTATGCTAATCTTAGAGAGCTTCTACCTCAAATTAAGGTTCTGAATGAAGTAAAACATACCCCAAGACTGACTAAGATATGAAACAATATTGTCTTTTACAGCAAAATAAAACCAAAATATAATAATGTTCAATATTTAATAACTTTTCTTGGAGTAAACTTAAACTTAAGACATTTACGATATAGTCATTTACATATTCATCACAAACAATTTATAATTACAAGCAAAAAACAGGTGAACCAGGCTTAGATACGTTTCTCTATATGGCGAATGGCTGAGAACTTCATGTTTGAATCAATATTCATTTTAATAATCACAAAAATTAATAAAATGAGACACTAAAACAAGAAACCTCACAAGAAACCTACGTAGGCGAGAAGTAAACAAAACGATTTTAGCAGCAATATGGCCGAACCATTACTCTATTGCCACTGTCCTTATAAAATCACCGACCGAATCTTATGGAACGCCGTTTTACTTTTTAGTCTGCTATATGCCTGGTATTAATTTAAATTGAATGGGACTTCATTATGGCAATATTACAATAAAAATGTAATTTTAACTAAATTCTTGGAACATTCAGAGCTAAAGCCTTCAAATAGATTTTTAACTATCAATTAATTTGATTTAGCTATTAAAATGTATGTCAGGATATTTGGATGGGCCTTTACAAAATTAATTCAATTTTCATTATATTATTATAACTAAAATGCATTTTTTTTTATTATAATATAATTTTATTACTTACAAATTTGTTGATATCAATATTTATCCAATATTTAACGAATACCTATTATATATATATATATATATATATATATATATATATATATATATATATATATATATATATATATATAAACGAAAAATTCTTTAAGAAATTGTGTGTTAGACACACAAAAATTAAATTGTGAGAGTGAATTCAGTATATTCAGGCCTTGAGGCTTTGTCAGCGCACCGGACTTTAGAAGAAAAATATTTTTGTAAGAAATGATTTGGTTTAAAATTGAAGGTTGTTAATATGTTTGATATGTAACCTAGACAAAAAAATGAAAATGCTTCTGAAATGTTTTATAAAATTAAATAAATTAATGCTTCGTTCGAAGTACTTAAAAAGAACTTTTTCGCAGGGTAAAAAAAAATATATATATATAAATTTAGAGTAAATGAAATTATTTTTCAAAAAGCCAAAAACTTTCTGTAAAATAGTTCCAACTCAGAAATAACTTACTTAAATTTTAACTTTTATGAGAGCAAGGATGGATCCAGAGGAGTTGCTTGAAGGTGGGGGAGTGATGTGAGACGACGCGCCGGGGGTTTATACTTGGCATGTCCATTTCTTTTATTAGATTTAGTAGTCCTGTTTTTAGCTTCTCGCGCATACTTTAGTTGGGTTAAATTAATCGACATATAAAATGAAGATGTAAAATGTCTGAAAATTTTTTTAATAACTGCGCATATGGCTGCAGGACGGGAACTTTGCCAACTTAAACACAATTCAGATTCGTAAAATAGAACCCTGTAACTGATTTATAAATAGATTCTTAAAATGCGTACCTCGTTTACCTTGTTAACTGGGGTAAAAATATGAATTAGTCTTAATCAAGTCACCAATCCTTGTATGAGAATTAAATATATTAGAAACAAAGGTCCTTTTTGACACTTTAACATTGTAAAACTTACTGTTTAATTTGTTATTTTCGCTGTACGCGCCCAGCCCTGTACTGAATGATAATTACAGAAGGAGCAGCATTGAGCAGCAAATTTCATAAAATTTTGATGGAAAATACATTCACCTACATACAGTTTCCATGCAAGTAAAGCGTTGAGATATGCGGTGAAAATTTCGTAGGTCAAACTTTCGATATATGCTCGCAACTAAATTTTTGCAAACCCATCTTTGATTAGATATTACATATATCCCAATGATAAATCAATTTTATAATAATCACAATAAGCATCCATGAGACCACGTTACAATCGTATGCATGAGTCTTAAACTACACATTTTTTAACACTTAGTCATTTAGTAATACATTTTATACTGTTTTTTCACAAATTTTTCTTGGGCGTCAATTTATTTCACCACAATGGATTCGTATCAATAGTTTACCAGTTTCTACCTATACCACGCTATTCCTAAGTAATATTTGATGTTTGTGCAAAGTTTGAGGTAAATTGGGTAATTAGTATTTTAGTAATCATTTTATTAACCTTTCACTAGATTTTATTCTGCCAAGTTGATTTTGTACCACAATTTTACCAGTTCATCTCTATATCACAATTAATTCTTGTACAAAATTTGAAATCAATCTATAATAGCTTTTTGAAGCTCAATTTTTAAATATTTAAATAAATCAGCGTTTTGTTTCGCCATCATGGATTCGTATCAAAATTTTACCAGTTCCCTCCTACGTTATATTCGATATTTGTACAAAATTTGAGAAAAATTGGATAAACATTTTTAGTAATAATTTTTTTAACAGTAGGCCGTTTTTTTGTTTCGCTATATAGGATTTCTACCAAGATCACAAATAAAGGGTAAAAACGACCAGGTGAGGTCATCCCCATGTGACCCTTCATTTGTGACAAAAATTTGTAGGTAAGTAGTTTTTGGATATGCTGCAAAAAGCCAGACAGGCAGACATACCGACGGAATCGAGAGGGCATGTTTTCGGTATCTAGGGTCTTTGAAACGTAAAGATCTGTAAAAATCTCGTTTACAAAGCTTTTCTTTTTCGGGGGAAGTAAAAAATCGATTTCTGACAGATTTACTACTTTTCTTGCAAAAGGGAAGAAACATTGTAATCGTGAAAAATTTACCATCCTAGGTTTTTACAGATCTTCTCGTTTTAAGGTCCCTAAATGCCAAAAAAACATGTTTTCTAAATTCCATCGGTATTTCGGTTTGTCTGTCGGTGTGTTCCCTACGACTTATCCGATTGACTTGAAATTTTGGATAAAAGTTAAGGGTCATATGAGAATGACCTGATGGTAACATTTTGGTAAAAATCCAATAAGGCTAAATAAAATAGAGGCCTACTGAAATTTTGAAAAAAATATTACCAAAAACCTAATTTATCCCAAGTTTTGTACAAAAATCAAGTATTACGTAGGAATGAGCTGGTACAATTTTTCTGTAAAATGTGTAAAATTGTGGTACATTTAAGATGGCGGAACAGAAGGGCAGCCAAATAAAATGTTTCCAATCGTCGAACAGAAATCAACCTCTAAGGTTTTTAACAGATCTTTACGTTTTAGGTTAAATAGATGCCAAAGATACATGTTTTCTCATTTCCATCGGTTTATCTGTTTGTCAGTTCGCGGCATAGCTAAATAAAAATCTTACTCACTTACCCTATTGACTTCAAATTATGGTATAGCCTAGTAATGAAAAACCTACTAATTAAAAAAAAAACAGCGTCAAAACTGCTTATTCATTTTTTCCAAATTATGCCCGAAAATCAAGTGTAGCATACGTAGAGACTGGTAAAATCCTGGTACGAACCCAACATGGTGAAACAAAATAGCGCCCATATATATATATATATATATATATATATATATATATATTTTCTTTTTTTTTCGGATTTTTTATTTCTGAAACATTGTGCGCCGTTTTATTCATTTATTGTTAAAAATCTCACTAGGCCTTTTAAACATTTTAGAACCACGTGTAAAGGTGCATTGTCATGCGGCAATTTTGCTGACTGGCCGATTATTTTGTTACATAAAGAAATCAATGCGAATCTTGATAAAGATTTATACAAGATCACAATCCGGAAGAAAAAAATTATGCTTACTTGCACTTTTTTAGTCTGGTTCAAAGTATTTAGGAGTAATTCTACGGTAAAAGAACGTTTTATTATTAATATTAAAGCAATCGGTTATAAAAGCAATAATTTTAGCTAACCACAACCAGAACAAGCTAAAGATAAAGCATATCTAACTTCTGGTTCTAAACGACGAAGTAATGAAAACATATATCTTGTTACTCAGAATCAATGTTTAAAATATAGCGTGTTTAAAAACAGGCCATTTATTCTCAATAATGTATATTAAACAACTTACTGAAATTCTTAAATTTTTTTACGGTTTTTTACTTCACTTGTAAAAGAAAGATCTGAAAAAATCACCCACCCAGAGTTTCTTATATCCTAAAAAATTTCTCATTTCCGTCTGTGTGTCTACCTGTTTGTCTGTTTGCATAGCTTAAAAACTACTTAAACTTTTGGCCAATAAGAGTCGTGTAGGTAACATCTTGGTAAAAATCAATATGGATGAAGAAAATGGCGGCTTAATAAAATGTTAAAAAATTATTACTAAAAAATTACTTATGCTGTGTATCCCAAATTTTGCAGAAAAATTAGGTATGTTTGGGGATGGACTGGTAAAATTACAAATCCAAAATGACGGAAGAAAATGGCGGCCTAATAAATTAATTTGTTAAAAAAATGAGTGAATCAATGCATGTCTTCAATTTTTGCATAAAAATCAATACATACATTTTTGGTACGAATTCCAGATAGCAGAACAAAATTGTGGTCTAGTGAAATGTTTAAAAAATCGGTTTTAACGTAAAATTAAAATTTTACACAAAAATCAAATGTGATATATGAATAAACTGACAAAATTTTGGTTTTTAAAATACCACTATGAAAAAACAACTTATTCAAATGAATTGAAATTTTGGACGAAAATTAAGTGTCAAATAGGGATAATTTAATAGAATTTTGTCAATTACAGATGGCAAACTAAAATGGCGACCTAATTAAATGATTAAAAAGGCGGTAAAATTCCATTTATTTGAATAGAAACTTCCTATCTATGGAGAATAATAATAAATATAGACTATATAAGTAAAGTTATAAAAAATAATAATTAAATTAAAATTAATTAACAACAAATACAAACAAAATTTAAAAAAATGTATGCAAAACTGTGGTTTTATTTAAGAGGGACAGGTAAGTTCATGAATGTGTTACTATGTATGTATGTTAGATCTGAACAGAAAAAGTTGTGGAGAGGAAAAATGTGTACTACTATATTTCCACAAATTGTTATTTGCGCTTGCGTTGTGTTAAATGTTTGTGTGGAATCCGTTACGAGGCTAATTTTTTTTAGACATATTTTAGAGATACTCAGTGTTAGGGAGTAACAAGAACAGCCAATATGCATATATATTTTAAAATTAATTTATTAATACGAATATAAGTAAAACATAAATTGGTACTTCAATTAGCCCTTTTTTCAAAGAATCGGCGTTGGTACAGAAACGGACAGGTGTATCTGTTGTGTATGGACCCTCATGATCTAAAAAAACTTCTGACCGATCCCATCTCGCAAGTAGGTACATCTCATAAACAATAGTCCAAATCGATGTTGCGGTGACTTAACATAAATTATAATATTATACCCAGATTACTTAGAGATAATAAATAGATAAAAGTTGTGCCGATGGAGCCGGTCGGTACACTTTTATTTCACATATGTCGAAGATATCTAAACATATTATAAGTGTTCTGCATTTTTTTCCTAACTATTTTAAAACGTAACTTTGTATTTATCGTGAAATAAAAAAATATAATTTGGCAAACAAAGAACTTTCCCGTTTATGTAAACAAATGGCTATTACAATTTGGGGCATTTATCTTTAAAAATATTGATTTTCATATTCATATTTTTGTTAAAATAGCAAATTTTTCGGTTTTTAAGATTTCCTTATACACCATGATGTCTCTTTCGAATTCAACATAGCATTAAAATTAACTCCGATTTTTTTTTGAAAATCAGGAAACTCTTACTTCCTTTTACATTTAAAGTTGCTAGCACAAAAGGTAAGACATCAATATACAATTCGTTTTGTTTTAAGTCGAGCCATTCAGATTTTACAGCTCTTCAAAATTTCAATGGCCAATTACGAATACCTCGAAAACAATTGAACTCTGGTGTGGTAAAAAAATTGATCAAAACTGTTAAGAACCTGTGTAACACACCCATAGCGGAAAGTAACCTTTCGATTTAGCTAACACCAGGAATTAAGTAGAAATAGGAATGCTTCTTTATTTAAAATATACTTCCAATGAATGCTGAAAAATTGGAAGGCTAGCTGAAGCCACGGTATATGCAATATATACGATCAATGGATTATTGCCCAGGCTATGGTGGTCTAAATTACATAACACCTAAACTTATAGAGAAGTATAAAATAGGGAGCTATATGAACAAAACATAATATACATGTGTATTGAGATACAACAAACAGATCTAATCTAAGGAAAAAGGTAGAACCGACAAAACATTGCATTAATTATAAATATTTAGGAACTTACTAAAACTATTAGAAAAAATCTTACATGCATAAAAAATGTAAGTGCAAGTGAATGGAAAGAGTAACAATCGTATAAGAGGAACTATGGCATATTACAAACCAACGGTGAAGCCAGAAAAATTGAGTGAGGAGGAGGACCGAGGTCTAAAATTAGCGTAGAAACTCAGGATGTTTCTAGAATATCTCGTCAACGGAAAGAGGAGGGTACAAAAAACGACGCCCCAGTAAAAACAAACGACTAAAAAAGTTTTATCTTCTGGCCTGCCATAATGACATCATTTTGATCGCCACTTTTAGTGTCAAAATGACATATTTTTGCAGACTGAGTACCTAATGATTTCATTATAGTCCTAGGATCCTAATGAAAAGAAATTATAACACAGTTTTTTTTCCGGGAATACTTTTTAACAAAATTTTCCACAATGTTTGACTCAGCTGCCGTTAGTTAGTTTTGTATGTCATTCGGGAGCCTTGCGATCCTTATAACATAAATAACTATTTCGAAGTTTTTATTACTTTTTTAACTTTTGGTTGTATATTTTATTTAGATTTTGGTTGTATGTTTGGACAGTATAAAGTATATTTTAAATACAAATTTGCAAGGTTTCTTGGCTAGTGACACATACAGTGACAGATAAAATAAAAAATATACAACTAATATTAGCACGAATGTCAGAACTTACAATTCCGAGACAAATCCTAAAATGGCAAGCGCATGTCAGAAGAATCCTGGCAGTCATAGAAGTTGTACTGGGAAAGTAAAGTGAGAGAGATTTTAAAGACGATTTATGGAATGGTAGAGATAGGGGAATAAATTGAAAGACAAAACCCCTTACTATAATAACCAAAATATTCTGGAAGTTAGAGTAAACCAAACTATAGAAGTATTAAATAAAATCGAATTAAAAGAAATATATGATTCTCATTATTACCGAACTCAAATGATTTCAACACAAATATGTGTTATATCAAAAAAATACAAAATATATATATATATATATATATATATATATATATATATATATATATATATATATATATATATATATATATATATATATATATATATATATATATATATAAAGAGGTTTAATGTCGGGTCTAGCGGTCCGTGGAAAAAAAAAGAAGAAACTCTCTTTATCTTAAGTGCTCAATATTTCGCCAATGTTTATTAGCTTCATCAGGAGCAACTACAAAAATTATAAAGAATAGGTCCAATTAAAAAGTTGCTCCTGATAAAGCTAATAAACATTTATATATATATATATATATATATATATATATATATATATATATATATATATATATATATTTTCTTTAAAACTTCAAGTTTTATCTAAATGTCAAAATTACAGATTTCAGAACGAGAAATAACTAACCAGTGATTCAATGCCGTCCTTTACTTCTTTTTATAAGTTTTTGCTATCTTTAAATAGAAATGCAATATAATCTGGAAGTGTTTATGATCTAAACTATTTGGAAATATTCAATTAATTAAATTACTAAGCCATTTATTTGATGGATATTCTTAGGTTTATTAATATTTACCTTAGGACATAAGTGTGCAAAATATATCGTATTATATCTATTAATATTACATATAACAAAATAGTCTATAAATTTGTCCTATGATAATATACAATATTAAAAAGTTTAGAGCTTTCAAATTTTCATTTATTTATTTCATTTTGTAGATCGTCAAAATTGGATGGAAATGGAAAGAGTAACAATCGTATAAGAGGAACTATGGCATATTACAAACCAACGGTGAAGCCAGAAAAATTGAGTGAGGAGGAGGACCGAGGTCTAAAATTAGCGTAGAAACTCAGGATGTTTCTAGAATATCTCGTCAACGGAAAGAGGAGGGTACAAAAAACGACGCCCCAGTAAAAACAAACGACTAAAAAAGTTTTATCTTCTGGCCTGCCATAATGACATCATTTTGATCGCCACTTTTAGTGTCAAAATGACATATTTTTGCAGACTGAGTACCTAATGATTTCATTATAGTCCTAGGATCCTAATGAAAAGAAATTATAACACAGTTTTTTTTCCGGGAATACTTTTTAACAAAATTTTCCACAATGTTTGACTCAGCTGCCGTTAGTTAGTTTTGTATGTCATTCGGGAGCCTTGCGATCCTTATAACATAAATAACTATTTCGAAGTTTTTATTACTTTTTTAACTTTTGGTTGTATATTTTATTTAGATTTTGGTTGTATGTTTGGACAGTATAAAGTATATTTTAAATACAAATTTGCAAGGTTTCTTGGCTAGTGACACATACAGTGACAGATAAAATAAAAAATATACAACTAATATTAGCACGAATGTCAGAACTTACAATTCCGAGACAAATCCTAAAATGGCAAGCGCATGTCAGAAGAATCCTGGCAGTCATAGAAGTTGTACTGGGAAAGTAAAGTGAGAGAGATTTTAAAGACGATTTATGGAATGGTAGAGATAGGGGAATAAATTGAAAGACAAAACCCCTTACTATAATAACCAAAATATTCTGGAAGTTAGAGTAAACCAAACTATAGAAGTATTAAATAAAATCGAATTAAAAGAAATATATGATTCTCATTATTACCGAACTCAAATGATTTCAACACAAATATGTGTTATATCAAAAAAATACAATATATATATATATATATATATATATATATATATATATATATATATATATATATATATATATATATATATATATATATATATATATATATATATATATATATATATATGTATATAAAGAGGTTTAATGTCGGGTCTAGCGGTCCGTGGAAAAAAAAAGAAGAAACTCTTTTTATCTTAAGTGCTCAATATTTCGCCAATGTTTATTAGCTTCATCAGGAGCAACTACAAAAATTATAAAGAATAGGTCCAATTAAAAAGTTGCTCCTGATAAAGCTAATAAACATTTATATATATATATATATATATATATATATATATATGTATATATATATATAATTTTCTTTAAAACTTCAAGTTTTATCTAAATGTCAAAATTACAGATTTCAGAACGAGAAATAACTAACCAGTGATTCAATGCCGTCCTTTACTTCTTTTTATAAGTTTTTGCTATCTTTAAATAGAAATGCAATATAATCTGGAAGTGTTTATGATCTAAACTATTTGGAAATATTCAATTAATTAAATTACTAAGCCATTTATTTGATGGATATTCTTAGGTTTATTAATATTTACCTTAGGACATAAGTGTGCAAAATATATCGTATTATATCTATTAATATTACATATAACAAAATAGTCTATAAATTTGTCCTATGATAATATACAATATTAAAAAGTTTAGAGCTTTCAAATTTTCATTTATTTATTTCATTTTGTAGATCGTCAAAATTGTCCAAGTTATGGAATTAGTTTTCGAAAATCTTATATTATTATAGACGGTTAAGTTCGGTTTATATTATTTATTTTAAGACTACGTGAAGAACTTCATTTAACTAATAATATAATAATTTTGAATATTTTTACAGCTTTCTGTTGTTATAATATCTTTATTTATTACTACAACTCATTTGCCTTTGTCAATATTTTGAATCTCTAAACTATCTATTTTTATAGGAATTTGTGATATTTTGATATCTTAATAGCTGCATTTCTAAGGGCAATGTCTTAAATACATTTTCAGATTATATATGGTTATGGAGCATTAGAGTACCCAAAAGTTTTTCACTTATTGTAACATAATTAAAAATTGATATTATTATTTTATAGTATTCGCCATTAGGACTAATGGGATTTCTATAATAAAGTAACTTTGTTATTCATTATATAGCCCTTTAAATCTAGAATTTCCTCGTATTTTATAATATTTTCTATGATATCGAAAATATTCAATTGAGCAAAATATATAGCGACTTCTATATTATCTAATATATCATACATATTTTGATATAACATATACATTTGTGTTAAAATCATTTGATTTCGGTAATAATGAGAATCAGATATTTCTTCTAATTCGATTTTATTTAATACTTCTATAGTTTGGTTTAATCTAACTTCCAGAATATTTTGGATATGAGATATATTTTGAGATATTTCATAGAAACTTTTTATAGAATTACCAAGTAGAGTAATTTGCTTATTAAATTAACTAGTTAATATTATTTTGATTTTGTTTTAAAACATTTATTTCAATATTTATTAGTATTACATCAGTTTCGCCTAAATTTCTTGTTATACTTTTTAGTATACTTTCTAATACATCAATTAAGCCACGATTTTTGATTGTTAATAATTGTAGTAGAATTGCAATATTCCGTATTATAGTCAGTTTTTATTTCTTAAATAAAAACTCGTTGATAAGGGTTAATTATAGATATAAGTTTTAATAGTATAAAATAAAATAGTTTTGTTTTTCTTATTTTTAATATAATTTAAGCATATTATAAGTCGCAAAATTAAACAAACAATTTCACGATCCTTTAATCAGGTTAATATTCGCCTGAATGTCAATACAAGGCTTGTTTAAAAAACATGTAATATAAAAATACCAAGGTGCGAGTAAGGAAGGCAGTTGAAAGTTAGTTCAGAATTCAGTAACAAGATGTAGTATACAGCTCAAAGTATGACGAGTACAATGTGGTAGAATAGTTCAAGTTGGGACTCGTTGATAATACTTAATTATAGATATAAGTTTTACATGTAAGCTTTGGTAGTGTTAAATAAAATATTTTTGTTTATTTGTTTATATTTTTTTCTTGAAAAACAAATATAAAAGGCAATCTGTTGACATTGTTAAAACCGCCGATAATCACATGAATGTTGTAGAAATCAGTTGTACGAAGGGGTGAATCAGCCTTTCTAAGTAAAAACGTATGATGTAAAAATTATGAAAGCCATTCTACCACACTCTACTACTCACACTCTGAGTCATGCGTTATCCTGTATACTATACCTTGTTACTGAATTCTGAACTTACTTGAACTTACCCTGCAACGACCTGCCTGTCTGCCTCTTTCCTCGTACCCCGGTGTTTTTATATTATATGTGTTTTACAAACAAACCTTGTAATGCCATTCAGGTATTTCCCTAATTGAAGGATAGTGAACTTGTTTGTTTAATTTTGCGTTTTACATTGGATGCAGATTATTAGTTATTTTTTTTTTTTAATATTATTTTTGGTAAATTATTAAAATTCCCAAATCCCATATACGACAAAACTTTTAACTTAAAGATCTATATTCCTCAATAGTTGTTTTTTGGGCAGGTTCTAATTTGCAAATTTGTAAGATGCCAGGATTTTAATTTAAATCGTGATATTTTGGTTTCTCTCCTCGGGCGTCGGACCATCTGTAAGTAACAAGATGTCGCTTTAGCTCTTTTATATGTATAATTTCTGTCTTTCTGGATTTTTAAAATTTTCAATTTTTACCCGATTATGTACAAGAATTTCTTTTATTTTGAAAGGTCCACTAAATTTAACTTGGTTTCTATTCCTCGCGGACATTTTTTTTATACACATTTTGATTAAGCTCAAATTCATGGGGTTTATCACCTTTAGGATTTGTTTTAATCAGCTTTGTAACAGTATTACAAACCGCATATACTTTTTGCTAAAAGTAATCTGAAGGAAATGTAGTTGATATTAGATCTAAATAATCACTCGTATTTGTGTTCTAAAATTAATTCTTGAGATGTAAATTTAGTCATATTATGTATCGAGCTATTATATGCTATAATTGCTAAGGTAATTATTTAGGAATCAGCCTATTTTTATCATTAACTTTAAAGAGCCTTAGTGTTCGTTTAATGTAGAACAGAAGCGTTCTATTGGTGAATTAGATTCATGATGTCCTGGGGTTATAAACTGGGATGTCCTGGGGTTATAAACTGGATATTTATTTTTTGAGCTTATAATAATTCGTTATCTAATTTAGAACCATTGTCATTAACAATTATTTCATGTTGACATCAAAAAAATGCAGTCATTTATAAGTTGTGTACTAATATTTATATATATATATATATATATATATATATATATATATATATATATATATATATGTTATCACAACAACTTCAAAATTCACTTTTTAAAAAATGATTTTATTTATAAAACACAAACTTTGCTTAATTACAAAATTAAAACAATTAAATTAAAATTCAAGTGTCGAACTGACAGCATAACTAGCTATTTCTATTACTAACTTAAAATTATATTTACAAGAGTATTTATATTATTATATTTGCAAGCATCAGCATTGTTCCCACGGTAAAGTCACGTAGAGTGTTTCCTGCTGATGTTGCATCCTGCGAAATATCAGGTCTCGTCACTATTGCGTAATGTCACCTCGTGTGACCGGCAATCAGGTCAATGTATTGTATAATATTGCATATAACAACTCCCTCTTTAAGTAAAAAGTTGGGGCGATGCGGCAACTTTTAGGCTTCGTCTTGGAGTTCCATTTCTTCTTCCATAGATGGGTTTAAGTGCAGGCTGGGTCTTCTCCTGGGAAGAATACTGGTTAACCTCGTGTGTCTGCGGTTCAAAGGCTTCGGAGCTGGGGGCGAGTCATCGTTAGGTGAGCTCATGGTGATCATCGGCAGCTTCTTGCGTCGACATTTGCACATGACGTAGGTGGAGACTAAGAGAGCGATAAACACTATCGTAGTTACTGTGAACCAGGGCAGGTGTTTGCTGATAAATGGCTGGTTGATAATCTTGTCAAGTTCCTCGGAATATTGGTCGAGTTTGTGTTTAACTCTCCGATATCCAGTTTGCTAAGCTTTAGTGGTTTGATAGCTACTTGAGGTTTTTCTGGGAGATGTTCGCAGCACTTGTATGGGATTTCTATCGGATGGCTGCGGTAAGTCACATTCTGATAGTTGTCGATGGTGCGTTGGGCATGCACTCTGGTACTTCCTACAAATGCGTTGCATTCAGGTCGTAATTGTAGAAGACTGTTAGTATTAATGACCTTGGTGGTAGCTTCTTTTCTTTCACACTGGACGGTGATTGGCACTGGGTTGGAGATGCAAATTAACCAAAGGTTTTGGTCGATTTCCTGAACATTGTATTCTCGTGCAAGCAACAGATTTGATTGGCAGGTTCTCGGTAGCTGGTGGCTTAATTGGTTTAAGAGTTGAGCCTCGCAGATGGAATCAGTGTCTATTGGGTGCGGAAGTACATTGGAACAGATTTTCTGATTTAACCCAAGAGATTTACAATTGTACAAACTTGGGAGTGAAACGTATAGCATCGAATCATCATCTCTAGCGACATATTTTTGCGTAGTAGAAATGATGTGATGAAACCCTGTTCGATCATCTGATATAGGAATTGCATAAATATGGTATAAAGTGTAAGTTTCAGGTTCTACTAACGGAATTTTAAGAGCAAATATTATTTTAGATTCGGATTGATAAGCTTCTAATTCGATGATATCTATGTATTTAGCAATGCTGTCGGAATAGACCGGTAGGGGTAAATTATTTTTATGAAGAGCTTGAGAGATTTGTCTTAGAGAGCTAATCAAATCTAGTGGTGTTACTATTGAACTATGTAATATTTTAAGGCGTGCAAATGTTATAGCATTAAGGATGTCATTAAGATAGTTTTCTATGAAAGCGTAACTTTCCATTAGTGATTCGCATAAATCTAAAACATTTACCTTAGCTTGGTAGAAGGCAACAGTGTCACTGATGTCTAGAATTGCTTTTTGAATATTTTCTACGTTGTCGTTAAATGTCTCCTCGTCTATTTGTAGTTTTTGTAAAGTGGTGTTAAAGCTCTTAATAACCGATGTAGTTACGGATATTTGATTTTTCATTAGGGTGTGTAGTTCGTCGTGAGTAATTTTCTCAATACATTGGTTATAGTATTCGCCATCTGAGGCGTCTAGATTGCCTGTTAACGTTTTCCAAACTGTTCCTAAGCCATTAAGAAGTCCGCGTTTTGATCGGTGTTCGGCATAATTTTGGGTATCGGCTATTGTTTTTCTGTATTTGAGGTTTACCGAATCGGAGATTTGGCCTAGAAGACTAACATGAGTTTGGATTTCTCCTTTGAATGCGATCATTCGAGGTGTTTCTGCAGATATAAACGTATTCAAAAGATTGTCTAGGATTTTTTCATTTTTGACTATTGCGTCTTTTATGGGTTGAAGTTCTTTGTAGACAAGAAGCGTCCATTTATTGTTAGAAATTTTAATGGTTCCTTCTTCATGGAGGAATATTCCTACAGTATTATCAATGGGTGTGATGGAGTATTGCGAAAGGGTGGCTACGATCAGCCAGGAGAATCTGAAAAGAAGAAGATCTATTCAGAATACGGCTTTAGCCTATCGAAATTAAATTTAGAAGTTTGATTTGTTTGGAGATTTAGGAGAGTGGCTGAATTTTGGAAAATTTCGGTAATTTCGAAAGGTCCGGTGAAAAGGTTTTCGGCTTTCGTTCTTATTTGCGATTGTTTTACGTATACTTTATCTCCAATGTTATATTCATATGGGCTTTTCGAAACAGACTGATCGAATCTTATTTTAGCTTTTTCTTTTTGGTTTTCTGTCTTTCGTCTTGCAAGTTTGTAAAGATAGTTCATTTTATTGTTCAGGTCTCGTACGTATTTTGATATTAGTTCTTTTTGGTTGTACAGGGTTTCGGGTGGTCTACTAGATGTATGCTCGAATAGCAGTTCGTAGGGTGTAAATCCATGTGTCTTGTTTTGCGTGTTATTGTAGCAGATGACGGCATATGGGAGGGCGTTAAACGGATGTTCGTCTGGGTTCTAGGCGAGATTGGCTCTAATCATTTCGGAGAGTGTCGCGTGAAATCTTTCAACTGAGCCATTAGATTGTGGGTGGCTAACACTTGAAAAGGACATTTTTATATCGAAGAGGTAACAAAGGTCTTTTAGAAGGGAGTTATTGAACTCACGCCCATAGTCGCAATGGATCCTAAGGGATGTACCGTAGTGTTGAAAGAACACTAAAAGGGTGTTGACGACTGATTTCGCTGATTTGTCTGAAAGCGGATAGGCTTGAGTAAATTTCGTTAACTCGTCTCTTATTGTAAGAGCGTGGTTTCTTGTGGGATATTCGAAAATGTCTATATTTACTCTTTCGAATGGCGTCTTTGGTGTTTCTGTTATAACTAGTGGTCTATTAAGATTTTTTCGGCAAAATTTTACCTTTTGGCAAGTTTCGCAACACTTTATTAGTTTCTCGACGTCTTTCACTAAATTAGGCCAGTTGTATTTTACTTTTATTCGCCTAACGGTTTCGTTTATACCTCTGTGAAGGTTTAACTTTCCTCGATGGTAATGGTCTAGTATTTGGGGTCGTTCTTCTTCATCTGGCGTTCGGATGAGATCTTGACATATTTTGAATTTTACATCTTTATCTGCTAAGATGTAAGATAGCATTTCTAAAATGGGCAGTTCTACATTATTTTCCACGCAATATACACTTGATTCTTTAAAATCGTTTTTGGCTTTGAATAGGACGTAAAAGAGATGTTGGGCCACGATTTCGGGGTCGAAAGGTAGAGGTATTATGTAGTATTTCCTATGTCTTACAGATTTACTGTTCACTATGTTGATTCTTGCGCCTTTAAAGTCGTAATTTTCTTCGAATATATCATCAATAATTTTGTGATGCATTTCTTGCAATTTGTCTTTCCAAAAGAAGGTGACTATTTCTTTGTTCGATTTATCTAGTAGTTGTGTATTCGCAATCTCTACTTTTGAATAGTCTATGAGGGATCTGCTTTTGTACAACTCTGCGAATCTGTTGTAATCTTCGTGTATTTCCTGATCCTCATCTTCAGTATTATTTTCTGTTGTTTCGTCAGGTTTGGTTTCTTCGTCATTGGTGGCACAAACGTTTATCTTAGTTTGTAGTTTTGCGCATTCTTCAAAATAGTTTATCTTAAGTCTTGAGAGTGTATCTGCATTCTTGTTTATTTTACCAGGTTTGTATTCGATCTTATAATTGTAACCTTCGAGTGTTAAGCGCCATCTTGCTAGCCTACTCCCTGGATCTTTTATAGAAAAGAGCCATGTAAGCGGTCGGTGGTCTGTTATCAAGGTAAATTTCCTACCAAAGAGATATGGCCGGAAGTCCTTGACAGCCCAAACGATTGCTAGCGCTTCTCGTTCGATAGTAGAATATTTAGATTCGGCATTGCAAAGGGTTCGGGAGGCATAAGCTATTGGAAGGTCTCTTCCTACTGGTCCTTGCGAGAGAACTGCGCCGATAGGGAATGCGTTGGCGTCGGTTGTTAGAATAAAGGATTCTTCGAAGTCAGGGTATATCAATATAGGGTCAGACATAAGGGCTTGCTTTATGGTTTCAAAGGAAGTCTTGCATTCAGTGTCGAAAAGAAATTCGACATCCTTCTGAAGAAGTTTTGTAAGAGGCTTTGACATTTTAGCGAAGTTAGGAATAAAACGTCGGTAGTAGCCTGCGAGTCCAAGAAAAGATTTAATGTCCTTGGGATTTTTGGGTGGAGGAAAATTTCGAATACATTCGACTTTTGCTGGATTCGGCTTTACGCCATCTTTGGTGACGAGGTGCCCGAGGTATGCAACTTCCTTGCGCAGGAATTCGCACTTGTCTGGCTGAATTTTTAGATTAGCCTTGCGAAGTCGTTTGAATATTTCCTTTAGTCGGTCCATATGGGTGTGAATGGTAGGCGAGTAGATGATTATATCATCCATATAAACCAGACAACGTTCATTTTGAATGCCCAACAGGATATTGTCCATGACATGGAAGGTGGACGGTGCATTCTTAAGCCCAAATGGCATGCGAACGAATTCGTAATGGCCATTCTCGACTGAGAAAGCGGTTTTGGGAATGTCGTCGGGGTGAATCTCAATCTGATGAAATCCAGACGCCAAGTCGAGGGTGGTAAAGTACTGGCATTTGCCAAGTTGGTCAAGAAGGTCTGAAATGTTAGGGAGTGGGTATTTATCATCTACAGAGAGCTCATTAAGCTTTCTATAGTCGATAACGACAAGCCATTTCTGTTTCCCAGAAGCGTCAAGTTTTTTGGGAACGACCCAAACGGGAGATGACCAAGGGGACACCGATGGGCGTATTATACCTTGATCTAACATGTTTCCAATTTGTTTTTTGACTTCTTCTTTGTGTACCTGTGGGTATCTATAGGATTTCGTGTAAATGGGCCTAGCATTATTCGTTTCGATGGTATGCTTGATTTCGTTAGTGAAGGTTAATTTATCACCTTCGACGTAAAATATGTCGGCGTATTCAAGGCAAAGCTGAGTGATTTCTTCTCGTTCCTCTTCGTTTAGATGTTCGGTTCTTAACTGGGTTTTTATAAATTGAATTCTATCAATATGTTCCGTATCACAATGTTCGCTAGTATTAAAATTAAAGATTGGTTCAAGGACTTGTAAAGGTTCTATTTGGAGGTCAGAGAAGTCGATGACTTTTGGGATGACATTGGAATTTATGACTGATGTTAAAAATTCACCATTTTTGTCTATTTTAACGAGGGCATAAGGCAGTCTAACTTTTTCTTTTTCTTGTGCGTATAGTATGGCATCTGTATCAGTAAGGTCGCATTTTAACCTGAAAATTTTTTCTGTACGTCCTTCTATCGAAATTTTGTTTCGAGAGTTTTTATTTTTTTAGAGAAGTTCTCAAGTTTGTTTCCCGCTTTGTGTAAAGGTATTGTTTTGAAATTAGTTACAAGTTGTTTAGATTTTAAGTCAATTATACAGTTACAGTGTTCTAAAAAGTCTAATCCAAGTATTCCGTCAAATTCTATATCCAAATTATAAATAAAAACCTTATGGGGGTCGCCTGTATTAAATGGTACAAGAGTGGATTCGGTTATTTGAAGTTTTTGATTTGTGATTCCCTGAATATGTATATTTTCGGGTGATCTTTGATGAAAATTTTCGGCGGTTTTTTCTTTGAAAATGGTTATACCCGCTCCAGTGTCAATTAGGAGTTTATATTTGTTTGATGCGTCGTTAATGAAGTACAGATTTTTTGAATTTACTGCGAGTAGGGGATTTAGAGAAAGCTCTGTTCTGTAAAATTCAAATTGGGGTTCATGTCGTCTAGATTGAGAGTCTGGATCTGATCCTGGACTTCTTGTAATGGGTCTACAGATTGGTTGGTATTGTTCGGGGGGTGGTTTTGGTTCGGGAGTCCCAGAAAATTTTGATAATTTTCATTATCAGGGATTGGTTCGAAATTTTCATAAAATCCTTGATTGTCTGCACTATATGCGCGGTATTCGGGCTGTTCTGGGCTATAATCACAGTAGTGGTTATTATATGAATCATTTACATATTGGTCGGGGTCATATTCATGGAATTGAGAGTTATAGTTCATATGAAGGGTTCTATGTTGATTGGACTGAAAATTAGGGTTCCTTTGCATTCCTGAGGAGCGAAATTGGGATAACTGATTTTGTTGGGAAGTAGCAAATGGTCTGGATTGGTTAAAGGGTTGATTTTGGGAAGAACCTGGTCTTTGGAAATTAGTATTATTTTGGAAATTAGGTCTATTTTGAAAATTTGTACCAAAATTAGAATAGCTTTGATTTTGTTGGGCGCGGCATTCATTAGCCATATGTCCCAAACGACCGCAACTGAAACACTTTTGGGGTTGAGAAGGGGTTTTCCTGACCGAAAGGTTAGGTCTAATTGAGATGGGTGCTGGTTTAGTGTTTTTCTGAGTTTCGAAATACGATAACTGTATTTCTCGTCTAATTCTTATTTGAGCTTCGATAAGATTTGAAGGGTTTCCAGCCCTGATAATCTGGCCAAGGCGTGGCTCTAATCCTGTGAGAAGGGTATTAAGGGCCATTGTGTCAATAAGGGAACACTGTGCATTTTTTTGTTCAGGACTTAGACCAGGAGTTTTTTGAATGTTTGCAAGCATTTTTGCATGGAGTACTTCCAAACGACTGAAAAATGTTAGGGGAGATTCGTTAGATAATTGTTTAAGACGTTGCAGGTCTTGAATGAGTGAGGAGAGGTCCCTTGTATCGCCAAAATGTAAGGTGAGTAATTGTTTAATGTCGGCATAAGTAGAAGGGTTTCTCGAGTTTATAAGTTGAGCCGCTCTACCTCGTAGTTTATTTTTTACGAAAATCACTAATAATTTTTTTTTGGTCTGCGACTGCCATATCATTTGCACAGTCACAAGCATTTAATAATGTTCCTAACGAGATTTGATCTCCCTCAAACTCCGGGATAATGGAAAATATCTCAGATAATTTATAGGGCTCGATAGCTTCTGTAACGGAATTTTTTGAATCTTGTGCCACAGTGGCAGTAGCTGCGCTACTAGTTTGAGAGCGTGTATCAGGCATTTTTCTTAAAATTTTATTCAATATAAAAGAAATAAACAATAACTAACAGGGAAATATCAGATTTTCGAACAGAAATTCAACAAAAATCACTTCAAAACACAAAATTCAATTTTAAAAATAAAAGAGATGATTCGTTACTTACGAAAACACTCCAAGATGCATGAATTGTCTTGTTCTCGACTTTGGGCAACCAGAAGCTTCACTTGGTGTTCCTTCCGTTCCTGTCGTCGAGTGAGGACTCTTCACTTGAGAGGGTTGGTTCTTTTTTCGTTAAGGGATGAATTCGCCGTCACAGTTGGAGTTCTCCTGTTCTGTTGACGTTGACGAATCCTACCACGACTGCGCCAATTGTTATCACAACAACTTCAAAATTCACTTTTTAAAAAATGATTTTATTTATAAAACACAAACTTTGCTTAATTACAAAATTAAAACAATTAAATTAAAATTCAAGTGTCGAACTGACAGCATAACTAGCTATTTCTATTACTAACTTAAAATTATATTTACAAGAGTATTTATATTATTATATTTGCAAGCATCAGCATTGTTCCCACGGTAAAGTCACGTAGAGTGTTTCCTGCTGATGTTGCATCCTGCGAAATATCAGGTCTCGTCACTATTGCGTAATGTCACCTCATGTGACCGGCAATCAGGTCAATGTATTGTATAATATTGCATATAACATATATATATATATATATATATATATATATATATATACACATATATATATATATATATATATATATATATATATATATATATATATATATATTCATTATCAAATATCGCAAGATAATTACAAATTTCAAAAATAAGTATGTCAATGTTATTAAGAAATCATGGTTTTTAGACGTGTCAAATTAAAATAACGATCCGACGTTTCGCCTTCGATTGCACGAGGCATCTTCAGGGATCTTTACTCCATGAGATCTAAATACTGAATGAGCTCGAAGTGATTCAGGCGGGCATTTATACCCGACTTGTGCTCGCCGAATCGTGAGCCTGTGTTAAGATCAATTTCCACGTGTGATGTAGACCGTAACCTGTACTTCTATTGAAATGTCTTGTATTTTTTAAAATTTTAATAGATTCTCTAATTTTTCGTTTATAAAATCCTGGAACCGATGCTAGAACCTTGGTTTCATTTACATTTATAATATGCCCAGTAGTTTGCTGGTGTTCAGCTACGGCAGATTGAACAAATTGTTTCTTTTTAATACATCGTTCATGTTCCTTAAGTCTAGTTAATATTGAGCGTCCTGTTTCTTCCACATACACCTCTCCACAGGAGCAAAGAATTTTATATACTCCTGTTTTGAAAGTGTATTGAAGATTGTACGTATGTTGGATCTCCGAAGAAATCGTCCTATTTTGTCTGTAGTACCATGTATGTAGCTTCCCTACATACATGGCACTACCTAACTACAACACTACCTAACGGTGGCTGCTTCTCATTCTCCTTTGGCGGAGTTGGATTATTTAATTCAACGCGTAATATCTGGAGGATGGAGTTCCCTCTGAGAGCTCGTGTCAGTTTCGATGTTTCTGATGTTAGAGAATCTTGATCAGAAATCGAAATAGCTCTGAATACTAGTGAGTTACTAACCGATTTCTTTTGTGCTGGATGGTGATGGGAATTTGCATTTAAGTATCTATTTGTATACATCGGTTTTCTATACGCAGAATGTCCTAATGTACCATTTTCCTTCGTTTGAACATATACATCTAGAAAGGGATCGTTTCATTAGATTCAATTTCCATTGTGAACTTGATATTATGATGTTTATTAAGGTGATCAAGAAATATGAGAAGATTATCCTGTCCATGAGGCCAAACAACAAAAGTATCATCTACATATCTGAATTAGTGTTTTGGTTTTAGTGGAGTGGATGTTGGAGCAATATCCTCAAAGGCTTTCATAAAGATATTCGCAGATTATAGAGGAGATCCCATAGCTGCCTCTGAAGTTTGTTCATAAAAAGTTTCTTGAAAAATGAAATGTAAGACAAGGTTTCACTAGATCTATTAAGTTCTTATCAAGATTATTATGATTGAATATGTCTGATATAATGGAAATTGAGTCGTTAACAGGAACATTTGTGTATCTTCGGGAGCCAACTGGATTGCCTTAAGTTTTTCCACGAAATGTGCAGAGATTTTGATAAAAGAATCTGTTTTTCCAGTAAATTGATTAAGACAATTTGAACGATTTACCTAGTTTGTATGTGGGCGAGTCAATTGCACTGACGATCAGTCGAAGTAGTACATTATTCTTGTGTATCTTCGGAAGACATTAGAACCTGGGAATCTTGGAGTTGCTTGGTTTTAATGATTTCTTGTCCGCTGGTGGTAGACTTGATGCGTTAATCAGATTGGTGATGCGTCTTTCTATTCTCCTTGTAGGTTCTGTCTGCATAACCTTAAAGGTGTTGTTGTCCAAAAGTTGAGTTATCTTTTCCACGTATTCCGTTTTGTCCATCACGACTGTGGCGTTGCCTTTATCTGCTGGAAGTACCAGAATGCGTCTTCATTTAAGGTCTTCATTGAAGTTTTTTCGGATGCGGGGAGATTTGACTTCGGCGGTTTTGAATGTTTTTTTTTTCAGTTTCGATGTAAAATCACTATACACAAATATTCCTATCAACGATTCAATTTCCATTATATCAGACATATTCGATGAGAGCTTAATAGACCTAATGTCCATGGCCTCATGGACAGGATAATCTCCTCATATTTCTTGATCAACATAATCAACAACATCATAATATGAAATTCACAATGGAAATTGAATCTAAACGATTTTTTTTCTAGATGTATATGTTCAAAGGAAAGAAAATAGTACATTAGGACATTCTGTGTATAGAAAATCGACGCATATAAATAGATACTTAAATGCAAATTCCCATCACCTTCCAGCATAAAAGAACCTATTAAATAGGACCATTACTTCGGCGATGCAATATACGTACAATCTCCAATTCACATAAGAAGATTGAACAATGCTTGCGATCCCCGAAAGATATTGTACCTTTCCAAACAGAATGAGTGTATAAAATTCCTTGCTCCTGTGGAGAAGTGTATGTGGGAGAAACAGGACGCTCAATATCAACTAGATGTAAGGAACATGAATGATGTATTAAAAAGAAAGAAGTTGTTCAATCTGCAGAGCTAAACACCAGCATACCACTGAGCATATTATAAATGTAGAAGAACCCAACGTTCTTGCATCGGTTCCAGGATATAAACGAAAAATTAGAGAATGTATTGAAATTTTTAAAAACACAAAAAATTTCAATAGAGATACTGGTTACTGTCTATATTACACGTAGACAGCGATCTTAACACAGGGTCAAGGCTCGGCGAACACAAGTCGGGTTTAAAAACCCGCCTGAATCTCTTCGACCTCATTCAGTGTTCAGATCTCGTGGAGTAAAGATCCCTGAAGAGGCCTTGTGCAATTTAAGGCGAAACGCTGGATAGTAATTCCAATTTGACATGTCTGATCCCAAGAACCATGATTCCTTAAATGACCAAAGCCGTGAAAGCTTCCGTTCTATAGATTAATGATTTTCCTTTCTATGTGGCCATTTTACAAAAGTATCATCGACATATCTATATCAATAATTAGGTTGTTAAGAAGTAGAGAGAGTTGTTTGCTACGCCAGGAGATAGTGGAGGTCTTATAGCTACGCCTGAGGTTTGCTCATAAAGAGTACTTTGAAAAATGTTAGGATTAAGTCCAAATTAATATAAAGATGATGATTAATTAGAGAATGCATAACATCCAGATGTTTTAGTTTTCAAGATATATTTTGTATCCACAAACTATATTTACCTAAACCAAATGTAAAGTTCACGATGGAACTTGTACAAGATGGAGCCATGCCTTTGCTTGATGTGTTGGTAAAAAAGAAAGAGAATAGCACCCTGGGTAATTTTGTCTATAGAAATCCGACACATTCGAATATATATATTTCAATTTTAGTTCCTACTGTCATCCATCTCGGATATAGTCGATTATTATTGCATTTGTCTTTAAAGCTCTTTTAATATGTGATGCAAATTCAATTCCGAACGAAACAATAAAACTGACTGATGCTTTAAAATCAAATATTGCACTAACGATATTAGGCGTTCGATTAGGTAATAATATATTTTACCTGGGTAATTCGTTAATCGATAATTATTTCAGAAATAAGTTTGTTAAATCTCTGATGTATCGTTAGTTACGTTTGCTTACTACGTTATTTCTTTAATCACTCTACAAACTGTTGTTTTGCGGATATTACAATGATCACCAATTAATATTTAAAAATACCCTTAAAAATAAATATCTGTATCCAGTTATAGAAGGTTAATAAAACCTATTGCAAGGAACGAAGTGTTATTAAAAATTGCTTAGTTACTGACGATGAATTATTTATATTACTGATTGTTTGTATATTGTCTCCCCCAAAGTTTTGTGATTGTTTAGTTTAGTAGTAGTTCTATCTAAAACTGTACACCTTCTTTTGTTAAACGAAATCTGTCTCAAAATTGCATAACCATATTCAGCATAATGAGCTTCTTTCTAGCGGTAACGCCTTGGCTGTTCTATATATCTAGCTATATCTAAATATTCTTCATCTGAAGATAAACTAGAGTTCTCCATTTTATGCACTGTAACGTTTAATAAATACTTGAAAAGTTACTAATAAAATGATTGTTAGTTTGGAATTCGATCGTTTAAAATATGAAATGACCAAACGAGTTTCCATGCACTTGCGTCTGTAGTACTGATATTTATTGAATATCTACCCGTTTTTCTTTAGATATGTATTGGATAACTAATAAAATAAATAAGGTTTATCTGATGGTTAAGAAACTTAATTTGACTGTTATGTATATTTTATTGGCTCGATAGCCTTATTGAATATATATCTAGTATTTCCGAAATCGGGCATTAGTCAGTATTATCACATATCTATTTACGGTCTTTATTAGTTTGACGCCAACTTCATAAACTCAAATTTCCAACATGAAATTTTTTACTTTTAAAAGTTTTTTAAGACGGTTTTATTTTTTGTTTTCTTTTTAATTTTCTTTCTTCTTTTAATTTCTATTTATATGAAGTTTTATTGCCACAATCAGCTTCAAGATTTTGTAGGTCTGAACCTAGGTTAACATTTTGGTAGGGATCTACCATGATATAAAAAGCGCCATCTAGACATATTTATAGAGAATCCCAAGTCAACATTGTCAAAAATTAAATTGATTAACACAATAACTGCTTAAAAACCATGAAAATGATATGAAACACGACTTATTCAGATTACGTTAATGTTTTGCCTTCGATCTTCTCTCCTTTCTTCAGCCATACACTTCACTTATTGACAGAAGAAACATTTTGTGCCGAGAATAAATGTATTAAATATTTTTAATATTCCTCCCTCTGGATGAGAGGATATATATTTTTGTTTAATTACACTTCGTGTACCAAATTTTAAGATATTGCATTCAAAATGGCGTCATTCTGCCATCTGATCTCACACAGTGAAAATCTCTGAAGACGCTTCGTGCAATCGCAGGCAAGACAGCGAAAAATATTTTCAATTTGGCACAGTCTAAAGTTGTTTTTTGCAGACAGTATATTATTTTTAGTAATTTTGAAACACAGATGTTCATATGACTTGGATCAGGATCAGTTGCTTGATTTTCTTTCAGCTCGGGGCTGGTATTTACGAGCGTTCATTAGCGTCCAATTACAACTATAAACGTCGTCGGTTCTCGCCGACCGACCTGATAGGCAAATTTTTGCTGCCCCGGCGTTTACCGAGTGACGTTCAATGGGATCGGGATACTGAGCTGGTGATTTAATGAGGGCGTAGTTGCCAAGTAGCCAAGATCAAATCAATTTAATTGCACAAGATGTGCAGTTAAAGAATTCAAAAATGAAGACATCTATCCAGTTGCAGAATTACTCACTAATTATAATTTTAATCGATTATCACCAAATTTTTTTCTGCTTTAACAAAATGTCTACCATTTTAGATTGTTTAACAGACATGATATTAAAAATTACGCAGGACTAGTACAACCTAGAAATGTCTAGCAATTTCTAACCAATTTATTAAATGTGATTTAAAACGTTGCCTAAAACTTTAACTGCCACTGTAACCTCAACTGTTTGTACAAGTCGTTTATTCCTTGTTTTGAAAATGATAAAGAAAATAACTTTGTTTATAATAATAACTTTGTGTCAAAACATTCAAAAACAGGTACATATTTCAAACCGAATAAAGCATTATTTCATGTTTAAAAGGCCGATTTAAGTAGGAGAAAAATATTGTAATGAGGCAAGGCGAACATGCCTGTACCAGTAAAAACGTGCGTCGACTGGGGAAGCAAATTTCAAGACAGGACAATACATTTCTTTGTTCAGGTACCTTTCTACCAACACACGTGATCAGGCGATGTTTGTCTGTATGAATGTATATTCCTGGAATGGGTTTAAGAATGCAGAAATACTTCCTTGATAAGCTGAACAGAGATGAACATAATGATATATATGAAAAGCATACATTGCAACAAGACAGAAATACCAAAAAAAAAATGTTCATACTTTTCCAAAAAAAAACGATTAAAAACCGTCATAATAACATAATACAATAAAATCATCTTTCCAACTAACATTAGAAATACATGGGTGATTTTCAAAAAGGTGATATAAGAAAATTTCAAGTCAAACCACAGTAAAAGTACAGATACTCACCAAATCCAAATAGCCAATATTAAACAAGCAACTAACACACCCAGTTGGGCGTAATGAACCTTTTATAAGGATATATTTTTTGTCCGTTGGGAGGTAACTCTACCTGTTAGCATTGTCTCTATTTCCTATAAAGGCAGTGCTGTTAGCCTTATCGTGAATGCTCCTGTTACTGCAAGATTGTAAGCCCAATATACATAGGCCCTCAGCGCTTAAGTTTTGTTTGTTAATATGATATAATATTATTTGCTGTTTCGTCTTTGTTTTTAGTGATTTTGAGAATATTAAACAAAATATTATATTAAATGTGCGTATCTAACAATATTATTGCAATTTTTGTTTTAAATGATATCAGTACAAAACAATTAACTTTATCTTTGTATTTAAGATATTAAATTACCTGTATTAATTATTTAACTCATACTTAAAATATTTAAAATATGAGATCACGAAATTACAGAAAACTGAGTCTCAACAAAAGCTACAAAATGTTTAAAATATTTTTTCTTCCTCTTGAGTTTAACCGAAATATTTCTCATTTCTTATCCTGTTAATTTACTATTCTATGATGAAATATAAAAGACATTTGCGACCTACTAAATGCGTCTATTACTACTGATGTTTAAGCAGTATTGTATTCAAATATTGCTGCCGTAGCATATAAACTTAACTTGTTTTTAACTCTGTCTAACTGCTTGAAAAATTATATATGATGTTTGGCTCAATTTAAGAAACTAATATCAGAGCTTCTGTAAATTATTTACTGATTTTTACTTCCCTCGTAAGAGAGGGTCCCTGAATCATGACATTCATGTTCTATTTCCGACACTCTGTGGTTCCAGCTGTCCTCAGCTTAGCTCAAAATCTGGTTTTCAGAGTGAACTTAAATTTTAATATAAAATCAAGGTCCACATTGGTAAAAATCCAATATCCTGGAACAAAATAGCGCCGTAACAAAATGTCAAAAAAAAATCATTGTTGAAAAGCTATTAGTTATCCGATTGACTCCAAATTTTGCACAAAAACCAAATGTGAGTAGAGATGAACCGTTAAAATTTCGGTGCGAAGACATTGTATCGGAACAAAATTGCAGCGTAATGAAATATTTAAAATATCAGTATTAAAGAACTACTTGTTTAATTGACTTGAAATTTTGCACAAAACTCTAGTGTGAAACAAGGATGAAATGATAAAATTTTAGTGGGAATTCTACATGGCGAAACCACATGAAATAAGATCTTTTAAAAGGCCAAACAAACCCATTTTAATGAAATAATAAAACCTTCCCTTTATAAATAAATTAATCTGTAAAGGACCAGCCTCACCGCCCATTAAAATTGGATCATGGTGAAATTTTTATTTTTTTGATTTTATTAATTATGAATATCATAGGGGCATCAAGTGTGGTGTTAACCAGCTGATTAAGGTAGTACAATTTTTAGTTGAAAGTATTTTAATCATTAGGGTAACGGTTTTAAGAATCAAAGTATTTTTGAAATTAGTTTTTACTAAATAGTGAAATTAAAAAAAAATAATTTAATAAATCAGACCAAATTGATTGAAGCCTGCAATTTTGATACAGCCATTGGATGAGATCTTAAGTGTATATATTCCAATTAATTTTTAAGCCTAAGTCGTTAAATGCGGTTACAAAATAATGGCAAACATAGTCTTAATAAAATCTAAAGGTGACGAAAACAATAACGTTAACAAAGAACTAAAAATCTTTATTCTGCAGGATAGGTTTTAAATGGAAAATAATAACTTTTCATTGTTTACCTACTTAGTTAATTATGACATATATTGAATTGATTTTGAAAGATATCATAGATGTCTTTCAAAATTTCATAGATACTTTTCAAAATTTTGGTGGAAGGATATTTTATATTTATCTGGTTCCTTGTGTACCCCTGATAATTGTTGCACACGTTCCAACAGTTCTCGAACCAGCACATGTAAACGTGCTACTGCACCTATACTACTGTATCTGTAATTGAATTACCTTCATTTTGATACTCAAACCATATTTCATGCTTTGTTTCATTTTTGAATCGCGAACATATTCTCAACCTCAAAAGATTTGGGATATATTGTCGCGAGTCAACCTGAATATCATTTCCATCCTTCTTTAATATGGTATTTTGAATATAAGAGGGAGATAGCTACAACTGATACGTTCCAATTTTTATATCTCGTCTTATATTATCTATCGATAATCGAGGAAAGTCGGAGAGTTCTTGTTTTAAATTCACCCATGCTTCTTCGATCCTCTCTTTAATTGGATCCGGTTGTCTAGATCTTTCCCAAAAAATCTGAGCAGTTGAGCATTTACTCCCTCCATTTATAATGTGCCACAGATTTTATAAAACTCTTGAAGAGCATCTATAAATCCTAATTCTATCTACTTTGGAGCACACGATGACACAACTCTGCAAAAATTGAAGAGAAACAGAGATATACATTTTTGTGCGGTTCTTGGTCGTAAAAAGTTATGCGAAACGAAAGTACTAAATGTAAGAAAATTTACTCCTTCAACATTGTGTCGAGGAACGACCAAAACATGACGCTATGTTTCCATCATTGACTTTCAAAGTTGAACGACATAATACTGATATCCCCCAAGGAAATTGCCGGATGAGCCTTGCCGGGGTAGATACCACGGTAGCAGATAGCTCCTTGGCCCTTAAACAAAAATAGCGTTACGTTTTGGTCGTTTCTCAATGGTGAAGGAGTAAATTTCCTTACTTTTAGTTTTTTCGTTTCGTGTAATTTTTTACGACCGAGAAACCCACAAAAACTGATTTTTCTGTTTCTCTTCTATCCTTGCATAGTGTGTGTCGTCTGGTGCTCTAAAGTAAGTCGCATATAAAGCGATTTAGTTGCATTAAAGCACCTACAGATGGCGCCACTGGTTGCCTATTTTTCCCTCATTGACTTTCAAAGTCGAACGACATGGGTATCATGTAGTTCCACATGACAAAGAAACTGCCTAATGAGTCTTGCCGGAGCAGATACCACGGTAGCAGATGGTTCCTTAGCCCTTAAACAAACATAGCATCATGTTTTGGTCGTTCCTCGACACAATGGTGAAGAAGTAAATTTCCTTACCTTTAGTTCTCCCGTTTTGTATATATATATATATATATATATATATATATATATATATATATATATATATATATATATATATATATATATATATATATATATATATATATATATATATATATATATATATATATATATATATATATATATATATATATATATATATATATATATATATATATATATATATATATATATATATATATATATATATATATATATATATATATATATATATATATATATATATATATATATATATATATATATATATATATATTAGATGATGATTATTGAATCTCTAATATATATGTTTAGATTATTTTGGTTTTATTGGGATATGATTCGAGTGGTACAGGGTAATGAATACTATTTGATTTCCTTGCAAAATCTGTTTTTGCATATATATTTCCAGACGTTTTGGCCAAATTTCAGCTATTCTCAATGGAATAGTAACAAAACTAAAAAAATATGTAAGATATAGGTGCTATTGTAATAATATTTAAAAATTTTAATAATAAAAAAAAACTTACTCATTACCTATGAGTTTTACTTCCATTTTAGTGTCAAGAGATTGCATCCGCACACTTAGGTAATTATTAATAAGTACATTTTAAATATTTTTGACATACATATACAAAAAATAGGTATATATATATATATATATATATATATATATATATATATATATATATATATATATATATATATATATATATATATATATATATATATATATATATATATATATATATATATATATATATATATATATATATATATATATATATATATATATATATATATATATATATATATATATATATATATATATATATATATATATAAAGTTTATTTAAATTTGCAGAATGACTACTAGAGTCGAGCACTACAACATATAAAAAATCACCCTAAGGTGAATAAGGAATCATTCCTTTTATCTAGAAAACTGATAGATAGCACAATTTATGTATGTAACTACTAAATGACTATATATATATATATATATATATATATATATATATATATATATATATATATATATATATATATATATATATATATATATATATATTCAAACACCCCTAACCCCGGTCTTAGACAAAACGCATAATTTCCAGTTTAGCTGTGATCGTCTTTTAAATTATTATTGTAGTTCCTATGTTGTGTGCCCTGAGAGTTCCTAAGAAGTTGACACAATTTGTTTAACATGTGCGCATTAAATTAGTCAATAAAACACCAATAATTACACATACATACATCTTTTTATTTAAATAAGTATGAAAAATTAAAGAAAAAAATCTAAAATAAACATGAATAAAGTAATATTAATTAGTTATTCTCCTTAACATTGTCATAATCGTTGTAACCATATCTACATATAATTCCTAGACAATTGGTATAAATAAAAAAAATAGGAGCTAAATAAGCTTTGTTGGCTGGAATAAGTTCGGTATATTTATTTATCTTGGAAAAATAACGGCAATTACTTTTTTTCTGCTTCTGCGCGAGGAAAAAACTATTAAACAAAATTGCACTCACTAGTAATCCTATTAAAAACAATTCATGTTCCTAACCTTAGCAAGGAAGAAAATAACCTAATAATTCCAATCTCTAACTGTTACGTGGAGTATTTTATTATAATAATTGGCCCCCATCGGTTTCGCCCCAATCTTTCTATAATTGCTCCGATACCCAAATAAGACAGTATTGATAAATTTGGTTAAGCAGTCCAGAGCCAATTGGCCAGTAATACAAATCAGTATCGACTATTACTGTGACACAACTCATTGTATGACTATCATAATAATAATCTAAGGTTGACTAGCAATCGTCTCTGACATTTCCAGTCGAAAGCTAATTGGCCTGCAGTAAGAATTACTCTAACTACTGCAGTCGAACAGTAAATGATTTTTCTTTTTTCCAACGAGCAAAATTAACCTTAGTGACTCCCACGATATATCTACAAAAATAGTTAAACACAGTCTACTTTGCCAGAGCGCAATAGTGTTCCTCCTTATTCCAATCAAAGATTACAATAATTAGTAGTCTAACATCTTCTCAACAAAATGTATAATATGGCCGAACCGCACTCAAGTAATTTCTTTCTTTTATAAAATATACCTAAACAAAAGGAATCCCTCGAAGCCGCCCCACCATAGCAACAACTGTTACAAAATATCGGTATTTAGATTTATTACCTATCCTTCCTTTAGTACCTAGAAATTGCAGATAAATTTGTTATAAACAAGAAAAATATGCCAAATTGCCGTGATCAAAAAAATTATATAATTAGTTTTTAACGTTGAGTTAACGTTAAAATTATGAAATATTCAATATTATTTTAAATAGACCTGGGGACAGGACTGGTTCAATATATATATATATATATATATATATATATATATATATATATATATATATATATATATATATATATATATATATATATATATATATATATATATATTTTTCTAGGGAAAGTGAGATCGCTATTTTGTTCTACCATTTTGGATTCGTACCAGTATTTTACCAGTTTCCATCTATGTCATATCATGTTATCACTACAATCACAACTAATATTCGTGTAAAATTTAAAATTTTTTAAACATTTTATTTTGTTAACCATTTTGTTTCACCATCCTCATACGACAATTTTACCAGTTGATCTCTATACGACTCCTAATTCTTGCCCAAAACTTGAAAAACTGAATAAATAGTTTATTTTCAGATTGATTTTTTTAAACATTTTATTAGGCTGCTAATTTGTTTCGCCATTTTCGATTCGTACAAAGAATTTCCATGTTACACTTGACTTTTGTGCCATATTTGAAGTAAATTGAGTAAGTAATTTTTTTTTAATATTTACTAGGCATTGGTTTTTTACCAAAATATTACCATGTCATTCCCATATGATCCTTAATTTTTTAGCACAATTTGAAGGGAATTGGGTAAGTAGTTACTGCGAACAGTTAGTTAGACAGACAGACCGACGATATTAAGAAAACATGTTTTTTTTGGCATCTAGGGACCCTGAAACCTGAAATTCTGAAAAAAATCTCGGAAAATGATTTTTCCCCATTACAATGCTTGTGAAGATAAATATTTTTATAAATTTAAAAGAACGATGACTTGATAAATACAACACAAAGAATGTACCAAAAACAGTAATATATATACAAAAAAAGTATAAACAAAAACATTAAATCGGAATATTGATCTTATCTAATTTGTAAAATTTTAAAATTGTGTTATTAAACTTAAAATGAAGTAAGTGCATATTGGCTGGTAGAAATTTAGAAAAACACAACTTTTTTGATAGTGTTAAGAATTAAGAAGTTTGGAAAATAAAATTGCGGATCTACATGCCACTCAAAGGAGCAATTCTCCAATTAAAATTCCCGATTGGGTCACGTGACGTATTGGCCAATCATAACTACCATATTCTGCGAGCCGTTCAGGTTCCGGTCCGCCCATTATATAGCTTTCTTTAATATATCATATTAGCAAAATTTTTATGTATTTATACGCTTTAAGGGCTTAATTCACAAACCTGGTGCTAACCCGGGACGGATCCACCTAATGCTATCAAATATTGAATATATGAGGTTCTGAAAAAAAAGCTAAGCAAGTTTAGGAAATAGAATTTTACCAAAACATTTAGTTAGACCACCATTTTGTTTCGCCTATAGCATAGACAAAATTGTACCAGTTTATCCGTGTTTCACACTAGTTGATTTTTTTGTGAAATTTCAACATAACTGGATAAGTAGTTTTCTGATTCCGATATTTTAAACATTCAGTTAGGTCGCCATAAGGGTTCATCACCAAAATTTTACCAGTTTATCCCTATATTACACTTGATACTTGTGCAAAATTTGAAGTATATTGAAATAGTGGTTTTAATTTTTTAACATTTTATAGGCCACCATTTTATTGTGGATATGTACCAAAATTCCACCAGTTCATCCCTATGCCACCAACAATGTTTCTGCACAATTCTGTTAAATTCAATGAATAGTTTTCTATTAATACATTTTTTAATATTACATTAGGCTGCCATTTTGTTCAATTTTTGTCCAAAATTTGAAGTCAATCAGAAGAGTAGTTTTTTGGCCCATGCCGCGAATTTAACGATAGACACACAGGCAAACAGGCCGCCATAAAGACGAAATTGAGAAAACATGTTGCATCTAGGGATCCTGTAATGTAAATTCCTGAAGTAAATTAATGTGTCAAAATTCTAATCTTTTTAGCAGTCAGTCTTTCTTCCACTTCAATCTTTTTTCATTTTTTAATGATGCGAATTCGGCTGCCAATGCTGACAGATGAACGTGCTTTATTTTACTAGAGAAAAGAACGAATTAGTGTGCGGTGAATTAAAACTTTAATTGCTTAACTAGACACTCGGCGATTAAAACTGTTACAAAAGAACGAAGTGTGTGGGGCCCTTTAGAGCGGCGTTATGCCGTTAAATATAACTCGATCGTGCATGAAAGGGCATGGAGAGAGAAGGCGCATTAGAGTTTCGGGATGCTCCCGACAGGCCCTACATCTAAAATCCGTGACATTAGAGAACTGACTACGATATACAAAAGTGTTGGTGAGTACATTTTAATATGGCTGATCCAGAAAGATTATCAGTTTAGTTGACAATTCTAATGCCATGATATTCAGATAGAAAACGCCATATTGAGACTGTTTTTGGTGATCATGAAGAAGTAACTGCAGTTGAGGCTTGTTTTGGTGATCATGAAGAAGTAACTGCTGTTGAGGTTTGTTTTGGTGATCATGAAGAACTAACTGCTGTTCTGATGCTTTAGCTCGAGTTTTGACTTTTCGGCTCCATCTAATCAGTCGAGTCTTGGCCGTTCATGTCTGTTGAAAAATTATGGCCAAGTGCAACATTTAGTTTTGGCCATAAAGGTTCGCCATAAAATTTTAACAGTTTATTATGTTAGACCACCGTATTGCTCTACCATATTGGATTGTCACCAAAATGTAACTTGCCATCCCCATATGATCCTTGAGTTTTGATCAAAATTTGAAGTCAATTTAATAAGCAGTTGTAAGCTATTCTGTGCACAGACAGAACGACAGACCGATGGAAATAGAACATATTCTTTGAGATCCAGGGATTTTCACGATTCAAAAGTTTTTTCTTACGAGGGAAGTAAAAAGACGCACATGACACACACGTTATATTTGGAACTGATGCAAAAAAATTTTATAACACCTGAAATTTCTGGAATCCAGACTTTTAACAATAATTTTGGAAATGATACATCTAGAATTGGTGTTTGAAACTCTTTACTGATTTCTTAATAAATAAAAAAATAGCGAAGCTATGCCTACAAAGTATTAAAAATTAATAAAATGAAAAGCAAATAATGTTGAATTATTTACGAAAATGATATAGTGAGCAAATTTTCCGAATTTAACAGTCGTCCTAAAATTGTTTCTAACTTTCCTGATCAAGTTATGAAAGGTGAACGGTATTTTAAAGCATGATGTTTACTTATACTGTACATAACAAGAAGCGATTTAAGGGATTATCTCATTTGACCGGTTGCAGAAAGCTCAATTAAAGTTTAGAATGTTTAACAGAATGTCAAATTTGGCAGCTTGTCCCTAGTTTTCTATAAGCAGCTTGTCAAATCCGTTTAAATATTCTATTAATACTATATTAATTCTAATTAATACAGCAATTAAGTTTTGTGCCACCGGGGGTTTATCTATCAAAACTGCAGTAACTGGTGTGTAGTTAAATAATAATAGTTGAAACTTGCAATTTTTCAGATAAAAATTTAAATATTAAATTATGTCTATTTTATTTCTTACATACTTCAATTAACAGAAAATGTTTTTTTTAGAAAATGAAACTACCTATTTTTGTTGTTTTGACTTACATATATCCGCGCATTATTTTAATTTTTTTTAGTATTGTTTTCTATGTTCTATTTTTATTTTATATAAGATAAAGTTTGGTATACGCATTTTCAGATGTATTTAATTGTGCGGGTACAGAAACACTTGGTGAGCTTAATTTAATATGTATGGAATTTAGTTTTTGTAACAGCTATCGTGAGGGGCCCTCGAGAAGCGTTAGTGTCAATCGTGAAACAAGTGTAGGTTTTTCCGAAATCACGAAATCATCTCCGAAGTCACGAGATCATCCACATAGTAATTTCCGATATAATATAAATTTACATAATTTCATAATTTCGCTTGAAATAATTCGAAATCACATTATTTCGCCCAGCCAAAATTCGAGGATCGTTTTTCTCAAATTTGCCAGCTAGGTCATTGACGTCTCCTTCTTGAGAATAAACGGCTTTAAAACTTTTTTTGTCATGTGAAACAAAACTGCAAAGGAAGGCAATATGTCAAATATTAGCAAAAATGTTTGTTCTCTTGTCACTTTTTCCTAGTTTCTCTAAGGCAAATAAAATATTTTTTTAGTTTAAAAGATAGACGGCATGAACTAAGCTTCACAATAGGGAACATGCGCATATTTTTATTGCATAATAATGTTTAGTTATCTATATCTATATATATATATATATATATATATATATATATATATATAGCTTTTTATTAAGTTTAATCTATATCTATATATATATATATATATAGCTTTTTAATAAGTATTTCAAACGACTTCATTACACACCAAATTTGATGACGTCATTTAGTTGGTGTCGGTTGACGACAGCGACCGGTCTCTTTTAACTACTACAGTAATAAAATATTTATTAGGTTTCCAGACGATCATTATCGGGGAGCAAATGCTATCAGCTATTCATGGGTGTGAAGACAATTTCATGATAAAGTAGAGTATTTCTTAAAGATTTTTTGGTATGGACAGTAAAATACTGGGGAAAATACGTGCATACTGTTCACTTTTAAAACAATATTATCTATGTCCATATTGACAAAGTCGTTTTGGGGATTTTTTGTTACCTTTGTTAAATAAATAAGGATCTAAATCAAATTATTTTGTTTAAGTTATAAAATTGTATTATGAGTTTTGCATTCTGAGCTCCAAATGTTTGTATTGACAATAAAGTAATAACTTACATAGATCACATAATAAAGTTGACTTGAAGTCTAATTAATTTTGAAAGAGAATTTTAAGCAAATAAAATTTTTAATCAACACATTAGTTGTCAATAGATCTGAAATTTATTTAACGTACGTCTAAATTTATTTATTACTTCATTACAAGGATATATATGCTATAGAAAAAGATAGTTTTGGTTTTTATAATATTTTGTTCACCTCTTATTTGGACATATTATAAAATCTGCTGCAGTGCTGGACCAATCGGCACGCCAACGTTCTAGTTGTAACCGATCTACTTTACTAAAAATGGCATCTAGAATACAAAAATGGGTACGTTATGAATGGGAACGAATTAATTTATTTTTTTCACGAATTTTGAACGTCGTTCCGGTGCATTCCGGTCAATTTCCAGCTAACTGCTGCTTTACTCGGCAATTTTTACTATTATATAAATATTTAAAGTTTGTATAATAAGGAAAATAAGTATAAAATGGTGTAGCCGTAAATAAATATTATTTAAAAATATGTTTAATGTTTATCTAAAAATGATCTACATGTTTAAATAATGCCATCTTCGTTTTTTTTTATTTGCTATCTTTTTCACAATTAAAACCTTTGCAACCTTTACCTTTTATCCCATTACTATCTTTTTATTTTACTCCGTATTGAATTTTTTATGTATTCAAATGCAATAAATAATGGTACATAATAAAATGTTAATTTTTAAATGCAAGCCAAGATACTGCAAGTAAAACCGAATGACTCTCTGCAAAACCAAGCACATCCTCTGTATTTAATATACATCGACAATAATTTTACGTTTTGTCGATTGTACGAGATTTATCTTCGCATTTTAAAAAACAATAAGTATAGTATTCATGCCGTTTATCTATCTTACAGGACCACCCTCGGTTAGCCAGTAAACCTGCAGGTTGCTAACTCGGGTTGTTTTCTCAGAACATCCGATTTGATGCACGACCGACCGAGTCGGTGGAATCGCAGCCTCGAGATGACTTATCGGCGACTATTTAGCTATGTTGTGTCCTTTTTACATTGTTGCCGATAAATGAGGTAGCAGCGCCACAACTTTGCAGAGTTTTTTTCTTGTTGAATAAATTATATGTCACTACTAATATTATAGCGAAAGTTATGTTGAATTTTTAGGCTCAATAGTTTGGACCATGATTAAAATTTTCACCAGCCGTATAAATTAATAATTGTTTTGAATAGTATGTCAAAAGTAATAATTTCACCCAAGCAATATTAATATATTCAAAAGCCTGATTATCCTAATCACCTGTTAAATGTTTTAGGATAAAACTAATGGGCATACATCATATATGTCATTAATCTATTTTGTTGAGTGTTTGTAGATATAAAAAAGGTAAATTATAAAGTAAAATATCAATGAATAACAAACTTAACTCACAGTTGACGCAACAGTTTTTACATAGTTTATTTAAAGATTACAGGTTTCGAAAAAATTGACTATCATCAAATCTTAATGTTCAACTTATGTTACTTATGACCTATAACACATTAAACCTGTATAAAGAACAAAGGGCATCTTTTACATAAAGGTACTTACTATTTACGCCAAATAGGCTGGTATTATTGAATAAAAGTAGTAAGGGATAGTTTTGATGGTGGTGGGGGTTTATTTTGGTGCTTCGGGTCGCACCCAGCCAGCACGAAATGCAACGAGGCGTTTTCGCGATGTTTTCTCTATATCAACAAAATATCATTGCGTTGCAACATTTTATATATATTGGTATATATAAAATAGGTATGTTAATACTTCACTTTAAATATCCCCTGATTGTCATATTTTAATACTGCTTTGTTACATTCCCGTTTCTTACCATATATACTGTGTTGCGAAGGACATCGAATCTACTTTTTTAACTTCCGATTAACATATACTGAGTTTTGCTGATCATCATACCTTAATTTCATACTTTAAATATAAAGAAATTATCTAAAGAAAATTATTAAAGCATACCCCGAGCTATACTTCAATATAATATACTACAAAATAAAATTAAACTTCAAAAGAATCCGAATCTTCCGAATCACGTATATAGAAGGATTTTAAATCCTTAATATGTTATTTTTCTGCCTTGGAACAACTTCATTTTCTGATTCATAAACTAAAAAATTATGAAGTTTCCTTCTAAGGATACAGTGTACAAATTTAGATTGGAGGAAAATTTCTCATAGCACTAGACAAAATTTTATTCTTACGCCAGATGTGATCTCTAACATTAAAAGAAATATTTCTCTTACAAAGATTGTAAGTTTTAGAGTTACGTTCGTATGCCTCATAAATAGGAGGCACGTCTTACGTCAACGAAAATATCCTTTAAAAACTTCAAAATTGTAGAATAACTGTTCCTATCACTAGGAAAAATTTTTTGATCATTTAATAATAAGCCCCAGATGTGGGAATGTGTCTTCTATAAATTAAAAATGAAGGCGTAAACCCTGTTACTTCATGTTTTGATGTATTAATTGTCTGCAAAATTTTGGCGTTTGGCTAGACCATTGTCCCATTTTCCATGTAAATCAGTATAACTACGAATAGCGGAAGTAAACTGGCTTCCATTATCACAAATCTAAACAGATGGAGTTCCATGAACATGGAAAACTTTATCTTCCAAGACTTGTTCAAACACTTGAACTTTAGAGCTCCTTAATGGAAAAAACATAGTATGCCTTTTAAACAAGCAAGATACAAGAAAGATCAACTTATTTTTGAGCAGCAATAATGCTCTTGAATGCGACTGTAATTTTTGAAAAATCGAAATTGACCACAGTTTGGATGTAATGAGATCTCGCCTCGTCTCGAAATTGTGTTCAAGATGAGTCTCGTCTCGTCTCGTAAAATCTCGTCTCGACTTTAAGTATATTAACCTATCCGGTAAAAGGTTAAATACCTAGATTTATGAAGACGAGGATTTAGTTATAAGCACTCACAATGTATCAGCGAACCGCCCGCGTTTATCAACTGATACTCTGTCGCACTAGCCTGGATGTTAATACCTTAAAAATGCCTTCTAATTTTTTGTTTGATACATTTAATTGCCCGCAATACATAATTTATAAAATAATCGTAGTTTTTTATTACAACATTCTAACAGTGCTGACTGTAGACTTTCTGTTTGTGTTATTATTAAAAAAAATTGCTAATTTATAAAATGTCAACTTTGATATAATAATTTTTATTCTACAAATTTGAACCCTTCCGGGGTACCTGTTCTAAAAATGTGGTGTTTACTATACTAAGACCTGGATTTTTGTGCTAAATAATAAATACTTCAATATTAAAAAAAATCCCAATTTTAGAAATTAACCCCAATTTTTTTCCCTGGGTATAAGTAATCTTGCCGAAAATAGGCTCATATCACACATTAGGGTATGGTCTGAAAACATAAAAATAATGTATCTATTTTTGTGCCGATACCTTCTTGGGTGACAAATACAATAAAGCAATAAATGGCCCTTTTTTTAAATGGTTTTTCTTACATTTTATTAGGATTTTGTATGCACTAGAAAGTTGTGAAAAGAATTTATAGTCAGCTGAATATAGATTTTTGTTTTGAAAGGTTCTGGAATTAAGTAATAATTGTCCCCTCCCCAGGTTGTTTGAAAAATAAAGCAAAGATTATAATTTATTTTTCCTACAACCTTTATATAAAGTATACAAGTTTTCATTTATTATTTAAAATTATTATAAGCGGTAACATATATATATATATATATATATATATATATATATATATATATATATATATATATATATATATATATATATATATATATATATATATATATATATATATATATATATATATATATATATATATATATATATATATATATATATATATATATATATATATATATATATATATATATATATATATATATATATATATATATATATATAATAAAATGTTATAAGGGGTCACAATGAACTAAAAATACTGTTTAGTTCATTGGTGGGTCAATATTTGACGGTTTGCCGCTATTAAAAGATACGCTTTGGACTTGTAGCTGGAGGTTTTTGCGTTTTAGTTTAATGAGTTAACATAGTTTATAAAAAAGTTTTTAAAATTATTAGCTAAATTCATATAAGTTATAAGCCAATATCCATTATATGGCATGGTGTAAATGTCATGATCCTGGGCGGTATAATTAGATTGTACCAAATTATTTTTATACTTAATAATACACTTTAATACATAAAATGTTACTAATAGGGTTTGCGGGAATATTTTAAATTAAATATACACTTAAAATATGAATTTAACAAACGTGTCTGAAATATTGCTTATATTGCAAACATGTTACATGAAAAATGCCTTCATGGAAACAATGTTGAAAAACTAAGTATCTAGCTTATTTTTGAGACTTTTGATTTATTGTCATGTTTCCGTAAGCAATCGACCACTGTGCGGCGCAGAAGGCGTCCGGCGATGACATCGTCCTGGATAAAAATTATAACAAGTGATGACACATTTTTTTGTAAAATAATATGATCGTAGGAAAAATATTACATTTAAGTCAAGTATTAAGGCATTCTGTCATTCCTGTAATTGCGGTTTAAAACTTGTTAGTACCTAGTGCACTTGTTTCATAAATTAGTATTATCGGGCTAGTTAGTAAAAATAAGATGGACACTAATATTGGCAGACAATTTAAATATTTTCACTTTGTGCTAGATTTTTTAGAAGAATTTTTAATATTTTAAATAGGTAAGTACCTAAACTTCATAAAATTGTTTAATATATATGTAATTCCTTAATTTTTACAAAAGATGAGTCATTCCACTTGATAGATTGTCACTTCTTTTGTACCTTTCCTAAGAACGTTAACCCAACGAAAACAAGAGCAGCAAAACATTTTATCTCAGTAGAATTTTTGGTCGAGAATGCAATTTTATCAGGATCTGTACGAAAAGAATTCGAACTCATTACAAAGCCTAAGTATTTAAGTGAAGTTCTGAAGAAATCACACATATCTAAGTTTATAGCTTACCTAACTAAACCAGCATGGTTTTGAAAATCTAAAGAAACTATTAAAATATCATACAAATATGTATACATGTTGGGTTCATAACGAACACCAAATATAGCATCGACGTGACGTTGTTGAATTTGCGCTGCATTCTTGGGACCAAAAGGTATTGTAACAAATTGAGAAAGACTTCTACCAATAACGGCAATAACACTTTTTTCTTTGGAAGGTTCATCAAGAGGTATTTGCCAAAACTTCCTACGTATATCTGTGGATGAAATGTATTTAGCATTACGTAATAAGAATAGGCTTAATTTTGGCTAAGCAGTGCTGTCCGTACAGTAAGTAAAATTCTTGGAAAAAGTAATTTAAATTCTTTTTGGTATTTGAAATACTGTACTTCAAATACATTTTATTTTATAGTAATTGTACTTGAAATTAAATTACTCCATAAAAAGTTTTTGGTATTTGGTACTTGAATATTATTATTAAATAAAAAAGTAATTGAAGTACTTTTTTGGCACATTTAAGTATGATTCCGAGGAATAGAGGAGATCAGTTTGCATTTGCCACTGCTGTTTAATTATTGATAGAAAGCTATGATCCCTCTTTTCTGCTTGGGAAAATAACCGTTCCACCGCGAATTTACATGTTTCGCAAGGTGGCCAACATCTAAAAGAGGGACGGTCTAGAATGTAACCTATGGTTTGTTATTCGAGAACAAGATAAGCTATACAAAAAGTTTTTTAATTTTATTTTTAGGGTGTGATCTTATATTTTGCACTATCAGTGTGGTAAGAAATAAGTATAATTAATAAATTAGAAACTAGTATAGTTAAAAGGGGTTTTGACTATAAATGCCCCATTAACGTTCGTATTTTTGTAGATATAAAAAAAGTTTCCATAAAAACTTTCTTTAAGTTGTGTATTTTTTTATAATGTAGTTGCAAGTAGTATACGCGCCGTGTAGTTTTTCAGAATTCAACATTAACTTTGGTTTTTTAAATGTAAAACCGTGTATATTATATATCCATCAAATCTCTTTCTGCTGATTATAAAAATTTACCAGGTTTGATAGTTTTACCTTCTTACACCAGAGAAATTTTAGAAAAACCCTGTCATAAGAGGCAATGCGTGTACGAGTGAGAGGGAGAGAAATAGAGGGAGGGAAGTAGAGAGAAATAGGGGAGAAAAAGCGGGGGTGGGAAAGAGAGGCGGAAAACGTTTTACTACATAGTGCAGTCAATGGGAATACATTGTTTCTTATAGCATGCACCAAGGGTATCCAACCTACTATACTTATAATTAGCTACAAGGGACTGAATATGATGATGAAGATAAAAAATAAAAAAGTTCTAGTAAATGAGAAATATTACTTTGGCGGAATGAAACAATTTTTCTAGAAAAAAAAAATTGCACGTGTTTTATTTTGATGAGTATTTTCCGAGTAAAGGCTAGTTAAACTAAGAGTAGCCACAAAATTAGTATTCATTTTAAGGAGCATGCGGTTTACGAATCATTTGCAAGCATACAATATTCTGTTAAAACTGTAAGAGATATTTATTAGCTTCAATGTAATTTTAATACAAAGGGAAATATGTATAGTTGGATTAATCATTCGTATTTTTGTAAAAAAATCGAATTTAAAATGGTAAAATTAAAAGTAGAGTGATCCATTTTCGACAATTTTTTGACGCAAAAGTCGACTCATCTAATATTTTTCCAAAAAATGGCACAATATCGACTTTCATTGATACTTAGTCTATAAAATTTGAAATGTTAAATGGTACTCATTTCTTTTCAACCAGTTGAAAGTTGCCTATACACAGCATAATTTTTCATATATTTCATTTGTTTTTTTTTTCAACACGTTGGTACCACTTCATCTTTCTTTGAACTTGATTAGACGTTGTCGCTGATTTTTCATCTTCTGCGTGCAGTTCCCTCTTAAAACAACTTTTTGACTGACCTTGACATAAGGGGAAAAATTACTCAAAAAGATTTCTCGCTGCTTCGCTAAAAAGTTTAAGTTACCATACAGACACACGTCATTTATATAAGTATTTTTTAGGTATTAGTATTGCTAATAATAGTGACCCCTTAAAATAAGATTGTATAGACTTTATTATTTTTTTTGATGTTTGCGTAATATTACTTTTACAATTTCTGTAGTTGTATTTATTCATGAGTATTAAAAATATTTTAAACTATGTACCTGGTTTCAAGTTACAAAAGTCTTTTTTCATTAATAAGGAATTTTAAAATATTTATGTTGTTTTTATATAACTTCTTTTTAACCTGTTTATTAATTTTTTTCTACTTGTGCACTAACAAACTTTGTGATTTTTAATAATTCAACAAATAAGATTTATTGTGTCCAAATGTTAATTTTTGTGTCATCTACACAAACCGTATATACAATCTTAAACCTAGCAATGCAACGTTGATATTTGTTTTTATTTTACTTAACTCAAGTAGATTATTTAACTATGTCGAAAAGCAAATCGAAGATCGGCTATTGGTTATATTTACATTATATTTTAATAGTGTCAAATAAAATAGAAATTATGTATAAATACAATAAAGTAATTGTTCTCCTGTACCAAAAAAGAGGACTCTTATAAATAAGAATCACAAACCATTTGGACTCAATTTATTGAGTTTTTTGATATTATTGAAACAAATTTAAAAATTAAATAAAATTCATCAATTTAAATGTTTTTGTTGTTTTTCATAAATACTTGAAATACATTTTAGTACTTCAATTACAATTTTTCTTTCAAATACCTGTTAAAGTATTTAAAATACTAAACAAGATACTTGAATTTCTTTACTTGACAAAAATTAAGTACCATTACCAGTTACTTGATACTTCAAATACCTTTAAATTTTGAAAGTACTTATTACTTGGTTCATGTTGATGATTTTGTAAGTATTTGGTACTTGTACCTCAAATACCTTTTGTTAGTACGTGTGACAGTTCTAGCTAACGGATAGCTGTCAGACTTCATGAATGAATACATTAAAGGACATACATCGAAAACAAACTCTCCAGAAGGTTTTTTAGCAAGCCGTACCGGAGAACACCAAGTGCTCTGAGCTGGTTCTAATACACCTTATTCTAACATTGCATCCAATTCTTAGTTAAGAATTTTAGACAAGTAAAGTTACATTGGAAAAGCTCTTTGCTTAAAAGCAGGAGCATCACCCGTATCAATAGTAAGTGTTATTTTATCTGTGCGACCCAATCTGTCTTCGATACTAATTCCTTTAAAGGAAGGCATTACTCTCTGCTTGAGAATGCTGCGCTGGTCATTATCATTAGATCATTTACATAATATAACTGAGAAGAACAAATGCTTATAGAAAAGGAGAATTTTCTAACACATCAGATTGACAATGATTATCTAAATCACTCTGTCCGATGACTTCGATGGTCTTTAAAAATTACTAAAATATTGAATTTTTTCATAATCCAGTTTAAAACAATTGGCAAAAAATTCCGCGGCAGCATTAAATAAGTCATTATCGATCGTCACACCCTTTGCTTGTACAAGTTCTGTAATTTTTTCTAGGAAAGGATAAAGTTTTTTAGAATCTCCAATAAAGTTGATCTATCATTCATGTTCAAGCAAATTTCCTTGAAATTTAAATATATTCATGTTTAATATTTATCTTAGTGAGGAATAAAAAAAATCTGTAAAAATTAATCAAATATAAATAGCTGATTGTTTTTGTTCAGTATCATTAAATTTTGTCAAAATAAACCTGAGTAAGGATTCGAAAATTAGTACTCATGAACCAAGAACTTTTATCAAAATACTGTCATATATCTTATGATACTACTTAAATGTGACCCCACATAAGTGCAATTATAGGAAAATAAATAAAAAATACTAAAGCTACAATATACTTTAAGACTGTATTACTCTATGTAACTATAGCGAAGAGTTACAAATCAAGTATATACTGTTCTGCAGCAATTTGTGTATAATGTATTAAAATCGAATGACTCAACGAGGGTTTTAAAAATTTTTAAACTGAAATAAGACTTATCAACCAGCAAATGTAGCTGTAAATGTTTACCTTCGATTATATAAAACAATAATATTAAAAAGGTTATTAACAATATTCAAAAAGCTAATATTTACAGTTAGTAAAAAATGGGTAAACCAAATTTACCACAAATAATATCAAAATTTAGTATCTTCAGTGTTATTTTAATTATAATATATGGTATTAAGATACCAGAATACTAAAGTAAGTTAAAATCACAATAACAACAATTAAAAGCACTTCACTGTTTTGACCGAAAGATAAAATTGTACTTATGTGCCTGTGTTTTGTTTAAAAAATTAAATGAAAAAATGCAACAAGCCTCACGTTCTAGGCCTGTGCGCTATTTTTACTGTAGCTTTTGTCTGTTGTCAGGTATATCGCAGCTCATCATTTCACAGGCACAGACTAGGTTCGGGGTTTATTTAGTTGCAAATTTTCATACCGTTGTACACCACCTAGTTATGCTCGTTGTGATTTTAATCTGCTTGAAACTAAGAAATACAAGCTAGCAAGAATATGTTAAAAATATTGCACACTTTAAAACTGCAGGAACTACAACTGCAATACTGCAATAAAACACTCAATAGTGAGTGTTTAAATATTAGTGATGATTACGTTATAAATGTTTTAGACTTGTTGTTTAGAAGTTGAAAATACATTGTTCGAATATGTATATATGATTAAGTATGTGCTATAATTTTTATATCAAAATTGAGCTCTCTGGTAAAAATATTTAAATTTTTTTATTCTAAAGTTTTTTTTGATGAGAAAGATTCATGAACCTTGTGAACACTTAATATTAAATGTATTTTTTAGGATCGAAATAAAATGTGTTAGTAAAATCTACATACATAAGGAAATCGTTAGTAATTAATAATAATTAGGAAGAACTGGCTTTAGTGGCTTTCCTGCAATCATCCAGTGAAACTACAAAGAAGCATATTTTTAAAGCTAACAGCACAGGACTACAACTTCAGGATGGTACTAAATCAGCTTATGGGGGAAGAAAGAAGATCTTTACTATAGTTCACTCAATAATCAGTTGAAGAATATATATTTCAAATTGTAATTTAAATATTTTAGAATATTTTAGAATTGAAAAAAAACTTCAATGTAACGTAAAGAATAAAATATTCGTAATAAAATCTTTATACTAAAACCCTAAAAAGACATGAGACATTTGCATATAAAACTTGATTTGTTACCGGCTTACCTCGTTGATGATCAAAATCCGGACATTCTGTTTAAAAATATCTTTTTTTATCTGGGCCAACGGTTGATGAAAATGCAAGAAGTTGCCTCCCACGAGATAATTGAACTGAATGCATTTATAAATACACCATTTTCTTGAATTCAAGTTAGAGAAATTAACCAAGAAAAGGTGGGTTTCAGAGACAAGACTTCGACCGGTAAATGAAAATCAACGGTATATGAAAACCATCGAAAAGTTAAAACGTTACGCGTCGAACAGAATGAAGCTCACGTATTCTTTTACGTAAAAACTAACCTACAAAAACGAAACTTAAAAAGTAACTACACATTTGTGATACAAAAATGGGTAATAATTGTATTAAATATAATCGTTTATATCCTATATATAAAGAAAATATCTAACAAAACACCGAAAAATACAGAAAGAAAAATAAAGTTTGAAGTAAATGGACGGAAACGAATGACGCAATTTGCATTGTGTTCCGGGCTTAAATCCCTTTACCTTTTTTTTTATCAGACGTCATAAAAAGATGATTCCTAACAGTCATCTAAAGTTTAAGCCACAAAAGAGGGCTGACCTGTTTAGGCAATCTAAGGAGGCTGACATCGAGGCTGACCAATTTAAATAATGAATTATTGAAAATGTAGGTTTCGTGTTACACAAAATAATTTAAAAAGTTCTAAAAAAGACATTATTATAAAACCACATTTTTAGTACTTTTTTTATTAGTCTAAAAAGTAAATGTGAAGATATAAATAAATGCTAAGACAAAATAAATGCTACAGTATACTACGAAAGTCTTGTAGGACCAACTGTGACATTTATAAATATTATATAGAAATATTTTTGTAACTTCTCAGAGAGTCGCATGTTGCAGAAATTTGGCAGTTGCATTTGCTACAAATACAATTTTAAAGATACATGGGATAAGAGGTTTAATGTTCTGTGTGGTACATAATACTAAATTAGAGTTATTGTTCTTGCTGGGTAGCTTTCTTAATATGCATTTTTGGACCCATCCTCACAGAACTTTTTTTTAGTTTGATTATAAGAACTATTTCTAGAACGTTCGCTGAGTTATCTAATACTCACTCCCACCACCATCAAAATTAACGCTTATAATTGTTTATTCAAAATTAACTTAATATGAGACCATTTTGTGTTAAAAATAAGAGGAGCTGAAAAAAGTTTCATTAGAATGTTTTCTTCGTACCGACTTTAATTATTTCAAACCCATTTGATTAATTACCCTTAAAGTGAATATTTTAAAACTAAAATAGATCTTGAAAACGGTTTAACTTATTTGTTTCGAATAATAGTACCCTTTTGTATAAAAATAAAGACACAATTTGGCGTTGTAAAGTTATTGCCAAAATGAACCTACACCCCTGTCAAAATTTCCTAAGGTAATTTAAAGAAGTATGCCGGGACACGTACTTAGATGTATGTTGGACATATATTTCTATAAAATCATGTTATATAAATTTAGTAATAATTTGTTCAAGACTTTAAAAAATATGTTCAATTAAAATATTGTGGTTTTTCCAAAAAGGCCATAATAGTTTAGATAATATGTCCTGCGGTATTATCGATTGATATCCGCATATTTTTTGGGATGTGAAACCACTATTTATATTACCACATATTAAAAAAAACACTGATATACTATCGTCCGATTCCAATAATATTCCCTTTTCGCAAGATTTCTCAATAGCTGTAAATTAGGAAATGGACGATAAACCCATCTAAAACTCCACCATTATTTGAGGCAAGCTATAAATTCATTTTATAGAAATGTATTTTATTATATATTTATATATTTATTTATTTATTATTATATTTGTATTAATTTTTTTAAGTCTATAATAAAACATATTCTAATAAAATATTGCAGTTTTTACAAATCGATCTAACATTTTAGATAATATGGCTTGCGATATTATTACTCAGTATTCGAATATTTTTTAGTGTTCGATATTTTAATACCTTTAAGTAATCAAGCCGAACTTCTAAATCATGGCATCCGTTTAGAGAATTCCTAAAATTAATTAGATCAAAGCCGTTTATAAAAAGAGGTTTTTTAAGGTAGCGGTAATTTCTTCCAAACAGACAATAAATGCGCTAATGGAAATAGCTATGCTTGCGTTTAAGATCCTCTAAAAAAACTACTGCATTTAGATGGTGATAACCATCTGAATGAATCTAAGGATTTAATAAAAGCTTATTATTTATAGACGTTATGTACTAACAAACATAAGGCAAGGATGTGGATATTAACAAAACTCGAAGATTAGACGTAAGTTTACGACTTTGAGAGCGTTTAAGCTTGTACATGCATACAGCTAGTCTAATAATAGTAAGGATGAATCATGCACGCTGTACTTATAGTCGGTCGATTTTTCCCTCCCGGCCAACTCGGAATCAATTCAGGATTAAATATATATTTATAAATTCTAAGGTACCTATATTGAAATATTCACTAAAAATTTCTTGTCAATTTAAAATTGATTAAAACGTGAAAATATTTGTGTTCAAGCCTATTAAGTATCAAAGTATCATTAAATGTTTCGTTAGACAATCCCTGGCATCAAATACTTTTGAAAGTATGCTTAAATGCGCCCTTCATTTTTAGGACGCCAAAAGGTAAAACACGATCCGTTAATGACAAGACTTCATTGTCCATGTGTCTGTCAGAGTCAATTACTTATTTATTCTAGGTTTATAAAGTCGCAAACAGCAACCACTTGACCGTATACGTAAATAGTTTTCTGAAACATCATGCAGGCTTATTTAGCGTGATTTTGTTTTTACCATATTTTACCAGTCTCTGCCTATGTCCACTTCATTTTTGATATTAATGTAAAATAAATAGAATTAATAGCTTTTTACACTGATTTTTTAAAATATTGATTATACCGACATTTTGATTGAATAACAAGTTTTTTTACATTAATGTTTAAATATTTTAGGTAAACGCCATTTTGTTTTTTTATTTCCATCTCACACTTAATTCTTGCACAAAATTTAAAATCAATTTAATAAGTAATTTTTTAGGGTGTTTTTTTTTATATTTTATTAGGCCACCATTTTGGATTCGTACCAAAATGTTTCCATTTCATTCCTATGTAACACTTGATTTTTGAGTTAAATTGAATAATTACTTTTATAGTAATATTTTTTTTTACATTTAACCAGGCCGCCATATTGAATGTTTAAGAAAATGTTCTCAGGTGAGGAAATCACCTCTAATTTTCGATCAAAATTTAGAATAAATCGGGTAAGTAGTTTTTTTGCCATGTCGCGAACAGATAGCCCGCTAGACATACTGATGGATTTAAAAAAAAAACATATTTTTTGGTATCTAGGCTCCATACAACGTGAAAATCTATAAAATACTTAAAGGGTTACTTTTCACGGTTACAAATATTACCACAATTTTATCAGTTCACCCCTCTATCACACTCAATTCTTGCACAAAATTTGTAATAATTCTAATAAATAGATTTTTTTAAGGTTTTTAATTGTTTTATTACGCCGCCATTTTGTCTCACCAACTTGGATTCGTACAAAAATTTTACCAGCTTATATCTACGTAATGTTACCAAATTTGAGATAAATTGGATAAGCAATTTTTGAGTATTTTTTTTTAACATTTCATTCGGCCGCCGTTTTCTTCCACCTTACTAGTTTTTCACCAAAATATTAACAGTTGATTCCCCAATGACCCTTGCCCTTAATTTTTGACTAGCATTTTAAGTCGATTCGATTAGTAGCTTTTTAGCCATGCCACGAAAAGAGCGACAGACAGACAGACCGACGAAATTGAGATTTTTTTACGATTCAAAAGTTCCCTTTTTTGTAATTAGCCTACAATGTTTAATGTTTTAACTGTTCTCAAGTTATCGTGCATGCAATATAGAAAACTAATAATTCGTAATTTGCACCGATTTTCAGTCGAATCTCCACAAATGACAAAATTCTTACGTCATGTTAGCTCCACAATTTTGATTTTTAAATGTTGACTAAAATTCATAGTCTGTACTCTTAAAAACCCACATAACAATTTTAGGTAAAATCGGCTTAATCCAATCATACAATTTACTGGTTTATTTCCTATGCGCCCTCTATTACAGTACATATTTTTGGATAGTTGGTTGCATAACTTTTTGTCATTCTTTATTGTTTTATTATAGATACAATTTTTTATATCAAATAAAAAAAGACCTAACCAAGGGTTTTGGAATGTATTAACGATTGACACTCGCCAACTCAAAACATTACGGAATCTGGTCCGTATCGAAAAGATTCCCATCCGGTCGGTGTAAACTTTGCCACTGCATTGTGAAATCTCTGTAAACTCGTGTAATAACGATTTGATGTATACAAGGAGAGCAAACACAGGTCAGTGTTTGGTAAAAAACTGACGTGGTGGTTATTTTTATAAGGAAAGTGTCCCTCAACCGGAGCTGAAATAGTTACTGAAAAAATGTATCTGGATACAAGGCACAAGTTACTTTTTTAAAAGTATCTTAAATACTTTCAGAGAGATATATTTAATAAAAGTTACATTTTAAAAGTAACCAGTTACTCTAGAAACTTTGTTTTACTTCCCTCGTAAAAGGGAAGTATTGTAATCGTAAAAAAACCACCCTCCGATATTTTTTCAGAACTTTACATTTCAGGGTCCCTATATGCTGAAAAACATGTTTTCTGAATTACGTCGGTCTGTCTGTCTGTTCACGGCATAGCTAAAAACTACTACCCGATTTACTCGAAATTTTGGTCATAAAATTAAGGGTTGTATGCGGATGACCTGGTAACATTTTGGTAAAAATCCAATATCGCCTTGTCAATTGCTAAAAAATTATTACTAAAAAACTACTTGTCCAATTTATCTCAAATTTTACCCAAAAGTCAAGTATTATGAAAAAATCAACTGATAAAATTTTGGTACGAATCCAAGATGGCGGAAAAGAATGGCGGCTTAGTAAATTATTTGAAAATGCAGCCTGAAAAACTACTTAAGGGCCTGATGTCAAATTGGGTACCATAAATAATTGTGTGTGAACTAGTAAAACTGTGGTACTAATTCAAGATGGCGTCTAAATAAAATATTTGTAATCGTGAAAAAATCGCACTCTCAGGTTTTACATATCTTTACGTATTAGCGTCCCTAGATGCCTAAATGTATGTTTTATCAAATCCGTCGGTCCGTCTGTCACTTTGTCTGTTTGTCAGTTCAAGACATACAACAAAATGGCGGCCTAGTGAAATTTTGAAAAATTAATACTAAAAAATTAATTATCCAATTTACCTCAAATTTTGCACAAAAATCAAGTGTTATATAGGAATGAACTGGTAACATTTTGGTATGAATTTAAGATAAAAAAACAAAATGGCGGCCTTTTAAAATAATTTAAAAATCAGCCTGAAAACACTACTTAGATTAATTTCAAGTGATGTGCAAGCATTAAATGTGATGTGAAGATAAGCTGGTAAAGTTGTTGTACGAAATCAAGATAGCGGAATTAAACGGCGGCCAAATAAATTTTTTAAAAAATCACCGTAAAGAACTCTTATTCATTTGACATTAAATTTTGCAGAAAAATTAAAGGTGATATAGGGATAAACTGGTACGAATTCAACATGAAGTAACAAAATGGCGGTTTGTGTTATTATAAAAATTACTTATTGAATTTATTTTAAATTATGCTCAACAATCAAGTGTGGCATACGTAGTATATGATCTAATAAAATGGCGACGAATACAAATGTTTTTAAGATCAGTATATATGTGTTACTAAATGACTATGTACTGAACTAAACTGGGTCACACTTCACTATTCCTAATAAAAGTAAAGATTCATACCAAGGGAAGTTTGGGGTATAGGAAATTTACAGATTTTTTTGGGTTTAATATAGATATTGGTATTATACCTAGCTATATTAACTACGTTATTAGGTACTTACCAGATATCGATAATAGGATGTATAATAATTTAACAACAGAGTATTTACCAAAACATCAAATGCCTATTAAGGCAAATAAATTAATGATCATCAAAATATACCGCTGAAGCTGCTAGTATATTATACTAAAATGCACGTAACAAAAATAAACATTAAAACTCGTAAAATAAATGCAAACTCCTATGATATAAGCTAAATATTATATTTGGTTCCAGAGGCGGTGGGCCAAAAAATAATGTGAAAAATGAAAAAAAGTAAACCCTATTTTGTCTAATGATAGTTATATGTAATAATACCATACATATGACAAAATAAAAGTTAAGATGACTGTACGTCGAGCAAATTAACTCACACATAGCATACCTGGCAATATGCCAGTGAATAAAAACTGTAATTAAAGACGCGCATCAGTCAGTTTAAAGTGGCTGCTATAGCGATAGTCTTGGTGTTACGTAAAAAGTGATTAGAAACTTTTTTGATCAGATTTTTATGATCTTTTACTTTGTATATTAATGTATAACATATTTATCGTAAAACAAAGAGAAAAGAAACTATTGTACCAAAATCAACTTCTTGTAAATTATTTTCACATTCAGGGGGGCGTGCTTTCATCAGTAGTATATTTAATATGCTTTTGCTGAACCCAAATTTAATTATTAAATAATTGTTACGCCTGGACTATTAACTTTTAAGAAATGTTTGATAATAGTACTAAATTCTCAAAATTGCAGTCTTAAAGACCGGTTCTTCTTGACAAGTCTATAAATGTTGCAAAAGAAAAAATATCCTATAAGCGAGGTGAAGATGGCAGGGGCTAAGGGGGCAAATGTCCTTAACTCCAGTAAAATGTTTGAAAGTAAAAAATAATTTGTAAAGCGTTGCCACAATTATATAAGTGTGAACTTTTTTTAATTATAGTTGCTAACTTTCATGAGGATATTAAGGATATATTGTGTTAACAAACAGAAAGCCATGGCCTTTTTATGTAAATGCTGACCCCCCCCAGGAAAACATTCTAAATACGCTACTGCTGAGAAGTATGAAATGGCCAAGTCTCCATCGTTGCTTTGAAAGTACTGCAATATTTCTAGTTATTATATTTCTATTATATATGTAGATATAGATAGAATAGTTGCCATGTTTTTATGTGATTTATGTTGAAGTTGACTAGACTGACAAATATATAACTGAGATACTCTTTTGTAACTAGAGTTACTTTCTGTAACGAAAGTAACCGTTACAAGATGTTCATAGTTAAAAAAGTAACTAAATTACTTCAAAGTAACTGAAGTAACCTAGTTAATTTAATATAACTTAGACAATTAATAGTCTCAGCTTGGCTCTCAACAAGTCCTTACCATTGCACAAAAATGCGCAACGGACGAAGTTCTTGTTATCCTTAGTTTGTCTGTTAAAAAGAGTTTTGGCCTGATGGGAAATTCGATGTACATTATTCATGAATATGATGCCAAGATAGTTTGTGTTTGATCAGTAAGGGTTATTTTAGATAAACTTCTGGATTTTAACAATACTTTTACTACCTAGAAATGTACAATTCTAGAAAAGAAAGTCGTGCAATGTACTATCAATCATAGGTGTCATTCAATTACTGGTCCAACTAGTAGGTACTGACAGAATACTGCTTTTTGGGGGAAGTGATAGGATGTCCATTTACGATAAGCGGAGTCAGTAAGGACTGTTGGTAAACTTTTCAATAAACAACAGTAGTAGCAATACTGTGTACGTCTTAAATCCTCCATCTTCCGGAGGAGGTAGACTACGTCTGTTATGCTTTTTTTGACCCGAACAAAACACAACAAGACTCAAATCGATCTAACTCAACATCCCGTTGACGTCATATTACATATACCTTGACGATGTAATATTCTCAAATTATAAATTCCTTGTAACCTAACTAGACCCAGCACTGTCATAAAAGCAGGTTGATTTACAATAAATCAGGGGCGTGCGGTGAAATTTTAAGAAAGGGCAGCAATTTTTAGAAACTTACCTATTTGTAATGTAATTCGATTCTTCGATCATTTTTTTCAAATTCGTCAATGAGGTCATCATAAAAACGTCGATGCTCCGACATATTTTGGAAAAGTTTATTTTCAATGAACAACAGCAATGTATGCGAAAGTCTCTCCTGCCCCGTTGAATTTCTCAAGAAATTTTTTATACGTTTAAGTGTCGAAAAATTGCGTTCTACTAAAAAATTGCATTAGTTCCTTAGCGTTATTTTTTGCGCTGTCATCAGTTTCGTAAATCACTTTTAGTTGAGATCGCAGTAACACTCGGTCGAAGAACTGGCCATAATGAAGAAGAAGAGATTTAAACGCATCTTCTGGAAAAGTTTTTTCTTTAAATGCATTAAAATTGCAGAGCTCGAGGAATTTAAAATCATTTAAACCGTTAAATCTATAGTTTATTTGTTGCTGAATTTGATCGATTATTTCATAAAAGAGGCGTCTGTATGATGTTTGAACATCTCCAACCTGGTCTGTTCGAAGACGCTTGGCTAGTGGCTCTACATTTAACCTCATCGTTTTCTCCTAAAATAGGTCAAAGTCTTCTCTTTTTTGGCTTAACGTGGACTTAAATTCATCCACTTTTTTAGGCAAAAAGCAATATCATTTGTTTTAGTTTGTAATATATTAAAAACATTGTCCGAGAATGGAAATATTTTTGAAAATATGTTGCGCGACGTACGTATCACACAACACACGGATAGCCGTTCAAACAAAGAACCTACTCCAACGATAACTTCCGTCCCCACTTAAAGCACGCCACTAAAATGCAAAAATTGCAAACAGCCGGTGGAAAGTTCAATAACCTCTGGCTCGATTCACAGGAAATCAAGCCTACCGGACTTGGCTGCAGAGAAGCTAGCGGCCCGCATAGGTTCTATTCGATATTCTATTGTGGCTGGGTCGGAGTCAAGGCCGTATTTATTATGGGCTTGATAATTAAGATAATATTTTAGCATTTTTAATATAGACAAAATTAATGGTTTCCTATTTCAAAAATTGCATTTTAGAAGATGTTTTGAAATTTTTTCTGGGAAGCACTGCTTCCCTTGTTTCCATGGACTGCACGCCCCTGCAATAAATCGTAGATTTACAGTCACCTAAGTAAAGCAGCTTTTAAAAATAATTAAAAACCCCCACTTTGTATTATGCCATTCTATGTATTTGCAGGTAAATACATACCACACAAAAATTTCAAACTAACAAAAGGTATAATAAGTACACTGTCACTATTAATATTCATTTTATCGCTAACCTAAAATCAGATAAATAGATTCGGACAGTCGTTAAACACCCAAACCTAAATAAGGCTCAACCGCTAGCTTTTTCTTTAAATTGACCAGATTTAACAGTAAAACTTGTTAAAAATTACATTGATGTGTCAAGAAATAATGTCATAACGAGAATTGAATGATGTAATATTTCTTATTATCTATTTCTAATAAATACGAACCATATAATTCCATCATGTTAATTCCTAGGTGTTGAAACTCATTGAAGAAATAGATCTTAAAAACTTCTTCAAAATGCATTTGAAGTAGTATTGCTAAAAGCTAAAAATACATCTGACCCAGTTCAAGACGGAATTTATAAAAATTCAGAAACTGAATTTTTTTAAATTCCTGTCTGTTTTTTAAACAATATTTTTGAAAGCCGTTGACGAAAGGGTCGTCTTAAAATCATTTAGTTGAGGAATTAATATGAAAAATATCACTGAATTTTTGCCATTGTACCAGTTTAAAGACGGAATTTTAAAAAAATCGAAAATTTGCTTTAAGATAATTATTTCTAAACTCTTAATGAAGAAATCATTCACGTTAGTACAACACACATTTTTGCCCTATTAAGGGTGGAATTCTGAAAAATCCGCACATCGGTTTTTCTATTATTTTTATTATACGCCATTGACCAAAGAATCTCACGTCTATATAAAAAAACGGTCCATGCCAAATATAATTTTTTTTCTAAAGATTTCATAGGTAGAGGGTTTTTATATATTATATATGTGTTTATAGATACACCAAACAATAAATATTTTTTTAACTTTTATTCGGGAAGAATAACAAACGAACTAACAAAATATCTGTTGATAAACCTACTTTTAAAGACTGAACAACTTTTAAAATATAAAATTAATTTAACAAAAGACAAAATTATTTATTTCACAAATATTATGAATCATAATTTTATCCTAATTTCGTCTCCCCACCAATCGGCTGCCTTTATGTACGCACAGTGTACATACCCGTAAGAACGGCCTTGACTTTCATGTTAATTTTAATATGAGTAGGTGGTGAAAGATTATTTTTTAATAGTTTAATAATTTTCGGTTTAAGACCTTCCAAGTTGTATTGTTTTATTTATTATTATATAATTTAATCTGTAAGTAGATTTTTTTCTGGAAAATGGCCATAAGAAACAATATAGAGATGTTCTTCTTCTTCTTTTAGCAGCCCTTGGTAGTCCACTTCTGGACATAGCCCTCTCCTAGCTTTTTCCATGACTTTTTATCTCTAGCTTACTTCCCGCTTTGTTCTTGATGTCATCGATCCACCGTGTTTGAGGTCGGTCTACCAACACTCCGTTTATGTGGGCGGGGTCGCCACTGTATTATTTGCTTTGGCTATCGATAGTTGGATTGTCTCGCTACATGTCCGGCCCAGCTCCCTTATTGTTTCGCTATTCGGATTATGACTTCTTCAACCTTAGATCTTCGTCTGATTTCCTCATTTGTGACATGATCTCTCTGACAGGCTTACTCCCAGCATAATACGCTCTATGGCCCTCTGGGTTGTTCTGAGGTGGTTAGCCGATTTAATTGTAAGCGATATGTCATCACGGGAAGTACATGTGTCAAACACCATTCTTTTTAGGTTGATTGGGATGTTTCTATCTTTAAAGACATTTGATAGTTTTCCCGTGGCAGCACATGTTAATCGAACACGTCTTCTAACCCCGGCTGTTTAATTTTCTACGATTTTATTCTCCAATCGTATGATCTGATTCTCCGGTGACATGACTTTTGTTCTGCTCAAATTCGTTGTAGTCCAATTTTTGCGGATTTTATTTTTAGTTTTTCTAACATGTCCTGAACTCGCTGATATTTTGGCTGATAAGTACAATATCAGCCGCAAAACTTTCTATATATACTTAAGTAGATTTCTATATTTTGAATCAATCCTTGCATTATTCATGGCCTTAAAAATGGCCTACAATTCTACAAAGTCGAAAGCCTTGTTGTAGTCAACGAACGCCAGGTTTAATGGTTCGTTATACACAGTGCGTGTTTCTATTAAAGAGCGTATAGATTGAATATGTTCAACCATGCTGTAACATTTTCGAAAGCCTGCCTATTCGGGTGGTTGATAGTTGTCTAGTTTGTTGGTCAACCTATTCGTTATTATTTTCGTTAATAATTTTATGGGTGGGGGAGAAGGCTTATTGGGCGGCAGTTCTCGATTTTGAGTATGTCTCCTTTCTTGTACAGTATTACCACCTGGGCATTTTTCCACGTTTCCGGTATTTTGCTCTCTAAAATGCATTTATTAGGAAGAATGTTTATAGATTCTAAGGTAGCAATTCCTCCTAGTTTTATTTCCGTTGCAATGCCATCTTCTCCTGGCGCTCTACCGTTTTTCATTTGGGAGAGTGCTAATTCCAGTTCTTGAACTGTAATTTCAGGGAGTTCTTCAAAGCCAACGTTTATGAAGTTTTTAATAGTTGTATTACTGAGTTCTGGGTTTTCTTGTTTGTATAATGTACGATAAAATTCTTCAACAATTTGACTCATTTCATTTTTGTCTTCCTTGATAATTCCGTTCAAGTCGTTTAAGCGGTGGGTCGTCCAGCTCTATTAGCCTTTTAAACATTTTTAAATTTTTGTTGGCTTCTATTGTTGTTTTTATTATCCGTCTGTTATAGTTTCTTAAGTCCTGCCTAACACTTTTTTTAATTGTTTTGCTTATTTCTGTATGCTCCGGTGTTCCCTTATCTACTTTTCTACGTTCCTACCTGAGTTTTTTGAGTTTGGTCCTATTTTTGTATTTACGTTTTGGGTTGTGGTATATATCTTTTTAGTTGTTGTGATGATATCGGTTCTAATTTTGATTTCTATTGATATCCATGTTGATCAGGTTTCCTCTGTTGGATAGCTTTTTATTAATTTATAGTTGATATGTTTCCACATTTTGTGTTAGCACTTCTGCTGTAGGGAAGCGTGGTTTTTTAATAAGTTTGTTGGGTTCCATTTTGGCACATATCTCCACTGTGGCCCTTAGCAGTCTATGGTCTCTACCTGTGTCGAAATGATTCAAGATTGCCACATTCTTTACTATATATTTACGACTTGACAAAATATAGTCTATTTCATTTCTAACGGATCCACCAAGACTTCTCCAAGTCCACCAAACAGGTATCCATACAATACAATTTTTCGGTGTCAAGATAGTTAATTAGATTTTCTCCGCATTTATTGGTTAAGCCGAGTACAAAATTTCCTGTTTATCATAGACATAGACATAGATGGGGAGCTCGACAAGGGCAGTACTTAGGCTCACTGGGGCCCATTGTGCTATCGCCCCAAGTAAGCGTGTCAGGCCAAAAACCCACTCTTTTTTAGAAAGGACCCTTTCAGATCGCGCACGTCCCACAAGCTCAGGTTCCACGTAGGTGTCACCCAAGCAAAGCAGTCTGGCGTTGACTAAAGCATCACATCGACAGACTAGATGATCGGTAGTTTCATCTATGCCCTGATGGCCAGGCACCCAAATGAGGCTAACCCTATTGGACTCACACAGCCTCTCTAGGGCTCTCCTGCATTGAAGTGTTAGCAGCAAATTGACCCTGTTCGAGGACAGAGCTTCAATCGCGGCTTGACTATCACAGCATATATAGATATGCTTGTCGTGATATCCTCTGGAAAGGTTTTCCTGTACGCAGTCCAAGATTGCCGTAATCTTAGCCTGATATACAATCGCATACCGTCCAAGAGCAAGACTAACTCTTGCCCTGGGACTCTCCCCATAGATTCCCGCCCCAGATCCCTCCTTCATTAAAGAGCCATCTGTAAACCAGACAAGGCCCTCCGGTTAGAGGAAGGACGGTGAGGAATCCCTTCATTGTTCTCTCTCAGGAACAATTACACAAAACCTTTTAGAGGCAATTGAGACCGGAATAATGGCATCTCTCCTTGCTAGGAGAGGGTCTGATCTGATCAGTTCAGTCCAAACTCGCGTATGCCCAAAATTCCAGTCTCTGTGTATCCAACGACCCCAGTCGTTTAAACCAACAGAAGCCTTCCGAGCCTCTTCCTCTCAATATCTTTCCCAAAGAGGGTAAGCCTCTCAAGGCCCACTTTCCTCTTGGGGGTAAATGGTACCATTTCGGTCTTATTCGAATTAACAGATAGACCGTGTTTTTGGCATCACTTTTCCACTATGGCCAAAGCCCTCTGCATGAGCCTTATAATGGTATTTGGGAACTTGCCTATTACTAGAATGGCAAGATCATCAGCGTAGCCTTAAACATAAACTCTGCTCTGGTTGAGAGTATGAAGCAGCCCATCCACAAACAGACACTACAAGAGCGGAGAAAGAACTCCGCCCTGCGGACAGTCTTTGACCACGGACGAGCATACTGTTACGCTTCCAAGATAAGATCTTATTATTCTAATTTCAAGCATGACGCGAACCCACCTAATTACAGCCCTATCCACGCCAAAACTCTCAGCAGCCTCACTAATGGAGTCAAAGGTGGTGTTGTTAAATGCACCCTCGATATCCAAGAACACACCCAGAGCCATCTCCTTGGAGTAGACCCCCACCTCCAGTCCACTGACTAGACTATGAAGCGCCGTCTCCGTCGACATGGCCGTCCTGTGAGCGTGCTGGAATGGGTGCATAGGATTTCTACCCAGTGCACCACTTCTTATATAGGCATCCACGATCTTCTCCATGGTTTTCAAAAGAAAAGAGGATAGACTGTTGGCTTAAAGTCCCGTTTCGTAGCAATTACGACCCGGTTTAGGAATAAACACTACCCGAACCCTCCGCCATCGTTTGGGAATATATCCCAAATCCAGGCAGACCCGAAAAAGGAGCAAAAATCAGTGGTTCTTGAACCTTCTGAAGAAGCGCCGGGAATGTTCCATCTGGTCCCGCACTCTTAAATGGGCAACACAAAGATATTGCCCACTTAATAATGTCTACTGTAACGACCTTAGCGGCCGTTTTCCAGTCAACCGGGCCTGCCCCTACTTAAAGAGCCTGCCCAGTAACCTCATCGTTAGATTCCGGACGAGAGCCTGGAAATGAGTTTCCAGGAGCATTCCTAGAGCCTCCTCTGCGGTGGTGGTATATCCACCGGTCGGAAGCCTTAGAGCCCCCACGCTCTGTCCTCGACCTTTTGAGAGAATCTTTTGAAGTCTAGCGACTTCCGGAAGACCTTTTAAGCTTTCGCACTAGGTCCTCCAAGATCCTCTCTTGGAACTGCGTATCAGTTCTTTGTACCTACGTTGAGAATTCCTATGTTCTTCCCAGTCAGCAGGTAATTTTGATCGCATGGCCCTGTTAAAGAGCCTGCATGTATCTTTACGAGCCTTTTTAAGATCCAAGTTCCACCAACGTGTTTTCTTGGTACCTCGATAGGTCTGCAATGCACAATTCTCCTCATAGGAGTTTATTATGGCTTCCTGTATAGAGTTGGCCTCGTTTTCCACTTGCCTTACGCTACAGCATGGCATTAGTGGCATATCTAACCGCACCTTAGGCGACTCCACATAGTGAGTTCAGTTGGCTCTCCTCGGCTTTCGAAAACTACTGAGCTCCATGTCGTGCTCAAGGTTTAGCTTAAAGAGGATGTGTCTGTGATCTGATAAAGATGGCTCATCAGACACCCTTCATTCCCTAACAACCCCCGATTTAGAATTTCTCAATCAGTTGTACTGAGGTACTCTAAAAGACTTGCGCCCTTCGAGTTGGTGTCAGTGCTGCCCCACACGTTATGTGCGTTGGCGTCACATCCAACAACAAGAGGAAGCCCGTTGTTCCGACAGTATCCTATTAAGTCAATGTGTTCCCTGGTAGGTGGGTCCTCTCTTAAGTCATAGGGAAGATAGGCTGAGTATCCTACAATGAGTTTTCGATGCCCTGCCTTATCCTTAAGAATCAGTTTCAGAGCCATTAGGTCCCTGGAACAAAAGTCCAGTAGTGATAAGAACTCAATACATCTGTCAACGTAGATGCATGTTTTTGGGTTCAGGTCGATGTCCCTTTTATAATGTAGAGAACTTTCCATCTGCCCAAGACCTGGCACATGCCCCTTGTAAACCCAAAGTTCCTGTAGGAGGTATATGTGTGTTTGCCCCACAGCTATGTGACGGCCTATTAATGAGGTCGCCCCTCCGCTGTGCTTCAAGTTACTCTGTAGGAAGAGCACACCTTTGCCCATTGGAACGAGCTAAGGGTGATCCTCTGTCATCCGGGAACTAGTCTATCTGAGACAGAAGCTCGGCAACCTCAGCTTCAGACTCGGGGTCCAACCGCTTAGCTGGGTTTGACGGAGAGATAGGTCTCCCCGCTGTTCCGACTTTGGTGTCGGTGGAGTTTTCAGTTGACGTTGGAGCCTTTACCTTCGTCTCAAAAGTGACGTGGGAGACCCCCGCATACGCCTTAAACTTTTGACGTGACAAGGCCTCAAAGGAAGCCTCACCAATGCCAAAAACAAGGATGAGTTTCTGTTTCCCCTCCTTGCGATAGTACGTTCTCTAGAGATTAGTTCTTAGTCCTAAGTTCTGTCTCTGAAGACGTTTTAAAGTCACTTCCGTACTCTCCGGTGGTCCATGGACAACGGCCACAACTTTTATTGTCATGGGAACGGGTTTCTGAATTCTCAGAGATGCATTATCCCATGGCTTAATGATTGGAATCCCCTACAACCAGTTCAGGGACCACTGATTTTCACAGTGTACCACAATGGCTCCCTGTTCCATCAGCCGGAAACCCCTGAATCTGGGGAAGCGCATCTCCACCATGCCGTCTACGACGGTATTAAGAGATGCCAAGACAGCTCCATATTGAGTCTCCGAGATAACCACATCCGGATATACCTCCGGTATAATGGTCACCCTGAGACCTGCCGCTGCCGCCTGCCCGTATATGAGAGTGCCCGTTTTTTTGGGCCTCTTCTCAGGATGCTTGCTTTTCTCTGTCCCTGGGTGCTCTCTTCAGACCTGTGACGTTTAATCCCCCCCCTGAGCCTGAGTGCTAGGCCCTGGTTTGACTGCGCCCTGGCCCGAGGTGATACCTTCGAGCTTGAGCCGTCTAGCCCTGACCTTTTGAGCACCAGACCTGTTCTTTTTCTTAGAACCGCCCGGTGTGTTGCCAGTCCCCTTCATGGAGCCTTGTTGAGTCGTCTCCTTTTGCAAGGAGCCAGCTCTACTAGTCCCCTCTTGGGAGACCGGTTTCATAGACCCTTCTTCTGAAGGGCCCTTAAAGGGTTTGCTGCTATTTTTTTTCATACAGTTCCCACGAGTAGCTTGGAAAGGTGGTCCACCCCAGCAGAGCCGGCTTACTGAGGTAAGGCTATGTACTCTGGGAGGTCGCCTGGTATACCAGAGGCTCCGTTCACGACACCCGGTTTGGGCTCGGGTGTCATGCAGCCCTTAGCACGGAAGCGCACACCGTGGCTTGAGCCCTGTGTCCCTCTTAGCTTCAGAGCTCCAGTCTAGGCCACCCATCGATAAGACCTCACGGTCGTAGCCATGGAGTCGTCCCAATGAAAGGCCCCTGGAGTCTCTTACTGAGCCTCACCACGCTGGGAGATTCCTGTTTATCAGCTTCTGTCTTTCGAAAGCATTAAAATCCCCTATAACTAGTTGGTAATGTGTTTTTTCTAATGATCGTGCTCGTGAAATGTCTTCATACAGTTTCTCTATCTCTTCTTCTGACGATGAACTTGTTGGTGTATATACTTGGATAAATTGTATATTGATATCTTCAAAAGTATATACATAACTCTGAGTGATATCGTTTTCATTTTAGTCACTAGATGTTTTATGTTCATATGTATCATTACTGCTATTTCACAGAGGTGCGCCTCTGTTGCTTTGTTGTTTTGGTACAAGAGATGCCCTGTTTTAAGTGTGGTGCGTCTTTCGCCTTTCAGTCTAGTTTCACATAAACCTAAGTATTATTTATTTATTATACTATTAATTATATTATTTTTAATATTAGTAATATTATTACTATTTTTTTTAAATATTATTACTTTATTAATAATTTTATGATTCTTTTTAATATTACTAAATAAAATACGTTTTGATTCAAAATTAAATGTTTTAGTCTGCATTTAATTGTTTGGAAATTAATCTTAACCATTTATCCTTTATTATCTTTTCGGTATTAAATTATCTTCTATCATTTTTAGAATAATTTGTTCAACTTCATTCAAATATTTGTTTTTTTAATTTCAAGCAGGCTGCAGTCCGCCTAAGATTTAACACTTTTGTATGGACACGACATGTCAGGCCACTTTTAGTGAAACCTTCTTATCACTCCTAAGTATGAAGTATCTTCCCCTAAATCATAACACTGTATCGAATTTTGGAATTAATCGAAATCGAATTAATTGGATTTAATATTTGAAAAAATGTCAGTTTCCCGTTTTTATTTTTTAAATTATTTATTTTTTTACGCCCTGTATACTAGGTATATTGAACAAAAAATATTTTTAAAAATGTTTTTAATATATTCGTCATATAATTTAAAAAAGTGAGTTTCCTAGTGACAAAAATATTCCCAGTTTCTATCTCTATATTCAAAAACTATAACCCCAATCTGCAAATACAGTACAGTAAAAGTAACAAATACTGTTTATTATAAAAAAATAAGTTATACAAAATCTGCATACTGAAAAAAACGTAAATACAAGAGTAATGTTGAAGAAATTTATTGGTACTAAGCCAATGTGCTTGTTGATAGACTAAGACTGCGCTGGAGTTCTAAACTAGCAGGTAATACGGGCCATGATAATGGAATACTAGCTATAATCAGAGAACTACGTGAGGATGAGATTATTTACTGATGAATGGATATATAAAATACTTATACAATACAAGCATATTTTGGTGTATTACCAGAATGTCATGAATGTACACCTCTACAATCGACAATTTTGGATCTTGTAAAAATACAAGGTCAGGATGATGTTACTTGGGGTTATGTAAATAACAAAATCAGAATAAATACAGCAATTCTGAAAGAGGACTAAAGTTCTATAAAAAAGTTGATATGGATGATGTGTATGTATTGAAAACTAAGATAAAGAAAATAAATAAATACATTTCGAAGCATGATGTGAAACTGCAAAACTTTGAAACAAATATCCATGCGGAATTACAAATTTTTCCGATAAAATATTTACCTCCAGTGCCCCTTTTACGAAAATATCAGATATAGATAAACTTAAGACGTATAGTGTTGATATCTTATGAGCCACCATTGCTACACAATAAAATTGTGTCTTTAGAGAAAAAGCAGATTGCTGATGGGCTTCATAAACCAGCTAGGAGAAACTTTAAAATAAAGAGGCCTATTATTCGGGGTCTTGGTGATTTATGGCAGATTGACTTAGCACTTAGGAGAATTATGCAAAACTGAATACTGATATTCCATATATTGACTGTTATTTCAAAATTTGTTTTGGCAAAACCACTGACGGTTTGGAAGTTAGCAAATTTATGAGATCAGTTCTTAAATATGCAGGATATTCGCTTAAAAAACTGCAGTCAAATCAAGTGGACGAAAATATATACCATAATTTAAAAAAATAATGAAAGAGTTTAAAATTAAGTGGAAAGTATGCATGGTATAAGATTTTAATTAAAGTAACAAATATATATATATATAGATATATATATATATATATATATATATATATATATATATATATATATAATACTAAGCATAAAACTATTGGTATGAAACTTAATCAAATAACTCGAAAAACTAACTTGAACGCTTTTAACATCCAAAAATGAGTTCGGCTAAAGTAAAATATAAAGTTGGCGATATCGTAAAAATACGTAGATATAAGAACGTATTTAGAAAAGGTTATGCAATGAACTGGTCTCCGGAGCTATTTAAAATCGATTAAGTTAATATAACAAACCCAGTTACCTATCTTTTTAAAGACTTTGATGATTCACCTATTAAAGAATGCTTTTGTGAAACATAGTTACAGAAAACACGCCACCTCAATATATATTTAGTTAAAAACATTTAACTGAAAAAAAATTGCTAAATTTTCTTTACCCGGAACTTCTCTCGTTATAAATATTTTATTTTATTAGGAATAGCGAAGTGTGACACTATTTAGTTCAATACATAGTTATTTAGGAGCACACATATATCGTCTTTTCAAACATTTTTATTGGACACCATCTTGTTCCAACATATTTGATTTCTACCAATATTTTACCAGTCTCTACCTATGACACACTTGATTTTGGACATAATTTAAAATCAATTTAAGAAGTAGTTTTTACATCGACACACATCGCGATTTTGTTACGTCATGTTGATCGTACCAGTTTATCCTTATATCATATTGAATAAGAAGATTTTTGTACGTTAAATTTTAACATATTTTATTTAGCATTTTGTTCCGCTATCTTGAATTGGTAACACAAGTTTACCAGTTTATCTCTATATCACACTTAATGCTTGTACAAAATTTGAAATTAATCTAATAAGTAGTTTTTTGAGACTGATTTTTTAAATATTTTATTAGGCGGTCATTTTGTTTGCATCTTATATTCCTACGAAAATGTTACCAGTTCATTCTTATGTAACACTTGATTTTGGTGCAAAATTTCAGATAAATTGGATAATCAGTATTTTTAATAATAATTCTTTTAATTTTCCCTAGGCCGCCATCTTGTTCCGGCATATTGGATTTTAACCAGAAAAAATATTACTAGGTCATTCCCAGATGACCATTAATTTTTGACTAAAGTTAGTTTTTAAGTTATGCTGCGAAGTGACAGGCAGACAGACAAACCGAGTGTCGATAAAACGTAAAAATGTGTAAAATCTGAGAGGGTGAGTTTTTTCAGATTACAAAAAATTTATTTGGCCGCCATCTTGTTCCACCATCTTGAATTAGGACCACAGTTTTACTAGTTCATCTCTATACTACAATTAATTATAGCACACAATCTGGAATCAGTTCATTAAGTAGTTTTTTTAGGCTGAATTTTTTAACATTTTATTACGCCGCCATTTTGTTCCGCCATCTTGGATTCACAGCAAAATTTTACCAGTTGATTCCTACATAATACTTGATTTTTGAGCAAAATTTGAGATAAATTGTATGTTTAGTTTTTTTGGTATCTAAATTTTGTTAACGTTTCACTAAGCCGCCATCTTGGTCCAGCATACTGGATTTTTATCAAAATTTTAGCAGGTTATTCCCATATGAGCCATAACTTTTGACTGAAATTCAAGTCAATCAATGAGTAGTTTTTAAGCTATGTCTCGAACTAACAGACACACAGACAAACCGACAGACGGACCGACGGAATTGATAATATATATCATTTTTTTGGCATCTAGGGACGCTATAACGCGAAGATATATAAAACCTGAGAGGGTAATTTGTTGCAGATTTCAAAAATTTTTTTTGGTCGCATTCTGTTCGGCCATCTTGAATTGGTACTACAGTTTTACTAGTTCATCTCTATAGTACAATTAGTTATGGCACATAATTTGAAATCAGTTCATTAAGTAGCTTTTACAGACTAGATTTTTTAATATTATATTATGCCGCCATTTTGGATTCGTACCAACATTTTACCAGTTAATTCCTACAAAATAGTTGATTTTTGTGCAAAATTTGACATAAACTAGGATAAGCACTTTCTTAGTAATAATATTTTTAGCATTTCGCTAGGTCGTCATTTTGTTTTGCCATACTGGATTTTTAACAGAATGTTACAAGGTCATCCCCATATGACCCGGTCAAAATGTAAAGATCTGAAAAAAATTCGAAAGGTGATTTTTTCACGATTACAATACTTCGCTTTTACGAGGGAAGTTATAGGGCTGTCATTTTTTTAGTTTCTGTCAATGTCTTTTTGTCAATATAAAGGATTGTAAAAGTTTTAGAACAGATGTTCACAGTTCTTAGAAGATACGTTTTTCAATTTACATTGTACAAGAAACAAGAATCTCGTTCGAACCAGTGCCGGGATAGCGGATAGTTAAACCAACGGTTGGACGGATCATTGTCGCGTCCCTGACAGGACAGATTATTGTTGTGTGTTTTAACGAGAAAAATTTTGAATATTCATTAAAAGAACACGGACTCGTTATAGTTTTATCGGTATGCAAAGTTTTGAGCAAAGTCATTTGTAAGAAAAATGTCTAGGGAGCTAGAGGTTAAAAAAACAGAAAGGTTGTCAGAATGTGTTTTACAACGAGTGCTAATGAACTTGAGGCACTGTATAAGATGGCAAATCCGACTTTGAATACTGTTCGAGTGGCTTATGAATGTCTAAAAATAAAATTTGTACCAATGAAGCCTATGAGGGTTTGATAGAGAGTTAGAAGAGGAACTAATGACTGACATGTGTAATAGACACGATTATGTTAAGAGGTTCACTGATCTTCGACTACAGATTGACAACATACTACATCCCAAAGTGGAAGATGACTTTCAGTCTGCACCTTCCTCAGGCGTCTGTTCTGCGTCATTAGTGACAGGTAAGCGTAAATGTATGCTTCCTCAAATTGAATTCAATTGGCTTTTTGGGCACAATGGGAAAAAAAGTCATGAAGATCCCGATAGAGACACCACAGACGAGATTGAATACTTGATCCAAGCCACCGTTGCAGGTGGTAAGGCTCGTCAGTTAATTGAGGAGTTTTCCTCTAGTAGGAGATAACTATGCGAGAATCATAGACTGCCTGCAAGCTAGATTTGGTAGAGAATATTTCCTGATTGAAGTCTATGTTAAGGAATTGTTAAAATTAGTCTTACGTAATAAAAAGGCTTACCAAAAATAGGATATCTCTATGTTGTATGATCAAATCGAAAAACAATTAAGGCCGCTTGATATGTTAGACATTACATCAGATAAATTTGTAGCAATGTTATATCTGTTGATTGAATCTGGTCTTCCTCAAGATTTATTAAGAATTTGGCAAAGTTCTTCAAAACATAAGTACTTCAGATAAATTTGTAGCAATGGTATATCCGTTGATTGAATCTAGTCTTCCTCAAGATCTATTAAGAATTTGGTAAAGTTCTTCAAAACATAAGTACTTCAAATCAGTCTTTACACGGAGATAATACACTTGAAATTAAACTGAGGTTCTTGACTTGACTGGCTTGACTTCATCTTTTAAGTGAATGTTTTGGTATGGAGGATAACCTCAACATATCATAATCAAAAGGGTCTGATTATGGCGTTAAGAAGAAATCTTCGATATCGTATGAGTTTTGCTCTCGTAGCTACAGCTGCATGTCTAATAAATACAGTTAGATATTAAATGTATTTTTTGTCGAAAAAATCATGGCAGTGAGTCCTGTTTTAAAGCCCAGAAAATGTCCCTGGATCATAAAAGAAAAGATGTGAAAGAGAAAGCTGCATGTTTTAATGGTTTAAAGACCGTACATCAGTCCAGGAAGTGTAGAAGTTATTAAGGTTCATGACAAACATGTGTGTATTAGCGATTCTGGAAACAATAAAGATCAAACTCTGTCAAATCAAACATTAATGTATTCCTTCAAATTTTGTTAATTAATTTAAAAGGCCTTCTGGTAAAAAAAATGTTAAGGCTTTGGTGGACACTGGTTCACAAAGATCATATGCTTTGCTATCCGCTTTAGTAGAGTTACGGCTGAAATAAAAAGGGGTAGGCATGGACTATTTGGATATGCAGCGACCATAAATGATCACCGCTGCTATAATGTAGAAGTTCTTTGTAAAAATGATGTTCCTGTATTTAAAGTATTAGATCAACCCACTATGTAAAAGTGTTATGCCTCTTTTTGATGGTTTTTGGATGTAGGAGTTAAGAAATCTAGATGTAGTTGTTAAAGATATATATATATTTATATATATATATATATATATATATATATATATATATATATATATATATATATATATATAATATATATATATATATATATATATATATATATATATATATATATATATATATATATATATATATATATATATATATATATATATATTTTATATATATATATATATATATATATATATATATATATATATATATATATATATATATATATATATATATATATATATATATATATATATATATATATATATATATATATATATATATATATATATATATATATATATATATATATATATATATATAGATTCTTTATAATTTCACGGCTGTTTGAAAATGAAATGGACAACACGAAATAGCGGGGTTGCAGCCTAATAATCCTATTGATGTTACTGGGACATTAAATAGATGACTCTATTTACTTTGTGAAAGCTTTCGGATTTATTTTAATCCTTCATCAGTCACACTACAAAACGGTTTGTTAATATAAAGTAAATTATTAAAATATTTTAGACTTACTGTAAGTGAGGTTACAAATATAAACAGCTATCCAATAGGAAATTCATTTCTGTGAATGAAAGGAACACCTCTTTATATAAGTATTTAACACAAAACAAACAGACTGGGAAAAAACAATAACAAAAAATTTTTTTTGACTACACACGAAACCGTTGAAAGGTAGGTTTCCAATGTATTCGACCGGAGTCGAGGCTTAACTAGAATATTAAGAATAAAATATATGCACCTATTTGTTTCTTTTTTAGATAGCAAAAAAAAAAAAAATCCTTCTTTTGTGTTTTGAAGGCCAGGACGATTATTTGGTTTTAAGGTTTAATAAATTGCTATATATTATATTGAGATTCTGTATATCCGATTTTTTATTCATCGGGTTTTCCTGATTATTTATGTGCACCATTTCGAGAAAATTTCTTTTAAAATAATTAATTTCACATTCGAGAATCTCCGCCTCTGCGAAATTTGCTGAATGACCTGTGTCTCTTACGTGTTGGGAAAGGGCACATGCTTCGGGTTTTATTCTTATATCACTTTTATGAGATATTATTCTATCTTTTAGAGGCCTTGAGGTTTGCCCTATGTATTTTTTATTGCAATGTAAACAATCTATTTTATATACTACATTTGATTTGTTATGCCTTTTTGTTTTATCTTTAAGAGAACTAAAAAGTTTGCTCGTAGGTTTAACGGCTTTATTGGCTATAACAATATTTTCTTTTTTGAATATGTTCGCTAATTTAGGGGTTAATTCCTGAACGTATGGAAAGGAAACATACTTTTTTATTATTGGAGGGCTAATAGAAACAGTTGGTGAATTGTTTGGTACTATAGTGTTAGTTGAATAGATTAATTTCTTTAGCAGGCTTTGAGGGTAAGAGTTGTCCAATAGTAGGTTATTTAGACGTTTTAGATTTTGATCCTTTAATGACTGATGACAGATTGACAAAATTCTATTTTTTAGGCCAAGTATGAGGTTTATTTTCATTTTTTCTGAATGGTATGAGAAATAATTTAAATATCTACCTGAGCTGCTTGGTTTTATGTACCAGTCCAATATAATTTTATTACTGTTGGTTCTAATAAGTCTTGTATCTAAAAATGGCACACTTCTCTCAGATTCCATTTCAATTGTGAATTTAATGTACTGATTATAATTATTGAAAATATTGAGTAGCTCTGTTTCGCTTCCAATCGGAATGGCGCAAATTAAATCATCAACATATTTTTTTAAAAAGGGTATTTCAAAGTTCAGCTTTGGGATGCAATCGTATCATCCATTACGTATTGCGCTAAAATGGGAGACATTTTTGAGCCCATAGGAGTTCCGAAAACTTGTTTGTAAAATTGATTGTCAAAAGAGAAACAGGTATTGTTAAAAACAAATTCTATTATTTCTAAGAAGTTTGATTGATTTAAAGAACAGTGATTTTTGATTTTGGACCAATTTTTTTTAATACTAACTTTGACTAATTCTAATAAGATATACCTATAAACATTCATCTTGAGTTTTTCCGGAGACAAAATATAGTGTATAACCAGGCTTTTTACAAGACAAAAAGCAACAATCTTAAAAAGATTGACGAACTTAAATCAAATAAATTAAATCGCATTAAAATTAAGGACTGTTGGTTCAAAAATCTTACACCTGTCGTTTTTCCAACAGAAGCAAAAAATATCCTATCATTAGGGCCCAATTTTTGTCTCCCCGTTTCCAAAAAGGACGTCTCAGTCCCACATATTTTAGCAGACGTTGAATTAACAATATCACACGTAGACAATATGGGTGAAAAAAATATTTACAGTGTACAGGCGGCCAATGTCATCACCAATTATTTTCATACAGAAGAGGTTACTTTCTCAGAGACAACTAAATGGTATAATAAAACCAAGATTTTTTTAAAACAACACCCAGATATCTACATTACGAGATCTGACAAAGGCAACGTCACGGTCGCAATTTACAAAGAACAATATTTACAACTGGCTATGTCCTTACTTAGTGACGAAGTTTATTACAAAAAAATTCCACGCGATCCTACATCTACAATTCAACAAAAAGCCAACCAAATAATTTCAAAATTGAAAAAATCAAAACAACTATCGGTCGCTACTGCGAAAAAATTGATGATTTATAACTCTATTTGCCCCAAGTTTTACGGTTTGCCAAAAACACATAAACCCACAATTTCTCTTAGACCAATAATATCCTCCATAGATTCCCCAACTGCTCAACTAGCTGGTTTTATTACAGAGGTTTTAAACACTGCATACGATTATAATAACGAATACTACATAGCAGACTCTTATAATTTTGCAAATTTTATTAACGAGTTTCAGCTACCGGAAAATTACCACATTATAAGCTTAGATGTTACGTCTTTATTTTCCAATATCCCATTAGAATTAGTCAAAGTTAGTATTAAAAAAAATTGGTCCAAAATCAAAAATCACTGTTCTTTAAATCAATCAAACTTCTTAGAAATAATAGAATTTGTTTTTAACAATACCTGTTTCTCTTTTGACAATCAATTTTACAAACAAGTTTTCGGAACTCCTATGGGCTCAAAAATGTCTCCCATTTTAGCGCAATACGTAATGGATGATACGATTGCATCCCAAAGCTGAACTTTGAAATACCCTTTTTAAAAAAATATGTTGATGATTTAATTTGCGCCATTCCGATTGGAAGCGAAACAGAGCTACTCAATATTTTCAATAATTATAATCAGTACATTAAATTCACAATTGAAATGGAATCTGAGAGAAGTGTGCCATTTTTAGATACAAGACTTATTAGAACCAACAGTAATAAAATTATATTGGACTGGTACATAAAACCAAGCAGCTCAGGTCGATATTTAAATTATTTCTCATACCATTCAGAAAAAATGAAAATAAACCTCATACTTGGCCTAAAAAATAGAATTTTGTCAATCTGTCATCAGTCATTAAAGGATCAAAATCTAAAACGTCTAAATAACCTACTATTGGACAACTCTTACCCTCAAAGCCTGCTAAAGAAATTAATCTATTCAACTGACACTATAGTACCAAACAATTCACCAACTGTTTCTACTAGCCCTCCAATAATAAAAAAGTATGTTTCCTTTCCATACGTTCAGGAATTAACCCCTAAATTAGCGAACATATTCAAAAAAGAAAATATTGTTATAGCCAATAAAGCCGTTAAACCTACGAGCAAACTTTTTAGTTCTCTTAAAGATAAAACAAAAAGGCATAACAAATCAAATGTAGTATATAAAATAGATTGTTTACATTGCAATAAAAAATACATAGGGCAAACCTCAAGGCCTCTAAAAGATAGAATAATATCTCATAAAAGTGATATAAGAATAAAACCCGAAGCATGTGCCCTTTCCCAACACGTAAGAGACACAGGTCATTCAGCAAATTTCGCAGAGGCGGAGATTCTCGAATGTGAAATTAATTATTTTAAAAGAAATTTTCTCGAAATGGTGCACATAAATAATCAGGAAAACCCGATGAATAAAAAATCGGATATACAGAATCTCAATATAATATATAGCAATTTATTAAACCTTAAAACCAAATAATCGTCCTGGCCTTCAAAACACAAAAGAAGGATTATTTTTTTTTTGCTATCTAAAAAAGAAACAAATAGGTGCATATATTTTATTCTTAATATTCTAGTTAAGCCTCGACTCCGGTCGAATACATTGGAAACCTACCTTTCAACGGTTTCGTGTGTAGTCAAAAAAAATTTTTTGTTATTGTTTTTTCCCAGTCTGTTTGTTTTGTGTTAAATACTTATATAAAGAGGTGTTCCTTTCATTCACAGAAATGAATTTCCTATTGGATAGCTGTTTATATTTGTAACCTCACTTACAGTAAGTCTAAAATATTTTAATAATTTACTTTATATTAACAAACCATTTTGTAGTGTGACTGATGAAGGATTAAAATAAATCCGAAAGCTTTCACAAAGTAAATAGAGTCATCTATTTAATGTCCCAGTAACATCAATGGGATTATTAGGCTGCAACCCCGCTATTTCGTGTTGTCCATTATATATATATATATATATATATATATATATATATATATATATATATATATATATATATATATATATATATATATATATATATATATATATAATGGACCTATTGAGCTTCTGCGAGCAGGAGATTTTGCCGAGATTTTGTATACAAGGAAGTATATAGTAAGATTTCGAGAATTTAAAATTGGTATAATAGCAGATATAAAAATATAAAAAAAGAGTTCTTGCAGATTAGTTTAAATGAAAAAGAACGTGACTTTGTTGACGGTGCTAATCGTAGCCCATTTTTAATGGGTGTGACTATTGACAATCATGTATCAAAATGTTTATAGAAAATTGTTCGCGTTCAAATCGTCTGTATTCTAGAGATGTGATTGAGGCTCTGTTCAAAAGCTTTTACGTGGATAATTGTGTCACAACCTTCCCAATCGAGAAAGTTTACAAAAATTGCAAAATCTGTTAGCTTGATGATATTCTCAGAGATCTCCTGTTCGATCATACGAGACTTCATATAGAATACAATCTTTTAAGTCAAGTTCGGACAAAAATATGACGAATGTATCACTTATTTGCGCTGTTAGATATGCAAACCTAATAGCTGGTATAAAATCTCCAGCAGCACTGATTCCTGTAGACAACTGAATCAGTTGATCATGTATGACAACTACAGTCTCATTTATTAAAGGGTTAAGACTTATCTCCTATCTGTACGTCCCGTCCCGAATACAAAACCCTACGTAAATAGGTTTATTGTATGACTTTCTGTTTAGCCATTTGAATGGCCATTAAGTTTCCGCAGAAGACGGTAATATCTTTAAAATGCTGACTACATTGAGCCACTGCTCCACTTTATTTTGGGAAATAACATACAGTTTTTCCTCTTCGAGAAGGAGTTCTTTAGTGAAAATGTGGGAATCAAAATTTGACATGTTATGGAAGAAAACAAGTATAAAGTTGAGAGCTTTAGAGTTAAGGTTGCATATATAGTAAGCTACACCCCAAAAATTTCTTACTCTTTCATCTTCTATTTTAAATGGTTTCTCGCAAATGTGGCAGATAGTTGCATGACGAAATTTCATTTTTTACGTACTTAGAGGTCACATTGGCACAATATCATTCATAAACCGGTTGTAGATTGATTTGCAATAATCGTCCAACCAGCTAACACAAGTTTTATTCGTATCATGTCCCCTGAAAGTTTTGAATATTGACTGAGCGTCATCGAAATCGCATTTAATGCAATAGGCAAAAGAATATGGTATATGTTTATATGTTTTTACAGTATAGGTGTTTTCGGGGTCCAACTCATTTTGCTCTATATCAATGGGTTCTAGGATAGCTTTGAAGTCAGCGTTAACAGTAAAAGGTGCTTTTAATTTATTTTCAAAGCTTGTGAACTTAAAAATATTCTCGGGTAGAGGCCATGTTTATATTTTTGTTAACCAAAACATAACCATAATCACTGATAAGCTTTTAGTTTTTCTTTAGAACTAAAACACACCAAATAACGATAGTTATTTGGTGTGTTTATGTGTGTTATCAATGGAGATATATTTCTTATTAAGCAGTAATGATTATTACCATAATCATTACTGATTAATGATAAATTTACATGATTCTCTGATCCTGTAAAGTATAAGGAATCATTACCATTTTCGAATACCTTGTCCAACCCATAAACACTGACAGAAATATTATTTAGTCGTTCAAACTTATAGACATCTTTAAGTTTAACTGGAAATTCCATACCTATAAATTCCAGCTCACCTTCAAAAGGCAGATAGTTCCCTCTGTTTGTTGAGTTCGATCGAGTGGATGCAGGTGAGCCAAGACTGACCACATGAAACAATTCTCATCACCGTTTTGAATGTTTATTACAGCTCGTTCTGATTCTCCTTCGATAGTGGTAGATATGATGATGCTTTTAGAGGGTTGATTCTATTAACACTTAAATTTAGGTGAAGAAGTTGCTTGAGCATCCATTCCAAAACTCGAAGACATTTATTAACATAATTATGAAAGGAAACACGTATACCACTATTTTTCTTCTGGAACTATGAGACTATCCTCTCCAGGATAGCGGCAAACTGTCTAAACAACTCTTCCTGATTTGTCTCCTCATTCTCCAGTTGGAACTTTGTATTGAACGACTTGACCTCCGTTGTTAGCGATGTTTGCGGGAGGAAGTGTCCCAATAGCTCCATACCGACTTTAAGATGACCAGCTTAATGATATTATCCTCGAGGTTGGGAACTTTATGCATCTAATACTAGCATTTCCACAACAAATTCGAAGGCAAATTAGCAAAGAAGTGAAAAAATTCAAAATTTGAATATATTGCCTCCTGTCCAAATTCTCGTCATAAATATGATATACAATTCGATCATCGATCATTAAGCCAAAAAAAATTGCTTGATGACTTCTTTCGAACATATAATAAGGGTTCCCGGTGGCCCAATCATGATTATTTCTCCTATTGAAAATACTATCCCTACTAAATTTTGATTTATCAGTCCATATTATTTTTTGCAAAAAAAAGACGAATGGATTCGCCATCAGGGACCATGGATTATTAAGGTTACCCGATTTGACCCCGCTGGATTGTTTTCTATGGGGTAATGTAAAAAATTTAGTTTACAATGGCACTTTTATCAGTACGAGGGAACAGCTAATAGGGTGAACAGAGCCAATAACGGCTGTAGCTTTAAATGAATGAAATCGTTTATATAATTTTTTTGGATGGCTACTAGATAGTAGATATAGTGTGAACATTGTTCACACCGAGCATTTTAAGTTTAAAAGAAGTGAGATATACAGGGTGTTCTATTTAAGAAAAAAATAATGGTTTACTAAGTAACAACTGGCTTGTATTCTTGACATACCCTGTGTAGCTCTGGGAGAAATTTCATCCAGCCAAGAGAAATTAATTTTTTTAAAAGTACGTTTTTGTTCTTTTTTTTTAAATAAAATTAATATCTCGAAAGTAGTGAATGATAAGCATAGGAACATTTTAATGAAATTTGTTTAGAATAACATCATAACAAGGTTCCGGTCACCTTCGATCTAACCGGAAGTATTTCTATCTTGAAAATATTTTTCTGATGCATCCTAATTTAAAACAAACATTAAACCGTTCTCCATACATTTCTAATGAACCAACTGCGTAAAATACCCTGTATAATGTGGTATCAAATTACTCACAAAAAATATCTTTTTGGCTAACCCGATGACCTTATTGAATAAAATTGAGTATTTCTAACAAAATTGTTTGTGATATTTGAATAAAAAAAAGATGTTTAGTGAATAAGCGAGGAAAAATCTATTCTTCCCAGGCTATTTAGACATAAATTAATAAAGATAATAAAATAAAAATTAATTATAAAAGGGCTTTGTTTGCCAGAATGACATATAATTGTACTTACAATGTCACAAACATTCGGACAATCGGAATATGCAGACATTTAATTAATCAAAGTTTTATTTCAATATCCTGGCAAAGAAAAAGTTATAAGGGGGTGAGCCACTTATTTGCGGCGTCCGGTATAATTTGTGATAGTTTTATTATAGGATTTATTTCTGTGCCTAAGTCTCCTTAGGCGACATCATTACCTTTTTTAAAGAATGTATTGTTCTAAGTGAAGCTTTGTTCTAAGAGAGGATGTACAAAAGGTCAAATGGGACATGGGGCCTAAGTAATGTTTCTAATGAACGATCCTCCCCTTTTACACAAAGGATAAAAATAAAAACATTAAAATTTAATATAGATAACTTATAATTTTATAGCCTTATTCACACAAGGGAATGTCAACTCTAACCATATAACTTACCAGGGAAATTTTTTTAACAGTCTTCAATCAAAGAAAAATTATTGTTCTATTTTACAATACGTTAACTGCACTCAGGTCTTGATATCCTTACTGCAAGCCATGGTGTTGACTTTTGAAATAGAAAGCTTCTTTGTGGCACCCTGTATTTTTGTATTTCTTTGGAACTATTTCTCCTTAGCAAGCGTGTTCTTATATTGAGAGGTTACCTTAATAGAAATTACCTTTTGATAGTTTTACTAAGCTTTATAATTGAAAACGTGCCTTCCAGCAGAATTTAAGGATTAAATGCAAATTTACGACCTTAAGTTATTTATGGGATTTGGGGCCTTATTCTGAAACTCTAACACATTTTTTTAAATTAATATTATGTTTGTATTTCTAACATTAAAACTAAAAAATATTCTTTTGGATACAAATTAGTAAATGTGCATTAAAACAAACATTTTAAATTTAATAGTTAAAATAGTAATATATTTTCCGGACAAGTTTACATGGTGTAATACTGTATAGTAAATTATCAGCAACGAACACTTCTAGTTTGCCAGTTTTTTCAACTTTTAAAACCTATTACCAAGATGTGTTAGACATTATGCGGATGAAAATTATACAGATCTTAAGTAGTTGTTAAAGCATCATTATTTTAGTACATACATTTTATGTGCTACAATATTGCAGTTGGGGCTTCCACCTATTATGTTATTAATACTGAAATTAGTTTCTATGAAGTACGAGAGAAGCATTTTTTTCCGGTAATGAGTGTAATAATGAAGCGCCTATTACTACAAGTTCTTTTTAACGGTTGGTTTAAAAGGTTTAACTGGTTGGACTTTAGATCAAAGGCGGTAGTTTATTATTCAAAAATGAGCATGTGAGGAAACAAATTTTAGAATTTATGGAATAAGAAAAATGTTGTTCACGATATGAGTAGAACTAGCTAAGGAGCCTTAAAACATAATTATTGCATCAAAAGAAGCTTATATAATAAGTGCTTATTTTAAAGTCAATCATTTAAAAATTAATAGTACCTTAAGACATAAATGCTATACTACATCTTGTAGTAGTAGTCTGATGTTTGATGTTTTGAGACATGCAAACAACAAACAACAAAATTCTAAACTTAGGCATTTGTAAAAGTATTTGTTTTGTATATTTCAAAGAATTCTTTTTCTTTCTGTTGTAAGAGGAAAATATGGTTATCGTTAAGAATAGCTCCATTCGATAGCAGAACAGAAAGTTCTGAAAATGCCAAATACAATTTTGGCGAAACGTTAGCGAAAGTGTTTTGAAAGGACCGGGAGTACATACGTTAGTCTGTAGCAACTTGTCAATTTCGCAGACGAGATCTTATTTGATATTTTCATTAGTACTTTTCAACTTTCATACGCACATATTTCACATGTACTATACTTAACAAAACAAACATTCATAATACTTAACTATTGAACAATTAATTAATTAAAATATTTTTGTACTCACAACATTTAATAAAAATAGCGTAAAATATTAAAATAAATTTTATATGTACCTTACCTTGGAAATGACAATATTATTTACAGTAATAATTTTGTTGTTCTGAGTGTTTTAACCGATGTGTGAAATCTATATAAATTCCGTAATTATGAAAACCATTATCTTGATTTTTTTTATTTTATTAAAAACCTATGTATTCTGGTAAACAGTGGACGCCTGAAAACATGTATAATTGTTTATTTACAGGTGTTATTTAAATTTAATTTTAGTGTTTTGAAAATCTTTATATTATTTTAGGTAATTTTTTATTATTAATTTAAATTATTATTTAATTAGGTTGTGATAAATTTGACTTAGATTTTATATGTCCTTTGTGTCATTTACTGCATTCTGATCTTTCTTTATATGAATCATTTCTTTAATTGCCAATTTATGATAATTGTGGCTTGACTTAAAATTTTTGTTTTGGAAAAGTTGAATTCATGTTTTTCACTTTTTTCGTGTTTATGTAAGGCCGTGGAAGCGTTCTTTGTATATTTATGGCCGTTTAACCGATTTTCTAAGTACTGTGTAATCACACCTATATACTTTTTAGGATAATTTATGCAAGGCACAGAATAAATTACATTTGATTTTTTCTTTTTTGGAATTTCACTTTTTAGAGGAGTGTATAAATTTGCTAATAAATTATGTGATTTATGACATATAATTATGTCATATTTGGATAAACTGTGTTCGTTGTTTAAAAATTCATTTAATTTGTTTTAGAGGAAAATGGTTTTTTTCTAGGATCTCTTGAACTTTTTTTAGAATATCTGGTCTAAATTCTGGAGAAGTGAGAGCAATAGCTCGATCAGTCAACCCAATTGTAACGCTGTCTTTTTTGGCTGTTTGGGTGGCGGGAATCAAAATTTAGGTATCGACCTGATTAAGTTTCCTTTTTATGCCATTTTGTTTAATGTTATTTTTGTCCCTAATCAATGTTAAATCAAGGAAATTATTAATTAAATTATAAATTATATCGGCTAAGCTGAAACAGTGTGTTTTCAAATTATTCTGTTTCCATTAGATTTTCTTGCAACTCTTTCAAACTTTTAATTAGGTCTACATATGTGGTTTTATATTTTATTCTAAATTCAATTATTCAAAAATCACCTCATTGATGCATCGTCCCTGTACATGTCCACTTTTACAAATTTCCAAAAACGACTGCTAAATTTATGCCGGATAGTTGAGGTTTTATTTTCAGGTTTCGTCAGCTTGGCAATCATTTCTTGTAAGTTGTTCAAGACTCCAATGGTTTCATCTGTTGTGCGGTGTTCGGAAAATTAATGTACACGTTGAGTAACAGGCATATTAAAAAATGTCCTGAACAAAAACCGCGCGAGGTATGTTAACAGGTGGAGTTGACATTCCGAACTGAACGTGAATCCAGAGACAACAAAATTACTTCGACTTACCATTGTTTGGCTTTAGAAGATCCGTGGACTTGACGTAGTTTAAAATCAGCTATTTTCTTAAAAATACCAAGAGATGCGCTAGCCAGACTATATTAAGTCCAAAATTGACAAATTTCGGCTAAAAATGTTGTCACCTAAAATATTGAGGCGCATCTCTTGGTATTTTCCGTTTTGGCGTATCTTCTAAACTAACGATAAGCTGATTTTAAACTACGTCAAGCCCACGGACACCCTAAATCCAAACAATGTTTAGTCGAAGTAATTTTTTTGTCTCTGGATTAATGTTCAGTTTGGAATGTCAAGTCCACCTGTTAATTCGGCATATTTTTTAATATGCCTGTTACTCAACGCGTTCATTAAATTTCCGAACCCGCACAACCTATGAAACCATTAGAGTTTTGAACGACTTAAAATAAATGATTGCCATATATATATATATATATATATATATATATATATATATACATATATATCGCTGGTACTCAAATACATTTTGCTCACTCTCGTCACTTTTCGGTATCGGCCAAACCAAAACAGTGTCCTTGAAAATGATCCTCTTCACCGCATTCCCAACAATGGGTGCAAATTGTGTTTCGATACGCAAAATTTTAGTTTTTATTTTAATGTGCCTCCATTAGAATTTCTTCTAACTCTTTCAAACTTTTAATTAGGTCTACATTTGTAGTGTGTGATGTTTAATTCTAAATTCAATACTTTTATTTTATTCAAAAATCACCTCATTGATGCATCGCCTCTGTACGTGTCCACATTTACAAATTTCCAACAACGACTGCTAAATTTATGTTGGAAAGTTGAGGTTTTATTTTCAGGCTTCATCAGCTTGGCAAATATTTCTTGTAAGTTGTTCAAAATTTCAATGTTTTCACCTGTTTTGCGGTGTTCGGAAATATAATGTACTCATTCGATTTTTCCTTGCTCGTGGACATTTGCTTAGCTATTTCGAACTGAAAGACGTGTACAAAAGCTTCTGAATTCAGTGATCAGGGTTAACAATACCTTTGATAAAACTGATAACTAATAAGTCTTCCTTGATCTATTGAGGATACGATGGATATGATAGGTTGATTAGCCTCATAACATCTGCTTCATACCCACTGCTGCATTTTATACATATCTTGTTCTTCAACATAGCGCATTTCTAGTTACCTTACCAATGTTCCAAATTTGCCTTGGTTATCTTCAGGTATTTTTCTTAGAACTTCCATTGCTTCGCTACGTAGAGCGCTTGTGTTTTTCTGTTAAATCTCAATTATTCAAGTTTGTAGCAGATTTAAGTTGCCTCAGCCGGGTAGGGCATGGTAAAGTTAAGTACCAATAAATGTTGCAGGTTTCATGACACGTTTTTATGAGCCTTCAGATTTTAACGAGCTTCGATCATTTAGATTTGCCATCTTAGAATTTATTGAATTTGCTATTGTACATATTTCTCCATTTGACTTACTTTCTTGGCCATTGTCAATTCAATAAACGTTTTTCTGGTTATTTCTTCTCCACTAATTATTATCACTTGTAGTTCTCGCATCATTTATTTTTGCCTTTTCTCACGTCTTTTATTTCTTGTTTTATATCCTCTTTGTTCTTTCTAAAATCTTGGATTCCTTACTTTGTACTTTCTTGGTATTTTCTTATGTCTTATTGCTTCATGTGTTCTTGGATCTCTCAACTTCTCTATTTTATATTTTCAAAATACTTTTTTATCATTGTAGATCGTCATCATAATGTTTATAAAAAAAATCTAAACGTGCTTCCATAATAAACTACTCTACTAAAAAGTACTTCTTACTTCTTGATTTCAGCTGGATCCTTATCCCACTTCTGACATTAAATGTTTCGGATCCTCAGAGATAAACATGTAGTTTCTAAACACATAATTTATTCAGAACAAAGCTTAGAGCTATCAAAGGTAAATTATAGGTAACAATCTTTGTTTACACTCTAAATTCTCAAATATTGATCTAAAAAGAGGCCTCGCGGCGTACATATATGGCAATTAGAAAATGATAGAATTATGCAGAATAATCTAGAAGAATCTATATACTACGTGGTTTCTTCTTTTTTATGAAAATAGCGAATTTTACGTATAAAACTACTAAAACTACTACATTCAATTATAAAGACGCAAAATAAACTCTCTTTTTGTTTTTCTTGTCTTTCATATCTAAAAAAAAGGCGTACTTCATATTTTTTGAAACTGTAAATTTACCGTCATGTTGGCATCTTGACATCTTAAAAAACCATCGAGATACAACTTTTAGCAAAAACATTAATGGAAACAAATTAATTATGGACACATAGGTGGAACGGTCCCAACAGGAGCGCGAAAGCTCTAGGTGGTTTGATACCGGGTTAGTTAAAGCCCTAACCTAACCTAACAGGAAAGTCTGATGTTAGACCGCCAGTGAAGCACTTCGCTATTAATTAATGTTGATCGCCTTTTGTGTTAGGGCTTTATTGAAGATGCCTACGCCGCCTACCCAGCTGCCATTACGGTACCAATTCAAGTAGTGCCTTAGCGACTCTGGGGCGTAGCCGCGGATGCCTCCCGCCGTTTTGCATTCCGGAGCCTGCCTTTTGGCAGCCAATGTGGCAAAGTAAATGTTATTCAGAAATACCCAACCTCGTTGGCCAGACGTAAAGACGTTTTTTCTTTGGTCGTCGTTTGTTATAAAATGATTACTTTCCTTTTGGTCGCCGTTTAGTTTTTCTACGTGTTTCTTTCGCTATCCAATTATTTTAGTATAGTTTTGCTTTGGCGCCCTAATTTGTGATTATGATTTCGGATTCGTGATCAGAACTCCAAAATCCACCTACTTGCAAAAATCATCAAAATCGGCAATGATGTAAAAAAGTAAAAAATTAGCGGAACTTTTTCAGTTGTTTTGAGTTTTTTTATTTATTTTTTTTTAACTTTATGTATTTTATTTTAGGATTAGTTGCTTCTTATAAAATACTATTTAAGATGCTTACTATAATGTATGTTTGGTAACATTATAAAACAGCCTTTCTTAATACTGTAATAATAAAGAGTTTTCGAAATACAGTGAAAATGTCGAACTTTTTTTGTTTTTTTTTTATTATTAGAAAGAGTTCATCCATCATTTTCTTAAAATAGTTCAATGAAGGTAAATTTTACATTTTATATTCAGAAATTCTGGGTATAATTATTTACAAGACATATATATATATATATATATATATATATATATATATATATATATATATATATATATATATATATATATATATATATATATATATATATATATATATATATATATATATATATATATATATATATATATATATATATATATATATATATATATATATATATATATATATATATATATATATATATATATATATATATATATATATATATATATATATATATATATATATATATATATATATATATATATATATATATATATATATATATATATATATATATATATATATATATATATATATATATATATATATATATATATATATATATATATATATATATATATATATATATATATATATATATATATATATATATATATATATATATATATATATATATATATATATATATATATATATATATATATATATATATATATATATATATATATATATATATATATAGTATAAACTCGTTTAATAATATAAACAAAATTATTTTATAATAATCACGATACTTTTTTATAAACTAAGTTTTAAGACTCCTAATATATTCTAAGAAGCAATTCATGGTACTGAAAAAGATTAATGTTTCTATTTGCACTTCTAAGAAAAGCTGCTACTGTCAGGCTTGCAAAACCCATGTTACTTCAATAAATTTATTTACCCACCAATTAGCAGTTAGACATTCTTGGGCGAATTCCTCAGTAATGCTAATGACATTAATGCGAGCGATTACTTTTCTATTGCATTTGCGTTTCATTATTCCTGCCTCTTGAAGACAACCTAATTTGCATTGATGTTTTAGTATTATTTTTGGATCTTAAATAATCTAGGTAAAATAGTGGAATAAAGTTTTTTTCGCATATTCTCGATTTGCTTATTCCCGTTCTCTCTGATCCTTAAAGGACATGGCGTATTTCGGGTTCCGTAAAACTTGTTTTAGTATTTTAGTATATTGTTATCGAAGTTATACTGGAACTTTTTTCCATTGCACCATACCTCGAAAACTACAGAGTGAGCCAGAAATCAAAGGTCAAAAACTGTACCTTTTCATTTATAGTATTTTTACATATTTCAGGCATCGAAAGTTGGTTTAAACCGATTCTGATGTGAAATATTATATCGTAAGACCTAACTTATTAGTTTAGGATATCTTTCAGTATGTCTAAGAAGTTAGCGACGATTTTCGGCCTGCGAATTGTGGTGAACGGCAATCCGCGCCAAAGCAAGTTCTCAGTATTTCCAATGTGTGTTATGCAAAATTACAATGTTAATTAACATCTAGAGCACTGTATATATACTAGGGAGTTAAATTGGACACACCTGTAAAATATTGGGTGGGATACCACAATCATCTTTTAGATAGTTATTAGGAATTTAATTATAATTATCCTAATTGGTATATCTAAAATATATTTTCCATATCCTTAGAAGATAAAAAGGTGAAAACAGCCAATAATCCTGCATAATGCGAATGCGCCACCACAGATTTTATTTATTTTCTCAAAATTTTGGGTAGGGTTCATCTTTCCGGAGCTAATTAGGTTGATCCTGAAGTGTATATATTTAAATTATTTTCTTAATTGTTAGGGGATTAGGGGGGGGGGGGAAATAGCCAATAACACTTAGGAATCAGAACGTGCCACAATTTATTTTATTACTTTTCTCAAAATTCTTCGGTAGGGAACCAATTTCATTTTCCACGAGAAGCTTAGGTTGGTCCTGAAGAGTATATGTGTAAAATATTTTTCCAATTGTTAGGGAATAAGGTGGTAAAAAAGAAGAAGATTAGGTTGGTCCTGAAGAGTATATATGTATTATATTTCCAATTATTAGGGATAAGGTGGTGAAAATAGCCAATTACTTGTAGAAATCATAAGATACTTGTAGAAATCATAAGACGCTACATCATATTTTATCTATTTTCTCGAAATTTTGTCTAGAATATTCTGAGAAAATTAATAAAATAAATTGGGCCAGGTTCTGATTCATAAGTGTTATTGGCTGATTTCATCGCCTTATCTCCTACCAATTAAAAAAAATGTACACACATGATCTCAGGCATCAATTGAATAACCTTCTAAAAAATGAATGTGGTGCCCCATTCAAAATTTCGAGAAAATAAATAAAATATGATAAAGTGTGTTCTGATTCCTACATATTATTGGCTATTTTACCCACTTTATTCCTAACAACTGGAAAAACATGTTATTATTAATGTTTAGGGCCTACTCCTAGCCTGGAAAATGAATGTGGTACCCGAACAAAAATTTTAAGAAAATGTATAAAATAAATTTTGGACACATTCTGATTCTTAAGTGTTATTGACTCTTTTCACCTCCTCGTCACATACCAACTGGAAAAATATTTTACACGTATACTCTTTAGCACCACTTAAATTACTGCCTGAAATATGAATGTGGGACTATACCCAAAATTTTAAGAAAACAAATAAAATAATTTGGGGCATGTTCTGTCTCTTAAGGGTAATTGCCTGTTTTGACCCCTTTATGTTCCACTAATTGAAAAAATATTATACACATATTATTTTTAGGATCAACGTAATCACCTCTTGAAAGATGAAGGTGGTACGTTATCCAAAATTTTGAGAAAATAATCTAATTTGGGGAATGTTCTGATTTCTAAGTGGTATTGACTTCACTTTTAAATCATTTCACCCCCTTATTTGTTAACTATCGAAAACATATTTTACGCACATAATTTTTGGCGTCAATTGAATTACCCCATAAAAGATAAATATGGCACTTTAACCAAAATTTCGAGAAAAATAAAATATGATGTAGCGTGTTGTGATTCGTACACGTTATTGGCTCTACTCTTCAGGATCAATCTAATCTTTTCCTGAAAGATGAGTGTGGTACCCTACCTAAAATTTTAAGTAAATTAATAAAATAAATTGATGCACGCTCTGATTCCTAAGTGTTATTGGCTCTTTTTACCCCCTTGTCCCCTACCAATTGAAAAAATTATTTTACACGTATACTTTTTAGCATCAGTTAAATCACCTCCTAAAAGATAAATGTGGTACTCTACCCAAAATTTTGAAAAAAACAAATAAATAAGTTGGGGCATGTTCTGATTCCTAAGGATTATTGGCTGTTTGCACCTCTTTATCGCCTACCACTTGACAAAATAGTTTACTCATATATTCTGCAGGATCAACGTAATCACCCCCTGAAAATGAATGTGGTACACTACCCAAAATTTTGAGAAAATAAATAAACTATGTTGGGGAATGTTTTGATTCTTAAGTAGCGTGTTCTGATTCCTACATGTAAATGGCTATTTTCAACACCTTATTGCCTAACAATTGGAAATATGTTATACAAATATACTCTCCAAGACTAACCAAATCTTCTCCTGGAAGATGAATGTGGTACCCTACCCAAAATATTAAGAAAATAGTTAAATAAATTGGGGCAAGTTCTAATTCTTAAGGGTTATTGACTGCTTTCACCCCCGGATTCCCTACCAATTGAAAAAATATTTTAAATACCTAATCTTTAGCATCAGTGGAATCATGGAATCATTTTCTAAAAGATGAAGATGGTACCTCCATTCAAAATTTCGACAAAATGAATAAAATATGATGTAGCGTGTACTGATTTCTACATGTTATTGGCTGTTTTCACCACCTTATCCCCTAACATTTTTTTAGACATATACTCTTCAGGACCAACCTAATCTTCTCCTGGAATATGAGTGTGAAAATAAATAAAATATATTGAGGCGCATTCTAATTATTCAGGATTATTGGGTGTTTTCACCTTCTTATCTTCTAAGTATATGGAAAATATATTTTAGATATACCAATTAAAATCTTCCTTCTCGACTATATCTAGAAGATAGTTGTGGTATCCCAACCAATATTTTTAGAATATAAAAAAAAAATATGTTCCGGCACGTTCTGTGTGATGTTTTTTATCCTTTTAATGTCAATTTAACTCCTTAGTATGTATACATTACTCTAGCTGTTAATTAGCATCTTAATTTTGCATACCACACATCGGAATTATTGCGAATTTTCTCTGGCGCGGATTGCCGTTCATCACAATTCGTCCCCGAAAACCGTCGCTAACTTCTCCGACATTCTTTATCTTTCAAATTTATATATATTAACACATAAAATAGTCTGCAATAAATTAAAACACATTCTGCTATCACGCTCACTAGAAAATTCGATTGTTAAAATAAGTTACTAGTAGCACCAGTTTATACAGAGAAATCAAAAAAATTAACAAACAAAAATATTTGTAGGCTGATTTTAATGAGAGAATCTTTTTAAGGCGCGTTTCCATTTGCCGATCGGTATAGGCCGATATACCAAAACGAGTAATGGAAACGGGATCTATCGAAAGTCGGTGCATCAAACAGAAGCCAAACCGAACGCCGCAGTGGAAACGGAAACCCGATAGGTTTTGGGTTCTTCCTTGCCAATTCAATTTGTTGTTTTGAGCGACAGGTCGAGTACTTTTTTTTGATGACGGAATGGTCGCAGGAACAAGTTATAGCCTCAAAAAAATTCCTGAAACCACCACTATAGCTGTACTGTAAATTAAGTATATCTTTGTAATCGACAAGTAAGTCACCAGCACTATATCTGTTCCTGCTAAGTAAACTTGGTCGAACCCAAAACCGTGGCTTTCTACAATTTTTATGTGATTGTTTCGATGCCATGTTAACAAACGCGGCAGCAGCAATAATCTCATCGTCGTCCTCTCCATCTTCAGATATGTTGGTGAATAAAGTAAAGAAATTAAATAGACGATTTTTATCGAGGAAATAACCCTCCCCCCCACTGTCCCCCCAGATTCAAGACTTTCGGCTTCTCGCCATCACCAAGAACGCCAAAAAGCTGGTCGACTTTTGACAGATCGGCCTGTACCGATCGGCAAAAGCCGACAAATAGAAACTCGTCTTTAGATCACTAATAATACTTTTATTAATACAGCTAAAAGATGTTAAAATTCAAACTTCCATATCAACTAAATATCACCCTACATTTAGTAAAAATACTTAAAACGTGATTAAACATTATATTTTATTTAAAAGGGGGAACGTTTTATTCTTTAGATATCAATTAATGACTTATTAATCAAACCTAGCCAATTTTATGGAATTCTTTTTAGTATGTCATGCAATTCAATTTTGTTGAAAGTGAAGCCTATTTAAAGAGCACACACAGTTTATTTAATAATACTAAAACTTATATGGTTCAATTTTAAGAGAATAATTATTAACTGCTACATATACTCGTATGATCGTGAAATGTTTTACATGACCATCCCAAAAATTACCTGAACTACTGGCGTAACATATACCCAGTTAGTTTTGCTCCCCAAAAATATATTCATTATAGCAGAAGATGCAATAAATCCGAATATGCGGCTATGTTTAAGTTGCAAAAATAGCCTTTGTAAGATGAACGAAAATATTTTATTATTGAAATAGGAGTGATACGAAGAACAAAGCCAGATGTTTTATGTAACAGGAAATGCCGTGCGAAGCACTCATCAGACGCTTTCCTTAATTTTTGTATTAATTCCATATCAGTCCACTCATAATAATTAGATGTAGAGGCCATTTGGCAATTTCGGGGCTAATTATTTCCTGTTGGTAATAAAAACCTAGAAAATGGACACTAGATGGCGTAAAAAGTAAAGACGAAGCCGTAAACAACTTTGTGATCCGGATTAAAAAAAAAATTCAAAAACTAAACACAAATTTTGCAATTTGCTCAAATATCGTAATGATGTAAACAATAATGGAGATAGCACAAAAAAAACATTTTTTGACCTTCATTATTAATTTCCGCTAGTCTGTCTGATGCTATTACACCAACAGTTCTAAATTATTCCTTGTTGAGATATCTTATACTAATAGTTATTTGGTCTGTTAGTTACAGTATTTTGCATATTATTATATTCGTACCAAGCCCAATGGATGTTGATGAATTGAAATTAATTGCGTCTGCTATATAGAATCTATTATTGTGGAAAACAGCAAAACCAGTTTCTCTGGACCAATAGGATCTATATGACATAGCATTCACGATCACATATTATGTAACAATTAACTTTTCTTTAATCGAACAACCTAAGTCTAAGCAGTATTAAGAACATAGTGGTGCTTTATAATAGGCGTTATAGTGTAACATCAAAATAGGAATAAACTAATTACATAGTAAACTAAAAAATGAATAAAGTTGGCTAGTTTGATTAATAAAACATTATTTAATATCTGAATAAAAGACATATTCAGCTTTAAATAGAAAATATTGTATAGTAAGATTTTTAGTTAATATGGTTATATACAGGATCATATTAAGTTTATATGAAATGATGAACACAAACATATTTATCTGAATTATTAAAAGTATAATCAACACTCTAGTGTCCTATCAAAAGTGCCTAAAAATATTTTAGTAGCTTGCATTAAAACTGTTTGATTACATTGTTAAATATTTTGATTTATACAGGGTGATATTTAGTTAATACGAAAGTTTGAAGTTTAATATTTCTTACCTGTGTTAGATATTAAAAGTAGTATTATTAATCTATAGTGAACCCCAACATAATTTTTTGTTAATTATTTGGTTTCTCTGTAAAAAAACAGTGCAACTGGTAACTTATTTGGACATTAGTATTTTTGTTTTCTATTATCTAATTAGCAAAATAGCAGACTGAGCTTTAATTTCTTGTATAATAGTTCTATTAAAGTAAAAAAAAAATGTGAACTAATTAATGTTTCACCTTGTATAAATATTAAATATATTTGAGAATAATAATGTAAGTCTTACGATAAAAAATTGCATATGAAAATAGGTTTTAAAACAACTTTGACTTCCGATTGAAAGCTCACCCTGTGGTGTACAAAACAGTTTCCCTATAGCTTAAACTCTCAAACAATGATGCTTCAATATACTATAAAACATTATTTTGCTTATACAGAGTTAGTATGTTAAGTGGTTTAAAATACGCTCGGGCACAAAAATACACACTTTTTTTTATTTTGTTAGACTTAAACTGTTTTTTAATCGAATTGCTACTTTAGGAATCTAAACAATAAAAGTACCCATAGTTAGTTTCCTAACAACTGCGCTGAAATGTAAGTTTCTCAAAAAAAAAATTTCTTTTCCACCCTGTATCATTATTTTTCGCGAATAAAAAGATAGTAGCCCGAAAAATTTCCTTTCCGAATATGTTCCTGTTTTAAAAACCCTTTAAGGGAGCTCAAGTTTACGAGGTGTCAAACTTAAAAATTAAGTTTCAATTGTTATTCAGTGTTTAGTCCTGAGTCTAAGTTTGGAGTCTTATAGTAATTTATCAATAATCTGTAAAAAAAAAACCTGAAGTTGAAATAATTCTTATAAGGCTGTACGTTCAGTGTCGGACTGGGCCAGTTTGACTCAGGAGACTATAATTTTTCGCGCCCAAATAATGTAACGTAAATAAGTGTTTATTTGTAAAATTCATATTTTTAGTCTTTCAACCATTACGACCTATTCGAAAAAGAAAAGGAAGATTATCAAAAAACGTTAAGCTTGGTAGAAACCCCCCTTGTTTATATATTAAGCAGGCAAAATAAAACATCAGTGCTTTTTAGAAAAAAAATGTCTTTTTTATATTTTTTGATTTCAAATTTAGATTTTAATTTTGCGCCTTTAAATATATTTTAATAATAATATCTAAGCATAATACCAATTTTTTAAGTACTTGATGTACAAGCTCACAATAACTAATTATCACGTAATTTAATGTCTCTGTGTGTATGATGTCTCAAAAAGGCATAAAGAACAAAACAAATCGGTAAATTTCCTTTACCCGGAACTTCCCTCGTTATGAATTTTTTCTATACTACGCTTAATGCTTACACAAAATTTTAAATTAATCTAATTAGTAGTTTTCTCAGGCCGATTTTTTAGATATTTTATTAGGCCGCCATTTTGTTTTGCTATCTTAAATTTATACCAAATGTTGCTAGGAACGCTAAAACATGAAGATGTGTAAAACCTGAGAGGGTAATTTTTTCACCGTTACAAACATTTATAGCCGCCATCTTGAATTAGTACCACCGTTAGTTATTGCACACAATTTGAAATCAGTCTATTAAATAGTTTTTTTCAGGCTGAATTTTTAAATAATTTATTAAGCCGCCACTTTCTTCTGCCATCTTGGATTAGTATCAAAATTTTAAAAGCTGAAACGTAAAGGTCTGAGAAAATCTCGGAGAGTGATTTGTTTCACAATACTTCCCTTTTACGAGGGAAGTAAAAACATTATTAGAAGTTTTTTACATATGAGGCCCACATAACAAATTTGAATATTTCTAGATCAATCAATTAAAAGATATTGACTGAGAAAATAATTCCTGCAATTTAGGCTTTCAGTTTCGGAATTTCAAAATCAGTTTACACTTTCGAGAATTCCGATCTGAAACGCGATCTCGAAAAATCTTTTCCTAATCTCACTGACTTCGCGTAGAGATCGTTAGATGGCTACTTTGTCTGCAATTTCGACAACTTCACTGTTATTGTCAGGAGCTCCCAAAACACGTACACAATTAATTAGTAACGAAGTTTATTTAGTTGTTTTTAAAATATGAATTAGTATAGCGTAAGTTATAGCGTTTTAAAAGCTGTTTTAGCATCTGTTTTAAAGTTTTTACAAATTATATTATTATATTTTGGAAACTATATTACATTAAAAAAAACTTGTCTTCTTATATCCTTGGGAAATCTAAAAAAGCTATGAGATGATTTGTAGCTTGTAATTTTGCAGTGTTTGACAGCACACACCATCACACTAACTATTCTAGAAGTGTTTATATTTTGATATTATTTTCTATAATAATATCTAATAGAGTCTTTAAATATTTAAATTTAATTTATATTTTACTTCGGCGTCCGGTGCTTCGAAGAACAAAAACGCCGCCACTGCACCCGACTACCTCTGAAACAATAATGTCAGTCTCCGGCCGATCAAATGCTGCTGAGGTGATAGATTCTCATCCCAAATTGAGGTTATGTGATGTTTTGCGAGCCGAACGAAAGTGCGGTATCTGTAATAATCTGTGCCTATACCACAATTAGTTATGGCACACAATTTGAAATCAATCCATTAAGCAGTTTTTTCGGGCTAAATTTTTATATATTTTATTATACCGCCATCTTGGATTCATACCAAAATTTTACCAGTTGATTTCAACATAATGCTTGTTATTTATGCAAAATTTCAAATAATTGGATAAGTAGTTTTGTTATAATATTTTTTTTAACATTTCACTAGGCCGCGTAAATATTACCAGGTCATCCCCACATGACTCTTAATTTTTGATAAAAATTTCAAGTCAAATCGGGTAAGTGGTCTTTAAGGTATGCCGTAAACTAACAGACAGACAGACAGACCGACGGACGGACCGGAATTGATAAAAGATTTTTTTTGCCATCTAAGAACGCTAAAACGTAAAGACGTATAAAACCTGAGAAGGTGATTTTTTCACGACTACAATCAAACCATTAGTTTTTCGGGCTGAAATTTTAAAATTTTATTAAGCCGCTATTTTGTTCAGCCATCTTGGATTCCTACCAAAATATTACCAGTTGATTCCAATACTTGATGTTTTTTGCAAAATTTGAAATAAATTGAATGAGTAGTTTTTTAACAATATTTTTTTTAAGATCTGACTGGACCGCCATTTTGTTTCGCCATATTGGATTGGTACCAAATTGTTAACACTTGATTCCAACATAATGCTTGATGTTTTTGCATTATTTGGGATAAATTGGATTAGAAGTTTTTTTAATAACATTTCACTAGGCAGCCATTTTGTTTCGCTATATTGGATTTTTACCAAAATGTTACCAGGTCATCACTATATGACCCTTAATTTTTGACCAAAATTTGAAAATAATCGGATAAGCAGTTTTTTAGCTACGCCGCGAACAGACAGACTGACAGACCGACCGACAGAATTGAGAAAACATGTTTTTAGTCATTTAGGGACCCTGAAACGGGAAGATCTGAAAAAATCTCGTTGAGTGATTTTTTCACGATTACAATACTTCCCTCTTACGAGTGAAGTAATAAATATACATATAAATAGAATTCCTTGATTATTTTTGTTGTTCGAATTATTCTTAAATTTAGAGCTTGTGGAATTTAAAACTCAAATAATACTCCAAATGTTAATAATTTCTTACAACTTCTTTTTGATATCCCTTCTGTAAGCTTAATAATCTAAAATTATCTTGATAAATCTTGGAATTATTTGTTTTTAAATTTCTCTCTTGAAGCAAAAAGTGGTATCCCCTTAAAAATGGGGTTTAAAAATTACTATAACTCTTGCATTATATGAGATTCATTTTGTAAATAATATCTAAAAACACATATTTTAAACAATTTTAAGAAATTTAAGTACTTACCTATTTAAAGTAGAAAAATTACATCTAAAAAATCAAAAAAAAAATCCAGCACGAAGCGAAAATATTTTAAACGTTTGCCAATATGTCCATCTTATTTTTATTAACGAGCCTGATAATAGTAATTTATGTAACAAGTGCACTAACAAGTTTAGAAATTTGGAATCGCAATCTCAGGAGTAAAAAAAAGTCTTAATGCTTGAGTTACATGTAATATTTTTTCTATGATCACGTTATTTTATAAAAAAATGTGTAATAACTTGCCATCATTTTTATCCAGGACGATACCATCGCCGATTGATTCCCTCCAGCGCCGCACAATGGTCGATTTTTTAAGGAAACTTCTCAGTTTTTCAATACTGTTGTCCACGAAGATATTTTTCTTGTAACAAGTTCACAATATAAGCAAAATTTCAGAAACATCTATTATTATTTACTCCGAACTGTTAAGCATTCAAAATATGCATTAAGTAAGTTTATGTTTTAGCATATCTAGTATCTAAGTCATGTATGATTGTTAATGAAAACGAAAAAAAATGTATATAAATCAATAAGAAAAAAGGATAGATTCAAAAACAAAATCTCAAAATCTGACCTATAGTTTTAAATTACTCATCAGGCTTTCCTGCAGTAATTTAAGTTTTGATTTTAAATAATATAAAAGTAGATAAATTGGTCTTCATATTAAAAAATCAATGTGGGTTTTTTCTTAGGTCGTTATAAAGCTAATGATATTCCTTATAATAGTTTATTACTTCCATAGTAAGAGGAAAGTATTTTAATCATGAAAAAATCGCCCTCCAAGATTTTTGCAGATCTTTGCGTTTTAAGGTCCCTGGACCCGGAAAAATATGTTTTTCCATTTCCGTCAGTCTGTTTGTACGGAGTATAGCTCAAAAACTACTTATCCGATTGTCTTCAAATTTTGGTCAATGCGATTGAAATGTTTACGTTTTTGGGAAAAATCCGATTTGGCGGAACAAAATGGCGGCCTCACAAAATGTAAAACAAAATCATTATTAAAAACTACTTATCAGATGGAATTCAAAATTTGCATAAAAATAATGTGTGGTATAGGTGAAATGAAAACTGGTGAAATTTTTTTATAAAGTCAGTATGTCGAAACAAAATGGCGGCTTAATACAATAAGGGGATAATTTAAGATTTTTGTAAATTTAAACTATAATTAATTTATACTTGCAATATATTTTCACGATTTTAAAACATATTAAAAAAATAATTTTATAAATTCCTTTTACTCATAAAATATTTATTTTTTTCTTAATAAAAAGTTTAATTTTGTATACATTTTATTATAGTACCTGTCCAGTATTATAGCTAGGAGAAATAATCAAGAAATTTTTTTAAAAATTCTAGTTTATTTTTGAATCTGACTGACATTTTGACTTCTCCGCGACGTAAAAATATATAAATATACATTAAATTGAAATTAGTTTTAGACACAAAACAGAAAAATCAGTAAATTTCCTTTACCAGGAACTTCCCTCGTTATGTATTTTTTCTTTTATTAGGAATAAGATTAAGTTAAGTTGACTTAATTTCACACGACAAAGTAATTTAGAAGCACATAATATATACCGTCTTTTCAAACATCTTTATTGGGCGCCAATTTGTTCCACTATATTGGATTCGTACCAATATTTTACCAGTTCCTACCTCTGCCACACTTGATTTTTGGCTTAATTTAAAATAAACTGAGTAAGAAGTTTTTACACAGATTTTTTTAAGACTGCCAGTTTGTTCCGTCATGTTGAAATCGCAACACTTTATCCCTATATCACATTTAATTTCTCTGCAAAATTTGAAGAGACTTGATAAAGAAGATTTTTTACGTTGAATTTTTAAAACCTTATTTGGTCGCCATTTTGTTTCCTGTTTTACCAGGCCAACTCTATACTGCAATTCATTCTAGCACAAAATTTGAATTCGATCTATTAAGTAGTGTTTTTCTGGCTAAATTTTTAAATTGGATTCGTACCAAAATGTTAACACTTAATTCCTAATTGTGCAAAATTCTTTGCATTTTGTTTTGTCATATTGGATTTTTCCCGAAATGTTCCTAGGTCATTCCCATGCGACCCTTCATTTTTGACCAAAGAGAGAGCGCCGGAATCGACAAAAACACGTTTTTCGGCATTTTCACGATTTCAGGATTACAATATTTCCCTTTTACAAGGAAAGTAATATATATATTTGAGGAAAAAAAAGTTAAATTGTAATTTACCTTAACCTTTTATAGTAATCTGTCAAATAATCTCTTTCGGATAAAAAAAAACATTGCTGATAGATGAATGCTTTCTTTTTTCGGTCTAGGATATATCGGATATATTGTCAACCTCTTTCAGACCGGTCAGTTCTATTAGACATGCTTTTCGTCCGGCTTGCTGATGAGACCCTAAAGGCTGAAAATACTAAACTCACTATTATTATAATTATTGTTAAAAAATATTTTTATTGATGCTATATATTCAAAGGTATCCTAAGCAGATTAGTCTGTTGAGATATATATTTTTTATTATCATTTTTTATATATCAGCATGTGGCGTTTTCCTTTTTTGGAAGCCTAAAATATACTTCGTAGCCGTCTACATACCCGTATTAGCCCTGTAATATCTCAATACCTTTGAAGGATAAATTACAGTCTTCAAAGCATCCCTAAGGCCACATTTTTGCACTTTGCGTTGCGTCCGCTTATATGATTATCGTTTGTTGCATATAAATCACCTTTCGGACTGCAAATTTAAATGTTTCTTTCTAGAAAAGACTGTATACACAGTAATTAAAGGTTTTGCGATTTATATTTTAACACCATAAATAAAAATAATGCGTTGCGGTAAAAGCGACCAACAAGTATAGTTAAGTGCTTGTTTTAGGACGACTGTCAAGTGCGAATATGTGGCTGAGAGAACCTGAATATGAGAGATATGATTTTTACTCTAATAGTCCAAATTTTTGGAAATGTTTCGGACTGGGCAACTCGGTTTTCAAAAATTTGATATAATGTGACTTCGGAACGCTGGAAGAAGAAGCGATGGAAGAAGAACCATCAATGTGTGATTGACCTAATATTGTTCTAAACAATAAAAATATACAATATCAAAGAAATGTTTACATTTTATACAAAAATAATAATTTCCCGGCCTAGTAAAAAGTTAAAAAATGAAGTTATACATGTATGTATGTAAAATGTATAACTTCAATTTACGTAGCAATCTATTGGTAACATTTTGATACAAATTCAAGATGCCGGCTTAGTAACTTATTTTAAAATTCAGCTTGAAAATCTACTAAATAGGTTGATCTCAAATTTTCTGCAAGATATAATTGTGGTATAGAGATGAAACAGATAAAATTTTGGTACGAATTCAAGATGACGGAATAAATTGTTTGTAAATTCAACTCTATATGTGCGAGTTCTTAGGGAAATAAGTTGTCTATCTGGGAAACCTCTCACCAAAGATGGTGTAAAATCTAGCCCCTTAAAAATGTGACGCATCCAAAACTTTCCTGAACTAATAACACAGAGGACATTAAATCTTTTCTGAGATTAGAGGAATTTCGAAAAGGTGTCCAAGTCATCAACTAAACTCTTAAATAAATGTCCCGTTCTTCTTTGATTCTAAATTCAAAAACGCATATCAAGAATTAATAAAAGTCCTAATTTCAGACCCTATTCTAATCTATCCTAATTTGGAAGAAACTTTCTTCATTACTACAGACGCAAATGAATTTTCAATAGGGGCTGTGCTGCCACCAGTCGAAAAATATCGCTTAATAGCTTTTTGCATCCAGAACACATATATGTATGAAGAAACTAAGTATTCCACCAATGATAAAATGAATACAACTATAAAGTTGAATATAAACCAGCCAAAATAACAAAAATGCAGACGTCCTATCCCGAACCGAATTAAAATTAATTACTTCCAAGAATTCGCATTTTTACTTCTAATGAAAAAGATGGCGAAACTGAAGACCAAAACCAACTAGACCCCAATGTCGTCGATATAGACGACAAATACATTACACAGATATAGAATACATTTGCAGGGCTATACAACCCACCAAATCAATACTCGACTATTAAATTTTCAAATTCACAGCTTCTAGATGAGGTAAAACACAAACAAATTATTAGGTTTTTCTGCAAAAGAAACTAGAGGAATTGCATTATAAAATAATCTAATACATCTTCGAAGAAAACGTTCATTTTGAAAACACGAGTACATTTGCTGTAGCATAACTATAAAATATAGGAAATATTTTATTATCCCAATACCATTTGATCCGGGAATTGTGACCCAACCCTTGTTTTAGATCTTGTTTAAACCTTAAAATAAATTTCACCCTTCCAAAACTTATTACATAGAAAACAACTTACCGACTGCCTGTCCTCGAAATGTCCTCATTCATATCTCCTGACGAATAAATAAAACTAAGAATCTGTCAAAATATTGTAATAACTCCAGACTTCGACGAAATACCTCAAATTTTAGAACACCACTCATGAGTCAGGCAGAACCAATTTGGATCGGAGAATAAACGAGCCAGTCAGGCGTATAAAAGAAAAATATATTTGTCTAAACCCAACAAAAGATGTCGAAAAAATAAGTAAGGTTGGAATATGTCAAGAGGTAAAAATATGCCGGAAAATCTAAGTACACCCCACGGCAAAACAGAGACTGCGAAAACGTTATTTGAAAACATAAACATTAACATCTTTGAATACCTAACTAGGTATTACGCACTCCGATTCGAGATGAACTTACAAAAACTCACACAGGCTTATACAATAGCAAAAAGCGACGACAATTGTAAATACCCTATTAATATTTCCCCAACATTTTATTATAGTACCTGTCCAGTATTATAGCTAGGAGAAAATATCAAAAAAAAATTTTAAGAATTCTAGTTTATTTTTGAATCCGACTGACATTTTGACTTCTCCGCGACGTAAAAATATATAAATATACATTAAATTGAAATTAGTTTTAGACACACAACAGAAAAGTCGGTAAATTTCCTTTACCGGGAACCTCCCTCGTTATGTATTTTTTCTTTTATTAGGAATAGTGGATTGCGACATGACCTAATTCCACACGACAAAGTAATTTAGAAGCACATAATATATACCGTCTTTTCAAACATCTTTATTGGGCGCCAATTTGTTCCACCATATTAAATTCGTACCAATATTTTACTAGTTCCTACCTCTGCCACACTTGATTTTTGGCTTAATTTAAAATAAACTGAGTAAGTAGTTTTTACACAGATTTTTTTAAGACTGCCAGTTTTTTTCGTCATGTTGAATTCGCAACACTTTATCCCTATATCACATTTAATTTCTCTGCAAAATTTGAAGAGACTTGAAAGAAAAGGTTTTTTACGTTGAATTTTTAAAACCTTATTTAGTCGCCATTTTGTTTCCTGTTTTACCAGGCCAACTCTATATTGCAATTCATTCTAGCTCAAAATTTGAATTCGATCTATTAAGTAGCGTTTTTCTGGCTAAATTTTTAAATTGGATTCGTACCAAAATGTTAACACTTAATTCCTAATTGTGCAAAATTCTTTGCATTTTGTTTTGTCATAATGGATTTTTCCCGAAATGTTTCTAGGTCATTCCCATGCGACCCTTCGTTTTTGACCAAAGAGAGAGCGCCGGAATCGACAAAAACACGTTTTTCGGCATTTTCACGATTTCAGGATTACAATATTTCCCTTTTACAAGGAAAGTAATATATTTTTGAGGAAAAAAAAGTTAAATTGTAATATATCTTAACCTTTCATAGTAATCTGTCAAATAATCTCTTTCGGATAAAAAAAAATTGCTGATAGATTAATGCTTTCTTTTTTCGGTCTAGGATATATCAGACATATTGTCAACCTCTTTCAGGCCAGTCAGTTCTATTAGACATGCTTTTCGTTCAGCTTGCTGATGAGGCCCTAAAGGCTGAAAATACTAAACTCACTATTATTATAATTATTGTTAAAAAATATTTTTATTGATGTTATATTCAAAGGTATCGTAAGTAGATTAGTCTGTTGAGATATACATTTTTTATTATCATTTTTTATATATCAGCATGTGGCGTTTTCCTGTTTTGGAAGCCTAAAATATACTTCGGAGCCGTCTATATACTCGTATTAACCCTGTAATATCTCAATACCTTTGAAGGATAAATTACAGTCTTCAAAGCATCCCTAAGGTCACATTTTTGCACTTTGCGTTGCGTCCGCTTATATGATTATCGTTTGTTGCATATAAATCACCTTTCGGACTGCAAATTTAAATGTTTTTTTCTAGAAAAGACTGTATACACAGTAATTAAAGGTTTTGCGATTTATATTTTAACACCATAAATAAAAATAATGCGTTGCGGTAAAAGCGACCAACAAGTATAGTTAAGTGCTTGTTTTAGGATGACTGTCAAGTGCGAACATGTGGCTGAGAGAGCCTGAATATGAGAGATATGATTTTTACTCTAATAGTCCAAATTTTTGGAAATGTTTCTGACTGTTCAACTCGGTTTCAAAAATTTGATATAATGTGACTTCGGAACGCTGGAAGAAGAAGCGATGGAAGAAGGACCATCAATGTGTGATTGACCTAATATTGTTCTAAACAATAAAAATATACAATATCAAAGAAATTTTTACATTTTATACAAAAATAATAATTTCCCGACCTAGTAAAATGTTAAAAAATGTATAACTAAATTTTGTTTCTTCAATTTACGTAGGAATCTATTGGTAACATTTTGGTACAAATTCAAGATGCCGGCTTAGTAACTTATTTTAAAATTCAGCTTGAAAATCTACTAAATAGGTTGATCTCAAATTTTCTGCAAGACTTAATTGTGGTATAGAGTTGAAACTGATACAATTTTGGTACGAATTTAAGATGACGGAATAAATTGTTTGTAAATTCAACTCTATATATGCGAGTTCTTAGGGAAATAAGTTGTCTATCTGGGACACCTCTCACAAAAGATGGTGTAAAATCTAACCCCTTAAAAATGTGACGCATCCAAAACTTTCCAGAACTAATAACACAGAGGACAATAAATCTTCTCTGAGATTAGCGGAATTTCGAAAAGGTGCCCAAGTCATCAACTAAACTCTTAAAAAATGTCCCATTCTTCTTTGATTCTAAATTCAAAAACGCATTTCAAGAATTAATGAAAGTCCTAATTTCAGACCCTATTCTAATCTACCCTAATTTGGAAGAAACTGTCCTCATTACTCCATACGCAAATTTTCAATAGGGGCTGTGCTGCCACCAGTCGAAAAATATCGCTTAATAGCTTTTTGCATCCAGAACACATATATGTATGAAGAAACTAAGTATTCCACCAATGAAAAAATTAATACAGCTATAAAGTTGAATATAAACCGGCCAAAATAACAAAAATGCAGACGTCTTATCCCGAACCAAATTAAAATTAATTACTTGCAAGAATTCGCATTTTTACTTCTAACAAAAAAGATGGCGAAACTAAAGCCCAAAACCAACTAGACCCCAATGTCGTCGATATAGACGGCAAATACATTACACAGATATAGAACACGTTTGCAGGGCTGTACAACCCACCAACTCAATACTCGACTATTAAATTTTCAAATTCACAGCTTCTAGATGAGGTAAAACACAAACAAATTATTAGGTTTTTCTGCAAAAGAAACTAGAGGAATTGCATTATAAAATAATCTAATACATCTTCGAAGAAAACTGACGAATAAATAAAACTAAAAATCTGCCAAAATATTGTAATAACTCCAGACTTCGACGAAATACCTCAAATTTTAGAACACCACTCATGAGTCACGCAGAACGCATAAACGAGCCAGTCAGGCGTATAAAAGAAAAATATATTTGTCCAAACCTAACAAAAGATGTCGAAAAAATAAGTAAGGTGGGAATATGTCAAGAGGTAAAAATATGCCGAAAAATCTAAGTACACCACAGTTATTTGAAAACATAAACATTAACATCTTTGAATACCTAACTAGGTATTACGCATTCCGAGTCGAGATGAACTTACAAAACTCACACAGGCTTATACAATAGGCGGCAAAAAGCGACGACAATTGTAAATACCCTATTAATATTTCCCTAACATTTCGGACATACTATGGACTCTACATTGTAACTATGCGCGAATATTTGACAACTCACCATTCAAAGACCTTTGTGAAATTTAACCTTTAGCGTAAATTACCCTCAATCTAACGGGTTTATCGAAAGGTTTCTTACAACCTTATCAGAAATTATTACAGCGCATGTAGCCGAAAACTCTACAGGATATCACTTTATTGTATTTTCCTACGCAGAGATCTGCTAGAATAATAATAATACCAAAAATAAAATACACTCGTTTACGCTGTTTGAACCTATCTTTGATCACACCCCAATTAGACCATCTAAAACTTTATACCACCAGGAGAAATTAATATCGAACTACGTAAGAGATCTTAATAGTCGTATCGAATACTTTTACAAAATCCTAGGGCGAAGACAGAACGACAAAAAGTTAACCAAACTGCGGTCGAACAACAAAATTATTAATTAAAGTCGATTTTAGTTCTTTAAGTCGCAGTGAATGAAAATGGAAACCAGATCCTCCGTGGTGTTATTCCTCTGTGGCGCAACTGTCATTGTGGGCTAGCTTGATAATCCTTAAACAAATTTAACATTGGTACAATTTAGCTAATTATATTTCGTTGGTAATAACTCAAACATTATGAAATAATAATAAGTGTCATAATTCATCTTGCGAGTTACATGGCCAGATTCTCATCGAAGATCTAGGCGATTTCAAGAAGTCTTATATATTGCAAATACAGATTCACAGGCTTTATATGTTCCCTTTACCTTCACATTTTGTATAATAATCTTTCCCATTCTACGTTTTGTACTGTAAATACTTATTATTATTATTAAGAGAACTAGAGTTTTTTGTTGTTTTCTAGCTATCTTAATTTCAGTATTTTTACAAATATTAATAAGTCTGTTAGTGAGGCTATATGTGGAAGAGAACAAAAGAACAACCTAATGAGAGGAGGGTTCTCTAAGGGCGTATTAGTGATAGAATGACAAAGCATTGAATTTGGAGGATCAATCTCTCTAAAGTTGTCTATGATATTATGTTCAGTTTAAAACAAAATTTTTAGCACTAGTTTTAAAGGGTAAGAATTTTCTAGAAAAATTTTTTTAGTTGTAAAATCAACTCTCTTTTAGTTGGATGAATGAGTCTGATAGCTCGAGTTTTTACTCGCACTTCCCGTGGGTAGAATTGAAGGGGCTCTTGAGATCTTTAACTCGTTTAATAAATATATTCAATTTACATGCGATGAGGAGACTAATAATAGTATTCCCTGCCTCGACATGTTAGTTTTTTGTACCCATGACAATATTCTACAAACATAATTGGTACAGAAAGCCTTATAACTCTTTATATATATATATATATATATATATATATATATATATATATATATATATATATATATATATATATATATATATATATATATATATATATATATATATATATATATATATATATATATATATATATATATATATATATATATATATATATATATATATATATATATAATATATAAGGGGTTGCCTTTCTATAATTAATTTACGGAATTCTAAAAACACATTGCAAATACATATCTTGTAATATTTATGTTTGATGTATATACTAATATGCAAATGGATATAATTTAAAAAAAAGTTAAACGAGTTTAGTTAGATTTGCCCCAAATTTAAGGACAGTTTTTGAAAATTTTACATTGGATGTCGCAAGAGGAAAACTTGAATGTATATTTTGTGGTAATATTGTCTGAATAAAAATGAAACCAGTTTCTTTTTGCACTTCTACTATACAATGTAATATAACCATGGCGTGGTAGCATTTTCCATAATTGCTAACAAAATAAAAATCTATTATAGATTGAATATCAAAATAAAAAAATATTTTTTAACGTAAATCTTTGAGGTGCCAGTCGTTTAATTTGGTATTGGGAGTTTCACTGAAAGAAAACGAATTTTTTTTTTCTTATTGAGGTTGAAATTTTTTCTCTACGAATATTATAGGGTACCTATATAAGGATTACGAAAATGCGTGCAAGAACAGTTTAAATTTTTAATAGGTTAGCCTGTATTTTATTTGACCTAAAATAGGCTTTTTTGGTAGTTGGAAATTTCGCCGCAGATTTAAAATCTTTATATACAACTCAAAACAAACCGCTAAGAAACTTAACTTGAAATTCCTTCCCGATTTTTTTTTTGTCTACAAAAATTAAACAAAACGCAATTAATATATGTGTTACTAAATAACTATGTGAGGAATTAAATTGAGTCTATACTTCATTATTCCTATATTCATAAAGAGGGAAGTTCCAAGTATAGGAAATTTAACGATTTTTTTTCTTTTATATTACTCCCTTGAAAAATATATTGGTGCAAAATTTTTTTTTGAAAAAAAAACAACCTGTATAAAAAATCTAACATAAATATGGAAAAATTGTGAGAGTTAATTAAAACTGAATTTTTTTATTAAATCCGGGCAGGCATTTCTAAAATAATTTTTATAATAAGTGGTGGCTCAGAAAGGTAATCTACCGGGTATTTGATTTTCTTAATAGGTTAATCTATATAACATTAGATTTTTAAGATACACGGAAAAATATATTGAATTTTAAATTTTACTAAATATCGACAGGTGGTAATTTAAATATCCTGACTTTGACGTCGTATGTTTTAAGTAATTCTAATAAAACGTAATTTGAGTGGCGAATTCAAATGGCCCGTTTTCCCTGCGTTATATAGGTCAGTACCGTCTTCTTTTTGAAAATCTAACATCCCTAAATAATTCTTAGCTATACATTTTATTTCAAAACTTTTTAGTTTTATTGTGCATGTTTCCGTTAATGGCAGCGTAATGCTGCAGCTAACAATAAATAGGGCGGTTAGATCTAGTAGTACTAGTGTCCTTTAACACAGAAATGCACATGTTACAAAAGTTAGTTTAAGATTTTAAAAGTTAGGACTAAAATTATGGTTATTGAGGTATAGTCCGACATACGATAAATGGTTATGACTAAGTAATACCTTTATACTTTATGCCTGCTTAATGAGGTTAGAAGGCTGGAAGTGATCTTCGGTAGCAGAAGAATACGTAGATAATAGTGAGAGCTCTAAAAAAGCTAATGCTTCACTTGTGGCTGGAAAAATCGTTCAATCGAGTATAACAGCAACCCCTGTGGAAAATGGAAAATGGAGTTTTCCGAACGATTTGAAAACTGCACGTTTTACATTTAAAAATAATTATAAAATTTTGTGTTGTTTGTTGTTATGACATTAAAAGGACTAAGAAAACCTTTCGTATTTGTAGTTATTGGCTGAATAAAAATAATTGTAATTATTTAAATAACAGTAATAACAAACCAAGTCATTATTTATAATGCCTTATAGGGCCTTATGTTTCTATAATAACGCCCCCATTATTTGTCAATAATAAACTAGGCGGAGATTAAAACTTTAAGAAGTTTTTTTCTAAAATAACTCTTCTCAGTATATTGTACTGTGTCTGAAAATGAAATTTTTGCTCTTTTGTAGGTTATTAGGTGTTGTTAAATTATAAAATTACTGTTTACAGGTCGGTGGAAAAAATTCTGCAAATAAAAAAAAGATGAAATTTCGCATTTTGGGATAGGTCACTAAATTTCGTTAGGTTTTATATTTTTTAATACACTAGCATTTTGTCCGTATGTGTTTCCAAGGAAACACTCGTATCTCTTTTATTAAAAAGCTAGAGGTCTTTTTATGAAGAGACTCTACTTTGGGATTACTTATTTTTTTAGCAACAGGATTTAATTGAATATGAAAAAAAAGGATAATTTTTTATTTAATTTTTTCTGTACCAACAAAAACACTTATTGTTAATATTGTTAACAAGGAATTTGTCCTCCACGAGCATTAATTACAGCGCTACATTTTCGATCTATGCTTAAAATGGCGATGTATTACTGGGGAATTACTTCTTAAGCGGCCATCAAAGCTTAAAAAGGCTGCTCACGATTTAAACACCGTTTACAACTTTTCATTGTAGCGTGTCTTATGCCAGCTTAGTTGAGGTTAAATCCGGGTAATATGCGGGCCAGGGTAGATTATTGATTTGGTAAGTACCTACCTAAAGGTTGCCTTGTTGCGGTAGCGTTATAGACCTTACATTGCCATACATGATTAAATTTTTGTGCAAATGGCACCACAGTGGGCAGTAGATTTTTTTTCATATTACTCCCTGAAAACAACATATTACTGCACAAGTTTTTTTTTTGTAAAAGCACCGATATCGATTCCGATATCTATTTGGTTTTGTAATATTTGTCTTCAAAGTTACCCTAAAAAAGCTGGTCACCCATTTATTTTAAGCAAGAGTTTATAAATTAAACAAAATATTCGAAGTACATGTATGTAATTATTTATAAAACATATTTTTTAAACATACCTGAGCGAGAAGCTCTACATTTTCGATCCATGCTTGAAACTAAATTGGTGATGTATTGTTGTGGAGTTTCTTCTTAGGCGGCCAGCAAAGCCCAAAAGCTATTAGCAATTAGATTAGTTTTTGCGTCACTTGAAATCTGAATTTCCCGCCCAGACCAAACCTCTGCTGCTATAGACCTCCTGAAGGTTCGCCATTCTTTGCCAGGTGCCAGATGTTTGCCAAACTGTAACTTTTTGAATCCAGATATGACCCAAAATGAGAATCATCAGTAAAAAGAATACGGGTCCAGAGAATTTCACCCCAAAAGCTATGCTCTAGGGCTCACTGAAGCCGATTCCTTCGATTTCCCCGATTCAAGGATTGATATCTCCTTAACTGCCTGGAATTGAAACTAACTCGGTGTAGTATGTTGAAATGGTCACACTGTGAGCTTGATAAAGTTGATTTTTCAATTAACTAGTTTGCATTGCGTGTAGATGGCTATCATTTTACATTTTGTGTAGTACCCAAAGCCTCCGTGATATCGAATTGCCGCCTTCTCGCTTCCATCTTTCCAAAACCGCATAACATTTCATCTCGAGCCAAATGATGTTTATTAACCGCAAAGATATCAAGAAAATAACTTGAAGCACATACACGCCTGATATTTGACGAAGTTCTCTTATGGCATACCTAAGCGTTTGGATAGTAATGACAAAGGTGCATATTCAATTAAATCTTACTTCTAACAGAAATAAACCGATCTCAAAGTAGAGTGACCTCGTAAAATCCCTCTCAATTTTTTAATAAGCGAGATACGGGACACCAAGAAATTAAAATTAAGAAAATTAGTAATTTACCCCAAAACGCGAAGTTTCAACATATTTTTTTATATCTTCCGAGTTTAATAAATAACTTTAATCTTCCGCAACCCCTCCAACGATTACGCCCCAAAAAAAATCTGTGAATCAGCAGGCACTTAAATTTGTAATTTAAGTAATATAAAATGATTTGTGTAAAATAACGCCTAAAATGTAGTTTCAAATCAAAATAAAATTTGATTGTCTATTTTACTTTGCAAAAACGTGGTTATAGTTGCTATATACGTCTCATCAGGAATAGGCTCCCTCATTCTCCATTTCGGTTCTTGTCCTCTTGTACGTATCTTTATTTTTATTTTGAAAGTGGGCCCATCGATGTGCATAATAATTGCCGGCTACACACGGCCGTATACGATAGGGGTCAATGATTTCTCTTTCTGGAGGAATGTTTTAGCAATTTTGGGCGTAGGTTGCCATTTTTAGTGTCTATAGTCTTTTCATGGGAAGACTGATTTACTTTGTAATGAAATATATGTCCCTTTTAGAAAAGTTGTTCTCAAAACACGTCCAGTCGAAAACGATATTAAATGCGTCTCAAAGTTAAGTAATAAATCCCTTGCTATAACTCTTTCGGTAATTTAGCTGTTAAGTTAATTCATGTTTAAGACTTTAGCGGGGCAAAACTGGTGAATCCGTAGAAATGGTGTTAAAGCTATAGTGACGTACCATGACTAAGAGTTGTGTAGATCCAACCTAATAAATATAATTTAAATAGTATCGAGGACCGGTTAAATAATAGTACCTAATTTATGTAACAAGTCATTAAGTAGTATTTTTTCTTCCGAGGCGATTATTACGCACACTATCGTCCGGTTGCAGAAATCTCAATTAAAGTTGAGAATGTTTAACGGAATATCAAATTTGACAGCGAGTTGCTAGATTTCTGTAAGCAGCTTGTCAAATCCGAAAAGTTAAATATTCTAAACAGCAATTAAGTTTTGTGCAACCGGGGGTATGAGTAGAAAAAGTACGAAAATACGCTAAAAGTAATCTTACTATAAAGTTTTAATGCGGAAATCCATACAAATTTTATATTACTTCAGCAAATTTTCTTTCGACTTTTCGGGCAACAAATTCAAAATTGCTGTCTTCGCCGTGACAATTATTTTCGTAGTTGTGCATGTAATTTCCTTCTCATTGTCCTAGATATGCATATTTTCAATATGTTTCTATAACCTTATAAATTTTGATTTGTAAAACATAAAGCAGTTTCTGCGACCCCGCACAAAATGTTGGCTTTGACGTTTACAAACCTACGTAGATCGCCAACATTTCGACAGAGCTAAATCGTTAAATAATGACAAGCTAATGGTAATTTATTTTTCCTACGACCACTTATGAAACTGACAAAAAACACACTGTTAACTGGATTAGAAAATGACATATATCACAAGCGTACTGAAACAATTTTTTGAACAATGATTTTCAACACGACAAACTTGTGTCAGTATCCTAGCTGACGTAATATATGTTCAGCACTAGTGTTGAAACAATGTTTTCAACACTAGTGTTGAAATATACTTTCTACCGAAAATGTTGAGTGGTCGTAGAAAAAATAATGCACATTACCCATGTCAAAGTTATGGTTTAGCACTCGCCTAAATACCTCCTCGTTTGAAAACTACCACTTTCAACACTTGTTATGTAATGTACTATAACGATTTTAATTTGAGTTTACACTTTTCATAACGAAGGATTTTACGTTCAAGGATATAGTGAAATAAAGAGTACTTTATAAAATTTCTGATTGTAGAGTGCACCATTTTTTTTCTTGATTTTGAACATCCATACCGACGTATCGGTACCTTCTAGAACAAAAACAATTGGGCATGTGAAAAGCTCCATGTTTTTGCTAAAGGATATAGATTTTTTGCCATCGGCCAAGAGACTGGATATAAATCGAGTTTGGGTCTGCCTTGCTGATGCCAGGATAGACATGAAATTTGCAAATATGCCTTCAAATGCTCTTAGTGGCAGTAAAATTGGATATAGGTTAAAAAATAGAATACATTATCGGATAAGTGTGTGAAATTCTAAAATATATTTCATGCCAAAATTTGTTTACTAAATGAACGTAATGGTAATAAACATAATAAATATGTAAGTCATATCAAAGATGACATCGGAGTAGATGCTTTTTTTTATATAAGGGAGATTTTAAATTAGTTTGTTATTCACTTTTGCTTTATACCAGGAATTTGTATAAAGTAACGTGTGGTTTTATAGATTATGTTCCTTTATTAATATATTCAGTATTTTTCATATTATCATATTAGATACATGACTATGTTTAAGGACATAAATATAATATTTGGAGAAGAATTTACTTTACAATTTAAATTTGCAAATCCGTGAAAACTTAATGGATATAGAGATTAAATTATTCAGCATTTTCTGCCGGATTTTTCAAATTGCACATTTACACTACGTTCTTTTTTTGTCATCATAGGGCTCTTTGCACCGTTAACACATAATGTATTTTTCAACTAAACTACTACTGAAGAAAAAACTGTGCCGTTCTAGTAACGCGGTTAAACTGTTATCAGAAGGGTTAAACATTTATTTCAAAGCCTTCTAAAATATAATTTTGTGTAATAAACTGCAGATACGGTATTATAATACGTATTCGGAGTAATATGACGCTTACAAATATAATGTAAAATCAACGTTCCTCTCATTTTAGTAAACAAATAAAGTTGTGTTAATTAATTTTTAGTAGTTTTTTAAAACTAAGACGTGGGGGACCATTTTTCTTTATTTTTGTTTTTATCGTTTTATATACTTAGGTGATTTGTACCTGGAGTTATATAACAAAAAAAAAACGTTCCGCCTATCTTTCATAAAACATTGTTTTTTTTATAGTTTTATATAAATATTTTATATTTACACTTTAACATAAAAAAAACAACGCTGTACCTATTCCAGTATAAAAAATTTTATTTGCAGTAATAAATTATACACTTATTTTAAACAATTTTTAATAGTTTCATAAAACTAAACTGGGTGGAAAGCTTATTTTACAAGAATTAGGTACTTTATATGCCACTTTTACACTAAAAAACAGCGTTTCAGGTATTTTAGTATACAAAACTTAATTTTCAACAATAAAACACATTTATTTTAAACAATGTTTAATAGTTTCATAAAACAAAAATACGGAAGAGTTTAGATGATGTTTATTTTATTGAAAAGAAACCAAGCCTCTATTTTTAAAAATCCTAACAAAATCATAATATAAGATTGTAGGCATTTACTATTGTATAAAAAGTTCCAGATGCTAACTATACCTAAAACGCCATCTATGAGGCAAAGATCAAAGCGACAACTTGCAAACTGATCAAACTCAAAAATCAAAAAAAACTCTCAATTTCTACAAAAGGATCCAAGTGACATATCCTTTAACATTAAATACGTAGTGTCACGTGGTTCTGACATTCAATGCGTTTTAAAATAATATTTCTTTGCTAATTTAGAGGGTTTCAAATAACATAAAATAGTGAAAGATCTAAACGTATTCTCTTGAATTGAATTAAGTGTTCGATGTTCCCGATAAAAAGAGAAATATTATAGGTTATAAAATTATTTCTAGGTGTATTAATTACTTAAACAATTTTTTACAATCTGTGATGACATGTGTAGAATAGGATATTTTTTGATGCTGCTGTATTAAGAAAGGCAACATTCTATAGATATTTTTTTATATCTTTTTAATATAAAAGAAACCAAGCATCCTTTAGAGTAGTAATTTGGTCATTGGTTCTTTTTATACAAAATACAAAAAACACAAATTTAAGTAATTCCTTATATTAGAAGATTAGAAGGAGAGAATTAACGCTAAGTGATAGGTTAAAATTTAAGCATAATAAAAGATAATACATATCAATAATATCCTTGAGGTTAAATTTTAAATTGAAATAACAGAAAAGAAACGAGTCATACATAGAAGAGGACAATCCAAAAATTAGTTTTACATTCTTTAAGAAAATATCCTACAGTAATTTTAATTTAAGAAGAAAACCATTCATAAAAGATCCATCTAATAAATGTGATTTATTTTCTGCCCAAATGTTTCTGAAAATAAGTTGTACAACAAATCGAACCTAGACATAAAAATCACCTCTCTGCCGTAAAATTAACAAGAACTGAAATGCAGAAAAAATGCTATGAAAAAAGAAAGTACCAACCCCCATCTAGAGATCCTTAGCTACGATATGGAAAGGTTGTGTATTAAAAAGGCAGCTAAGCATAATTCACTTAGCATCAACCAACATACCATATACTTCCTTTTAAAAAGAAGGAATTGCATGAAAGGGCGCTCAAGAAGTGGGATCTTACCTTAAAAAATATATAACAGTGTATCTAAAACAAGATGTTCAGGGTTTAGTCTTTTGCTTCGATAGATGTGATGGTCAAAACAGGAACATCAAAATTGTGCTTATGCTTTAAAGTATTTTAATTGATCTTCGCCTTTTAAAACCAATATATCTGTAATATTTGGAATCAGGGCATAGCTTTTTAGCAAATGATACTGACTGGTCAAATTGAAACAGACAAATTCTATTCCGTTTTATTTAAGAAACGCACATTTTTAATGAACAATTTAAGGAAGGTGATATTTCCAAACCTATAAAAGCTAAAAAATCTGTTAAGGGTCTCATAAATTTAATACCTTTATATCTAGGAAGAAAAGCAGTTTCGCAAAAAAAGCGCGAGGATATTGAATCTTTAATGCGATTCGTTCCACTAGATGTGAGAGCCTTTTATAAAATAGCAATATGGAAACTATGAAGATGATGGTTACTAGATTCAAAAATTAACACTTCTTGAAAAAATATGTGAAGAAATTTGATAAATAAGTGCTATATTTTTAAAAACCGTATGAAACTTTAACTGCCAATTACTCAAAATGATATTTTGGCGCTTTGTTCTTTGTCAATAAAAGTTAACCGTTTCTTTTTTTTATGTAAGTGATGTACACTAGCATAAAAACAAGGTTTATTGTAATATTAAGTGACAAAATTCGGATCAAAATGTTCTACAATACTACTATTTATAATAATCTACTTATTATAATTGTTAGGAGTGATGTTAATTAAACAACTATAATAAGTAGAGTCCAACCGATTAATCGGCTTCGGTCAAAATTTTGCCGAAGCCGAATGTGCATGCACCCAAATAAAAATTTATATTATTATAATTTGATGAATACCGAAGATCTTATTTAAAGGAATCTCTGCTTTCAAATATACAGATATATTTCAGCACTAAAAGTCTACATCTTATTTGTACTTAATTAAAACAGGCTGCGAATTTTTTTATATCAACACATCCCGCCTGTAGCTAGTGAAGAATTATTTAGTTCAGCTGGCCAACTTTATGTTGACTGAAAAGCTACAATCTTGAAGCTAATCGACTTATGTTAATTCTTTGCTACTATTAGTAAAAGTATTAGTGAGGGCTCATTGGATAAGCAGTGAGGTCTAGAAAAATGTGCAAAATTTTCAAACCCACATATAAACAATTTCGAAAGTTATTAACAAATTAAGATTCAAAAAAGAAGTTTAGTTTTTTTTTGCAAATAACTTGCAAGCTATTAATAAGAAAATTAAAAACGATTTTTAAAGAGGAAAAAATTTGCCAATTAAAAAATCCTGACTCCCGGAACGCTATCTCTATTATTAATAACTTTAATTTAATATTGAAAATAGAGCTACACGACCACTAAGCCGCTACAATGCCACCAAACCGGCTGTAACAAGAAAAAGAATATACTAATAAATCTTAATTTAAAAATTTAGAAAAAAGTTTGGTATTATCAAATTTTTCCTTTTTATTTCAAGTCGGAGAATTGTCAAACAATCCATCAAAATTGTCTCGCTTCGTGATGACTTTATCACAATTATATCATATGATATTATGACATTGCGATGTTTTTAACTATTAGTTATTATTTATTCAAGCTAACAAAAGTCTAAAAAATTGTTACCTTCAATAATTAATAACTAAAAGATTACAACAATTAAAAAATCGCATTGTCACAATTCCATATAGTATAGTTGTGATAGTTTCCATTAAGCGAAATAATTTTAGCGGCTTTTGTTTAACAATTATCCGTCTTGAAATATAAACGAAAACTTAAAAAAAATTTTAATTAGCAATGGGATTATTTTATCAAAAATCTGTAAAAAAAATCTTAGTAATATTTATCCTTCAAGTGTCTAGATAACTTTATATTTTTTTTAATTTTGAAAATAATATTTAATAGTGCAAATTTTTTTTTTACTTGTTGCATCCGACTTTGGGGCATCGTAACGGTTTAGTGTTCACTACACGGAGCTCTATTTTAAACAATAAATTTAAATTATTAATAATAGAGTTAGAGTTTTTTACTGGAAATTTCATCCTTTTTAAGAATATTTTTTTATTTCATAAAAGTTATAGTTACCGAGTTATTCGCAAAAAAACTAAACTCCTTTTTTTAAATTATGATTGAACATATTTCTAGACGTCACTCCGAATCCAATGAAATATCAGTCATATATGTTTTTTAGCAGTAGCAAGAATTAACACCACTACAAACTAGAGGGCAATTTTCTTATTGTATTAAAGAAAAAGTTGTCTTTGTTTTACGTATATTAAAATAAAAGAAATTAGATTTTATGTGTCAGTTTTTCCATTGTGTTAAAAAAAAACCTCGAATAAATTCTGCCAATCGTATTACAATTTACATCTACAAAAACATGACTAAAATAGAATTCCTTCGGCCGAACTTCTCCATCAGCAATTTATAAACAACCATTTTGCAGAATTTATTGGACTCGATAGAAATGTTTCCTGGCAACCCAGAAATCCTGATTGGTTTAACTTTTTATAGACAAATATAAATATAAGGTGTATAAATATAGGTATCAATATCTTGAGCAGCCTAAACAGAAAATAAGTGAATAACTCATTCGAAGTGGTTCTCTAGCAAGAGACTGAATAACGTATTGAGTAACTATTAGTGCATTAATTTTTTTTTCAATTACACAATTTGAAAGCTTTGCTAGGAAGAAATAAGTTACATGCTGGTGATAACGATGTATGATTGTTAATAAGTCTGATACGGTCAGTCGGTGGTTGCCTTTAGACAAAAAAGCAAAACAGCTAAAACACATATTATATTTTTACCTCTTTTTTATATTATCTACATTCCCCGGCTTTTTTGTTTTTATGTTTGTCTGGTTCAAATCTATATAGTTTGAGTGAAAATAAAACATTCCTATATAAAAAAAAGATGGTGGTTCCAATATGGCATATAAGCATTGTTATTGATTATGCGACTGAAAATTAGTACATAAAGGTATTAAAACATGGCGGACAATTTCTGTCATTTGTGTAAATTTTTGGGGATACTTAAGAGTGCAAATTACGAATTTTTAGTCAAAATTTCAGAATATAAAACGTTATTTAACGACATTAAGATGTGGTATTTTAGAGAGTACGTTATTAATTTTATCACCATTTAAAATTCAAATTATAAGTGCTACTATGTTGAACAAATTTTTACATTTGCGTATATTCGACTGAGAAATGGGTTGGTGGGGGATTTTAAGAGTGCAAATTATAAATTTTATAAGATAAGATGGTAAACGAATTTTATAATCTGTCAATATTCGACGGAATCGATCGGTACCATATTTGGTACCTATCTTAGAGAACAAGTTATACATTCTTGATCAATATTTAAAAGTCCAAAAAGTGGACGCCTGTTGGACGTTTAACTCGCCTGATGCTAGAAACTTATTGTTATATATCGTGGAAAACGTTGTTTAAATTGCCATTTAAAATTGCTGTAATATAGAGTAACGATGTAACTTTTCTTAAGGTTTAAAAAATAGTAAATTTTAAATAGAATATTTTTTTTTTAATTTAGCAATTTTTTAAAAAGTTTCGTTAATTTGTAAAAAGATAAAACATGCATTTCATAACTTCAAAATTTCTATACTAACATACATCTCTGAACTCATCTCTCTCGCGCTATCAGAATTTGTAACAATATAAAATTTAAATAAAAAAGTTCAAATCCGCCTAGGAAAAATGCAACATTCTGTATAAATATAAACAAAATAAAATAATAATTCAAAAGAAACAAACAATTTTTTTTCTCTACCTTTTACAGTTCTGCAGAAAAGAGGATAGGTGTTTTATTTTAGACGTCCTCTGCAAGAGCCCAGTAAAGCTTAAATTATGGAGTACAGACGTACGCAAGGGGCTAGTGCCACTGTATTTAGATGTAAATCATAAAACGTCTTTTTATGATCCAGGTTGTAAAAGCACCCTGTCCTTTTCATAGGAAACTTGCCTTCGGTTAATTTTTCTAAATGCTTTATATATATATCTATTCTCGATGTCCCGATCAAAAGTTCTCATGGGCACAATCTAATCCTATGACTAGTTTTTAAGATACAGGGTGTTAAAGTTCGAAAATTGCCGTATATGCTAATATTGATCTTTACTTCCTTGTAAAAGGGAAGTGTTGTAATCGTGAAAAAATCGCACTCCGAGATTTTTTCAGATCTTCACGTTTCAGGGTCCCTAGATGCCGAAAAACATGTTTTCTCAGTTCCGTCGGTCTGTTCGCGGCATAGCTAAAAAACTACTACTCACTCGATTGACTTCAAATTTTGGTCAAAAATTAAGGGTCATATGGGGATGACCTGGTAATAATTGCAAATTTTATTAAGTTGCAATCAACTGGTAATATTTTAGTATGAATCCAAGATAGCGGAACAACATAGCGGCTTGATAAAGTATTTAAAATTTAAGCCTGAAAAAACTATTTAATGGATTTATTTCAAATTGTTTGCCATAACTAATTGTGGTATAGAGGTCATCTAGTAAAATTGTGGTACTAATTCAAGAAGGCCGAACGAAAAAAAAGCCACCCTCTCAGGTTTTACATATCTTCACGTTTTAGCATCCTTAGATACCAAAAAATATGTTTTATCAATTCCGTCGGTCCGTCTATTGAACTGTCTGTCTGTCAGTTCGCGGCACAGCTTAAAAACTGCTTACCCGATTTACTCCAAATTTTGGTCAAAAAATAAGGGTCATATGAGGATGACCTGGTAACATTTTGATAAAAATCCAATATGGCGAAAAAAACGGCGACCTATCTCAAAATTTGCAAAAACATAAAGTATTAAGTTACAATAAACTGGTAATATTTTGATACAAATCCAAGATGGAAGGAACAAAATGGCGGCTTAATGAAGTATTTAAGATTTAAGCCTGAAAAAAACTATTTAATGGATTGATTTCAAATTGTATGCCTTAACTAATTGTGGTATAGGGGTTAACTAGTAAAACTTTGATAGTAACTCAAGAAGGCCGAACAAAATGGCGGCCACCCTCTCAGGTTTTACATATCTTCCCGTTTTAGCATTCCTAGATGCCAAAAAAATTGTTTTATCAATTCTGTCGGTCCGTCAATCGGTCTGCAAGTGCGTCAGTTCGCGGCATAGCTTAAAAACTACTTACCCGACATGCAGCAAATCTTGCCCAATATTGTTGTATTGCAGGAGCGCTTATTAACAGATATCCCTTAATAAATATAACAGGAACTATAGAATTGGCACGTCAAATGTTGTAACAAACGCAACTAATAAATATAGTTCAAGCTTGTATCGAAGCATAAAATCTTAAAAAAAATTATTTAGAATCATTAAGAGTTTTTTTTTCGTATTCACTTATCAGCAGCATATATTCGATACAAACTTCAATGAGAAGAATTCGATATATTGGAGTGTGACGAAGTACTCTAGGAATGTTTTTTTTATTTAGAACCGCCATAAAGCACATGCTATGGATATTTTTTTATCCCGAAGAAAATCCTGAAAGTAATGAATTAATGACTCGTAGGTAGCGTTCTATGGCTCCTTGGATATGCCAGATAAAAGCAATAAATTCGATACGCACCTTCAGAAAATATTGATCGCATCCTAGAAGTTATAAAAAATTATTTAAAACTACTTGTTAAATTAAGACAATAGCCGAAAATGGATTAATTTGAAAACTTTTTGTTTCTTGCTAGATTTTACTTTAAAGTATTTTTGTAATGTGCAATTTTCTGAAAATGGATAAATGTAAAAGTTATCGCTTATTACCGTGAGTAAACGAGCAACTAATTAAACACATTTACGCAATTTGAATCGAAATCAATAAAAAATTACTTACAAAAGAGGTAAGCGCTTACGATTCTTAAATTGATTTAAGCCTAACATTGAGATTAGCGTTATTTCAATTTGAAATAATTAAAAGTAATGTAGATATACATGTCTCAAAATGTAAAAACCAATATTTTATTTTCGTTGCCACCCCTCTCAATGATATTTAAATTCAATTGACATCAATATATTAGAAAATCTACTGAAAAAAACCATCATGACTTAAAATGTTTAAAAAACGGCTCAAGCAAATTCGCGTCTTAGATGTTATATTTTTACTATAATACCTAAATTAACCTTTATTAAGAAAATATACAAATTTAAAAATTTTGTTAGTTAAATATTCGTGAGTCACTCTGTATAAAAATAACTTGTATTATTAATGTTAATCGTATTAAACACAATTTGTCAATAAAGCAATAAAAATCAAATAAATGAAGTAGAAATGACTACTTATACCAAAAAATCAGTATTAGCCTATACGGCAACTTTCTAATTTTCTAACACCCTGTTGGGAATAACAACATATGAAAGATTTAGAAACATTTATCTAAGGCCAATTTCGATAAGAAAAGTGCAGGGTCCTTTATCGTTAATATTCGGCTAATGCGAAAACTGTTCACGCTAGATGAACTGAGACACGATCTGTGGGTATATGGATAATTTCTGAAAAATGGGCATGTATGGTAAGGATCGGCGCATTCTTTAGTATGCGCCTTAGAAAAACATGTTATACACCATATAATTCAATTAAACATAATATAATGGATGGGAATGCGTGTTCTCTATGGGAAAAATAATTTTTGATACAGGTAGATAATATTTTATACATCATTAAAAAAGGACGATTTTTAATAATGAACTACTAAGCATTAATAAATCAAAAGTAATAATAAGAAAAACCATTTACAAGATTTTGACTACCAGTGTCGTTTTATTCGTTAAGCGGTGTAAGCGGCGGCCGCATAGGGCCCGGACTCAAAAAGAGGCAGAGCATGGAGGCGAGGCACCCGGCGCACACTGGTCGAAATCACTTAATTCGTGGCATTAACGTTAGTAAGCCAAACTAAAGGTCCAGTATGCATCAAATTTATTATTGCCACTTAACCAAATACCAAATCTAGAAAATTTTTATGTTAGAGACTAAATATAATATACAGGGTGAAGCTATTTGTCGAATATTATGTATTTTAACTAATGAAACACACAGAAGCAAAATATACTGGTTTGATTAAATATACAAGGTGAGCAAACATAATTAAAACTAAAGTATGGAAAAATTGGCTCAAAAATGTTATGTTTATCTAGTTAAATACAGATTCTTAATAAATTAAGTATAAACTATTGTTTTAAAATATAACTAGATGTTTAGATTAAAAAAACATAGGCATTCAGCCAACAGCAGTACCTTTCAAGTAAACATTACATATCATCAGTGTTATTAAACTTTAAAACTAAGTTTACATGGTCGTTTTTAACTCCAAATTAAAAGAAACCTTCCAATGGAAAGAACATTCGGTAAAATTGTCACATCCCGAAAAAAATGCCAAATTTTATATTACTTATTACATAATACTTGTTTAATGATCACTAAAACTATTTCCTAAAAGCGCTTTAAAACAAGGTAGAATATTAAGAATTTTTACGCAAAAATAAGTTTTATTCGTCATCATCAGAGGAACTTTCGCTTTCAATAAAATTTTGTTCAATAAATTCCACATTTGGAGATTTTAACAAATGTATAGATTCAGGGAACAAAGATTTCCTATTTTTGGAAGGTGTTTTTCTAAAACTTGAAATAATAGGATCTGAGGAAACTAGAAGGCGCAGAAAAATGTCTGTTAAATTATCTTTTCTCGATGTTTTTCGTGAAAAATTACATCTAAATTTTTTGATGTCTTTATTTCTCGCCTCCTGGGCTTCCTCAGATAACTGACCTATAAGCACCAAAAAAGAGTTTGATACTTCTGAGCTATGAATGAGGATTCGATGTACCGATGTTGGTATCGGATACCACGGATACAAGGAACAAAATAAATTTGCTGTTTCTACACAATATTCTTTAAATTTTTTTACATCAATGTCATATCCAGATGATAAAGTTAATAAGATTATACGAAATTGAAACATTAAATTATAGTTATCGGCAACCACAGCAGAATTTTCAAAAAATTTTCTGGCTGTGTGCCATCGTTTGAAGATCCAAAGCCATGTTTCGGTTTATCTACAATTAATCCTAATTTTAAATGCAACTGTTCCTGGATATATTTTTTTCGGTCTGCTACTTTTGCCTTATCTTCCGTTTGTCTGACTTGCCACTTTTTAATTTCGATTTTGTACGACAAATGTAACAAACATTCAAAAAACCTGATCCAAGCATGCAAAGTTGATAACCCGAATTTCAAATAAGATGTATTTAAAACTGGTCTTTTTAAAACAATTTCAATATTATTAAAGTCTTTAGAAGTGGCTCCGCATAAAAAACATTTTTGGGTGGAATTGTTTTCCGCTAGAGCATTTCCCACTTTAACGTCGATCATAGTTAAGTACATTTCAAAATTAATTTCTATTTTTATGTAACTAGAATAACCTACAAAATTCACAAGATTATCGATTTGGAGATCTAAATTCTGTTTTTCCTGCAAAGTAAGTGTAGTTGTTTCTTTCGAAAAATGTACTTTAATAGGACGACAAAATCGGGTTGAGGCTGACCGCTAATTCTGCCAGACTAAAGCATTATCTTCTTTATTTACAAGCCTTATGGGTACAAAAGATGTAAAAAACATGCTAGCATCGGATGTCAAGCTGTCTTGAAATCTTTGTTTATACTCTGACTGACCAGAGGTTCCGTCAAACCGATACTTACAAAACAAAGTTAATTTAATTTTGTTCTTCGATTTTGCTACACATTTTATTACATCTTTTTGCACTTCTATTAGTCGTTCACAGGTGTGGCCATTTTGCATTATTAACAGAAAAGAACCTTTCTTTTTTCCGATTTGAAGCTTCCCATTTCTTTCTAAAGTTGCTGATGAATCTTAAAACAGTTTTTTTTGAGTTTACTTGTAAACAATCAAAGCCAGTGCTTTTCAAAATATCTTTTTGTAGTTGTTTGTATTTTGCATCTAAGTTTTTCTGAGAAGTCCTTATAAACATTTCACTTAGTTGCCTATTGCTCAAAATCATAGTTTCGTTTTTATCTATAAAAAAAATATTGTCTTAGCCTAACTTAAACTTTTCAAATAAGAAGTATCAAAAGATTTGAACTATCCTTGATTTTTTTTAATGATAAATTATAAATGAATAACTGAATTGAAATTTAAAACTTAATGTAAAAATAATATAGCATTGACAACGGATATCTAGCAGTTTTGCCGCATGCTATTTGAAAGTTTACGAAAAATGTTTAACTTTTACGATTATTTTTTTAGGGATACATCTACAAAATAAATATTCACCCCGTATCTATCTCCTGATTTTAAAAAAGGTGCCGTTTTTAGAAATTTCAGTTATATAAGAACCTTTATCTGCCTAATATGCTTACTCAAGACTTTTTTCCGCAGATAAATAAAGTATTTTTAACAAAACACGTTTTTTTTATCAATTACTCCTCTATTTTAATTTGTTTTTTTTTTTGTAAAATGGCGCAAAAATGCGCAATGTTTTATTTAATATCTTTTAAGGTAAATAAATAAGATTGTCAAAAAGGATATTCAACAAGCTGGGCAATGAGCGGAACTTATTGAAATGTTAAATTAAAATACGATTTTTTCAGTAAAATAACAAAAAGCATGAATTATTATAGTTTTAATTTTTTTGCCTGCTTAAAGAATGTTATAAATCAATAATTTCTAATTATTTTATAAAAGCATACCTGTAGAATGTGTTTCCATGTTTCACAAAATGGTTTTACTAATTAATGATAGAGTTAGACATAAAGCAAATTATCAGAAATTTATTACACAACGACAACAAGAATAAGTCTCATCGAACTTGACAACCTACTGCTGATCTTTGGCATCTTATAAAAATAAGTGATAAGTGTCAAAATCACAGCCAACTATTTGTTGACACCGTGAAATATTATAGGGTGAATTTAGTTTAATTTGTTTGTGTTTTTTTAATTGCAATAAATGCCATGAATTAAGTGATTTCGACCAGTGTGGGCGCTGAGAAGTTTAATCGGTAATGTTGAACCACTGTCCACTGTTTGTCTGAGCCTCAAGCAGTTGGACTGTAATCAAATCATTAATTAATTTGCAAGAGATGAATAAAAAAAAATCATTGTTTAAGCATTTTGACTTTGTTTATTTCCTTTTTAATGTGCATTTTATTTTTTAAAAGTAACGATGATCCGAACTCTTTTTGCGTCTCGCCTTAAGCATTATTTTTCATATATGTGGATCCGAAAATATACAGGATGTTGTTTTTCTACAATCAATATCAACTTTGGTCTCTTAAATGTAACACGTTGTTTATTATATGTCCATCAAATGGATATCTTTTTGCTGGGTGTAAATATATTTGATTTGGTAACTAAATCTGAGAAAAACTATATACGAAGCTATATATTCCCATTCACCACATTATGTGGTCTCTTTCTAACACATTGCCTCTTATGGCAGCGTGTTATATTTATGATCAGCAAGATGCGGCCACATAATATACAGGTTGTCACCTTTAAGAAATTAAAGTTGATGTTGCTTACAGAATAACCGAATGCCCTGTAAATCTGCAAACTAAACAAGAAATACGTATAATTGGAAGAACATTTTTTATTTAAATTTTTTTATATCAATAAAAATATAAATGTTATTGGGGGGGAGGGTGCATTTATACCAAAAAAACCCTATCCACCTATAATAGTTTATTAAATATTGTTTAGCCTGATACAGCTAACCGCTAATTTATCGACTGCACATCGCCTGATGTGATAGCCAACTAAAGACATTGAAAGCATAGAAGCATGTCTAAGTATTTTGTGAATTAACACGAGCGTCTCTCAACAATGCTGCCTTGATTAGTTTGCGAATGTGACTAGTTTTTATATTTGTACTAAGATATTTTTATTATTTACTTTTTAATTATGTCAGTTAGGTACCAAATACTTAAGCCAAATCACAATCTAGCTTTTTTCCAAAATAATATGTTTTGATGTTGAGTCAAATATATATATATATATATATATATGTATATATATTTGACTTGATATTTATATATATATATATATATATATATATATATATATATATATATATATATATATATATATATATATATATATATATATATATATATATATATATATATATATATATATATATATATATATATATATATATATATATATATTTAATTCGGATTAAGAATTTCGCGACTTATAACCTGAATGCAGCTCGTTAATCCCGGCGCGGGTCGTGAGCCTGCGGAAGCGCAATTTCTGATTCCATATTTTTTATTAAGAATCTCCTTGATCAAGAAATTCTATGTATATGAACATGTACAGAATATATATGTATGAAACCTTAAGTACAAAAAAAGGAAGAAATTCATATCATGACATGTGCCCGAAGGATTTAAGTTTTATGAGGTTAACCTAATATATATAATATATATATATATATATATATATATATATATATATATATATATATATATATATATATATATATATATATATATATATATATATATATATATATATATATATATATATATATATATATATATATATATATATATATATATATATATATATATATATATATATATATATATATATATATATATATATATATATATATATATATATATATATATATATATATATATATATATATATATATATATATATATATATATATATATATATATATATATATATATATATATATATATAATATATATTTTTTTTGTGATGAATAAAAGACTGGTTGAAAGAAACCTTTACTGATATTTGACATTTTAAAATTTATACATATTAAGTTATTCAATTGGTGAAAACGCTTATAATGGAATTTTTATAATACCAGTATTAATTGTTTAAGATGCTAGAATATATTTTGCTTAGATTTTTTATATTTGTTTTATGTTTAACAGAGTTCTTGAATTTTCTTATTTTTTATAGATCACCTCCAGGAATTTTCGTTTTCTTTGATTATGCTCTGTCTGTAATTTTTTAATATTAATTTGTCAAATTTGTGCTCATTTAACTGGTTTTGCAGATATTGTGATATATGATCATTGTAAACATTTAAACAATCGGTACATGGTATTTGGTATATAACGTGTTTTTTTTGTGTGTATGCGCTTTACTTTTTATTGAGCTAAAATTTGTTTTCAAAAGATTGTAATCTTTATGAAAATTGAGGTATTTACCGAACCAAGTTTGTATTTATAGAATTTTGATTGTAGTACAATATCATGTCAAGAAAGTTAAGTGATCCCACGAATATTTTTCAGAAACGAAATAACGAACTTATTAAAAATTGGGAAACAAAAAACTACATTTCTCCTAATACAGCCAAAAATTTGAAAATACACAACGCGCATGCACAAAGAAGGAATACCTTTAAGACTGATAGTTTTTGTGTACCATCTCCCTTAAATAAATTATCTAAATATCTCAAAGAAATATTAAATAATATTGTATATAAAACTTCATCTTTTATCAAAGATTCTTGGCATTTTAAACAAAAAAAATAAAAATATCACAATACCAGACAATTATATAATCATATATCTTGACGTTGTATCCTTATAAGCAAAAGTTCCTTTAGATTTAGCCTTGGACATAATAAATAAAAAATGGAATGAGATTTAAAAATATACCGACATCTCTCCTGAAGAATTCCTCGCAGTCATTCAATTAACTCTAAAATCTACTTATTTTATATAAAATGATACATAAAACTAAATTAAAGGCTGTGCAATGGTATCATCCATATCAAGCGTAATTGTCCAGCTTGTTTTGTTTGGAAGATATTTCTTAGTTTTCTATATAAGATACCTTTTTACTACAGTTACGTGGATGATTGTGTTATGACTATTCCAAAAAAAAACATGATAGAAAATATTCTTAATTCCCTTAACCGAAACTTAATTTTACAATTGAAATAGAATAAGATAACAAAATGAATTTTCTTGACATGACATTGTACCACAAACAAAATTCTATAAATAGAATGTGGTTCACATCATCCCCTTTCTCAAATCATTCCCTTTCTCAAAAAAAACCCGTAATTATAAGTCTAGCTGAGAGAGCTCTAAAACTAAGTGATCCAATTTATGTAGAAAATGCTATAAAAAAGCCAAAGAAATTCATATACAAAATAGCTTAATAACACTCTTTTTAACACACGCATAAAGAACACTATCAAAAAGCAAAAATGAATTTTTATCACTTCCATATATACAGAGGCTTTCTAAAAAACGTCAATCTATTTTCAAAAAACCAAGACATAACTCTTTGCCATAAAAGTTACAATCTTTATATAGCTCATTAAAAAGTAAAACGCATAAACACAAAAAAACCCACGTTATATACCAAATACTAGGTCAATTTGTCCAAGTGTTTACATTAGTCAGACATCACAATATCTTCAAAACCTGTTAAATGGGCAAAAATTTTACAAAAAAACACAGAACAGCTTTAAATAAACATGAAAATCAGACTATTCATAAATTTAGTTTTTCGTAAACCATGGATAAACAAAGAAATCAAGAATTCCTGGAGATGATCTATATTAAAAAATCCGTGAACTCTATTAACGAGAAAACATATAAACAAATCTAGGCAAAATATATTCTAACATCTTAAACAATTAATACTGGTATTAAAAAAATCCCATATTAAGCATTTTCCACCAATTGAATAACTTAATAAATATAAATTTTAAAATTTCGAATATCAATAATAGTTTTTTGCAATCAGTCTTTTGTTCATCACAAAAAGAAAGAAAATAAAACATACGTAAACAACTCTATAGGCATGCATTTTTTATAAATAAATAGACAGTACCATTTAAAATGTGTAGTAATCTATATGTGTGACTTTATTATTATAAATGTTTAACCATAAATCTTATAATGTTTGTGTCTTAAGTAGAAAAGAGAAAAAGATTGCTTCTTCAAACTTTTAAAATTTGTATATATATCCTTACAGGAATTTAGAATAAAAAATTATAATGGATGCACTAAATTCCCAAGGCAGTACCACTTTATTTTGCATTAGATAACTGATGAATGACATAAAATGATCAGGAAGTTTTAAAAAATAAAATCATCCAACATTAGTGGTGTGATATATATTGAACACTATACCCAAGAAAGATGATTAGCAATATAACGCCTATTTGTGCAACTAATAATAAAATATTTTGCTTCTATACAGAGTAAACACGGAATAAAATATTGCTTTCGTAATATTAAAGATATCACATACAGGGCAACTAAATTTAAATATCCAACTTTAATATCTATGTTAATTTATTTCAGTTTTTTTCAAGTGGCACTCCTGTATATTTTTATTTATTCTTGTCGATCATAAACAAATTTAAAATTGTATTACACACATATATATCTATCCTCGATAGTTTTTGGAATATTTTAAAATTTCCCTTTTTTTACGTAATTTAGGAAATTGCAAACTCCATCAAAGTTGCCATGAAAAAAAACAGTTTATAGCAAATAGCGACTTAAACTATGAAATGTGAAAAATGTGTTGTTGTTATCCTATTGTATTTCTTTTCGTCTATTTCAAAATAAATTAATACCAGAATATAGGTCAAGCTCAAAAAAAATGCCTTCTCGCCAAAAGGCTGTATGAAACAAAATATCCAGACGACGCACGCGTTATAAAGTGGCCTTTGAAAATATTTATCTTAATCTTAAAGAAAATTGCTACAAATCAAGATAAAGAGTTCTAGTCTACTTCAAAATCCCAATATAAGTAATCGACAAGTTGCTAGTTTAACTGAGACTTCACCATCTACATCTACAAGAAGATATAAATATCATCCATAGACAAAAATCTTTTTTGGATTTTTCGCAATTGAATAAAAATATCTAACTTTAAATTGATTGAAGCAAATATTGGTAATTTATCTGTTAAGCTAACCATCGCCGATTTTTATGATTTTTGGTGCATTTGTAGATTTTGGGCTTATCGCGAATCTGAAGTCAAATTTTGTCGGCAACATTTCGTTTATGAGTTACTCACTGTCAAAGTGCGCATTTAAACTTTTCACTATTTTCAGCATATATTTTTATAAAAAATGTTGGTTTTTGCAACAATTCGTTAAAAACTAACACAAAAATACCGTAATAATAATTAGCAAACACCTCACGTCGGTTTTATATATTTAAAACTTATTTAGAAATTTACAAAGTTCAACGTCAAAAATACGCCATATTTGTTACTAGAATCAATTTATAAACGAAAACAGGAAATTTATCGATGTTTTGAATTCAGCTGTAATGGGCACACATCACGTGGTTAATACAGTACAAATATTTACAAATTTTTAATCTACATTAAACATATTACTAATAACAATACTAATTATGACATCCTACTTTTTAAATTTAAATTAATACAAATTTTACTAGATACATATACTAATTAACCCGATCTAGCTTAACCTAAAACTACTCTAATTATGAAAACTAATTGTACATTGGCTGAACTATAGAAAAAACTCATTTATCGTATTGATAAAACTAAATCTACGCTTAAATACAAATTCGGCCAAACATCCCACGTAATGGTAATTTCACATTCCATAACGTTGAATATTTGAACGACGGCAAATCTTTTCAATATTCTGCGTGTGGGCTCCTAAAATAAAACTATTCAATAAGTAAATTATGAACTAAATCAAAAGAATATATAATATAGTTGGGTCAACGAAATTCAAATTATGATTGGCAATTAAATGGGAGAACCTATGAATATTTGAGTTCCGATACGTTCTCCAATAGTCAGAGAGTACTGTTGTCCCTAGGTTACATATTAACCCCAACAATGTCTCTGCACTCCTGTTGGGTATCGGAACTAAAAACACTTTCTTGCTCCCTCATTCAAATCCACCAAATATCTACTGCCCTTCCAAAACTCTCCCTGTGTGATGTTTTCTTTTTGCCTCGTCAATTTCCACCATCTTTCCCGGGCCTTCAATTTCTTCATATTTTTTGGCGCTATTCTAACTCAGATCAATTATATAAAAATATTTTCAAGGTAAAGGGATCAATCATTATATAGTAATTCGTTCTTGTCGTATTGTTACCTAGATAAAAGAAGGAATGCTGTTTTGTATTAATATTTAACAGCCACTACCATACTTCTATTTTCGCTTTAACGATGGTTTTACTAACTTCCCTAGTGATAACCATAACCCTATGTGGATTCACCTACCAGTACCGAATGTTAGTTTACGTGGCAGTCTTAAATCTATAAAGCAAAACTAACGTCAGGTTACTATTACGACTTTAATGATGGCTTTATTGACAAAACCTGGTGCTATCACGGGGTGAATCCATCAAACAGTATCAGATATTGAATATAAATATCTCAATATTTTAGTCTCATCTTATCCCTATGATAATATGCAGATCTGTTGACACTTGTGAATATTTTTATAAAACTTTATTTGTATTTTAAAAAATAGCTCCACTTCATCTCTTTTTACATGTTCTGAAAATATATCTGAATAGGTATTGAAAATGAATCTTTTTTTTTTACAATAAATATACAAAAAAACAAATTACATAGCCTTCGCACTAACTGAATCAAATAGACCCACGTTCAATTGTACAGAAATAGATGAAAAAAAGATAAAAGGTACAGAAAACACAATGCCTAAATATTAGGTATTATTATAGATAAACACGTAAAATGGAAACCTGATGTAGAATATCTAATAGGTAGGTTTCTAAATACGCAGCAGTTAATTATAGTATACAGAACTCTTGCCAAATCACTGTTAAGAAACGGATTAATAATCTGGGGAGGAATGTCCAACAGTGCACTGCAAAAAAATAAATATATTACTAAAATATCTACCAAAAATAATATATAGAAAGAACAGATTCTACCAAACCAGGCTTTTGTTCACACAGGAAAACGTCAAACATCAGAACACTATATAAAAAGTCAATTTGCACACATATCCATAGCCATAAGACAAAGAAGAATTATTTAATTTAATCCACCAACAAAGCACAAGGATAATAATCATAACATGAAGAAAACTACAAATGCCGCAAAACAACAATATACATTTGAAAAATTATATTTATCTTGCGGCTAGGGCATATTATCTCCTACCGGATTTAATAAAATAGAAGAAAGGAAAAAACTACCACTTGTTTGAAACATTATTTAACTAAACATAAACGAAGTGCAACGTATAACCGAGCTTAACCCATTAAAAAAATAAGTTAAACAACAAAGTACATTAAAACACAAAAGAAAAAAGATATATAGGCACACACAGTACCACCAAAACTAGGCGCCTCAACTACCAATCCACCAAATGAAAAAATAAACAATCTAATAAAATAAATTGTAAAGAGAAAGTTGTATAAATAAACACTTTATTTGGTCGCCATTTTGTTGTGCCATTTTGAATTTGTATCACAATTTTACCAATTCATCACTGTGTTATACTTAGTTCTCGTACAAAATTGGAAATTTCTCTAACAAGTTCCCTTTTACGAGGGAAGTAAAAAGGCATTTTAATTCCGTATCTAAATATATTCATGATTTATGGTACTCCCCGTTATAAAGTTAATCAATAAAAGTCTAGAATACATAGCTGACACATATATACATCCTTTCCGCTATTTTTAAACTTCAAATTTATTTTCTTAAGCAGAGAAAATAGCACATTTCCCTTAATATTTATGTTTGTGTTTAAACTTATCTTCTTCGACGCGACGTCAGGCGGGATGAGCGTCGGCATGCCGTCGTAATTGTGTTGTGGGGTCTATATTTTTTAAAATCTAATAAAACCTTATAGTGTTGGGTAGATCAGTAGTCCCATTAGCGTTAGCGTTAGGTTAGCCAGCCAGCCCAGATCACTGTTTTACCACCTTTCTGCATTAATTGTCATAGTTTTTATGCGCCCTCTAAAACATATTTGAATATAAAATTTTACATTTTACCTATACCTAAATAAAAAGTATATCTAGCAGTGGCATCCGTGCTAGCAATCTACAAAATGAGCGCTCCTTTAAAATCCAGACAAGTATGCAACAAAGTAGAAGGAATTATAAAAATTAAATAATAATTCATCTTTCTTTGTTTCATAGTTGTCTGAATTTTAAGTAAGGGAGGATCATTTTGTAGATTGCTAGCAACAATGTAATTGTCCTAGCATTCTACAAAACAACCTATCCGGATAGATGGATTGGTCGCCGAGGTTCGACAGAGTGGCCAGCTTGCTCGCTAGATCTTACACCCTTGATTATTTTCGATGGGGCTATGTGAAATCTCAATTTTTTAAACTGGCTCCGGATTCTCTGGACGAACTGCGGTATCGCATCATTAACGTGTATGTAGGAATAAACCCTGAAACCATACATAATGTGAGGGAAAAATGCATTAACAGGATGTTCATTTGTCAAGCGGTTGAGAGAAAGAGACCGGGAGTTGAATTAAGAATAAAACACCTTTGAAATGTTTTAATCGACCCTCCTTCCATAAAAAAAGGTTCGAAACTATCGTCTTGACATTTAAAACTGTCATTTTTTCAAAAAATTGAGAATTTGTTCATATATTATTGTTCCAAATTTGTCCTCACTGTATAGCGTGTACCTGATACAATAATACTTATTTGGTTCAGGTTGACAGGATTGTGTAAAAAACATTGACAGGACTGTGTAAACATTTTTCTCCCAATATGTGTAAACAAGGTTTCGAAAAAACTGTAGCAAATAATTTTAAATTAGTCTATATGATATCTCCAAGCAGGCCATACCAGACAATACTGTTGTTTTTGCCTCTTTTTTATATTTAGATTTAGTCTGTGGCATAGACCAAAGTGTTATTTTGTTCTCTATTTTATTTTTAAATAATGGAAATTATTTACGTTTTATTGTTAAGTTAAAAAAAGACTTGTAACTGTATTGGAAAATATATTGTGTCTTTTGTTTATGCTTTTAGGATTATCTTCTTAAAAAAGGCAAGGATTTCCTACTGAAACGTGATTTGGTTTAAATTTGACAAAACTTGACTCAAGTACGTAGCCATAAATACAGTTTAGAGGGGGTTCAAGCTCGTCAAAACCAACTCATCCACTAAAAGAATAATTAGAAGGCAAGCCTGTTTTAAATTATTTAATTATTGCTAAACCTGTAAATGCAACAAAATATTGCAATCCAATTAATTTTATTAACAAAATTTAATTCCGAAAGAACCGAAAAAACTGACTGAGGTTTTAAATCGAGTCGTTCGACTAGATATTACATTAATCCTAGACTTTATTCATTATTGGATGGTAAACCCTAAGTAGTCCAGTTCCAATTTTAATGCAGGGTATTACAGACAACAATGCAAGGATTCTGTGGAGATATATTCTTTTATATGCACCAAAATATGGGCAATGCTTAAGGCCACCGAAAGACTTAAATGTTACTTAAGTCTTTTAGGCAAAAGATTATTACGAAACTATTCAACGGCTGTAGCTGAAGAGTAGCACAAAAAGAACGTATGTTTAATGTAACGGATACCAACAAGATTTTTGTTCCAATCTCTAGATATTATACAAGGAAGATTATGGAATCTATCATGAAATGCACCAAAAATCAATCAATACATTAAGGTACGTGTCGGTAACCACAGGTAAGGTACATAAATACTTGAACTCTACTCATCGACGCTAAATTAGTATTTTGATATGATACATTGAAGAACCGAAACGTCATAATTTGCCAAATTTTTCGTCACATTTAGATGTCTGTGCCTTACTAAGTTACATGGCAAATCAAGGAATAAATTTTCTTTTACTTGTGATAAAAATTTAAATGACGGTGACTCAGTAAAATGTTGCGAAGGAAAGCAGCGCACAGACTCTACTTATACCGAGCAAAAAACTTGATAATCGTAAACCTGCACGCATTCTGAAAACATTATCCTCATTAACAATGAACGCCACATGTGAAAAAAATTATAATAGTGATAAATTGATCGCTGTGTATCATTGTAGAATGCAACTTCTTTAATTTTAAAACACAATGTTTTCTGGGTGCTAAAAAAATACAAACGATTTTTCTAAATAAAAAAAATAAACAATTATTGGAATATCATTTATCGCCCTGATAAATTAGGAGTGAAAAATACAATTTTAAAGCCGCTGATGAACATGGATTTGAATCGATACGAAGATAAGAGAGCCTTTTTTTACATTTTTCAGACTTGCTAGTTCTAGAGGAGAGATAGAATATGTTATTACCGATATCCTTATTTCTGTCCCTGTTGTACACGATTATATGGTCGTTTCTGACGCTAAAGATCTCGCGTTCAAATAAACCAAGTCTAACACATGTTGTATACGTTCTATTATGTGCCGTCCCCATTCATGTTTACGTTTTTCTGCAGTTTTTAAAACCGTATTTTTCACATATTACGATCCGATTAATGTGTTTTTTTCCTGTTTATTTAAAAAACTAACTCCAGTATTCACGTTAGACCAGGTCTAGTTGCCATGGTACTTAAAACTCTTAGTGCGCCAATTATCTTTCGGTTATGTCTCTGTCATTGTAACATTTTGAAAAATTATTTGTTCAGTTATTGAAAATGTCATCTTAAACCTGTAACTGCCAAGTTAGACCTGGTCTAAATTTAAACCTTTTTAGTGAATACGGGTGTAAATGTTATTTTTTCAGCATACAGAAAACATTGCATTTTAATTAAAACTCAGGATCACAGATTGACATAGCGGTATTGCCATATTGTTGTCAGTATGCGCGCATCTTCATGATTACTAGGTTTTCCTCTCGATTTGAGAAGAGGCTACATGCTTCTTTCCCTCACAAGAACGTCTTCCAGTACTGTGCCCGTGTTGGGGCGTTGGCGATGTCCAGTGAGTGCTTGCTGAAATCTACCTTATATAAACCTATCTTATATCAAGAGTCACCGTCATTTACACTTTTATCCCAAATAAAACAAAAATTAATTTTTTGATTGGCCATAGTAGCATGTAACGTAATAACGCACAGCTAGTTTGTAAGCTCTGAATAACCTGAACCTGTTTGTATTAAAACAGCTCTACTGCTCTCCTCAACTATTGAGGGGTGCAGATAACAGACTGGAATATACCTTGCAGCTGTTATACAAACAATGACTAAAGATAATCTATAGTACAGCCTATCCCTGGTCTAAGTCTCTAGAAAAAAGAAAAAAAAACTTAAAACATCTATACACGAATTTAAATTATATTGTATTTTAATTTACCCTGTATAAATTTTCAGAAGAAACGCTATTGTAATTTAAAGTACATATGGCTTTATAATTATTGCAAAGTCGACCATCAAAAATAAATTTTTACGAGAACAGTGTTCCCGTTTCCACCGCTGTAATTTGATAAATATTAGATGTACAAAATAAAGTGGATATACGAAAAATGGTGAAAAAATTTGACTTCTTTCAGTCTGCTTTGATCACTTTAGAAATTATTTGGAAAAACTTGTTTTTTGATCCTTCAATTCAAGCCGCGCTCGAACTGTCATCTCTACCCCACCTTCTGCGAAGCAAAATCCTCTACTGGAGCCTTCCCACTAGTTGGGCTTTATGAAACTTATAAGATTCAATTTAAATTACTCTACTGGAGTATAAAAGCATTTCTTTAATACTCTATTGACTCCGCACGCTAATAAAATATCTCGTAATCCAAAAACTCTCTAACTTACAGCCTTACAAACTTGTTGAAAGGGAAGAAGACTGGGCATTACTCGCTCTTCTGTTCGCTCCCAGCGGGCATTATGACACATAATTTTCCAAGTCATCGATACAGTCTCATAAATTACAAATAATAATATTCTCGATACGCCTTAGGAATAAGGCAAAACAGCACAGGTGATGACCTTGGCTATATTGCCTATTTTGACTGTCTCCTAGTATGACATTGTTGCTCACCGGGGTACAATGAACTTATAATACATTAAAAAAATTACCTAAACATAACTTGGTAACAAAAAAAAAACGAAAATGATAAATAAATGGTTAAGCTTTATTCATGTTTTAACTTTTTCTTATATTTTGCGATGTACACACAATAAGTTAGGTTTTATTTACATTAATGAAAATTGACTAATAAGTAAAACCATTACAAATTTCTAGATTCCAATTATCAGTTTTCAAACAAGTATTTTTCTTTTTCATTACATGAACATTTTCTGGTATATCATAAAATGCGTTTTATTACTTGCTGTTACAACGCCAAATAAAATGTAATCTTAACAACAATCGTCAGCGCATATCTATTTTTTTTATTTTTTTATAAAGAAAACAGTTGTTGTCAATAAGTATTCAATTGCTTCGATTTACCAAGGAATATAAAAATTAGCCAAAAATTAAAACATAAAAAAATGAAAAAAGTTTTTTTGTAATATCAATTTGAAACACTGTTGTCATACCATTTTTGACAATTTTGCTATAACACTCGATTCGGCGAGTCGACTCCTTACTAGAGTTAAAAAATATTGTCGACGTCGCGTCGTGTCAAATTGTACTTATATGTGCACTTTTACCCTTCGGTCACTATATCTTGGAAACAATATCAGTGCGTTTTTAGAGCACACGGTACTAAACGGATCTTCGTATCATTTTTATTTTTACGGGCTATTAATGAAAAAACAATTTATTTTCGAATTTTTTGGAGTGTCGTATGATTCACGAAAAAATTGAAATATTGATTTCAAATTTCTAGGATACGTTAATTTTTATGGTCTCATGAAACCTATTGAAAATGCTGTTTGGGAAGTGTTTCTTAAAATTTTTAAATCTATTTTTTTTTTGGTAGAAAACAAGGATCCATTGAACGTCCCCTGGTGGTCCAGGGTGTACAATTATACTTGTCGCGGCTTCTTTAAACAAAATTAATCGCGTCCTATTTTCAAAAGTCTGTTCGTCGGCGTCGTCGTGTCAGAACATTCTTTTTGTACATTTTTACCTTTCAGTCGATATATGTCGGAAATGTTCTGAGATAAACTTTTGAAATTTGGTTCGTATTTACAGCACATTTGGAGCCCTCAAATGGTAGCAAACGGATCTTCGTATCATTTTTGTTTTTTTTTGCTTATTAATGAAATAAAACATGTTTTTAGAATTTCCGATGATACGCGATAACTGCCGAAAAAACTGAAATATCAAATAAAATTTTTAATCGTCATTTTTTCGTCAAGAGTCCATTGAACCAACCAAGTTTCCACCAATTTTTATAGGACGATGTTTTTCAAAAAAATACCGGCGCTTCTCTGAAAAAATCAATTTCCTTAATTTGTCGATCGCTAAAAATTGGTTTTATTGAAAGTTACCATAAGGCAAAATTAACAAGGTGATAAAAGATACAACACTGCGTTTCAAATTTGCAGTTAAATTCTTTATGAGAAAAAATACTTAGCATTTATATTTTTTTACCCGTTTGGTGGTATTCGTCCACGACTGACCAACATTAAATTTTACTATAAATCAGGAAAACGCCGTGAAGTTCCGGAGTAAAAGCACATCGATGCCTCATGGTCCTGCCAGAAAACTGACCTTATCGGGTTAAAACTAAAAAGTTATGAATGTTTAAAACTTAACTTAAATTCAAAAGGTACCTTAAAAGCCGAATATAACCAAAGTTATTTATATTTTTTATAAAAGAACAAGGCAGATTCAGAAACTTCAGTTTATTTTCTATAACTTTCAAATTTACTGTTTGTTTCTACTACGTACCTAAATACTCGAAAATATGGCTTAAAAAATCTGCATATATTTTTATTATAATTTGAAAAACGTCCACGATACACAAACAAGTCACACAAGGGCATACCTTATCATTTTCAATCACACATAGCGTGGTTATAGCCGCTGTCAAAACTAATGAATATAATATTTAGATAAATTTGATTTCATTTTAGCGCCTTAAAATGATTTTTTGGGTACTTTTGAGTGTGGCAGAATAAAATATGAATATTTTTAGCTTGAGGTATATACTTTTCTCAATATTGTAAAATACCTTTAAGAAAATTAGCTGTTTTTTTGATAGATTTTTTTTGGATGATTTAGAGCAGCAAAATGCTTGTTGCTGTTACAGTAGAGATGGATTTTTCAGTATATAAGACAGGATTTTTTGACATTTTAGCTGGTTTTCAGTATACGGGCTCAAATTTTCTAAATTTTGAATACTTTTATCAAAATTTACTGAATATATTATATTCAGTAAACTTTGCTTTTATGATAGTATATTTTGTTTAACATAGGGAGTGTAATAGTATAGTTCAGATAACTAGTAAAGCATATATTATGTTAAACAGAGGCAGTAGGTACGTATAAGAAATTTTGTTCAGAAATTCTTGTTTAGAAGCAGTATTTTTTGTAATTGGAACATCTCGGTATACATCCATAGGAAATTTGAGTATTAATTAAATAAACAAAATTTCGTTAATTTATTCCGACTTTCGGTATCCTGTGTGGATTTTTTATACTATATATGCCAGAGAAGAAGATAATTTCTAGGGTTCATTATGTCTCATGCATGCGGGGTCTAATAGTACCTAATACGGATTTTATTTATACTACGAAGATAAGTAATACTAAAGCATATGTATATTATATAGGGATAGTAGTAAATACAAGATTGAAATTGCAAACATTTTCGAAAAATATAAGGTGGGTTTTAGTGCTTTTAGGTTAACAAAAACATATTTCAAAATTGTCTGTACGGGTGTGTTTAAGTAAAGAAAAATTAAGCCAAGAATAACTTGAGAACGACCAAACTCATTCGTTTCAACTTTGCACCAAAAATAGAATAGACTAGGTCGATGTCTTAGCGAATTAGAGTTTTAGGGAATCAAAAGTCATATTTCGAGAACGCAAAAACTGATATAGTCAAATTGAAAACAGAAATAGTGTCCTAATATTGAAAAATAGAAGAAGTAATTATCGCAGATTTTTTCATTTTTTTTTCGATTACACATATTTAAAATAAAACTGGTAATAGCTCGAAAATCGGCATAACACGTTAAAATTATTTAATTTTTAGGATATGAATAATGTTTTGGATATAATGGATGAGGCAGCCCTTTGAAAAAAAGCAATAAATCAAAAAAGTTTTTACTATTTGTTGAGATTTTTCACACTTTTATACTTGGGAAGTAGGTACTTTTTTTCTTTAGAAATTCAGGTTTAAGCGCTGTAATTTTTTTCCTAGTGAAACATCCGGTATAATACAAATACATCAGCAGATGATATAAACAGTTTATATCATCTAGGAAACGTTCCTTTTTACGATCTCATGGAGCACATTTTCTTCAAAAATGTTCTTAAATTTTTTTATCAATTTCAAAAATGATCTAAAAATCTCGTTAAAGTTGAGACTCGACAAAAATAATGTTTCTGCGGGGGGAAACTTTACTGAGCTCAAAAGAACCTCTGACGAGTTAAGAAAACCACATCGAGAAAATTACGTTTTCGTATATACAGCAGGAGTCATTTAAAATAAAAAATTGGACTTTCTGTGTGTGGATACTTTTCTTCGGAAAAGTATGTTTTGTAAAATTCGCCTAGTTCCACATAATCAAATTTAGACTTCAAATATGAGTGTTCTTGGCTCGCTCGATCAACTCCATTTGTAGGTGAAGCGGCAGGATATTGAAAGTGCTATATATATTCTTAAAATCGAAAAACCGATCAGTGAATTGCTCTGATACTAGTTTCAGTGCTTCAGTATAGCGACCATATTCATTGTTTTCGTGACTGGATAACGTTAAAAAACGAAAACCGTTTTTACTTCTCAGTTGTGTTTTCCACAAGCGAATTTTGTATTGAAAAGATGACTGTACAGCTAATTTACCAATTGCCTTTGTTTTTGAAGCTTAAAGTTCAGGTCGCTTAAGTATCCTGTGATGTCTACCAGGAATGCCAAGTCACAAAACTATGTTGGATCACAAATTTGTTGTTGTTTGTTTCTGTTTGTTTTCTCTTTCATTTCTATAAAATGAGCCCTTTCTTTTCTAAGGTCATAAAATCCTTTTACCATTTTACCTTTGCTTAGCCACCTTACTTCGCAATAGTATGTCACATCATCGTGTTCTGAAGAGAGTTCATCCAAAAATGCTTTTAACTGGCGATGGCTAGGACCGCGAGACAAATTTTGTTGGTGAATAATGCAATGCAGAATTATTAAATCATATTCTTGCACATTCATAGCGTTTCTTTCCTTTCAGAATTCCAATAAAACCTTTTCGTGAACCGACCATTGAAGGCGCACCATCTGTGCACACTCCAATTAGTTTACACCCCTGCAAACCATATTGCTCGAAAGTAGTCTCGACAGAAATGTCTTTTCCAGTAGTGATCCCTTGTAGTGGCCGTAAAGCCAGTCATTCCTCTGTCACTACAAATTCTTTATCAACACCTCGTATAAAAATAGCTGATAAATCGTTACTCTCATCCAAAGCAATCGAAAATGCTTGAAAACCTGTCAGTCAATGTTTTTTCACTAGCCACCATATCTATACGTTCATTTTTTTGTTCGATATCACTAGCCATCATATCTATACGTCAAACAACAGTACGTCACCATAAGCTCACTTCCTTAAACTCTTTTTCTTTTCTGGGCACAAAAGTTCTGCAACATCTACTAGGCACTCTTTAACAAACTCTTCCTCAGAAAATGACTTCGATAATTTTGCTATTTTGGAACTAACTATAAAACTAGCTTTAATAGCAGTGTCTAGATTTGATCTTTGTGAATGGAACATTGCTGTTTCCCTAAGTCGGCAACGAGTTTTATAATTTTATGCTTTCTTAACTGGCCCGTAAGTAAATTATATTCTTTTAAAACAGAAATTGTTTTATTGCACATAGGTTTCCTACTGTGTATGATAAAAAAGTATTCATCAGTCCATTTGTTTTGGAATTGACGACATTCTGTATCCACTTTCCGCTTTTTTAAACCAGACATCTTGATAGACTTTTTTTCTTCTGAGCTGAATTTGCTTGAGTATTTTCCGCATCTTTTCTTATCAGTCGTTAAGAAGTAATGAGTTGACACGAGCACTGAGCGGTTTGTATATTACCCGCAATAAGCAACTAGGATTACTAGGATATTCTGGAACCGAGAGTCTCGATGGCACGCGAATATGCGATGCGAGCGCTCAGAGCCGGCTGTTATTCATAACGCATCGCTCGGAGCGCTTCAAGGTCATCGGACGTCTTCCCGAATGTTTACTTGTTTGTCTCTTTCTAACGACTATTTCTGACTGGATCTGTGGCGTTCCAGTGCGTGCGCTTAATAACATTATTTATCGATTTTAGTCTTTATGATTGAATATAATAATTTTAGTATTTATGATTGAATACAGATTACAGGTTTAGATTGGTTGACAGTAATTACAAATAAACTATATGTGCTAAATCTTTAATTTTGTGCGCATTATTTGAAGCTTTTGAATCTCTCGCGGGCTGGATTGTAGCTGGTGGAGGGCCAGGTCTGGTCCGGGGGCCGGGATTGCCCTTATATGACCTAAATCAATAACCGGCAGTTTTATTTATAAATTATACTCTGTTTCAAAATTAAGAGGAGTAATAAATCATCAAAATAAACGCAAATGAACCAGAAACTATATGCAGTGAGTTTATGTACCCTTAGAACTCGTTATATGCCTAACAACCAATTTATCTAATTATATTTGCGGTAGGTCCTTCAGACCCAGACTAAGGTCGCATTCAAAACACAATAGAATACTCGGGTTTAGAGTACTTATTCTCAATAATATAATTAGCCATCAGCAACACTTTGGGGTAATATGTACTTTAGGCTCAATGGGTTTGTTATTAATAGTGTTTATTATTAAGATCCACAATACAACAGAATATTATACTATTAAATATAAATCAAACACCAATTTTCATTAAGTGGCAATATATTCAATAATATATTGCTATCAGCTAATCGATCTAACCTAGTTTACGTATTATTATAATAAAATGAAATTTGTTAATATAAAAATAATATTGTAAGATATGTCTGACATAAACAACTCACACACGGGATTAAGTGAATGAATCTCAAAAAGTTATAGATTTACAATAATTATACATATCTATTATACTGAATAATCGTCACCTGGTTCTACATCAGAATTTGTAATATATAAGCTTATAAAAAAACAATAGGCTCTACAGTCTCTTCCACTAAATGATCATGTAACCACATTTTTTGTTCATCTTTAACACAGTTTTTCCAGTTCTCAGGTGTCACGTTCTGCAACTACTTTCGGACATCTTTAAGCTTAAGGGAGAACTGCACGCTAAAAGTGAAAAACCAGCGACAAGGTCTAGTCAAGTTCAAAGTAGGATGAAAAGGTACCTACGTATTAGAGAAAACCTCCTGCACGTCCGACCTCAAAAAAAATGTTATGTATAGGCAATTTAAATTACATTTCGTTTAAAAATGGGTTCAAAAGGGATCACGCGCTGCAGAAATACAAAGACATGAGTACGATTTACCATTTCAAATTTTGCAGTTACGTAGACAAAGGATCAATACAAGGCGGTAAAGAGCCATTTTGTGGAAAAAAAATTATATGCGACGGCATTTGCGTCAAAAAGTGGTCAAAAAATGGTCGAAAATGAACAAATCTACTTCTATTTTATAATTCTAGATTTGATTTTTTCATAAAAATTCGCCTTTAGCGCCCAACTATATATATTTCCCTATTAAAATCACATTGAAGCTAATACATATCTCTTATAGTTTTAACATAATATTGCAGCGGCGGAAGGCTTGCAAATGATCCATAATACTGCGTGCAGTTCCCCCTAAAAAGTTGTATTCTTGCCTATTAAAACGACAAACTAGCTTTTTTGACCCTGTTCTTTTTATTTTTGTATGAGAATGAGAAGAGGTGTTGCCATTTTCTAGTAACAAGATATGAGGATATTCGAAATGTGTAATAATTTAGTTTTTTTGTATTGAATTTAATATTTCATTAGGCCGCCATAAAGGATTTACACAAATATCTTACAGGTTTATCCTTATATTACACTTTATTTTTGCGCAAATTTTGAAGTCCATTCGATAAGGAGTTACTTATTTTTTTACATTTTTATTGGAATTAGTGGCATTAATAGTAGAATTAGTGGTAATAGAAGTGGTATTACTGTTGGAATTAGTGGAATTAGAGTGGTGTTAGTTGTATTACTTGGAATTGGTGTACACGATTTCGGACTGCGTTTTACCCCTCGTGGATATCATTGACAGATCAACCAAGCACTTTCATGTCAATGTTTGTTTACAGTTATTTGATAGCCTTGTTTTGCCCAAACTGAAGTATGGAAATATAATTTGGTCTCAGTATGAAGTGTGGGTCAAATCATTAGAAAAAGAGTACATCGTAAATTTTTGAAGTATATGCTTTACACTAGACTAGCTTATTATCCACAGTCACTAGCAATTGATGGGGTTTTTTGGTAGGTCTCTTGAAAATCATATAATTAAAATTTTAAGTCAACCGGTTAAATAGTTTTTGAACTATGTCGTGTATAGACTGATAAAAAGACTGACAGACAGACCGGTAGACTGACGGAAATGAGTGAACCTGTTTTTCGGGATCCAGAGAACCAAAAAAGGCAAAAATCTCCAAAAACCTTAGAGAGAGATTTCTTCATGATTACAATACTTTCCTATTACTGTTTTAGATTAATAACAACCGCTGGTACCAATGTTGTAACAACTGATACAAATGTTAAGGATTTTCGTCTTTCTTGAATTTAAACAATTTTTATTAAATTCGTTGTTAATAAACTGTTTTTTATAAATTTATATAATAAAATGACTAGGGTGAATTAAGCGCGTCCAAACTGAAAAACTGTTCTTCTTCAGCTGCCTCACTTACAAATATTTTTTAAACATCTAACTTCCTATTTCCTAATTGGTGGAGGTGTTTTTACCAGTCAGTTTTCATACGCAAAAGGTAGAAAAAAATCCCAGGATACTTTATCTACTAGTTATTTCCGAGACGTGATTGTAGGCTTATCGTAAGATTAAGACTATTGGTACTTAACTACTGTGGTATTGGCAAATACCTATAGCTCTTTCGGCTTTATTATTACCAGTTGGTCCTACATAATACCTGAATTTTATGCAAAATTTGAAATAAATTGGATAAGTAGTTTTCTTAGTAATAATTTTTCACTAGACCGCCATTTTGTTTTGCCATATTGGATTTTTACCAAAATGGTACCAATAGAGACTCGAAGACGTGAAGATATGTAAAACCTGAGCAGGCTTGTTACCAGGTCATCCCCATATGACTCCTTAATTTTTACCCAAAATTTGAATTCAATCGCATAAGTAGTTTGTAAGCTATGACGTGAACTGACAGACAGACTGATATCCGGACCGACGGAATTGACAAAACATATTTTTTGGCATCTAGAGATTCTAAGACGTGAAGATATGTAAAACCTGAGAAGGCGATTTTTTCACGATTACAAATATTTTTTTTAACCGCCATTTTGTTCCGATCTCTTGAATTAGTACCACAGTTTTACTAGTTCATCTGTATACCACAATTATTTATGGCGCACAATTTGAAATCAGGCCCTTAACTAGTTTTCCAGGCTGAATTTTAAGTAATGTTAGAAAGCCGCCATTTTGTTCCGCCATCTTGGATTCGTACCAAAATTGTATCAGTTGATTCCTACATAATACTTGATTTTTGTGCAAAATTTGAGATTAATTGGATAATTCGTGTTTTTAGTAATAATTTTTTTGACATCTCACTAGGTCGCCATTTTATTTGACTATATTGGATTTTTACCGAAACGTTACCAAGTCATCCCCATATGACCTTAATTTTTGACCAACATTTGAAGGCAATCATGTAAACATTTTATTAGCTATACCGCGAACAAACAGATCGAGAAACCGACAGACAGACACGCCGACGGAATTGAGAAAACATGTTTTTCGACATCTGGGGACCCTGAAACGTAAAGATCTAAAAAAACTTAGTAGGGTGATTTTTTTACAAATACAATACTTCCCTTTTACGAGAAAAGTAAAAATTAATTTATATAGTAATTATTTTAAAAATATTTGAAAAAAGAGAAGTTATCAAATCATCTGCAGATTTTTGTTGAACCACACTACGAGGGTTTAATCGAAAGTAGCAGCACACCCCGTTTATTCATTTTTTGATGAGTGGTTAAATTTAACAAAATTGCATAATCTTGAACACAAAAATTTAATTGTACTGAAAGTTTGTATTTCTCTTTATGATCTCAAAGAAGTTAAAAATCCGAAAATGAATACATTAAAGGGAAACGGTCAATTGGTAGCCAAGAGTTTGAAAGGATCATGGACAAAAGCTTCTAGTGGAATATAGTTACAACCCCAAAATAAAAATGTTTATTAAACGAAAGAAGTTTTGGCTTAAAATTATTTGAAGTAGATCTTTTAAGCCGTCAGCAATAACTTTGGGAATGTTGCTGTAAAATAAAAGTTCTCTTAATATTAAAAACACATTTGTTGATCTATCAGAATAGGTACTTAAAAAAGCAGTCCAAGTTCTGTTTAGACAGGATGAAAGGTTATAGGCTGGGAACGTGTAAAAGAGACCACAGGTCGCATTGGCATCCGATCTTTATGGACTCTGACGTTTCTTTCCATCAATAGGTTGGCTTTTACTAACCATTTACTTATTTCTGGATATCATTGTGATGCATGCCTGACGTTATTGTATGAGTGCAACAAAAGTAATAAACCAGATTTACAGTAAAATATGAAAATCACTAGGTCTAAGAAGTGTCCACTCCTCACCATTAATGATGTATTTAGTTTCTTAATTCTCTCCTTCCCCTTTTTTATTAAATGAAATTGGTTTTTTTGCTTCTAAGATTCTCTGCTACTGAATTATTTAATTATTTTATATTTCGGATGATTTAAATAGGTCGTAGTTGGACTTAATCTTTTTTCTTCTCCTTTATTATTGTATGCAATTTTAAATAGTTGTCTCGTTCGTCCTATTTATATATTTTTGTTTGTTAAGGTGAAGTATTTTAATATTTTGTTTTCTCCTCTACAATTGTTTTTGTTTTTTGTAGGTCTGATGATGCGCAAAAGACCGAAACATGTCAACATGTAATTAAAAACATTTTATATATGGAATTAGGACTCTGAATTTGGTTCCACTGAACCAAAAAATATGTTTCTAGTTCCTAATTTCGGTTCAATTAGTAGATCAAGAGCTCTTTTTTTTTTGGTTGTAAAATACTTTCTACAATCAATCAAAAGATTATATTATTTTTTAATTTATAAGATGGAAAAGCAACATAACGCGTTTATTTGATATTTTCATAAAGACTGAATATAGTGTAAAATTAAACTGTATCTAATTAAAAAAAAAATGAAAATTACCGAATTCCCTGCAGGCTTTAGAACATTTACAAATACTAATGTCTAAACCAGCCATGTCAAACATGAGGCCCAGTGAGCATTTTTCTGCGGCCCAAATCAGTTTTGAAAACAGCCAGATAATGCGGCCCGCGAACAAGTTGAAAACCATTTTTGAAAGCGCGCGCCGCTGCTACAACGATTGGTATAATAAAATGTACAATTGTACATAGTGCCATCTATGTTTAGGAGGATGAACTACACATACATAACCTAAAACCTAAAGCCAAACGTTATCTGGCTTGTTTCATGAAATTGTATAGCGCAAAAACACAAAGGATGCTATCTAAACATTCTGGAAAGATCTCGAGAAATCACAATCCGTATATAAGCCGTGCTTCGATTGAGTTCAGTCGTTCAGAGTTTAGTCAGTTATGAGTCAGTTGCGATAGAGTTTTGAGTTGAGTTGCGCACTTATTGTTACAACACTTAACAGTACTTATTATAATTTATTTCGGATACAGTTTTTAACATGTCTCTTTCAGAACCAAGTGGAACTAAAAGGAAACTTGTAGATGAGCACTGTATCTTTCAAGAAAAGCGGGAATTAGAGTTTTTTGCTGTGAAGCGAAAGAAAAAATTATTTGTTTGATTTGTAGTAGTACAGTCGGTGTCTGAAAATTATATAATATATAACGTCACTATGATATTTATAAAACTATGTTTGACAAGTATACAGGCATGGTCAGAAACGAAAAGTTGAATAACTTAAAATCACGGTTGAAAGATCAGCAGCTTATGTTTACACGTCCAAAGCAAGAAAATGAATCTGTCCTTCAAGCCAGCTACGTACTGTCGGAGTTGATCGCGAAACGCTGAAAACCATTTGTTGAAGGTGAATTTATAAAACAGTGCTTTGTAAAGGCCGCGGAAATTGTAAGTCCCGGGAGCGTGAAGGCATTTCAAAATATATCCTTGTCCCGGAATACTGTCACTGAAAGAGTTATTGAGTTAGCTGCCAATATAAGTGATCAGATAAAAACCAAATCAGACTCTTTCAATGCATTTTCTATTGCCTGTGACGAAAGTACGGATGTGTGTGGTGTGGCGCAACTCGCTGTTTTTCTTCGAGCGGTTGATACAGATATCAATGTGTATGAAGATATACTGGAACTAGTACCATTGCATGATACAACAGCTGGGAAGGATATTTTCAATGCTGTTTATGAACTTCTGCAAAAGTACAATTTAGATTTGTCAAAACTGTGTTCCGTTGCAACAGACGGAGCTCCTTCAACGACTGGAGTAAAAAATGACTTCGTTAAAATATTACAGACAAAGATCAGAGAAACGGGCAGAGACAAACCAGATTTTATGCTCAAAAGTGATCAAGTTGGAAAGTGTTTTAAAGTCAGTGAAAAAAATTATAAACTTTATAAGGTCACGAGGCCTTAATCAGCGATAGTTTTCTGCATTTTTACGTGATTTAGAAAGTGAGTACAACAAAAGGAGAATACGTCAGCATATTATGCGATGTACCTTTTTTACAAGATCTTTCATTTATGGTAGATATCACAAAACACTTGTCGGACTTAAATACGAAATTGCAAGGACCACGTCAAGTTATTACAGATATGCATGATCATGTGAAAGCTTTTAAGGGTAAGATGATGTTGTGGAAAAAACAGTTAGCAGAGGATAATCTGTCATATTTTCTGACTTGTAAGGCATATCAGGAAAGCACAAGTGCCCCAATATCATACAAAATGTATTCAGAGAAAATGAGAACCTTTCTGGCAGAATTTGAGAAGCGTTTTCAGGATTTTAAGACCCAAGAAAATAATTTTTCTCTATTTACTGGTCTTTTCACTATCGATATTGATAAAGTTCCCCCTCAGTTGCAAATGGAAGTAATTGAGATTCAGTGTCAGACCAATTTAAAACAAAAATTTGATAGTGTTGGTACATTCGAATTTTATAAGTACTTGCCTGTTCAATACCAAGAAATGAGAAACTTTGCCTGTAAAATCCTGTCAGTGTTTGGAAGTACCTATAATAAGTGTGAACAAATATTTTCTTTGATGAAAGTAAACAAATCTCCCTCAAGATCGCGACTGACGGACGAACACTTGGACGCAGTTTTAAAAGTTATTTCCGCCGATAAATTCGCATTACAAATAGAAAACTTAATTAAAGACAAAAGATGTCAAATATCTAGTAAAAGAATTTAATGTTTGTAGTTTTTTGTAATGTCCTTTTTATTGGAAATTTAATAAACAGACTTGTCCTATAATAGTACTTTTTCTCAAGATTTTCAGTAGTTTATCTTCTTTAAGATAAGGTTTTGCGGCCCACCTTGTCGATGGTCTTCATGCTTTTTGGCCCACCAGTGACTTTGAGTTTGTTATGGCTGGTCTAAACAATAACTGAAATCATTTTACGAGACTAAGAAATAAATAAATGTTATAATCTGTAATAATAATAGCTATATACATTTTATATGTATGACGTCAAACCCAAACTAAAAACTGGCAATTAGATTGGGATATGATGAGTATTTAAGGCACGGTTAACTGAGAAGAACAAAAATGACCCAGCTTCGCAACTTTCTATCCGAATTTAAAAATATTAAAATTTACATTTAAACTTTTTAATATTAAGGGAACTTTTATTTTACAGCAACATTCCTAATGTTATTGCAACTTAATAGATTTACTTCAAATAGTTTAAGGCAAACTTTTTTTCAGTTGAATAAACAGTATTTCAAACAAAGGTACTTAACACTCCCTATTCTTAAGTGAACTTTAGGTGGAGAAGATAGAACAAAAAATAAAGAATAATGAAAACTTAGCTCAACTGATATCACCCGTCAACATATGAATGGTAGCATAGCCTGGTCATTCATTAGCATTTCCTTTTTTTACGTGTCTCGATATCTTGAATCATCTCGGAGATATTAATTTTTTTCTAAATAATTACATCTTGTGATTATTTACGTTTACAAAATACGAGCTATTGAATCAGCGTTGCCTAGCAATATTTATCTTGTCAAAAATGTCAAAGTGACTTTGGTGTTGAATGTTGCTGCATCATTTCGACAAAATAATAAGTGTATTTCTTTCAATATTTCTTTGTATAATGCCCCGATTATGTCAAGGACAACTCAACCAGGCGCAGGCGGTGAGTATGATCCAAGCGGGTTGGGCACACCGAGATGTGGTAAATTTCTTAAATTCGATTCATAGCACAATAGGACCAGCATAGAAACAATACCATCAAATTAACAATATGGTCATGTTAGTGGGAGTTGGGTTATGGGTTTGGCTCCGAAACGCTGGTGGGCGTATTATAATAATATTAATAATAATATATTATGTAATAACAATAATAAAGTAGGTAATAAAAAAAGAATACATACTGTAGTTACAAAAGTAAAAATAATATTAGGAATAAAGGGCTACTTATTTAGATGTCTTCTAAAAAGAGGGTGTTATGGTAGCAAGTATTTTTATATTAATAATATTTTAAATGTATAATAAAACAAAAAACTTAATAATTAATTCAATTACAACTAAATCATAAGGTTACCTAATCGTTATCTAAGCTCGTTTAGTAAATTAACTATAATAATATATTGTAAAATACAACATAGAAATGAGTAAGGAAGTTTAACGAAGGTGTACACAAACAGGAAAAATTAAAGAGGGAGAGAGAAGGAGATCACTGATTTTAAGAGTTGCAACACAGTCGAATTAATATTTTGCCGTGAAAGTGAATTACGCTTTATATTTCTATTGAAGATGACAACCGAAGATGAGAAATCTTTTATTTTAAATTTGTTTGTTAAAAAAGCGATTTGGTAGAAAAAAGATTTTGAAAAATTCTTTATTATGAGACGATACTATCAATTGCTAGATATTGCCGGCGTATATTTATGTTATGGACATCTGTTCGATCCACAATCTGTGAAGATATGGAGGAAATTGAAATTAAGGAATCTTGTAAACAGAAACCGAGTGCAGTACCACGGTGAATCATATCAAGCCAACCCAATTCAGCCAGTTTATGCGAAACTCTATGCCTCCGTCTTATTCCGCAGATCAATCGGATGTATATGTTATCCGCGAAGTTAATGTGGGAGAGAATAAGAGTCTCGCATAAGATGGATTAGGTCTTTTGAGAGAGACAATGTCTATGGGAATAAATTAGATTTAACATGGAATAGGCTTTGTTTAGACAAGCAATAATATGGTCCTTAAATTTTAGTTTATTATCCACTATCAAACCCAGGTTTTTAGTAGAGTTTTTGAAAGGTATATAGTTATCTCCTAATTTTGATTTTAATGTTTCTAATAGATTATCCCGAGTTTTATTATTAAAAAATAACAAGGCTACTGATTTAGTTGCATTCTTTTTAAGAGGTGGTCACTAGAAACGGTGAGTAAATTTGAAGATTTACAGTTTTAGTTACATTAATGATAATGACAATGATCGAGAAATTTAATTAATTTGAATGTATATATAAGCAGTTAGTGTATTGAATGTATATATGCATGTTAGTGTTTGGAGGAAACCTAGTGAACGTTATCAGGAAATTGTCATGGTCCCAAAGGAACCATTCGGAGGAGGATCTGTTACAGTATTGGCTGGTATATTCATTCAACGAGTTGTTCTACCGATGCCAAACGAACGAAGATCCAACTTATTTTTGTTGACGACAATGCAACCCCTCACCATGCCGGCATTGTTAATAATTGTATTGAACAAGATGATATTTGAAGAATGATTTGGCTTGCTAATTCGACAAATTTGAATCTGATCGAGCATATATGGGACATGCTGGGTCAAAGACTTAAGGTTCGACTTGAATTACAAAATTTGAATGAACCAGCCGACGCACTGTTAGAAGAATGGCCACAAATCGACCAAGCAAAAAATAGAAACTGTTGATTAAGTATGCCTAGAAGGTGCAGGTACAGTAATCAATGCTAGAGGGGGACTAACTCGCTACTAAAGTTTATGTTAATATATGTGTGTTTAAAGTTTCTATTTAAATAATTTCAATTTATTAGATTTTTCCTCCAATCAAAATGTGACCTCACCTGTAGATACTAACGTAATAAAAGATCTTCAATGTTCTAAAGTGATTTTCAATTACATAAAGGTAAACATAAACTTGCACATATTCCCAATAAAGCTTCTTATAATTTTCAAAGAAATAATCACAACATGTAATTATTTAGAAAAAAATCTGTATCTCTGACATGATTTAAGATATCGAGACAAGTAAAAAAGAAATGCTAATGAATGACCATGCCGTGGGACGTCTCGAAATAATATTAAATAACAACATTTTCAGTTTAGCCCTGTATGATCTAGAAATATTAAGAAAACAATAAATTCGGTACGGCAATACGTACACAAATATTTGGACTTGCAACGAACCAAAATCCAACGATAGCGGCCTAGCGGTTTAAAATATAAGAAGCAACAAAAAGAGTCACAATTTCCTTAGAACGTTTCACTTGCGTGTCAGAGTAGTATTTCCAGTATTTCAAACATAGAATTTGTGATAATACCTCTGGATCTTCCATTTGACCACTCAGATTTTCAACAGGTTTATGAAACATATCTTCCATTCTAAAGAGAAGGTCTGTTAAAAATGTGCTTTTCCTTGCGCATAGGTAAATCCTTGTTAGGATAATAACCCTATTTCTTTAAAAACACATTTTTTTCGAATTTACGTTGAACACGCTCAAAGACTTTTATCCACACTTTAAATTGTGGCGTCCAGATTACATTTCCACATCTAGATTAAGCTAGACAAGTGAATCAAATAAATTAAATTAAAGTCAACCTTAGGATTAAACTACATAATTATGTTTAAACCTCAGGTTTGGTTTAGGGGTTAATCTAAAACTGTCTTTAGAAATAAAAGTTTTTAATCAAACTAAACAAACATCTTATCTTCTAAAGCTTAAAGGATAAGAAAACACAGGCTTTATATTTGAATAAACGAGCTATAATTATACTAAACCATAGGTACAGCATCCGTTTTCAGGATACGTCTGAAAACGGTTAAGGATATTTGTCAAATATAATAAATAATGGTTAAAAGCAAAATGGTGGTTCATGGTTACTGTAGGAAATAGCCATATTAAAAAGTGCCTAATTTTACTATGAAGAATAAATTCAAATTTTTTATTGTAAAAGTAATTAATTTCTTACAATAGTTCAACACGTCATTATTTGTTTTCTTTTATATTACAAATTTTTAAACGAGTTAAGTTGCTGCATATACTGGGAAGTGTATTTCAACTATTTTGTTTCAGTGTCATTTGGAAGTACCGGATACAAATATATTCATATAAAACCAAACAGGCAGTAAATCAAAAGGCATTGGAAACAATAATTAAACAGGATAATGGAGAATAATAATATGCATACGTGGGGGTATTAAGCTGATAAATGAACGAGGTTCGTGTATCTAAGACGAGGAAGAGACATCATGTATGCCGCGCCTAAAATATTTATTAAAGGAGAGGCCACTTTTTTCATTCACGAAAGATATAATTTATAAGAAAGAGGTAACATGTGCGGCAAAACGTAAAACAAACTTTTGACGACGATAATGTTGATAATGGTAATTTCATTTGAAAATATGATTTCATATGAATGGTTATTCTTTTATCTTAACTCCTTTTATATCCATACAATGAAAAATAAAGTTGTAATGTAATTAGCATTTTATGCTAATTACGTTACTAGCATTATTATGTTTTACTTAGCATATAAAAGTAATTATTTATTCGCTATATTTTATTATTAGCAATAAAATATTAATTTATTCCATTAGTTTAGTCGATTTTTTGTATTATAAGAGAAATACTTTTTACCTAAGGAAATATATAATGGAAAAATATAGTCTTAACTGTTATATTTTTATAGATCTGAAAACTTTGTTTAAACCACGATCGCGATAATAGGTCAGGCAAATAGTATATATGGCAGGATTTTTTTCATAAACATCTATAAGGAAAATGACCGAGAAATGTTTATTTATAAAAATACATACAAACAATAATTGGAGAAAATATATAAACAATTGGCTAAAGTTTTGAAAAATTTTTTCTAGATTAAAATGGTTAGATCATATAAAAAATGCTTTTTCTAATGGTTTTAGATATTTCAAAACTCTATCTTTTGACATTTGAAGAGCCTTTAAAAATGAGCTTTTTTACAAATGTCAATAACTTACGTAATTAGCAACATATAGATCTGAAAGTTTGTAAAAATTTAGCCTACGTGTTGCTAATATGCGTGCCAAATATTGACCCTGTGACTATTTGTTAACGAGTATTGACTATCTGTTTTTCCCGGAAGGCATTGTTTAAACCATAATTCTGCTGCAAACGAGAGTAGACAGACATCTTTACGAGAACTAAAAAACAGCTACTCCGCTGGCTAATATCACGACCGGCATTGAATGGGCTCGTTCGGAATATGTTTTTTATTACAAATTCTAAAAGAAGGTATTGAATTTAGTATATATCAGATGTTTCCAAATTTGTTTTCATATGTAAATAAATTATCAAACACCGAGCGCTTGAGAATGGTGTGACGTCATAGAATCCGGGCAGTCGGCCTCGGCTGGCTGTTGCTATGCTATTAGCGTGGTTTTCTTTTAGTACGGGAAGATCATAGTTATGGTTTTTTTGTGGTGAATCGAATATATATTTAATTGTTTTTTAGTATGTTTAAAGTAGAATTAGTGTCGTTTTGGAAATTAAACAAAGTAAGAAGGATAATTATAAATACTGCATAGTTCCAAGTTAAAAACACGACTGCTACTACCCCTGATAAACTATTTATTACTTTGTGCCAAGAAATGTAAAGACACTCTTTTAATATTTACTTGATTCTGGAAAGTCTTGAAAATAATAATAATTATGCGGTTAGGGAAGATATGTAGATAATTGACTGAAATTTTCAGGGAATACAATACTATTTTTCAGTGACAATGCTATTAAAATTAAAGGCTATCATTAGCTTGTTTTTTTTTTCTAGCATTATTTTTTTTATTGTTGTTCTTATCTACACTAATATTCACTCACTTATTCATCACGGTCCTTCTCAAACCTCTTGAAGTAGAAGGCTGAATTTTGACATACAATTTGATTTTAGAGTGTACAGGTTCAATAAGAAGGGATTCTTGAAAACTTTAATTCCAAGGAGGTAAAACCAGCCCTTAAATATTAAAATTTTTTTTTATTTAAAAAACGGCCAGTATTTCGGAAAAACGTTTGAACACGTGTGTTTTATTTTTTTTTCATATTTTATGATTTTTAAAAATATATACTGGGTGTTACAAAAATCTTAATATATAAAATGAAAAGTCTTGACTTACTTAACATTACATCCCTAACCCCTAGACCTCGAAAGCTGAAATTTTGCATAGAGGTTCCCTTTCTGATGTAGACACGGAATAAGGCCGGATTTTGCAAAGTTCTCACGAGATAGAAAACAATGTTTGGCTTTAAAGTTGTAATGTGAGCGAAGCCTCAAAAAAGCAAAAGCTAGTTAATTAATAAATATAATTATGTTGGATTGTTTAATTACTTACGTAGGTTTATTATATTGAAGCCGGGAGTGATTCCATACATTTTTTATTGCCAAAAACAGAGAAAAGTTGCACACAGTAGAAGTTTTCGAAGTATTTTTCTAAAGCGACAGAGACACCGAGATTTGGAACCTCTACCAGCACAAAAAAATCTCGAACATCATTAGATAGCGAATCAAGCTTAAATATATCAGAAGAACTAGAGGTTCCTGGAGGTACTGGAATTGAGAGTATGGATAAGTTTATTCAAGTTGGCATAAAGCCAAAAATAAAATCAAAATCTGTCGAGTGCAAAATATTACGGGTAGCAAAGAAAGAAAAGCAAGGAACTTCGGAAAAATATACTAAGAACTGATTCCTCGAATAGTAGTACGAGTTCTGATTTTTCAGCGTTGTATAAGCCATTATCTAGTGACTCCAGTTTAACAGAAGAGACTCAAGAAATATTTAATTTAAAAGAAAATGTACAACGACGATCCGGTTATAATATTGAAAAAAATACCAACATTTATAGGGTATACCCAGTCACTCCCTCTTTACTGTTTAGATGACACTGTAACTGTAAAAATATATTAATTTGTTTATAATTTCATCTGTTAATACTTTTTAAATATAAACATCCATAACATTTTCGAGTTGGTAGTCAAGTAGATAGTATTTTCCCGTGTATTAAAAAGAAAGTTACTTCAAACATACATCGGGAACTCAGATTTTTTGTTGTAATTCGCAGTTTTTTTGTCTTCCTGACTGAAAAATCAAGCCACATACTCTTTACCTAATATAAAATCCGTAATCGTAAATAATAATTATTTTATTTTGCATAAACTGGCATAACAAAATATAACAAATTTGCTGAAAAATAAATATTAGGATACACTTGAATCTTAAAATTTAAATCGAATATTAATAAGAGGTAATATCACATTTGGCGGCAATAACGTCTTGTATCCGTTTTGGCATGGAATCTACTAACATATTCAGGAGTGAAAGAGCTCCAAATTTGCGTGATTTTTGCCTATATATCATCACAACTCTACGTTGAGGATCATTACGCTGATGACATAAAGTTTCAATGACATTCAAGTCGGGGCTACTCGATAGCCATGAAAAAAATTTTAAATTATGGTCCTCAAACCATTGTTTTGTTGCTTTCGCAGTATAGCTGGGGGCACCGTCTTGCTGAAATATAAAATTGTCATTTTCAAAACTCTGTTCTGCTGTTGGAATCAAGCTTCCTGATAAAATTTGTCTAAATCTAAACGTGTTTTCTTTTGAATAGCTATTAATAGTCGCTTTACTTTGGCCTTTAAAGAAATTGGATAAAAGAACATTATTAAGTTTAATTTTTTACCACGAAAAAATACAAAAAATAAAAATTGTAACTAGATTTATGCACGCATAGTTTACAACATTCCTTGGAGATATTTAATTTTGCCTTATAATTCCATTAGATTTATATTTCTCATAAGGTACCCCTTCTGTTAGTTTTGAAAATTTTGACCAGAACACGACGCGACGTTCTCTATAAGTGATTCTAGGAGGTGGGCCTGGACTTTTAGCACGAACATTAACACTAGCTGTTTCCGTATATTTTAGGGATTTGAAATTTTTTGCATTGATTTACCTCTACAGTACGTACAGGGATATTATAATTTCTCGCATTTTTGTATTCGTTGCAATACCATGCGTCATTTTCTTATGAAATTATAGGCGGATAAAACCTAAGCTGACAGCTATTGACCCACTAGATTTATCAGTAAGTGCGTGCATAATATTGATTTTAATATCAATAAAGATTAGGGTAATATTTATTTGTCATCAGATTTGTTATGTGTTTGTTATTTTGTCATTTAGTTTATCTAAAATAAAATAATTATTCCTTACGATTGGAATTTATGTTAGGTAAAGCGTATGTGACTTTTCAGTCAGGAAGACAAAAGCACACAGTTTATATCAAACATAAATATGTTTTTCTAACATTTCGTACATCGTCCGAACATATAGTTGTTAGGGTTCGTAATAAAGTTAAGCTCTGAAACTGCTCAACTATACCATTAAATTGTTATATTTTATGTACAAAAAGTTTTCGAACTCATAAATCTAGGAATAAAGTTAATAACGATGGTTAAAGACAAGATACCTATGAGAGCGCGAGGTTGCGTATGTGAGACTGAAATTATAGACAAATTAATATGTTTTTGAGGCAATTTTTGAAATTTCAACATATAAAATAATTGTATTTTGTAGCGCCAGTTGAGACGAATATCTATACGTTGCAAATTACTTAAGTTATTGAAATTTCCGAAGAAGCTTATTTTCCAGGATTTGCGCCATTTTTTCAGAAACTATTTTTCACTGGCTAATTCTTAAAAGATACAGTTTTGGATTATCTATAACTTGTAGAAAAGTTATTTTAAAGTTAATCTAAAAGGAAAAAATGAAATTATCAGAACTATATTTTTTTTTCTTTTCCCCAATTATTTTTTGGATGTATTAATTGTTGTAAAATAACATTCGATGCACTTTAACAACTAGCATAGTTATTTTTCTTATAACATATCATAAATGATGTTTGTACTATTTTTTTTGCCTATAAAGAAATCCGCAGAAGCAATATGGAAAATGGTTTTCAGCCGAATAAAATTTGTCGACCTCTTGATAGTGTGGGAAAATTTTATTCTCTTTTACCTAATAGATACCATTTTGGACATATATTTAAATATTCCTCTATATAACCTACAAGGATCTTTTGTAACATACCTGCTTATACAGACTTTTTTATTTTCGGATGGAAGCCTGCTAGAGTAGTGGTCAAAGATTTGAATTTTTTTACATCAATGTTTTAAATTTTCGTTTCGTATGATTTACGTCTTAAATATATTTTTTAGGTCAAATCTACTTTTTTTTACAAACTAGGAATTCGCTTTTGGTACGGTTTATTATGGATATTTTGTAATACAAAGGATATGTAAATATGCTTTCAGGACCCCGCCATCCAAAATACATTTCCGGTTCCCGTTTCCTGCTACGCCGCAAATATATATGTTTTAAAGTTTTTCCTTCTTCTGTCGAATACACCATTATGAAATATCGGTTATTTTGTTTTCTTGTTCGTTGGATTAGGCACATTCTTGTCATAATACCTCTCATACACAAAACTTACGAAAACTTAAAATACAAAACATTTTTTTTGTTGCACTTTACCTCTCAAACTATAGGGTGACTCAGAAATCTAGGGCCAAAAGTTGTATATTTTTAATATTATAATTTTTGCATAGACATAAGCAAGTTGCTTCTAAACCTATTTTAATATATTATTTATATTACATAAATTAATGTTGTCAGATATTTTTGATATTTATATAGGGTGAATCAATAAAAGAGCACATTATTTTTTACTTTAATAAAAATATAATGCAGCAAATTATTGCTCTGCTATTACAGTACTTAGAGAATAGAACACAAAAATTCTGTTGCTAAAATCCGTTTAAGAGTTGTACAACTTTAAACATAGAAACCAAGATATGCACAAATAAAAATATTTTTAAGCACTTTGTTGCTTTTCAATATGAGGAAGTTCTTAGCTAAATACTACTTTTAATAATACACGTGAAGTCAATCAAATATCACCCCATATATATCATTATAAAATATAAAGACAGTACTAAACATTTTTTCATTTTAAAGCAAGAAAAAATGTTCTAGACACTTTGATGCTTTTGATGTGATACTGTTGTTATATATTGTTGTATATACTTCTTTTAATAAAACAGATGAGAAACAAGATGATAGTCTTTAGCATTCCATATTACCTCAATAATATGCGTGGTATCAGGCACAATTTTTGCATGTCTAAATTTGTTACATTTTCAGGAAAGCAAGTCGAATATTTGCTTTATAATTATTAAGAAGGTTATAAATATTTAAGGAATATTATTAATTTTTATAATAGGTATACATATTTACAGTAGTTTAATACATGTATTTAATATCCAACTTAATATTATTTTTTAGAAATATATATAATTTTTGGGAATTCATAAGGACATAAACATTATCTCCATACAATGTATGGTCATAGATAGGCGAGTTTTAAAAGTGGAGTTACGTTAAAAGGTTAAAAAAACCAAATCCAGATACTAACTCTTTAAAAATGTGTTTTGGGAAGACTACCGTTATTTATTCTAAAGGAAAGAAAACGCAGGAGGAGTGACTACATTTTAATAATTTTAAGTATATAAGTACTTTTATTTCAAGTGACCTATTATTATTATTTAATTCACGAATCTTATGATTTTAAAATGTGAGTGTTGTAATATCTATACGTTTTTGAATTAAAGCAAATAAAGGTGTGCGAGCCAAAAATTAAAAAATATTCAAGACAAAAAGTGGAGTCTTTCGGGGTACAAAAAGGGTGCGGAGAGCAGGAAACGTTTTAAATGCACATCAAAATATACAATAAACTCCTGGAGCATTATAAAGGCTCATACATAAATTGCAGTATTGATTATACTCTATGCTAAGCCAAGCCTAGGGAATACGTGAAATACGTGTATTTAGTAGTCTAAGTAGGTCGTTAGGACATTTCACCTCTTCGCCAACCAAATCAAACGTGTAAAGATATATAAAAGAAGATGAATAGTCATCCAGAGGATATTTTAGTATACTCCAACTCACAACTGGTGTTCATTAATCAGCTAGGCATCGTAAAACGGATATCACGTCATGCATGAATACGGTGGGCTCTAAAATCCGAGAAGAACTGACTTGACACCGAAAACACGACCCAAAATCAAGCATAATCAGAATCAGTCTACCGAGAAAACAGGGCGAAAGGGGGCTAATAGACATTACAAACCTGCACAACAAACAAATAACCATGCTTCCAAAATACTTCCACGAGAAGAAAAATACATTCATCAAGCATGAAAGAGTGTGTCACATAGACAATGACTTCGCGCCCCTTCACCTAACAGATGAAGAGATGCAGAAAAATGAGACCATCAGGTGCTTGATCAGTAAGTTAGAGGAATAGCGTGGCAGGACCTTATATGGAAGACATGCCCATGACTTAGAACACATTAATTTTGACAAGACAGCGTCGAACGCATGGACGCATGGGACAAATCTCCCTGAAACAGAGGAATTGGTGCAAGCGATCCAGGATCAGATTGTGTGCACTCGGAACTACAAAAAAACATATTGTCAAAGACCCAGAAGTGACAGATGACAGATGCCGAAAGTGTCTAGAGCAAGCAGAAAGAATACAGCGCTTCACATCCGGGTGCAGCAGCTCAAAATGAATACCTTCACTGACATAACTAACTAGCAGCGATATTACATCATAGCCAATCTGAAACTGAAGGAAGATAAGACAGCCTACTATAAATACGAGCTACCAGCAGTACTAGAATCACAGAGCCACACTGTGTACTATGACAGATCTATTCTCACGGATAGGAAATCAAGCAACAAAGACCTGACATAGTATGGTAAATAAAAGAAAAAAACCCTGCGTACCTGATTGACATAGCAGTCCCGAGTATTCACAATCTGGAACACACTACAAGCGAGAAGGCCTGCAAGTACCAGGAGGTGAAAGATGAAGTGAGGAGGATGTGGAACCTGGAGAAAGTCGAGATTTTCTCAATAGTGTTCTCTGCAACGGGCGTCTTCCCGAAACCCCTATACCAAAACCTGAAAACGCTGAACATGAAGAAAGACACCCATATCCTACTTCAGAAGGCCGTCGTTTTGAACACTATTCGCATCGTGCGAAGGTTCTTGAGTTAAAAGTTGAGAATACTTGGGTACCCACCCGTATCTCATCGGAAGAACCGACAACCGAAAAAATATATTAATCACCATAGCAATAATAATATTAATAATAATAATAAATAGTATTTATTTCAATCAATCACAATTGTAAGTATTACAAATCTATCGGATGTGAGAGCTATTACAAACTGGAAAGAAATAAATGGAGGAAAAACCCATTGAGTTCAAGTAACATGATCTGCGTATGCTCCCTTTATTTTTTCACTACAGCCTAAACTATGACCTTTCAAAATGTTATTTAATAAGGTCTAAAATTATCATTAACATCATTTTCTCATTATTTTGATTATATAGCTATAAAAATTTGCAATGCGTTTATAATTTTTATTTTAAATATCATTATATAACTAGCAATAATATTTCTATACATTTCGAAGACCTATAGCTTTAGATGTTTCTTAACAACAAATATATTTTTGTATATCATTTGGAAACTTTGAATATAATCTAAGACCTATTAGGTAGACACTTCGTTGCCCTAATGGTTTGCTTGCTTTTCAGTTGATAACTGAAGCCAATAGTTTGCATCTTGTAATATATGTCTGTATTATGTAAGTCATGTTGGAATTATATCTATGTTGTAATAAAAAAGCTTGGTGGCAATCAAGTGGTTTAAATCAATTACCCTCATTATAAAGAAAGTCACTGTCACAGTATTCTAGAGAAAATGTTTTGTACATTTTCCAGTGGCTTTAAATGAGTGTTATAAGTTCCAAGCCTGATATACCGTATTGTAACAGAAACTGTATCATTGCGTAATTCAGTTTTTAGTTGTTTAAATTTAAAAATGACCAATCTTAGTTTAGTTGTCAAAATGTTTACATCTTTTTTTCCATTTCGTGTACCTGTGCAACTAAATTCTCAGATATCAAATGTGCCCAACTTTTAGACTGTTATAAGCCGAAACATTTTCCTTTACTGCAACTGTTATTTAATGTTTTCAAAAGTTAATGTAAGAGACATTTCGTTAAACCAGCTTTTTATTTTTTCCATGTAGATATCGGATGATGACTCCCCACCATGAGGTACTAGTAAACAATAGTAGAGTGTCGTCTAAAAATGATGAGGTCCCCACTCAACCGCAGACGGTTAATATAAATGAAGAATAGGATAAGCCCAATAACTGAGGCATACACAATTCGAGGTAGAGTTGTTACTGGTTTCTCAACTGAGTAGTACCATTTGAGCTCTATTAGCAAGATATGGTTTAATAAACTGCAGGGCACCTTCCTTGAAACCAAGGTTCTCGATCACGGCAATCATTTTTTAGCCATCCCTGGCTAGGTTCAAAAAAATTCCCAATGCAACTTTATTCTTATCAACTGCACTATATATTAAACAATTATTTAAACGTCTATTAAAAAATTCGACCTAAAATCAAATATTTATTCGATATTAATTTATTCGTTTATTTAATTAAATCAGTAACAAAACTAGTGGGCCGGTAATTGGAAATTACGTTTGAATCGCACTTTAAAAAAAAATTATTTTTTAATACACATTTTGAAGTAAGATGGAAATTTTCCCCGTTTTGCAATATAATGATATAGATTTTAAAATTTTGGCCGATACACTCGATCAGAGTTGCGAAAAAATATATTTTTGTTAGTTATTTCTCGCTTTGTTACAGACTGCACAATATATTTAAACATAAATGGACAAAAAACTCTTAATTTAGTCGGCTGTAATTAGCTCATAAAATTTTCAAATTCCCCAACTATGTACAAAACATTACCCGTCATTAAGTGCTTTATCTCAGATTTAAATGTTTTAACCGACTTGGCTTTTTTAACATTATAGGGAAGTAAATTAAATATACTGCTACCATAGTGAATAGCACATCGCTCTTAGATGCTGTGATGGTGCCTAGGAAGAGAAACCTGCAGTCTTTGTCTCGTGTTATAATTATGAGAATTTCGAGCAGTTTGAAGATCAAATCCTGTTCCTATTTTAAAATAAATTCAAATCTAGAGATTGTTTATAGGGATTTCTAAATTTAGTGATAACTGTTTTAGAACTATTAATTACTAGCTTATTTTTTGCAGACCATTCATTAAAATTCAAAAGAGTTTCACTAACTGTGTATCTCAAATTTGAGTGGTACTTGTCCCACAATAGTACAAAAGCATCATTCGCATATAAAAATACCCTTCCCGCATTTTATAAATTATTCTAATTCATTTACGTTATATAGTAAAAATATAGACGGTTCCAAAATACTACCCTGAGGTGTACCTAGATTTACTGAAAACTCCCGTGATACGACCTCATTTATCTTGACAAATATTTTTCTATTCTCCAGGTAGGAGATAATCCAACTGTTTAAAGGTCCATGTAGGCCCAAGTTATGCACTTGTTCTGAACCAAAAATATGTTCAAGCGTGTCAAATGCTTTCGTAAGGTCAAACGACACACCAATAACCTGTTGGCCGGAGTCCATTTTGTCATAAATAGTCATAAAAGAGTTAAAGTAGTCACTCTGCCTTCAGATGACAAACCTGGGCGAAAACCGTATTGAGACTTGGTTAAAACGCTGCTCTTATTTAAAAATTCAAATGTTTTACTAGTTACAACCTTTTCAATTATTTTTACAAAATTACTCAAAAGCGCATTAGGCCTATAGTTTTGAATATTGTGTGTTACCTTTTTAGAAATTGGTACAATGGCTACCATCTTTAAACAATTTGGAAATTTGCCGAAGGTTAGAGGCATAATAATAAGATAATATTATACCAGAATAGGAGATATTTCAATATTACAATGCTTCAGGAGTTCTAGCGGAATTTGATAAGAGACCATTTGATTTTTTATTTGAAAGATTCCTTATTACCTTATCTACATCCGATTTTGTAATTTAAGTAATTTATTTTATAGTATTTTTTGTAGGCTTCATTTTTTCGTTATTTATGTTGGGAGGACTTAACAAGGCATAACTAAATCCAGGAATTTCGGTTTTTTGGTATTTTATTTTGTTTTATTGTACGCGAAGATCGCTTAATTGTCGATTCAATTTTGTCAATTAATATATAATATTGGAAATATTTTTTACATCATTTGAACTATGAATTTCATTGATTTCGCACATAAGATCCGAATATTCGTGGCTCTCGAATTTGTTTGATTTTTAAGTTAATATTTATGTCACTTGCAAAAAAAATTGATATGATTTCGACCTTCTTTGTCTTGAATCTTGAAAATCCCTTCAAGTGTTGGAGATAAACTCCTAGGAACTACTCCATTAACAATCAACAACAATCAACTGCTCCCCACACTTTAATTTATTTCTCATCGTTTTTATATTCCCTATATTTAAAAAATCGGATCTACAGCTGCCGTGGTAAATGCTCTTCACATCAACACACCCTAATTTTTAGTTATTGGGTTCGGATTATAAATGACTGTGAACCCAGGTATTTTGAAAAAAATTAAAAAACACCTCATCAATTTTTTTTATATATGCTTTGTATATTACTGGAAAATATTAAAAAACCATTGCATAAATTCTTCCTTTCCGTGACTAAATTTTTTTATTTTATTATTTGTATATACCTAAATTCTAGTACTAGAATATTGAGTAATGTTGAAACAAAAACCACAAATACGATAATATTATTCTACATTTGCTAGTACATTCAAAATTAATACAAAAAAGAAAAAAAAGAAGTAAACAAATAACGTTCGACCTGGCTATAGTTTTACTGCGAGCAACAAAAATCCCATTTAATATAATGTTTGTTAACAGCATCTTCAATTTGAGATTCTACTACAGTAGTTTTTCTCCAATTTTGAAATATGCATGAGGGTTTTTAATATAAAGTCAAATTTTGCTTACAAGCGTTAATACATATGCACTCATTCATAAACCACATAAGCACTAAAAAATATATATATTTTTTATTTTCTAAGGAATCTGAAATGTCAGAAAAAAAACACTAATAATATTAAAAAAATCGTTGGCAATTATAAACAAAACTTTTACTATTCCAATAACGGGAATATATAGATTCTGGAAAATAGGCTTTTATCTACTTTTTTGAAATGCAATATCATCCGACCTTATTTAAAAGTTGATTATACTATAATGGTCTATATACTATTGTAATACTTTCTCAAGCTCTTACAAAAAGCCTCACGATCGCCTGAAAAGAGCAATGCAGATTATTAAATGGCTAATCATAATTACTGTTCGTTTTTAAAAACCAATAATAAGTTTTTTAATAGTATATTTTATTTAACATTTATTTAGTCCTCAACCTGTGCTTAAATATGTTATTAAATTTGAACAAATGTACGTTTTTGATAGTATCATAATTAGAAAAGCGTATTTTTGAAATATCAAATACCAGAATAATTTACCACTTACCTATGTCAATTAGTTTATTTTTATTCTAAGCATGGGAAACTCTTGTAACTAATGGACTGAAAATGATTCTCAGCTCTCTATTTAATGGGGTTTCGAAGCGTTATTAGCTCCAACGTCCTTGAATAGCAAACCGTGCAGACGGTGCTCTTTTGAAAAACCCTGAAGCCTGAAAAGTGTAGAAATTACGTCTGGCTACGTCGCTTTTTTTTGAAGATTCACTGGTAATTTCAGACTGCCATGAGATTTTATGACGACTAAATAGCCGTTGTCGAATAATAAAGTTTAAAATACAAGGTCTCCATGTACAAAGAGTGCCACAAGTTTCGTAAAAATTTGTAAAATATTACGGACAGGAGTTCAAGATCTGTATGGTAAAGGAAATCGTATTAGAGACTATAAATGCTGCTTTAAATAAATAGGAAATAAAGCAATATTTTCAAATAACCAAACATTTTACATTCCCCTTTTTTAATTCCCTCGAGGGAGATGAAGAACTCGTAAAAAAATTATCATCGAACTCAGATCTTTCAGTTTTAAAATCCTCTGATACCTATAAAAATCGTTTTTTAAGTTGTGGTCACGTCGGGGTATGCAAGTTTAAAAATAACACGCTCAAATGATCTCAAATTTTGTTCAAAAATCCAAAATCAAGGGACATATGTGGTGGAACAAAATGGCACATTAATATATTACTAAAAAAATCAGTTTGCATTAAAATTAGTTTTGACATAGGGATACTGGTAAAATGTTGGTGTCGATCATATATCAAAAAAATCAATTCTTCAAAAACTTTTTTGATTTTCTCCAAAAAAAAAAGAGTTTTTTTCAGGAGGCTATGTTTTGGTATCCAGGCATAACTTTTGATGCTAAGAAACTTTTCTTAGTAACATTTTGCTGAATCTTTCAAAATAAGGGTACTTTACTCTTGCATGATTTTAGTATTTTTTGACCTACCCTGTATGCTGTTTGACTTGCAACCATTCTAAGTACACTTTATATGATTATCGAGGATGCACCAACTTTTGGCAATATTTTTATTTTGATTGCGTAGTTAATAAAAAAAAATCCCATATGTTGCACACTTAAATGACCACACTGTATATATATATATATATATATATATATATATATTTATATATATATATATATATATATATATATATATATATATATATATATATATATATATATATATATATATATATATATATATATATATATATATATATATATATATATATATATATATATATATATATATATATATATATACATATAGAATTTATCGGCATTGAGTATAAGTCTAACTATTTTATTTTGCATAGTTTGAAGTTTTTTAGTCTGATTGATGTGATGAATGCTCCATGCGGATGAGCCGTAAGTAAGTGCAGGTCTAATATAGGCCTTATATAAGTTAATTTTATTTCTTGTACTCAGCTTGCTTTTTCTGGGAACTAAACTGTAAAGTGAGGCAAGAATGCCCTTGGCCTTTTTTATATTAGTCAGTGTTGGCTGACCATCTTAACCCTCTATCGAAAATAGCGCCTAAATATTTTATGTTTTTTAACCAATTTATTTCTATACCGCGAATTTTGATTTTGTTTGCTATAGTAGTTCTGCTACTTTTGGAAAAAACAATTGTTTGTGTTTTGCCTGGGTTTAGTTCTAATTTCCATTTGTCCATCCATTTGTGGATTTCGTTGATGTGTTTTTGTAACCTTGGGGCTATTGTACAATGAATGACCTGTTTGAAAGAAAGGATTTCATTATTTTAATTAAGTAATTAGAAATGTATGATCTAATGAGTTTTAAGATTAATCCGTTGTGCCAGGTCTTGTCAAACGCTTTTTTAATGTCAAGGAACACTGCGCCTGTGCTTTTGGTTCTATTGAAACCGTACTAGTGTTGGCCCTAGAACCAAATTGAAAATCAGGGAGAAGATTTTTTGTGATAAATTCTTCTTGAAATTTGTTTAAAATGATTTTTTCAAACACTTTACCAAGGGGTGAGAGTAAAATAATTGGTCTGTAACTATTAGTAGACATATAGACGTTAGAATGTTATGATATATTTTGCTTAAATGAGCTATTTCAAATTTATTATTCAGAGCGTTGGGATTTTTTTTATATGTCATTTCAAAAAATTCACGTTTTCTGTTGTGATGTTCCGTCTTTAAAATTTTTGTGTTGTCAAAATCAATCGAAGATATGGTCAGTTTCCAGTTCATGTTTTTTTTAGGGCGGTGGTATTTTTACGATCATATTTATGTCTATTTAGTCTGTCACGTAGATATTGGCTGGTTTGACCTAGGTAGACAGAGGGACATTCTTTCCAGGGTGTTTTTTTTTGGAATTTTAAGTTATTATTGTTATTATTATTTATGACTTGTTGTCTCACAGTATTCCTGTGGTTGTATTTTATACTGACGGGATTATACCAAGTCAGTACAAAAAATAACAATAAAAAAAGGAAATGAAAAAAAACAACTATTGTGTATTAACTATGCTACATGTTTTCAAAATGACCGATTTCTGGATGTTCCTGTAAATGTCTGTATTAAGTCCTAATTGAGCCAAATGCGGTGTAAACGTTGTTGGGGTGAGACCTGTTACTGATATGACGAGAGGAACAACGATGGCCCTTTCCTGTTTCCACAGCCTTTTTACTTCCATTGCCAAGTCGGTGTATTTGGCGATCTTCTCACTGTATTTCGTTTGGATGTTCTCGTCGTTGGGGACAGCAATGTCAACTAAATAAGTGATTTTCTCTTTTTTGGATTGAAAGGTGATATCGGGTCTATTTGCGGGGATTGTTTTATCTGTGTGGATGTCAATGTCCCAGTAGAGCTTGTAGTCTTCGTTTTCAAGTATAGATGTTGGTGTATAATGGTAGTAAGGGTCTGTGTTCTCCGTTAGTTTATATGTTGGGGCTAATGCTTGATGAACGACCTTCGCTGCTGAGTTGTGTCTCGCGGTGTATTCAGTTCCGGCCATTATTCTACATCCATTCGTTATGTGATCGATCGTTTCTCTCTACTGGTGACATCTCCTACACCTCTCGTCTTTAATGGTTGTGTTCTTGATGATGTGCTTTCGGTAGTTTCTGGTTTGGATGTCATGGATGGCAAGCAGGAAGCCTTCTGTTTCAGGGAACAGCTGCCGTCCTTGTAATCACGTATATGAAAGCTTTTTATGTATATGGTCTTGCTTTATGTGGTATCCGTGTCTTCTGTGAAGTGTTTTTTCAGACCAGGTTTTCATCTTTTCTAGTCGTGATTGGATGTTACTGTGTGCGTCTGCTGCGTGGCTCGTTTGAGACAGGTCTGCCTTCACTATTGCCTTGTGGAGGTTAGTTTGTTTGTTGTGAAAGAATTTTCTGAGTTCGTAAATTTGTTTTTTATTTAACGATTGTATATCTATAATTCCCCTTCGTCCTTCTTTTCTCTCGATGGTGAGTCTTTCCTTGCTTGCGTTGGGATGTAACTTCCTGTGTTTAGTGACTTCAGTGCGTATGAGAATGTGAATGTTTTCTATGTCTGTGTGTGACCATTTAATGATACCAAACGAATACGTAAGAATAGGTATGGCGAAGGTGTTAATAGCCTTCGTTAGATTTCTGGAATTCAGTTTTGTATTAAGTAGCTTTGTGAGTCTGGTTTTAAATTCCGTCTTGAGCTCTGATTTGATATGAGTGTGGTTAATTTTGGTGCTTTGATGGAAGCTTAGGTATCTGTACGTTTCTTCTTTGAGCATGTTATCTATAGTTTCATTGTTGATTGTTTCCCCCGTAGGGTGGTCTTTCCATTGTCCCTTGTTGATATGAAGTAGCTTGCATTTACTTATACCAAATTCTATGTTGATGTTCAGGGTAAACGTTTCTGTGTATTATTATTATTATTATTTTTGACTAAACTCACGACTTTATGGCTAACTTTTATGTCATGTTTTTTGAAATGTTTTTCGTATTTTGAAAAATCGGGTTTATTAATTTAAGTGGATAAGAGTTGAGATTAAGCACTTGTTTGACCTTCCTTATGCCTATGTCTCGGTTAATTATGGCTGATTTCTTTTGGGAAATATGATGTTGGGAGTTATAACTTAGATACCGTCCCGACCATGTTGGCTTTGTATACCATTCAGTCTTTTATTTTTTATCTTATAGGTACTTTTCACGATTTTGTGGGATGCAAGTTATACAATCGTCCATGTATCTATAGAAAAATGGCAAATTAAAATCAAGTATTGGTATGCATTGGTATGGTACTGCATTCTAGATCTCTTAGTACCAGCTGGGCTATTATGCTAGAAATTGAGGCGCCCATTGAACCTTCAATCTGCTTGTAGAATGAATCTTTATATTTAACATAAGTTGACATAAGTGTAAGTTCTACAGCTTCTAAGAAATCTTTTAAAGGAATGTCGGTATATTTTTTTATATCATTCCATCTTTTGGTGATACATTTAAAGCAACATTAATTGATATGTTTGTGTAAAGTGACACAACATCTAGTGATATTAGCATATGATTTGCAGGGATATGAATGTTATCAATTTTTTCTTTAAAACTCCACGAGTTTTTTATGTAGTATTCATATTTGTTTCCAACATTTGATAGAATATTTTTTAAGAACTTTGGCAAATTATTAAAAGGCGATTGAATACAAAATACAATCGGTCTTAATGGAATACCAGGTTTATGTAATTTGGGCAGATCATAAATTCGGGGTGGAAGGGAGTTTTTAATTACCAAGTTTTTTGTCTATGGTAAGTCGTCACTTTACAATGACTTGTGTAATAATTTTAGATTAATGCAGTTGAAAAAGGTTGCATATGCGTCCAAAACCTCCTGCAGACAATATAGAATTATGTAATCCACTCTTAATTTTGTCTTGTCGAACCACATTCCCAAGAAAAAACCGACTATATATATATATATATATATATATATATATATATATATATATAAAATGTATATGATATGCTATTATAATACACAAGGTGTCCCAATTCAAACTAATTATTTCACGCTCCTGCCCTATATCATCTAAGCGGTTGATCTTAGGAGAAAGAAGTCAATTCGAAGAAACTTTTATGTTCCTTCTGAAGACTGTTAAAAAATTATGCGCATCAGTTTTAACGTTAATTATGAAGACGTGCCTGAACTTTTTTTGCTTGTTTTTAAGCTTTTGTACTGGCGGACGGGTACCTCATAGGACAAAACCGGCAGGTGAGAAGGTGCATATTTTTGTTAATTTTTCAAGGTGGGTTTTAAACGGACTTTTTAGCTACTCCAAGAACAGGCAGATTCGGTTCGAAATGAAACCGTGAAAAACTTCTTAGCTCTAAACCACCAAAATTAAACTTGCCAGTCGCAAAAATAACAACTATAGAGAGCCTTAACGCCAAAGAAGATAGTATAATGCCTACCTGCAGATAACTGAAATGCAATGCAATGGTGGTCATTGACAAGAACAACTGCGTAGAGAAAATGCAGATATTACTTCAGGATGACATCTATAGAATAATATGAACGTATCCAACTAAAAAATTGAAAGGAGAATTTGCAGCCTTATCAGTGCTTTGGATTTACCAGACCTAGAGAAGAAAAAATGAAGAATGGGATTTCCGCTATCTCCTGTGGTAGCGAAGATCTTTACGGAGGCTTTTGAGAAAGCTACTTTAAGCTTTGTTTTTTTACAACCTAAATATTGGGTTAGACATGTCTATGATACTTTTATCATATTATCTCATTGAGAAGAAAATTTAACTATATTTTTAGAACATCTAAACTAACATTCTGATAAAAAAAAATCACTATGGAAATTGACTCAGATTGTGCCATTCCCTTCCTTGATGTGTTAGTACAAAAGAAAAAGAACGTGATCCTAGCTCATACTGTTTATAGGAAAGCGATACACACGAATATATATTTAAAATTTAGGCCCAGGCTTTAACCAGTGTTGGATATTCAAACACCAAGTAGTGAAGTTTTACCTTTTATCGAGGGTATCACAGGTAAAATTACAAGAATTCTGCGGAGATCTAACATTGGCACAATCCTTACTATACAGAGAAAGCTTGGACAATGCTTAAAATCACCAAAAGATGTAATTCCTTTGCTATTAGAACGAGTTTATTGTTCCTGCAGTAAGGTGTTTTTAAGTGAAACTGGAAGGTCTGTGTCTACTGTACTTAAAAAACATGAAATATATAAAAGTAAATAGGTCTAATAATTAATGTAAAAGATACAAATGTTCGTCCATCAGTCTCGGGTTATTATAAACAGAAAATACCTGAAGTCTGCTTATCAGAGCTTATTTAGTGTTTTGATCTTGTGCTGTGAAAATCCCTGAAGATGCCTCCTGCAATCGCGGGCAAAACGTCGAAAAGTAATTACAATTTGACTCTGTCCAAACCCAAGAACCATGATTTCTTAATCGACTCTAGCCATGAAATCTTTTGTACTTTGACAACATTTTCTTCTGCTGAAACTTCTTAACGTTTTAAATTATCCATATTAGGTTTTCGATGATTGATGAAATTCTGAAAATTCTAATTGTCATCAGAATTGGTTCTAGAGTAACTGTTATGAATATATATATCAAATTAATGAGCTTCCCCCACCCCGATGTTTTCATCAGAAATACCACCACCACAAACTCCGGAAACTCTAATCGACGAATCATTTCAATCGGACAGTCGCCCGATAGAAGCAAGTTTTGCTAAGAATTATAAACGACAATTTACAAAATAATAAAAAGTTTAACTAAAACTATTCATTATTAACTTACCTTTACATACTCTCTCAGAGCTTCGCATGAAGAGACGCAAACAACTGGAAATATTCTTGAAATTTATTGCTTTGGTACTCGAAAAAGGTATTGCAGACTAAAATATGAGTCTCCAGTTGCTAGAAACCGTAAAGATATAGCTAGTCTTTCAGTAAAATGAATGAATGAAATCGCCTCTCGAAATTGAGAGTTCATTTTTTTTCGCACTTTGCTCTATTATTGATCTTAAAAGCTCCAATTCTATTTTAGTCATTCTTGTAAAATTTTGGATTATAACGTCAATGGATTCATATCTCCTGTCTTCCATAAGTCTGATACTTCATACTGCAGTTTAATAAATCAGTTGTGTCAAAAATGACTCACGCGGCAAAATAAGATTTGGGGCGGACGAATATGCAATATGCAGCAACCGCGCGAAATCGATACTCAGCCTAAGACGATATATATATATATATATATATATATATATATATATATATATATATATATATATATATATATATATATATATATATATATATATATATATATATATATATATATATATATATATATATATATATATATATATATATATATATATATATATATATATATATATTCCCATAGTCAAGCTTCTTATTAGTTTTTGCCTTCTAACTTCATTTTCAGGTTCAGGGACACTTTTCTATGCAGTTCAATTAACATTTAGTAATATAAGATATAGGTACTATCTACAACTATGCTATCCAAATGATTCCTCCTTCTTAAATTTTCATAAATAATAGTTCTAAAAATGTTTAAAATGTACAAAAATATTTGAGTTCTATTTGCAGATATAGAGGATGCTTCGTTTTCCTAAAATCAACATCAACTTTCGTTTCTTAAATGTATAGGGGAACTAAAGTCATAACGCACCCCGCAGGCAAAATGAACCATTTAAATATTTTCTACATTATTATCGACATCTGTCGGGTAAAATCGTAAGTGAAAAAAAACTTGAATAAACTGTAGCGGGAAGCCAGCCATTCGCCGGGAAGTTTGGGGTGTTTTTTTTATCGCGGCAACTACTTTTTATTGATTTTTCCATGGATATTAACCATTATCATATTATTTTTTATACAGGCTAAACTTTTTCTTATTCCACATTCGGAATAACTGTCTCCGTTCTGCACAACAGTAGTATCTTGCATTTTAAAAGGTAATTTAATTGTTGTATTTATAAGGGCTTAACCCAGAAAATATCATATTTTGTTTCATTCAAAAGGGCAAAACTGACCGGGCAAAACGGACTAGTTGGACCGTTTTGCATTATTCCGGTCCATTTTGGTTAAAAATAGTATTTTTTTATTAATTTTTTTTTCAAATGGTGATTAATTACAAGCGAAAGTCAGAGAGGGAGTCATGGTTCACAAATTCCATGAAGAAAGCAATTAAAATGATATGTGAAGTTATGGATTTTCAAAAGCATCAGAAACATTCAGTGTCCCCAAGACGACATTTAAACGCACGATTGAATGATAAAAACAAAAGAGAGGCAAAACAGCAATAATTACTTCATCACCTTACCTTAAAAAACTAGAATCCGTACAAGTTAATGCAAGTTAAGTGAAGAAAAAGGTGATCTTGGAGATTTCGTAGTTAAAAAGGCTATATAACATCACAAAATTAGAAGTCATAGTCTGATGACGCAGAGTGTTTGTACTCCCGTTATTTATATTCCAAATCGACAGAAGGCTGGATCCAGTGTTTCACGTGCACGCAATGGGCATATTGGTCTTGAGGTACCATTATATCTTTTCTGAAGTACGCATTATGCTTTCTCTTAGGTACTATTAAGCTTTCAGGTTCTGGCAATATGGACCGTCAGTTTGTTTTTAATTTTTGTTTTTCTTATAATTTTGTTTCGTTTGACATTATTTGTTTATGAAACACAAACATAAATTTGTAATTCTTTAAGAATCTTTAATTTTTACCTTTTTATATATATAAAACTTTAAACGTTAATATAAAGTTAAAATAAGGGATGGGAGGATTTTTAACCAAAACCCCTGTATATTCAGTACGTATATTGCAGAGTTCTTTTTTTAGAATTTCTTGGTTGTATATCACATAATTTTACCGGCCAATAAATGCCAAACGCGCACATTTTATAGTCAGTAAATCACATGGTCACATAATTTTTTTAATGTAATAATGACATTATTATACCCGTAGATCGTAAAGTGTAAAATATGCACCAACACCAGCACTGGCTCTTTGTCCGCTCTAAGGTTTTAATGCCCATTGTGACCGTTACTACTATTAAATTTTAGTATTAAGTACTTATAGGGCAATTGGTTATTGCTTTTCTTTAGGTATCCTATTCATCAACCCAGTCAGATCAGCTCAGATAAAAGGCAGTGTATGGCTGTGTGCGGAACAAATACATTTTCGTCAATCTTCCGCTAAGTTATTAACAAAAACAATATGTTACTATTTCTTGATCTTGCTAACAATCTAGAGTTTTTTCATTGGATGAGATTAATTCTCTAGTACCTTTTCACGCTCTTGGAACCTGCTATACTTTGTGGATTTTACACCAACGATGTCATCAGGAATAAAGAAAACGAATTGCGTGGATCAATTTTAAATGGTAAGAAATTGAAGCGTCCACCACGTTGTTCCCCAATCCATGAATACAGGAAGATAGTTGTTTCAACTATATTAGTATGTCAAGTATACTTATTCACATTCGGCTGCTGGGCTATGCACTCTTAAGTTATTGATCCATTAAGCAAAATGTTAATATTTCCTGCTTTGTTAAATTGAATTTTGGAATCACTTTAAGCGTATGATGATAGGTGAATAATACTGTTATAGGTCTCATACACTTTCGTTAATTTAGACAGTTTTAATAGTACGGATCAAACAGTAGGTTTAAACTAATAGTTCATGGAGGTATTTATTCCAATAATTTTTGCACGTTTAAAATATTACCGTTTTGCATGAACGTTTCTTTAATGGCGATTGGTATTAACCGCGCAGTTTTTCTGTTCTTCATTTGCGTTAGTTTGGTTTGCCTAGAGATTTTCTAAAGCATTTCGAAGAAAATTTATAGATTTCTACAGAAGTGTTTTCTGTCTGTAGAAAATAAAATCTTGATATTACCACGACAGAGAGTCTTAAATTATTTCAAATGCACACAAAACTTAGCATTAGTAATTAGAATGAACATATGAGAGCATGATTCTTTTTAAAGGATGCCATTTAAAAAATGAAACTTTTTGACCCCCATTGTACCAAACAGATAAAAGGGTTATTTATATGTCTACAAAATATATTTCAACATTTCAAAATTGTATGTGTTTTGAATGACAAAGTCAACAATATGCATAATTGAACTGCGCATTATTTAACTAAGACTACAAGAGCGTTATTTATAACGCCTGTAGGTATCAATCAAACTTACGACTAAGATAGTGTGTCTAAATTTGTCCGGCACATTTGCTAAATTGTTCTCAAGTTACTTGTAGTAGATTTTATATTTTTTGAATTCCGCAATTTCATGAGACCGAAGTATAGAAGAAAAAAACCATCTTGATTTTTCCATGTTGTTAGCTGTAAAGTTAAAATTGTGCAAAATATTGAATTGAAAACAAGTACAAACATTCGGTAAATTTCCTTTACTCGGAACTTCCTTCGTTATGAATCTTTCCTTTTATTAGGAATAGTGAAGTGTGACCCATTTCCACATATATACTGAAGTCATTTGAGTAAGAATATTTGTTCTTGCCGCGTTAATATTTAATTATTGGGTTATGAATAACGACACAGGTTGCTATACGCTTTCCCGTGGTATTAGATTATCAAATCCGGCGAAGATTTTGGATGTTCTCTTGGTAACCACAAATGTCGGTTTTGCACCTGTTGGTGACTCTGGTGTGGTTTTGTATATTAATTTTGGCGCTAGTTGTACTCATCTCTCAACTAGTTGACTGTACTGATGAAGATCTTAAGTCAGAAACAAGTGTTTATAGTTGTCTGAATTCCATTGATTTAGCGGTCATCCCAAAAAAATCCTTTTTCTACTATCTAATAATTCTTACCGCGTTAATCTTTTCCTACTTTCGATTTAATTATGGGTTATGATTTTTTGTTTTTGCTCTTTTATCCTGCATATTTACATTTTTTCACACATTATTGGTATGAGTTATCGATCCGTTGACTTGTTTATTTTCGTTTTTTAAAAAGATACAAGAAAAAGGGAGAGTAAAAAAGGTTTAATTTTTGCTCTTTACCCGACGCTGAGGTCGAAAAAATTTTAAAAAGAACGTTTGCGGATCTGATGATGGTCTAGATCTCTGTGGCTCCTAGACTTCCAAAACGGTCAAAAAACCGACCGGTTCGAAAAAAAAAATTGTTGACTTTTTCTTATTTATCCGAAAAAAAAAATTAGTTATATTTGCCTTTATCCACAACTTCCTTAGAATAGAATTTCACTACGTATAAATAACAAATAATTATTTGGTAATAACTTCGTACAGATCCTATAAACTATAATTTATTTACATTTTTCTTTAGTTTCCAGTTCATCTATTATTGTTTTTATTATCATTATTACTTTTTATAACTTTATTTAGCCTATAAAAATAAATTATGTTATTTATCATTTTCATTCATAAAAAGATGGTTTTACTCCAGGAAACGGAATTTTACCGCACTTTTGAACATTTTATTAGGCCGCTATTTTGTTTTGTCCTATAGGAGTCCTACTAAAATTTTAACAGTGTGTTTTTCAATGGAGGCTAAACTAGAAATATCCCTTGATGTTTCCAAATTTTCGTTCGGGTTATTTAAATCAGATTCATTATGTTTTGGAGAGCTTACTTAGACAAAAAATAATCTGCACCTGAACTGAGCGCTTTGAGAGCATACATGTTACGTCAATAGTGATGTATCGATTCTCTCTCTTTTTTAATTTCGAGGCAAACATATCCTATAACAACCGTGGACCATGTTATGATGTTAGCTGCCTCATGGATTGTATTAAACATTTTGAAGCATAGCACAGGCCAACACACATTGTGATGCCTGCGATTTTTTAACTTTTCCTGGGTAATTTTTGGATGCAGAATGTAAAAAAGTTCTCAGGTTTTGTCTATCAGATCTAGTTAAAAAAAAAATTGTGTATATATTTTACGTTATAACTGTTATAATATATAATATTACTATTGCCAGGTAAAAAAACAAAGACACATGGATTGAAGCATTTATTGCAAAAACTTAATTTACATAATTACATTAGTCACTAATCACATAAAAATTTTCTTTTATACGACTTTCTAGAATGGAGTTTACTAGGGCAATCTCGCTGAAGGCTCCAACAGTAGTCCGCCATCATGTGGCTATCCCATCGTCGTTGATAACGATCTTCCATAGTTTTAATATCCTGATGGAATCTTTCCCCCTGTTCTTCACTACAATCACCTAAGTTTTCTGGAAAACGATCTAGGTGGCTGTGGAGGTAGTGAACTTTTATACTCATGTTACAGCCGAGAATATTAAAATTTGAAAGCATAGTTTCCACTAATTCTACGTAATTCTCTGCTTTATGAATGCCAAGAAAATTTTGTACTACTTGAACAAATGAACACCAAGCATTAGATTCAGTCTCTTTCATTGATGTGGTGAATTGTGGATCTTTAACAAGTTGCCTTACTTGAAGACCATCAAATATACCAGCTTTTAGTTTTTTCGTGCTAATGCCAGGAAATTTACCTGACAAATACCCAAAACAATTTCCATCTCGATTTAAAGCCTTCACAAATTGCTTCATTAGGCCTAGCTTGATATGCAAGGGCGGAAGTAAGATTTTTTCTCTTGAAACCAAAGGTTCGTTGATCACGTTTTGTTTTCCTTGAATCATGACATCTCTTGAAGGCCAATTTTTGTCAACCCAGTGCTAATTTTTAGCTCTGCCGTCCCAAAGGCACAAAAAACAAGGATATTTTGTATAACCAAGGAGAAAGTTAACCATTTTTAAATCAACACAAATTGCCCACTTATGCTCTTCGTATTTAATTTTTCTCAAAACTAATGCAATTGTTTCATATTCTTCCTTCATGGTAGTAGAATGACCAATAGGAATTGAGCCATATTTCTTACCGTTATGTAAAAGAACACATATTAAACTACCTTTTCAACTGTCAATAAAAATGCGCCAATCATCTGGAGTGTATTCAGGCAAACCCATTTTTTCTAAGAGCCCTTTTATATTGTCACAGAATACCAAGTTATTGTCCTGAGCGAAAAAAAGTAGCAGAACCTTATCTCTTTTACGATAAAATGTAATATTAGTATCTGGACAAAGTAGTTTTTTTTCTTTTAGTCTGGATGCAAGTAATTCAGCGGATTCCTTTGAGAGATTCAGGTCTCTTATAAGATCGTTTAGTTCTTCTTGATTGAAACAATGACACGTTGATGTTTCTGTATCATCTTCTGTCAGTTCGGGTAGACTGCTGAATGATGGAAAGGGTATTTCTTCCGAATGCACTACAGGCCTTCTTGCAGAATCTAGATCAGGATATGTCCATTTGTGTCAATTGTTTCTATTTATGCCTTTAATATTAACGAGACAAAAATAGCAGTCGTCATGATGGTTTCGCGGTTCTCTCCAAACCATTGGTACACCAAACTTTAGGCACTTCCTCTTTCGAGTTGTCCACTGTCGCAAATGTTCAACACATGTTTTACATATGAAATGTCGGGCCCAAGATTTATCTTGATCTCCTAAATGAACGCCAAAATAGGCAAGATAAGCTTTTTTCACAAAGTCAGAAATCGTTTTTCTGCTCTCTCTCAAAGTGTATTCACCCCACACATAACAAAAAACATCGGGATGATTTACACAGGTACGTCTGCTTGTGGATGCCATTATTTCAGTTTAGTGTCTTGATACTATAAAACGACCAAAATTTACACAAAATGATAGCACAACTTTACTTGGGAAAACGCAGTAATATACTAAATCGAGTACAGCCAAGCAGGTATAGAAGGATCGGGTCATAGGCAATTACAGGAAAAAAAGTAATTAAGACCAGTGTATTGAGTAGTTCCTAGTATAGGAACATTGGCTCAGGGATAATTCCAGGTATCCATTTGGTTAATTAGATTCTGGGAAATTTCTATTTTGACGATTAAGTACATATTTATCTCTCTATTTGTTGTCCTTTATCAGAAAAAAATATCAATTAACCTGTAACCTGTATCTCAAAAACTAGAGCTGATAGAAAAAATCTGGTGGCATTTTTGGAATCAGCACATTAGAAATATCTAAAATCAGATGTTAGATTTCCGGCACCAAATTTTTGTTTTCATTTTGTTACCCTGTGTAATTTCTGTTCCTGAAAATCGTTTCGATCAATGAGTAAAAACGCTGAAAATCATGTTATTGTAGACTGCTCTCTATGTTAGGGTGTTCATATCGAGATGCTCTGCGGGAGATTGTGTAACTATGATATTAAGATAACTCAGAAGAAGAATTTCAAGTAATGCTTTAAAAAGTGCCTAATCCCGTCATTTCACACTCATATAACTTATAGAATATCCTTATGGGGCTTATCGGTTGACATATTAAAAGCATTTAGTAAATACTAAATGTGCAAGTTATGCAAACGAATCATCTCTTCTGGTGACGTGCCGTAAAGAATCTTGAGACCATGCTATGATGTTAGCTAACTTGTGGTTTGCGTTAATATTTTCGAAGTGCAACTGAAAAAAATCCCGAACTGTTAGTATTTTGGGTCAATCAGTAAAAATGATTTAAATCATGCTGGACTGTCCTTTATGTAGGTTGTGCAGGTACATGTTATGCGGGAGACTGTTTTTTTCTAAGATTTCAGAAGAAAATGTTCAAATAATGCTTTAAGAAGTACCCACTTCGCGCTATTTCACTCTCGTCTAGCTTATAGAATAACCTTATGGGGCAAACTTTAAATTCAAATATCGTTGTTAATCTGGGATAGAAGAAGGCATTTATTATCAGATTCGGTCAGCCAATCGTATAAGGCAGACCATCTTAATACTGAGAAAATCCCGTAAAAATGGTTCAGGTTTTTCTGTATATTGTTTTGCCACAATTCTTTAAAGATCTATAAGATCCATTTTTTTTTAAGAAAAATAGAAGCGTTATTAATAAAAAAGTTTTTATTTTATAAATTAACATATTAAAGAGGGTTTTGAAACAACCCTTTAAAGAGCTACAAGAACCATTTTTCAAAGAAAAATAAAAGTGTTATTGATAGAAAAGTTTTTATTTTATAAATTTTTATATTAAAAAAGCGCAGACTGCTACCATTTGACCCAGCATTGCTAACTGCAATGTCTCCTGACGAATTTCTTGATTACAAACTTAATTGTTTTAAATTGGATTTTTTTTGATTTTATTGTTTTTTTGTTTATGCATTGTTCATATTCATTCACAATGAGTTGTTTTTAAGCAATTTAAATATTTTGATGTTTTGTATCCAGTTTTTAGTTTATATTCCTAATTATAAGTTTACTAATGCATATTTAATTACATATTCATCACTATATATATTTAATGTACTTTAAACTCCTTATTTTTTATGACCTACACAATGTTTATTTTATGTCAAGTCCATTTAATTAAATAAAAATTAGTTACTTGCCTTAAAAGCTTCGGTAACTGTAATGAAAGGTCTTCTTCACAAGGGGTTTCTCTATTTTATTTACTGCTCATATAAATAATTACATTAAATATGTTATTCAGTCAGGAAAAACTGACAAATGATGTTAGGTCTTTAAAAACATGTTGCAAAAATTTTTTAAATTTTACATCCGGTATATCGAAAACTAATAATAGAATTTCGATCCTAAATATCGGTTCAAACCGTTCATAAATTTTCTATAAGGATTTCATAGGTTTTCTTTCACTAAGTAACTATTAATAACAAACTTAACTCTGTTTAAAGTAAACGTTTTATTTTTTGATGGTAAGCAAAGCCTTTCACACTTGTCTTTAAGACAACAAAAACTTCTTTTCTAAAATAATAAACAGACGATATAACATGATTAGATACATTTTCTTGCTAATTTATCTAGTTTTAAGTTATGTCATACTATTAAAAGTATGATTTTTTTGTGAAAAAAATAAACAAATTATTAAACCACATTTGTCACCTAACTAAAAAAAAATAAAAAATATGTCTTAAAGAGCACATCGTTCTTAGAACTTGGTAACGACATTAATAATCCTGCTTCTCTTATCGCCATGTTATCAGTTTCTTTACTTTTCTGACCAATTCATAAATCGAGAAAAATATGACCCCAATGCGGTTAACTGACGTAAATTGTATTTTAACCGCAGGATTAATTCGCAAATTCTGCAGAACTAACTTGAAGTAAAATGATAAACTCCGATGTCGTATAAAAAGGGAAAGTAACTGATAAAAATCGTTAATCCGCAACTTCAAAAATATATTTACAGAGTCTATATAAACGAATTTTGACACTGAATAAAACGTCTATAACTTTAATTTTCACTACATTACATTAAGCCATGACAATTGTTTGGACACAGTGTCTTCTTCGGATGGAATTTACAGTTTATGTTTCTCTTACAATGAGGTATTGATACATCTTTCAAAAACAAGACAACAGTGGCGGCTCGTGAGTATATTGAAGGGTGAGGCTACATGAGGTTAATTTTGTTTAAATGTGAATAAATTTCCACGTCACCCATGAGGTATTATTCTGCGACGCGTTGATCTTTTTTTTTAATGGAGGTCATCGCCAATAACATAATTTAGTTTATTAAAACTTAAAATAAATAGTTGTATGAAATAAGATAAAAAAACTACTTTTTGTACATTAAATCTATACGTCTGTCTTTTAAGGTTGCAAATTTATCTATAATTTGGTCGTAAAAGTTTTGGTCTTCACTAAGTTCTGACAGTAATTCCTGCTCTATTAACATCATTGCTAAACCCGAAAGCCGTTCTTGTGTCATTGTGTTTCTTAGGTAGGTTTTGATCCGTTTAAGACATGAAAAATTTCGTTCGGCCGATACACTTGTTGCGGGAATAGTTAAAACTAAATTAAAAAGCTTATATGCTTCCGCAAAAATTGCTTTAAAATCTTTAAATAACAAAGCTAGACTTTTTTCGACATCTAAATTTGAAAATTGTTCATCCCTATACAATACAGAAAGCTCATTCTTTAATCTATCTCTGTCAAAAATGTTTGGATAATTTTTTAATAAATTACTTAATAAGTCGTCTGGAAAGCATTTAACATATTCCGAATATTTTGTGCAATCGACTAAAGCAAAGAAATTTAAATTATTTAAATTTTCAAACCGCGTCCCTAATTGAAAAATTATACAATCTATTATTTCGAAATATAATATTTTATATTTAGTAAAAATATCAAAGTCGCTAGAACATTGCCCTCGACGTGTGTTAGTTGGCAGAATAGTGGCTTTTTTAGCAATATTGAAAAGTTCTTTGAAATGGTCCTCGTTTCTAAATTCAATAATTCGTTGCTTGGCAAGGTTTATTTGCGAAATGCAGTAATTTATATCTAAATGCTTTAACTGTAATATTTGAAACAGTACATCAGTGCAACTAAAAATTTGTTTATAAATATGCGTTAAAAGGCAAAATTCGAAATCATTAAAATGCTTTAGAAATCCTTTTGCACCATTAATAGATTCTGTTCCAGAACTTAAGTCATTAATAATAGTTTCAAATACTATAATTAAATTGTCCCATTCATTAGCCACTAAGTTTAAAATTTTACACCGGGTATACCATCGCGTTTCTACAGCTCGCGGAATTCTTTTACCTACTATCTGATTAAGCACAAAAGACCGTTTTGGTGATTGGTGGAAATAATTTGGTAGGTATTCCTAATAAAGTGGCAAAAAATATACGACTTTGGGTAATCAGTTTTGTTCCCTGTTGTAAAACTAGATTTAATCTGTGGGCGCAACAATGAGTAAACATAGCTAAAGGAGCAATAGATCTAACTTTTGTTTGAAGCCTGAAGTTTTCACCTGCCATAACATTAGCCCCATCGTAACACTGCGCGACCAATTTATTTTTAAAGTCATAAGGCTCTAAGCTGTTTTGTATTAAATGAAAAAGGCTCTCTGCTGTTCTATTATCGCTAACGTCAAAAAATCCTAAAAATCTTTCTTTTAAAGATCCGTTGGTCACATACCTAACTGTTATCGAACACTGTGATTTTTCTATTATATCAGTACTATCATCCGCAATTACGCCAAAAAAACAACAATCGGTGTCATTGATTTCTTTTTTTATATATTCTTGAATATAGTCATGTATGCAACCAATTAGTTCATTTTGTATAGTCTTAGATTGTCCCGTAAATATATTACTAAATTTAGCACAATGTTCAGTAAGTTCGGCATTTCTTTTTATTAAGCATGCAAATATTTCCTTAAAATTGCCACGGTTAAAAGAATCTGTTGTTTCATTATGACCTCGAAATGCCAAGTCCTGTTTACCCAAAGTAATAGTACCATCAATTAAATAATTTAATAATAGACGGTTTTTTCGAACATTTTCATTATAAACAATTTTATTAAGACTTGCATTTTCTTGTAGTGCATCCGCAATAGTCGCCCTATTTTGCTCCAGTCTTGTAAGTGCTACCGGATTTTTAATATGCTCTCTTGAACTTTCATGCGATTTTACTGCTCGTGAAAAATTTTTTAAATCCGAATATCCGCCCCCTGAACTCCTATTATTTTTGACGCAACCTAATAAAATACAAGGCCAACAATATAAGCTTTCTTTATAAATACTTCCGCATAGCCACCTATTAGTTTCGTACCAAGATATTTGAAAAGTTCTTGAATATTTTTTACCTTGCCTCTTATCGTTAAATATTGCTAAAATTTTTGGCGTCGGACGGCTACCTAATATCTGTTTCTTTTCAGTTTCGCTTCTTCTTAAAAAAGGCGTTTCAATTAACGAGGCAATAATGTCGTGAATAGGATTCATTTCAAAAGCAAAAAGCAAATACAAAAAATGGAACGGTCCAACTTACCAAATCAAAACAAAACAAAAACTTACTCACGCGTATTTATTCACCTTAAAAGACAGAACGCCCTCAATCAGCGATTATCGCAATCTATTTCCTATTTCTTTCTCAGCCGCACGCACCACGTAAAAAGAAGCCGTTGGAATATTTTGCTAGTCATGTGATTTAAATAACCAATAAAAGCATATTCAAGCTACAGATTTATCGCCTCAAGAATGCAATAGAAAACGCGTGCATCGGCAATCGCCATCCCGCTCTGTCGTAATCAGGTGACTCGCCGGCATCGGCACCGGCCGTTGATAAATAGGTCAGAAGTCGAAACTTTCCAAGCTAAAATTATTTCGCCTCATTCGAGAGCACTTTCTTTAGGAATGGGTTTGCACGGATTGCACGGTTGGTTTTTTGATGTGGTCAGAATTTATTTTCTAAAATATTTATTATGGGATTATATTTTGTTTTTTTTTTAATGTTATTATGTTGTAAAACTGTTAAAAAGTATATTTCTTATTGGTAATAGATAAAAAGTTATATAAAAAAAATCTCTTTTCCTTTATTTTGGGGGTGAGGCGCGGCCTCAGAGGCCTACCCTGACGAGCCGCCACTGCAAGACAATAAAAATATCGGAATTTAGAAGTAATAAAACTAATAAAGGTTTAACAATGGGGAAATATGCAAATCTACCTGATCGTTAAGTAATAGCCCAGATCTTTTAAATTTATTAATTTCCATACTTTCTAGAAAATTGAATTTCTTTGATTCTATTTCAGAATGAAGCATTTTAAAATCGTCATCAGATGTGTGTGATTCGTTCAGTAGATGAGTTGCGTGATGTCAATTAATTAAATTTTTTATGTAACTAGTTTTATTTTTGACCAATATACATTTTAGGACACGAACCACACTTCAACATGTAAACTCCTGATTTCTTCTTTTTGTTTTGATTGAGTTTGTTATTTTTTTTACTTCCGTAACGTATTGTTGGTCTGAAAACTGATTTTTAACCCATCTCTAGAAATGTGTTGACTTTTTGGTACTCAATTTACTGATATGGGTTAAAGAACTGTGGTTGACGTTTTTATCCACAATATCTGCTTTGTATCCGCTATTAACTGCTATCTCTTTAATTAAATTTAGCTCTTTATTGTAATTTTCATGTGTTAAAAGTACGTCTGAATAAAGAAGTTAAAAGCTGAAATTTTTTGTGAATAAGGATGACATGAACTATTATGAATTACAATATCTATGTGTGACTGTTTGTGATATTAGTTTTCCGTTTTTTTGTGTTATAGATTTATTTTAGATATAATTTAGAAAAAAAAATTTTTGTCCTGATATAGGTACGTTGATAATATAATTACTTGTTTTATAGGTACAGAGAATTAAATCAACTCCTAAACTTTATAAATCATTTACATCCAAGAATTCAATTTACCACAAAAATAAAACAACATAAATATATTATATTATACTGGCTTGCACATAATGTATTACATAGCGGCATTATGTCTTCTTGGCGGTTGCTTAGCGTCCCTCATCCCTGCTGTCCACATTCGTGACACAACGAGCCGCCATTAGGTCTGGAGCTGCGCGCAAAGATGCTTCAGTTAGGGATTCATAAATATTAAAAAGTATCGATACTTCTACTCAACTGATATTTTTGCTTAAAGTCTCGATACCAATTGTTATCTCTCAAGAAAGTATCGGCATGTTCGAGTATCTATCGTACAAACAATAAAAATGATAATCCCTTTCAAATAATATGCGCTTTATTTTAAGAATCCAGTCAAAATATAATTATGTGAGAGTAAGGGATATTTATCTCATATCTGATTTGGGAAGTAAACAACTCTTACCTTTAAATGGTCCATAAGGAAGTATTTCCGATCGTCTTTATTGTTCTCAAATATTTCGTACAGAACACGGTAGTTGCCGTTAGCTTTTCAAGTAATCACTTCTGACCGGAGGCATTATTAGGTTTAGTTGTTTGTGTTAAAAACAAGATCTATATATTTAAAACACAGCCAGACTTTTCAGCAAGTTTTTTCTGAGATGATCGTCTGGTTACCGAGACCTTTCAACGCTATTTTATGGACGATGTGGTGAATGCGCCCCATATTCTTATAATTCCACTAGAAACTCATCGCGCCATCTAGCAGAAAAGGCAAAACAAGGTCTACCAGGCTAGCTAGTATATCTTAAATGAATTGTTTTTGCGATTCACACTCACAAATTAATAACACAAGCAAAAGCTGGCCTCCTTAATGATCCGCATATGGAGAGATGTTTATGTTATATTAGAAATTTAATTATTTTTTAAGAAGGTTTTATATCTATTGACGTTTGATGACAGCAGAAAATGATCTACCATACAATAGAGAGAGACGATATTGTCTCTAACCACACGAAGACAATGCCGACTATCGGCGCTGCTCGGCATTTTAGACAAAAAAACTTTGTTGAACAGGACCTTTCATCCGCTTGGGCTTCCACCAATCATATCACTTTAGAATGCACCCTTATTTAAAATCTGATTTACGAAGATTTGAGGAGTGATTGTATGGTTTTAGTGATGCTATATAGCCTTAATAATGATTTTACCGACGTACGATTTAACATAACGCAAACCGGAGTATAGGTATAGAATATGTTAAAGGAAACCCTTGTTTTAATATACTCGGAATTTGGTTTTGTTAAGCTTGCTTTACACAAGCACACAAAATGGCCGCTTGTTTCTGCCTTTAAAATACATAAAGAATTGATGGGCCTCTTAGGCATGAACTTAAAGTATTCTGCTTTACATACACGATTTTTGGTTGTTGGAACCTAGTACTTGTTTAGCGGAGTGAAAAGCTAACCTGTGTTGTTTTGGCAACTGCAAATGTTAAATGAATGAGAACAGTATAGTAAAATAAAAGCAGACATTACTGCATTACCGTAATTTGTGATTTTGGAAACTAACCACTGTGCATTTTTGCTTCCTGCTTAAAATAAGCTGGACATTAGTTGTTCAACTGTGTAATTTATAATGCACACACCCCACATTAGATGTCGTAGTAGTATTTTGAATTTAAACTTCAATTCACGGATGTATGTTTTCGATTCAGTGCAGCTTTACTTATGCTAGATATTTGGGTGAAGAATCATATTTATATACATTTTCATTCGGAGTGTGTTAGGATGTAAATCGTGTTTTTTTCCTTGCAATATCTTTTACCTGCATCGTTTTTATTAAATAAACCGTTTGAAATAAAATGAAATGAAAACTTTCAAACTGCTCTTGGAACCTAATAGAAACATGATAAGACAAATTTAGACTCTATATAACCTAAAAAACACTGCTCAACAGTTACAAAACTTTTGTTGATAAAAACTAAATTTTGGTAATGGTAGAGCTTATAAAACGAACAGAGATTTGGATGAGTTGCCAGATCATAAAGATTTTTTTACTTTCTGGAAAAAATTGTTTCAATATGAAACATTTAGCTAGTACTGAAGTACTAACAAAAAACTTCCAAAGACTTTGGATAAAAGCTCACCTCAAAAAATTTCCTTCACACTCACAACAATCAAACATCTTCCATTATAATATATTATTATATTGTAATGAATATGTATTCCCTTAATTTGCTCATGTAATAAGTTTAAAATATTGCAGCACTCAGACAAAATAAATTTTATTCTTTCTAAAAAACTTTGTTATAACTGTCTTGGCACTTCCCATAATTTTAATAAATGTATATCTAAAGGTGGTTTATTATGCTTAAAGAAACATTACAGTTTACAACATACTCCTCAGGGTGCAGCAAATCAGGCTTCATTCTCTCACAGCAACCAGAATACTAATTTTTACCCAAAGAAATTCACATTACACACCAAATTCTCGTACCGAGAACACACAGGCTAGAAGGGCTCAAGCATCTCCACTTCTCAAACTCCACACACTAGTACTACAGATGGAGCAAACAACAAATTTCACAGTCCCCTAGTACTGTACAAATTTATAGTGTTTCTACCCTTTCTACTAAAAGTACTCTCGTACTCTTGGCTATTGCCCAGGTCACTCTACTTAATGACTATAGATACGCTATACAGGATAAAGCCATTTTAGATAATGGTTCAAAAAACTCTTTTATTACTGAAAAGCTAATACAAAAACTTAACTACACCATCTATAATAAAGTTATCTAAATTTTAGGTATAACTCTGAGTAATAATATGTCACTTAACATGGTTGATGTTACTAAATAGTCCAATGTATATACTCAATAAAGGGTTAAGATGGCTTGCGCCATATTGCCAGTTATCACTTCCACACTACCTCAGATGCCCTTATAAAATCGACCTTTTCATAGGTTGAGATTTGTACTATAATGTATTTATTAATGGTATGATTCATTTAAGAAAAAATTCCCCACACTACTCAACAGCGATTTAAGATGGTTGTTGGAGGCTCGTGCCCTTCGAGCAGTCATCATAAGTACAGGAGGTCTCTTTCTAACAAAAACTTGCACTTACATTGAAATGTCGCACTCTCTACACAAAATTGTGTATCCCTCCTTGTTCAAAATGATGAAATCTCAATAGAAAACTTAGTTTTTAATTTTTAAAAAATGGATGAACTTCCCAAAAGGCACCCTCTCGAAGATGAATAGGGTAAAATTCTATACAGAGAAACTACTAAAATCTTGGAAAATGGTAGATTCCAAGTAAACTTACCACTAAGAAACCGTGAAGAAAATTTGAAGCTCGGTGACTCATTTACTATAGCTAGTAAGAGATTTTTTAACTTGGAAAAGAAATTTGTAAAAGACCCCAACTAGCATAATGAACATATTTCTCTTGGACATGGCAAATCATCCCACTCTGTCTAACAAATGAATTGAATCACCCTAAATATTTTTTCCCCTATCATGTGTGACTACTAAAACACTCGTAGTTTTTAATTGTTCTTGTGCCAGCTCTACAGGGTATTCCCTAAATTCTGTCCTATTTAAGGGCTTCCAAGTCAAAAAGATTTATATGACATTCTATATGGATTTCGCTCTTTTAAATTTGTTTTGACTTGTGATATCGAAAAGATGTTTAGGCAAATAAAACTTAACATTTTCTTCTTAATATTGTCTGGAGAAATAATCCCAACGATGAGCTACAATCCATAGAATTGTCCACTGTCACCTATGGTACTAGAGTTTTAAAACAAATTGCTTTGGGCAATGATTCTGAATGCCCTCTCGCTTCAAATACCCTACTGTTTCAAACTTATTGTGATAACGTTCTCTGAGGAGTAGATGGCATAGCAAATTTACAACTTTTGTACGATCAATTAAATAATAATTTGATTAAATTTGGATCCTTCTTGCACAAATGGTGTTGCAATGTCACAATTAAAATGTATAACAGTGGCATAAGCAAATCAAAACTGAGGAACTTGAAGTTTAGTTTCCATGACAGCTAGTCCTAAGCCCATTTGTGTGAATTTGTGACAACTAATTTAAAAGTAATTGAAGATATTAAGCTAGAAATTGCTTCGAACTCAGTTATTTAGATGGTACAGGGCTCTGAATATAATCAAATTTCATCATTTTAAGAAGAAAATTAAAGTACTTTTACATATCTTTTAAATATTTAAGGAAATCCGATATTATAAAAGTGACTTCTGGAATATCAAACTATCATATTTAAACCTACATAGAATAAGGACTTGAATTAATATTAAGGTTGCAGTCGCAGATCGCGTACATAAATTTTGAGAAATTCGCTCTTGGCTTCGGAAATATAACATTATATTATTATTTCTGTTTCTAAATACTGCCATGTATGGACAAAAAGGTTGGTAACTTACTTTCAAACTTTATCGATTTTGTTTTCAAAAAATTGAATACCGAGTCGTATTTTTTTCATTAACAAAAACAAGACATTTATTAGGTTCCCCAGAGGCTTAAAATTTAGATATATATTAAAAGCAAATACTCAGTTAAGCTTTATTTCTTCTTTCTGATTCCATTTCAAGGCCGGATTTAGGACTTATGGGTTTATAGAACACCAAGTTTATAGAACACTAAGTATTTAGAGCCGGCACGAAGTTTTGCTGGGCCGTCCTTTAGAAATAACTAAAAAAGGTTATCTCTCCCATTGATACTTTGCTGAATAAGTAAGCACCATAAACGGATGACTAAAACAAAAAAAAATATGTCTTTTGTTTGTAGCAGGGCCGAGTATTTTGCCCCTTCTTCACGTACCTCGCGCCACCTCTGGAGGTAAATCCTGAAGATTCTAAAATCCGGTTTTCAGATCGGTGTGATTAATTTATGTGTTTATTTTGTATACTATTTTTGCAAGGTGTAGATGATATTTTATTCAGTTTGTTTTTGTATGGCATGATTCAACTGCGATATTTTCATTTCCCACGTATACGTAGCTATACCAGACTATAAAAAACAATTTCAACACATAAATAATACACAACAAAGGGGACTTAACTAAACTGAATATACATTTAAACCATTTAGCATGTCTGCATTGAGGCAATGAACTTACATATGACAAAAGATGATTATATAAATAATCTATTATTGCATTTTCCAAGTACTGTACTAGCCATAATTTCGTTCAAACGCAACTCACAGTTCGCTTTCATCTCTTAATTTTATACTTGATCACGTATTCTTAGGAATCAAGACAACTAAAATATAACATTTATTATACGAATATATGTCAGCTAGGTGACCGTTCTTGTAGTTATTATCTTAATATTGCGAGGTGTTGATAAAAATTAAGTAGATTCTCAGCTATATTTTTACCAAATTTATTTTATAATTTTTAGTCCTGGAAATATAAAAATTATATTTTGTCCCAAAAACTATTAGGAATAAAATGTAAAATCGCAAGAAGCGGTCTAGAAGACTTCGAGTTCTATGAGTTCGTCAAGTCACACTTCTGCTCGAAGTAAAAGTAAATCTAGACCCAGGAAGAGAAAAAAGCCTCGTGTAAGATCCCAGGGACTCTTCCGTCACCCATTGCTTGAGACTTGGGTATCAACCGCATTTTGGCATGTCCGTTAGGACTAATCATAACTCGAAAATTAGTGTTATGGCTAGTAGTTGCAATTCCAGATAACCAGAGCATATTACAGATTTTTCAGTGTGCCGGAAATCAATTAATATTTTGTGTTTTAAATGCACTAAAACAGCTCATTGTCCGTTAAATAGAAATATAACCCGTTAAATATAAATCTGTGAAAGTACTCCATTACAAATATTGTCAAAAAAATGGGCATTCCATTAAACAAAGTTGCAAAATAAATAAGAATACATTTAATTAATCATAAAATACATGACAAAACAATAAAAATTCAAATAAACAAGTGTTTTACATTTATGATCAAAGTAAAAATCAAAAAAATTAACATATTGGGTCCCATACTGGAATATTTTACAAACTACACTAGCGAGTGTCCTCTTAAAACGTATAATATGGAAAACAAATCAAAAAACTGTAAAATTGAGTAAGGTCTTATTATTGACTGCTGTGATTTTAAAATTAAAGTGGGGGACAAAGTAATGTGTACGGTAGCAATAGACAGTGAAACATTAGATATTGACTTTCTCGTAGTTGAGTGTTGTATTCCAGATATCGATATACTTGTTGATCAAGAGTTTAGCTAAAATCCAAAAATATCATATTTGCGAATTGGATCTAAAGTAAATTTTTGTCGTTTACATTCTGCACACTTTATGATCGTTTCTGATACAACGCAGGTTATTCGCTTAGGGCGTATTAGACGAACTAATTTATTAACGAATACGAAACATTGAAGAACACTTTTCTAGCTATTTTCCCCACAAAGATGACAAACACAGGGGCATCATTGTAGGCACGGAAATAAAATTTAAACTTAGTTCTGAAAATACTGTCGTACAGCGTCCCTATCCTCTGTTGAAAGAGGGAAAACACAATCTTAGGGAAATAATAAATGGAGTATTGCAAAATGATAGTATTGCCCATATACCAATCCTCTAACTGTTGTAAACGATCAAAGACCGTTCATCCGGTCAAAAAATATTTTTCAGTGTTAGACTTTCAATCCGGATACAATTAGATTAAATTATCTGAAAAATCAATATCTTTGACGGCATTCATAACACTTGAGGGAAAATACGAATACTTGGGAGTATCGTTTGGCCAAAAAACAGATGAGCGAATTTTGGATGCCTTAAGATTTAATAAAGTGTTGATGTACAGGGTGTTCGCAGTTAAATGGACCCCCCCCCTTAACTTTTTAATTAGACGTTTGACAAAAAAATGTCAAATATAAAAGTTTTATAATTCAATGTGAATTTTTTTAAAAACCTCTTTCCATATGTACAGGGTGTTTCAGAAAGTCTGGGCGTGGTTCAACTTTCCTATTTTAAATACCTACCCCATTTTTTTATTGGATTTTTAAATTCTCCTAAAAATTCCAGACATATTTTATATAGCATACCCTACACCTAAATTTAACCCATAAAAAGATATTACCGCCAGATTTTTTCTATTCAAACAACAAAGAATTAACAGGTATTAACAGAACTAATCTAATTATTATTATATTAATTATTAATTATTATTATATTAATTATTAATTATTATTATATTAATTATTAATTATTATTATATTAATTATTAATTATTATTATATTATTAATTATTATTATATTATTAACTACTGGAATTCCATAAGGTGCTGGAAATGGCCTCCATTCATCTCGACACATAGGCGGTATCCCTTTTTTAATTTATTCAAAGCTTTTACTAACCAATTTTGATTCATATTTATAGTGTCTATACCATTTTGTATTTGTTCTTTTAATAAATTAACATTGGTAAGGCCCCCCAAGTAAATGTAATTTTTTAAATATCCCCATAAAAATGTGTCTAGCGGAGTTAGATCGGGACTATTTGGAGGCCACTTAATTGTCCCATGTTTTCCAATCCACGTTCCATACTGTCCATTTAAATAGGTTGTTACCATCCTTACGTTGTGGGGTGGTGCCCCATCTTGCTGAAAAATTACCTCTTGTGCTTCATTCAATGGTAATTCATCGATAAGATTCTCAATATCGTTATTAAGCATATCAAAGTATGCATTTCCAGTAAGTGAATGGCCAATAAATATAGGCCCAAGAACTCTATTGTTCTTTATGCCACACCATACATTTACAGATTGGCGACCTGAATGCTTTATTTCAAAAAACCTTTCGGGATTATTAGTGGACCAATGATGTAAATTTTTCTTATTTGGAACACCTGCGGTGCTAAAGTTAGATTCGTCGCTCCACAATACTTTATAAAAAAATGTTGGGTCCCGTTCAAGTTCTTCTAACATTCTTCTGCAGAAATATAAGCGTTCTCGTTGGTTAGCTTCTGTGAAATATTGGACTTTTGTCAGTTTAAATGGGTGCCACTTATATTTTTTTAATGTTTTGTGAATTTTTCCAACACTTTTGTGGAACTCTTTAGCACAATCTCTTATCGAATTAGCAGGGTGTTCTAGACAGAATAAAATAATTTTGATAATAATAATAATAAGCTAGAGCTAAACAAATAAAAATACATACCTTGAAAATATAAAAGGTAATCTAATTCTTCGTCTTCGTTCATATTTACAGTCCTTTTTCGTCTTTTTAAAGACTTGGAAGTCCCAAATAGTTCATAAATACGTTTAAACGTATTTAAAGCCGGCGCGCGTCTATCGCCATGAAGAACTATATATTCTCGTCTTGCCATATATTTGTTTTTATTGTTCTTAATATATGAAGACACAATTTCAAATTTTTCTTCTTCCAAATAAACCATGTTTAAAGTTTTAACGTTTTTTGACAAATTGTCTTTTTATTTACTATATTGGTTTCCAAGGATATGAAATGATACCACCATACGCTATTTTTCACGTATAATTTAAAATACGCGTCACAAGTAAATGAGAATTTTCTGACAGTAATTTCTTTTTATGGGTTAAATTTAGCTGTAGGGTATGCTATATAAAATATGTCTGGAATTTTTAGGAGAATTTAAAAATCCAATAAAAAAATGGGGTAGGTATTTAAAATAGGAAAGTTGAACCACGCCCAGACTTTCTGAAACACCCTGTACATATGGAAAGAGGTTTTTAAAAAAATTCACATTGAATTATAAAACTTTTATATTTGACATTTTTTTGTCAAACGTCAAATTAAAAAGTTAAGGGGGGGGTCCATTTAACTGCGAACACCCTGTACCTATATGATATTCCAATTAATTAAAAAAAACATAGACGAAAAATGCGTATTTCTTAGCAACGAAATAGAATATTTGGGTTATAAAATAACCGACGGGTCAGTCAGGCCCAGTAACTCAAAAATTAAAGAGAGATTCCCAGTGTCAAAAAATATACACAATTCCTTGGACTTGCTGGACATTTTCGAAAATTTGTTCTGGACTTTGCTCATAGTTGCTTTCAGTTAATACGTTCAAAACGCTCCCGAGTTACTCAGGAGCGGTCTGCGCTATTTTACAGCGTTCGTGTGCAACAATGCTTGTAGCTTTTGAAGTGCTCTAATTTCCTTCCCGCTTTCTTCTCAAGCACCAGCCGTTTTATTGGTGTTTGATGCTTCGAGTTCTGCATGCCGCAAAATTCTATAACCTTACTGTTAACTTTATTTTTACGAGAGATGAAATATAAACAAAACAAGATTTTGCTTTGTTTTGTCATTATAAGAGCTAAATTCACGGGACAAAAAAACTGAAATAAGGAAACAATTACTAGAGCAAAAAATATCAAAAAGGAAAGGAAATTGTAGATCTTCAACTAGCAAGAAAGCTTGAACAGTTAGAGGAGTCTGAAGAGATGTCTGACGGGGAAAGTTCTGAGTTAGTGGTGAGTGAAAAAGCAGATATTGGTAAATGAATATGTAATGGAAAAAATCTATGGAATGATAAAGGTGATAACAAAATCGTATTAACACAGGTATGTGATTCTTTATTATGTAACGATGAATTTAGTTTAAGCAAAAATATTCTAGTCCAAAAAATTGTTGTTCTCAAGAAAATGAAAAGGATTCTCCAAATATTGTAAACATTTTCACTAGGCAATCCATTCCTAGGAAGCTACCATTTTTTTCTGGAGACTAGTCTGATTGACCTAACTTTATTTATCAATATAAAAATTCTACATCTCTTTGTGACTATTAAGATGATGAGAATCAATGTAGGCTTCAAAACTGTTTAAAAGGCGACACAAAAAAGTAGTATTATAGTCTTTATTAATTTTACCCGGTTATGTTGTACAAGTTATTTCCTTTGTGAAATATCGTTTTGTTCAACCCGAACACATATTTTTTATTTTATTGGAAAAAATAAGAAACTAACCTCATATATTTTTGCGATGAAGTAAAAAATCTTGTTGCATTAATTCAAACTCTACAACAGGAAGATCATCTGCGTGATCCTTTTTTACAAAATGAATATTTAGATAAATTGCCTACTTCTTTGTAACCTAGTTGGGTTGAAAATATTTCTGAGCTCAGGAAAATTTGAGCGCAAAATATATTGGACGAGACAATACATAGGGTTGGAGACAAATTTAAGACAGGACTACTTTATGAGGATCATACAATTTGTCTCCTTGGGAGTAAAAAAAATTACATGACGAGACTTCACTGTCTGAGAAGAGAATGTACAAAAAGCTGAAATTTAGTATATATATATATATATATATATATATATATATATATATATAGGATATGAAAGAAATTTAACAAGAATCTCTAAAATAGCACCAGCCATAACTATGTCATTTACGGACAAGCCCTTTGAAATTTTGGCACTGGTATCAACAATTCGAAATTTTGAAGTGGTGACACAGTGATGTGGAATATAATAGGCCGACAGCTCTTTGTGATGAGAGATGAGCAATTCGGACTTGAGATCTTCCTCTGAAAGCAAGGATGCTTTAGGAACATTTTCTAATTCCGAAAAATTTGTAAAGAGTGGTATCTAAAGAAAAATAAATAGAAGTGTGATATGACAGCAATGAATTATACAAGAGAGTCTTGTCTTAAGTTTTGCCTTCATGCACCCACCCAAAAGCCATTTCCAAGCCGGCAGACCGCTCTATAATGTCAAAAAGGACCTAAGATGTAAAGTACAAGTTCGGCTCAAAATAAAATATCGGTAGGACCTTGGCTATTAAATTTTCGATTAGCTAAGGATAAACCTTGAATATGCTTTCACTCACCATATGCACCACGAATTTCCACATGTGCTTTAGAAAGCAACATCGTCAAGGCAAAATAAGATGTGGAAGCTGAAGCACTAAATAATGATGGCGGCTGCGACACATTTAAAATAGGTTTATTTAGCTGAACCTCCGAAGATGCTTCAGAAGAAGTCAAAGTTTTAGGCGATATGTCCTTCAAGTGACTGAAAACTTTACTTTGTTCAAATGAACTAATCGTCAGATTTATTCATTTGAACAAATTGTTGACTAACAATTACGCAAGGCATTGGGTGGACGTAGTCAAGTAGTACACAGTTAATACTGCCTGGCAAAGAACAGTCGCTCATTTGAAGGTTCAGAAAAAAAGGTGGGACATCTGTGTAAGCCGTGGGAGGCTGAACATAACGGAAATTTTGCCTTTTGAACGTTAGACAAACTTTTGTCTGTGTTATGAGTTGATAAGCTGTTTTGACAATGTTTAGTTGTCAAGAATGTTTTTATGTTCATTTTGAAAAATGAAGTTGCGGTTCTGAATGGAGAACGCTGTACAGAGAGTTTATTTTTGGACGTTGAGGAAAAAACAAAATTTTTATAAGTGGGCATATGAGTATCACTATAACGAAGCCTAAAATCAGTGCGAGTTTAAAAGATTCTAAATTTTCTCTAAAATTATCTAGAAGATTTCTAAGTTCTTCGCTGAGGAGCATGCAAGGGGATGTGCAATATAAATTTCATTAAAATAATGTGTAGCTAGAAGTCTGGTATTTTGAAAGCGCTGAACTAACGTGTTGTATGCGATTAAATTATCAAATACGGGTATGGACATTATTAAATTAAAAGCATCCTTCTCTAATGAAGTTCGTAAAAAATTAAATTTTTCAAAGAGGACAGTGAAGCATTTTTATGAACCATGCTACAAAAATATGGCCACATTTTTAAATTCGATATGCGACTTTATGCGTAGTGATAGCAAATATTCCTTTGACCATCTCTGCCAAAACATATCTATCTTTTTTGGGTAGCTTTTCACTTGCACAGTCAAGTCAAGTTTTCTTCTATATTTGCACATGGTAGAACAGTGTATGGAGGCCCAATGAGGAAGTGGTTAGATATTGGAGCTTCCGGATCATCTGGACCAGATAAAATATCAATTCAATTTCTACGAGCGCCGTTCTTAGAACGAGTTATTGGAGATATTTTGTTTTCAAATTTCCCGCTAAATGTAGAGCCAATTGTGAATTAAAGTTTATTTTAACTTTTTTAGAGGTGCAAAACCGATTAATGTTAGATTCGTTCAAATCTTCTAAATTTCTTTTTTTTTTGGCACGTTTAGAGTTTTGTCCGTAACCTCATGTGCTGGCAAACTCTTTGTTAATAAGTCGTGATTCTAAATGAACTGCACGTGTCACCATGCACATAAACATAACTCGATATCGTTTTTCATAGCTTCGTTTTACACTCCCTTCCAATGGCCCAAAATACTACACCTGATTAGTAAATAGTCTTATTGTTGGTTCTATACGACCAAGAGGTAACTGACCCATTACAGGTATATTTTGTACAGATTCTCTATTTTTAAAAATTTGACATTAAGCCCAACTACTTCTTACTGCTTTTCTGACTGAAAGACTCTAAAACTTTTACTTCATTTACAACAATGTCTTTTCCATGGTGATTTATTTCTTTGTGGTAGCTTTATATTATCAATTTAGTAATTCTGTGTTTTGGGTATAAAATTGTAGGCTCTTTTGTGTCGTAATTTAAAATTACAAGATTGTCAAGTCTTTCCTCAAGTCTTATTAAATCTTCTACTAAAATTCAATGTAGTGTATACAGTCGACTTTTCGCATCCAACGGTTTATTTGATTGTAGTTGCCTTACTTCATCTTGAAAACATTCCAATTGCATTTTCTTTAGTAGTAACTTTTTTCTTCTTTTATTTCATAAAAATTAAGTTCTTATTTGTTTTTTTATCTATTTCTATAATTTTTGACATATTTTAAGACCCAAGCTGTAGCCCTTAGTAACCTACACCATTTCGAAAATCTTTGTGGGTTCGATATAATCATTGGATCTAGCAGAAATTTGACAAAAATATTTTTTTTCCTCAGTATCTTTATGTAAGTTTGGTATGGTAGTAGTTTCTTCTTTAGCTAAGAATTTTTCGTATTGTGATAAAAAGGATGGTATATTTAGCCACTTCCTTTGAGAAAAAAGAGTTGTATTCTGGATATGCTTTGATGGCTTCATCGGCGATGTTTTCTTTCGATCCTACTTAATTCCATTCCATATTATTTCTCCGGTCTTGAATTGCGTACGTGCCTCTGATCTAATCCAGTGAAGTACAGTTTTGGACTCAGAGTAATGAAAATATTGTAAAATTTCAAGTGTTAAACTATTTTTACCATGTTTCCTAGTTTTGCACCTATTAAAGCTACATGTAGTTCTAGTCGCGGTAAGGATATGGGCTTTAAAGGAGCAACAGGAATGTTTGAAGTTAAAAAAGACGCTTGCGAATAGTATGCTAGCATAGGCATTTTCTTCTCTATGCACTTAATGGGGAAAACTGTCGTGAAAGGTTAAATTTAAAAATATTTTGAATACCATTAATCCATTGTTTCTAGTTATATTTATGCTATCTCCAGTTTTGTCCTTCCTTTCTATTTTATTTTTATAAACTTCGTGCAGAAGGATTTTCCTTTGTATCATAAAATTTTTATTTATTTTTTCAAATTTAGTTTTGAAATAAAATATATTATTTTCTGTTTGTTCTTAATCTTATAAATTATATATACATATATATATATATATATATATATATATATATATATATATATATATAAATATAACAAATCATTAGATATATTTGATGTTTATTAAAATTTAAGACTTACTATAGAAGGTAAAATTGGCAATTTTTATTTTAATCCATTTTGTCGTTTCTAGCATCTTTTTTTTATGAACTTCAGTCAACGACAAATTCTTTTTTTTTAACTTAGATTCAGTTTTTAATATTTTGGCTTGTTCATAGTTGAATGTATATTTTTTGGACCTTTTGAGATTTGTTAATGCTATGGTGATTTTTTTTGTCGTATTCGTGACTTTTCAATATATTTTCCAAATATATTCGCTTTTTTGTCAAATATAATCACTGTTATAATTGTTGCAACGCATCTGATATACAATATTGCTGTTTTATTAATTGCCGTTTTTTTTTAATTACTAAAATATTTTGACAGTTTATATCCATGAAACTTTCGGCAGCCCATGCATCTAGTACATCTACCTGTTTCTGTTTTACACGGATTTTAAACTTATTATTAATGATATTAACATTAATAAATATTTTTCACAGTAATATTGTAATAAATGCCGACGGTAAAATAACACCTACCCAGTTTAAAAGGATTAATTTTTCTACGAATTATCGTCAAGCAGCAATAGGCATTCTTGTGTATCAAATAAGTCTTCCATTATGAAAACGTGCGATTCTTAATTAAGAAACAAAGATTCTCCATTTTATTCGCTTCATACCGGAGCTTATTACGAACAGTGACAGTGAATGTTTACAAAGTAGACAGCATGAATAGAACTAAGGTTAAGGTTTAAGCGATTCCTTTTGAATTTTCTTTTGCTTATTTTAAATTGTATTTTAAAGGATGGTAGAGATTAAATCTTAGAATGCACACTATTTTCATTATATAGGAAATCTGATACCATCTAGGAAGAAATGAACATAGACCTTTTGAGCAGTTATATCATGTATTATTACCCTGTTGTCAGGCCCGTACACTATTTTCTTTTTGTAAAATGAAACGTTAAAATAAAATATTCTCTATTTTGTTTGCAGAGACGGCGAGAGGTTTTGAGGGGCCACGGGCAAAATAATATAGTGGAGCCCTCTCAGAAAACGTGTCGAAAACAATCTAAATGGATGACTAAAAAAAAGCATGCCTTTTCTATTACGGTTGTTTTTATACATAATTTCCTTTAATATTTCAGTTTTTTCATAGTTGAATGTGTGCTTTTTGGACTTTTCGTGGTTTATTAATGCTGTGGTGTTTTTCTGTCGTATTTGTGACTTTTTTCGATATATTTTCCAAATATTGGCTTATTTTTCCAATATAAACACCGTTATAATTGTTGCAAAGAATATGATAAACGACATTGCTTTTTTTGTTAATTAAAGTTTTTGTTTTTAAATTACTTAGATTTTTTAACAGTATGTTATATTCTTTGTGGCTTGTTGGGATGTTATATTTTATAAAAAGTTTTTGAAATTTGTGGGATAAACCATTTATAAAAGGCAAAGAAATGTATTTTGTTTTCGGAAAGTTTGATTGACTTTGATATTATAGTTTTCATAATGGTAATATTTATTTATTCTGCTTTTGAATAATTTATTAAATAATTTTGAAAGGTATTGCACTTAAATTGCTGTTTTAGGATTTCTAACGACTGTTTCTCTAAACCCAGGATCAGAAAGCTGAATTGTTCGTTCTGCCAGACCAATTATTACAGATTTTTTTTTCGGGATATTGGAAGACAAGAGGTAAAATTTAAGTATCTGGAGGACCAAGTTTTATTATATTTCCCATACGATGTAAAGTTAGGTCTAAAAATTGATTCGGTTGCTCTCTTCGGTTTGAACTGTAAATAATAGTCTTTGATGGTATTGATTGAAGTGCTTTAATATACTTTCTGAATGGCCAGTTGGAAGTGATACATATTATTTAATGTTTTGTCTAAGACGATTTTCGAGATGTCTGAAGCTATTTTGTTATTATTTTTTTTTAATCGTACTTAAAATAAATTTTGGAAAGACAAACTGATTATATTTACCTACAAGGTTTTCATTTTCGAATTGTATATGAGATATTTTGAATTTAAGGAAAGTTGGAAAGATCTGATAGAAAGTATCTTGAATGATGTAAAATTTAATATACCATTTTTTTATCCTTATATTCACGATTCACTGCTATATTAACTGGCCAAGCAGAATGTATATTAAAGCATTTTAATCAATACCACAAGACTACAAATTTATAGTTGAAACTGAGATCAACTGAATCAATTTTTTTGACCTAACTTTAAATCATATGGAGATTAAAATTAAAACAGAATAGAACTTGAAACAAACTTGTTCCTCGATTCTTAAATTTTACAGCTTGTCATCCAATATACCAAAAAAAAATCTGTAATTATTGGTCTGGCAGATCGGAAGTTAAATTTTCTTATCCTGAGTTCTGTTTCCGGAAAAAAACCACTGGAAAAGCGAAATGAGCATTACAAGTAAATAAATACCCTTCAAAATTTGTTAATATATTTTCCAAGGCAGAATAAATAAATATTACAATTCTGAAAACTCTAATATTAAATCAAGTTGTCCGAAAACAAAATACATTTCTAGTAGAAAGGTTTTACGGGGGAAGCATAACACTTTGCGCCACCTGTTGTGGCTCCGGAGTTTTCCGTCTGCAACCCATATTAATAAAATCCTTATTAATGTTAATATCTAATATTGATAAATTTAAAATCTGTGTAAAACAAAAACCTATCCTAAAAATTTAAAAAGTCAGTAAATCTATATATATATATATATATATATATATATATATATATATATATATATGTATATATATATATATATATATATATATATATATATATATATATATTAGGTGGAGGGTGTGTTTGAAAGCTGGTGGTTAAAAGAAGACTCTTTTTCTGCTGTCGAGCTTTCGGAAATCTTTATTTCCGTCTTCAAGGCTACAATACAGAGTTGCTATAAAATAGATATTTCGTAAAATCTATGAGCCAAACTTACTTGTAAAGTGAGTGCAGTTAAAATTGGTGCATATTTTAAAACAATTTGGAACACACTAGCAATTTGCATAGATTACTTAAAATACATGGTGGTGTGAGAAATATTTTTAATTTTAGAATGAGGTAAGCCAAAAAATATTCAGGGTGTTTTAAGAAAAAAAAACTTCATATAAATTTTAAGAAAAAAACTTCATATGAACACATGACCTAAGCCTCGTAACTTTTGAGATACAGGGTGTTAAACTTTTCAGAAAAAAATATTTTTTATAATATTTGGGATACCATTCTAGATATCTTCGTGGAATTTGGTACACATTTCCTACGCATCAAGACATTTTATTTTATTTCTATCAGTGGCGTCCGTATAGGATTTGCATTGCATATTTTTGACGAAAAAAATGGTACGCCACTGACATTTTTTCATTTGGGTATAGCCATAGACGTAGACATTTCTACATAAAAAATAACTCTTGCATTTTTCTCGTCAGAAGTTATTTAGAGATATGACGGAATTTTTGGAATTTTGTTAATTAAAATTTGCTATACACGAATGATCATAAAGCCTAAAAATCTAAGGAGCAGAATAGGGAATTTGAATTTGATATTTCAAAATACAAAAGATCTAACCACACTACACCACAACTTGTTACGATCTGGACGCGCGTTTCGCTAAACAAGTTAGCATCATCAGCAGATTATATAAACTAAAGTAACTTATCCTAACTGAGACTATTTATAGGTAAATGTGGTCACTGCACCATTGTCAAGTAAGCAATAGAGGGGACTATAGGGAATAGGCTCTCTATTGCTTACTTGACAACGGTCCAGTCGGCTACAACCATTTTTACCTATAAATAGTCTCGGTTAGGATAAGTTACTTTAGTTTATATCATCTGCTGATGATGCAAACTTTGTTAGCGAAACGCGCGTCCAGAACGTAACAAGTTGTGGTGTAGTGTGGTTAAAATTCTTGTATTTTGATCTATCTTTCACCACAGGTGGATACACGTTGGGTCAAAAGTCAACAATTAGGGAGATATTGCGGTACAAAGATGGCGGAAAAACAATGTTTTTATTTTTTATCTTAAAAAAGAAAACCGATAAAATAATGACATTTTATGAGAGTAGTACTACTGTAAAAACACACTATCTGCTTATTTTTTCACTTTTTTAAAATGAGTGGTTGGGGTTGAAATACATTGCCCGTATTATTTTTGTTAACTAAATTACGCAACGACAGGAAAAAAGTAAATTTGGATAGCTTGGTTTACTTAGAAGCTTTTTTATCTCTTGTATTTTTTTCACATAACTTAACTATTTCAGATTAAAAAATAAAATGTCAATCATTACATGTCGTGACGGGGAAATTTTTAGAAAAAAAATCTTATGGGCCGCTGTCAGTTTTTATGGCATGACAGACATGCATTTTATGTACGAGCGTGCAATAGGAAATTCCCTGGAAGCTTGTCGTCTTCATACTCAAGCGTATCCTAATCGTAGAACTCCTCATCACCACAGCACGTTTACCAGACTTCATCAAAGGCTACATGAATCTGGAATTTTCGAAAAAAGAAATCTTGATACTGGCCAACACCGCGAAGTTCGAACACCCGAATTAGAAGTTGCTGTCCTAAATATAATTGATGCGCAACCTGAGACAAGTACCAGGAATGCAGCGGAATTAAATATTGATGCATAAACTGTATGGATGATATTACAAGGATAACAGTTATGTTATTACCATATTCAAAGAGTTCAAGCTCTCTTACCAAGAGATTTCGAACCGATAATGATTTTTTCTCAATGGTTTCACCGAGTGAATACTGATACCTTTTTTGTTCAAAAACTCTCTTTTCGGATGAAGCTAGTTTCTCAAGAGAAGCAATTTAAAACTTTCATAACAGGCATGTATGGGCTGAAGATAATCCACATTCAGTAACTGAATCTAGACATCAGTATCAGTTTTCCGTTAACATTTGGGTAGGAATTAACTGAGAACTATAAGAGACATGTATTACATTCATGATGGTGCCCCAGCACACTTCAGCTTAAATGTGCGAAGGTCTTACTTATGAAAACCGGTGGATAGGAAGAGGTGGGCCTCATCTTTGGTCGCCTCGATCTCCAAATTTAAATCCTTTGGCTTATTGTATCTGGGGAAATCTGAAAGAATTAGTTTACACTACCCCAGGACAGGATATCGAAGACCTGAGAAATCGCATAATTGCATCATGTGATCTTATAAGAAAGATTCCTGGTATGTTTTAGCGTATTAGACGCTCCATGATGAGTCTAATAAATGCATGTATTATATCGCAAGGCAGGCATTTTCAACATTTACTATAAAAAAATGTACTCACTTCTGCGTAGGACATTGTGTTTTTATTTGCGTTGAAATGTTTAAATCATTTTAACATTAGTACAAAATAAAACTGTGTTTAAAAGCAGCCAACTAAATTAATTTTCTGAAATAAATTTATTTGTCCTGTAATGCCTTACATTTTATTTTTTAATTTAAAATCGGCAAGTTTACGAAAAAAATTCAAGGGTACAAAAGTTTCTAAATAAACCAAGCTATCCAAATTTATTTTTTCCCAAGTCGTTTCCTAAGCTTTTCTTTAAATTTATTTAACTACCACTCATTTTAAAAAAAGTGAAAAAATATGCAGATAGTGTGTTTTTTAGTAGTAATAATCCCATAAAATTTCATTATTCTATCGTTTTTTCTTTTTAGTATAAAAAATATAAACATTATTTTTCCGCCATCTTTGTACTGCAATATCTTCCTAATTATTGACTTTTGACCCAACGTTTATAGCAAACTGCCCTTTATATTTTAATCTAAATAGTTGATTCAACTTTACATATTCATTTGTTATCTGAATTAACAAGTCTCTCAAATCACTATTGGCAAAAATAAATTCGAAAAAAATTACATTTTGACTGATAGATGCTTTTCGGATTGCTCTAATATTACTTTGAAAAAACTACATCTTTATACAAGACTGTCCAAGGTTGATATCTTGGACATGCCATGTGGCGGGGGGGCATGTCCGAGATTTGACATGGTTATTCGGTTGGGCGCCATTTTCGTGTTTGACTTGGCTTGTCTAGGTTGAAACACATGTCCAAGTTCAGGGGGCGGAAAAATGTAATTTTCATATCTTGACTCATTTTTACATGGCTTAATCTAGACTTGAATACTGTGGAAAGTAACATCAGGTATTCCTCAAATGGGCCGGTTCAGACAGGGTACGGTTAGGGGTTTCCTCCATCGAGCGCTTGACCACTCGTGTCCCAGTCCTCTTTAAAGTACTAGCTAGCTCGGGGTGGCTCTTGGGATGTTTTCGTTAGGAACATTCACCTCTATCGGGTCTTTACGCTCATTACTATTAGTAGACGTACGCTTTAAGCCAGGTGACATATTATTCATCAAAAAAGTTATCAGTCAGGTTCAACCCTCTGTTGGGGTTGAGGCCATCAATATAGGGCTGTCGAGTAGAGTTAAAATTTCGGGCGGACCTCGTCAATTGTAAGGGTGGTGACGAAATCATGTATCTCGACATCGACCTATTCATCCCTTGGTTTGGGGAAAAGGCTGGCGAATACAGTTGGAATTGGTGGCGGCTCTCTTTTTCTTCTAGGAGTGGAGATTTTTTGAAACTTCGGCGATCTGTCTTATAGCCAAGTTCAACCCCTTCAATGGGTTGAGACCGTCATTCAATTTTCGTAAGGCTCCTATGGTTTGAGGGTAGACGATCCATCGAAGTTGAAATTGGTGGCGGCCTTCCTCTGCTTTGGGGATGGCAGCTTTCCGGAGTTGGGGTTTTAATTAAAACACCTCGGCTGCTTCAAAATAGCTATAATTCTTGAAATATTGGTCGAGTGGACGCGGTTCTTCGGATCGCAGATATTGGAGAATTTATTGTTGTACTGGAGCATGTTATAAGAATAAAATTTTCTAGGAAAACGTTTTTTTCTTATACAGGGTGTTTTTTCGTAGTTTCACTCTATTTTAGGCCGACACTCTCAACATGCTATTTTCACTTGTTTACACATTTGATAGCACCTCAGGGCCTCGAGTGGCCCCTTTTCATAGAATTTCTTAATTTTTTCAACGTGTATATTCGCAAAAGTAGCCTCTGATGAAAAAGTAATACAGCACAAATGCGCTACGTGGTGCTGACAAAAAGATGGCAAAAGCCTGTTGTTTGTTGCCGATAAAAAGTGGTCAGACCCCGATTGCAATGCGAGACGATTATTTATTAATTTCCTGAAGGGTAGTAAAAAATCACGCATGCGCTTCGTACCAGGACAGGACATGTATGTGTCTTGTGAAAAACGTGTAATTAACATTGTCTCTAAGCTAGATTCCTATACTAAGAAGTTATACTGAGCTGCATTTTTTAGAAGATGTTACATTAGCTGAAAATGTCCAGTCAGAATTAATGTTGAAATCCACTGGATTATCCTCCATATTGCCATCAAACGTGTCTACACGGATTAGAAGATTGGGCTCTGAAAATGGCATCACATTTTTCTCTCTCAAATCTGCATGTGTTCACTTCTGCAGAAAAAGACACTGCTCTAAAATCACACACCTTACATTGAACTCTATTCAAGTTCACCTTTAATCAAACCATCGATTTCTTGGCCTTTATTTTCATTCGACTCTTAACTGGAGAACCCATATTGAATACCTCAAATCAAAATTTAACTCAGATCTAATATTATAAAAATGTTAGCAGATCTTAAATAGGGAGCGCAAAGAACTACTCTACTCAGAGTATACAAATCTGTTATTTTATCAAAAATGTAGTATGGATGTCAAGCGTATTCCTCAGCATCCCCTACCCTACTTAAAAAATTAGACTTCATTCACAACTCCGGTCAGAGACTAGCTCTGGGTGTATTTAGGCCCAGTCCCACCTTAAGTTTGCATTATGAATCGGTCTTTCCTTCACTTAATAATTACAGACAATTACTTTTAATTAAATATGCTGGCAATCTAACATTCCGGCCATTTGCATCCCATTATAGACAGTTTTTCTCATCTCAGCGTAATGGCCAAATACAAGAGATTAAGAGAAATAACCAAGGAGTAAACATTAGGTATTTCCAAATAACCCAGAGACTTGAAATCTCATATCCTCCAGTGTATAAAGTCAATAAATATCTATTCCCACCCTGGAATCCACTCACAATCAAAAAAAATTGTTACTTTCATATGGTTCTCAGCACACAAGAGCATCCCTATAATGAAAAGGTTGATAAACTAGCCAAAACTGAAGATGATACAAATATCCTTTATTATATATTTGGGAATAAAGATCTCCAAAAAAACTCAATAGAGATATTAAAAAATCTTACAAAACTAGAATGGGATCTGCTGATGGAGGACAATAAATTATGGAAAATCAAAACAACATCTTTTGAAAATAACAATATGGCAAACTTATCAAGACGAACATCTACAATTATGGAGAGACTTCGAATTGGACACACGAAGCTAACTCATAAACATCTAATAGAGAAGACCGAACCACCTAGATGTCTGAATGTAACAAAATTCTGACAGTAAAATATATCTTTGAGAACTGTAATAAATATGCAGAAATCTTATCTAGATTAAATTTAACAGGTATTATCAAAGATAAACTTTCTTATACAAATTCCAAAAAAATTATACAATTTTTAAGGGAAACATCTTTTTATGAGAATATATAAAATGAAATAAATATACAAAAACATTATAAAAGTAAGACACTAAAACACCACAAAAGTAAGACACTAAAAATTCTAAGGGTTGACATGTCAAAAATTAATATCTTTCTCTCATATTGTAATGTCCTTGTTAGAATATTTTAGAATCTCCCTAGCAAATTATCAGCTATATCTAACCAGAACTTTTAAATTTAGTGGGTGTTTTCTTTAATGGTATCGTTCCGGATTTGCCGGAATACAGGTATACAAACACGAATTTTCAGAATATACGCTTTATTCCGAACACAGCTTTTGCTTTAAAATCGTAATGATGGTGACCTAAACCTCGTCATTGTCAACTTGTTTAAGTTTGAAATTACAAACTAAACTGATTCAAAAGATGTCTTCGTTTATATAACCTTTAGAAAATTATTAAAACAGTTTAAATAACGTTTGTCTGACAAAGCTACAGTGTTAGCGAAACATGTGACAAGTTGTGAATAAAAGTGAAAATCTAAAATAGTTTAAAGTGTTTTATTTACATTGTTGATAATGGATTTTCATCAAGTGACAATCCAATCAATCAAAAAATATATTTTTTTATCTCTTGAGTTATGGTTAAATCATGATGAAAATCTGAAAGAACGTTTAATTTTTCATCGTCGTCTAACTCTATCGGTGTTTGACTTGTTTGCATTTAAATGGTTCTTTGCCATTGCCCTTCCTGAGTCTTTTACCGCCCACTGCTAAAGAGGAAATTGCCGCCATAATAAATTTGGTATTAAAATAGTAAATACATTTTTTCTAATGGTGGCTTTTTGTCTTACACATCCATGAAAAAAAAACATTGCCTAATAGTAACCCTATTTAATATTTTAAAAATGAAAATCGTACATACAGTACGCCGCACGGATCTGAAACAGCAACGAAAGGGGGAGGTTTGTCAAAAGCAGACCGTTTCTATGGATGTGTAGAGTTTTAGCCGATCACTAATGAGTAATGCACCATTTCCATAGATACTTGCATTCTTTTTATAATCTCAAATTCGTGTGCCATACATAAGGTTATGTTTTTCAAACAACAAAAAAAATAATTATAAAACGTTTTTGGAATCGCTGAGAATAAAACTTGGAAAATTCCATTGTATGCTCCAATAATCGAACGCCTTATACAGCTCGGTCACTTATCCCGTTAAATTAAAAACTTCATTTACGCACATAAGAATCAGTCTTTTTTTGACCTTAGATACCTCTATTTTTTCCAAGAAATCCAATTTCCGACCCTTCGGTGACATTTTCAGAAAAAGAAAAAAATGTGATGTATTGAAAATAAATGACTAGAAAAACTGATTTAGTACAAGTCACATCTGATTCTTGCATTTTTCAACATGACTTAAGTGTTCCTAAGGCCTGTTAGAGATTTTACTTCCCGATTGGCCGACATAAACCACGGGACAAGTGAGCATTATGAGGTATTATACCTTTGAATATATTAAACCATTGGATTAAGATAGCATTCAATAAAAAAGTTCCAGTTCGATTCTCAGTTCTTCCAAAATTTTTTAAATGTGTAACTATTGGGTTATAAATGTATATTATATCTAATGATGGCTTCTTGTGGGGCGAAACACTTATAATCTCTTTTGCTTTATTATACTATTTGACTGAGGCCGGTACATTGTTTTCCTTTCCCAGAATTTACATATACTATAAATTGAGTTTTGTGTATTCATCCCCGTTTTTTATACGCCTCTATTAACATAGTGTTTTTAGATTTTTTTCATATTTTAACAAAAAATACTAAGATAATAAGCTGGAATTAAAATAACATTATTAAAACGACTATAATAGAGACGCACTGCATTACTGTGCAGAATTTATTAGCAACATATTTACATTAGAAAAAAGCACCAAAGAAGAAATTAACTTACATAGTACTTACACATCAGCTATTTACAAAAAAAATAAATAAAAAGAACAGAGGAAATCAAAAATGCAAAGTATTAAATATAAAACACATTACATAACAGAACCTAAAATGAACTTCTTCCAGTTTTTTAGATGCATTATTAATTATTTCACAACATACCAAAGTTTTTACAAATATCTTGTTCTATTAATATTACTGAAAGATTTGCAAACTTTGGTATTGAACATTTGCCGCCCTCTAATTTGTGCCGCCCCGTGCGAGTGCACGTGTTGCACCCCCGTCAGGAACGGCACTGATTTGCTATATTTTTCTTTAGCCGCTGACATCGCTATTTTTTTTTCTGACGAGGCCTGTGTCGGTGTATGTTAAATTTATGATATTGTTCTTTTCTTCTAAGTAGGTTTGTATCAGCATTTGTTAAATTTACATTTGCTAAATATTTGTCTATTTTGCGTGAGTGTTTCTTATTACTTGTGCAAACGCACTAGCTAGTAATCACAAAATGCCACGACATAATCATTTTTCTAACAGTGAGATGCGTGATATGATTTGTGTTTTTGCTTAAGCAAATTTTAGTGGACTTGTGGCGTTCTGAAGATATCTACAACTATACCCAAATCGAAGGCAACCTAATCAGAAATCTTTACAACCGTTTATGTGAAACAGGATCGATTTGCCCGAAAAGCAACAATGGTGCTCCAAAAACTAACTAACACTGTCGATGAAGGTGACGAAATTTTAATTCGTGTTTCGAAAAATCTAGGTTTGAGTACTCGTCTGTTAAGTGCGGCGACGGGGGTAAGTCAATCGTCCATTTTGAAAATTTTAAGAAACGAAAAACTCTATCCATATCATTATACTCCGGCTCAACAGTTATTGCCTGAAGATTTACTAGCTCGCCTACAATTTGTTCAATGGTTACGAAATATGCAAACCGGAAACGCCATTTTGTTTCGCCCTATTGGATTTTTACCAAAATGTTATCAGGTCTTCCCCATGTGACGCTTAATTTTTGAGCCAAAATTGAAGTCAAATGGATAAGTAGTTTTTTAGATATGCCGCAAACATGCTGATAGACAGACAGACAGACCGACGGAATCGAGAGAACATGCTTTTCGCCATCTAGGGACCTTAAAAGGTAAAGATCTGAAAAAATCTCGAAGGGTGATTTTTCACATATACAATACTTACCTTTTACGAGGAAAGTAAAAATAGGTAAATTGACGTTTACCCGTAACTTACCTCGTATAGAATTCCACTACGCAAAAGTAACACATTTTATGATTTCATATAGTTGTTTGGTAATAACTTAAAAAAATTAATTACAGTTTACAGGATTTGTATAAAGTTATTATCAAATAATTTATTTACAGTTATTATTTTACATACAAATAACATATTTATTTGTATGTAGTCGAATTCTGCACCAGCGAAGTTCTAGGTAAAAGCGAATTTACTAATGTTTTTGAATCAATTTTATATGTCGCAAAAATAGGTATTACCACTGCTCTATCTAGCTAACATATCTATTTTCAAATAGAGTTTTTTTTTAAGATCCTGTCAAACAAAAAGCGGAGTGTTACTTTATATTTTGCAGTAACAAATATGAGATCAGTTCGCCGAACATAATTTTAGTAACAAATCAAAATAATGATAATTCATCAATAATGTAATTCAGCCTAAAGTGTGTCTAAAGGTGCTTAATGAAATAATACTCTCATACGGTTTTAAACTATCTTAAAAATATAGTTAGTTGTTTAATGTTACGTTTTATAAGAATACGCTTGAAGCGATATTTTTTGTGCTTGTATCTTTCAGTAGCTAGTTAGAAATAGTGTATAGTCATAGTATTTAATAAATGTTTTGATTCGCGAGTTTATATTTCTTTAATTATCAGTCTTAATCTAAGATGCAATCGTTAACAACTAGTTTGAAGACCGAGTTTAAGAAAAAATCGAAAGGTAGGCTGTCTAAGTAATAACAATATTAAATAATTGATTTGATTTATCGGAAGTATGACTGCCGTATATTCTGCGAAAATTTGTGAATTAAGAATTCATTAACGACAGCTAGTTCGTTTCTCTGACTAGACATATCTTTTAAACAATTTTTTTAACTATTAATTTAGGTTTGACATGTACGTATTTTGGGTGCAAAAAATCACACGTTCACCTTAGCAGGAATAGTACTGCAATTTAAAAAAAAATATAAAAAAATGAAAGCGACTTAAAAAATGCACTGAAAAGTGAAAAATAATGTTTTATTCCACCTTGAAAATTTTACTCCGTGGAGTCGGTGCCAACTAATAAAGATAAAAAGAGCTTATACGCGTAGTATTAGACACAAAAACACCGAATTGACTGAATACGTGATTATATTTTGTGATTAAATAATTAAGAATAAGTTTAGCGACGACTTCACGGAGTAACATTTTCAAGGTGGAGTAAAATATTATTTTTCACTTTGTAGTTAATTTTTTGTCGGTTTAATTTTTTTATTAAATTTTTTATTTCATTCTTTTTAGTTTTATCTATACGAGTTTTATTGTAAAAATCAGGTTTAATAAATGATCCACTGCACAATATTTATTTTTCCTGATATAACGATAAACGCATACTATTGAGACGCGGGAGTAGAATATGAAAAAATTTCTTGCAATATATCTTGGCGCAAAAAACAAAATGGCGCCATTACGCCACTTTAAATGTTTTTTTTATTATTTTTGCTATGGGACCACTCCGGCAATATCCTGAATATCCCCTGAAAATTTAATCTAAATTGGTCAAACCATCAATGTACAAACCAAAAAAAAAACAACAAAATTACCGCCATTCCGCCATTTTTAACATATTTTTAATATGCAACAATATCCTGAATGTCTCCTGAAAATTTCATCCAAATTGGTTAAACCATGGCGGAGTAATGGATTTATAAACAAAAAAAACTACAAAATGGCCGCAATTCCGCATATTTTTAACATCTTTTTAATATGCTTCCTATGGGACCACTCCGGCAATATCCTGTATGTCACCTGGAAATTTCATCCAAATTAGTTACACCATCGCGGAATAATCGATGTACAAATATATATATATATATATATATATATATATATATATATATATATATATATAGGGTCACACTAATACCTTCCTCCTTTTTTAAAGTCGGTTAAAAATTATAATCAGAGTAGTCGGTTAATAACGTTTTATTCATACGGAATGTTCATTTTTCGAAAATGACAAACAAAATACTAGATTTTGAGGTTGCACTTATTCGTAGTCACCCTGTATACATAAAATTATATAACGGGATAGCAAATGGCTATTACACACCTCAATGCTTTAGTTTGGAAATTATAAAACTCGCGGCCTTTATCGCCCTTATACCTGTGTTATTTTTTAGTATTATTATTACAAAAAACCGATGAACGGATTTCAAATCACAACATCAAACACCAGAGAAACATCCTCTACAATTTGGCGTTTGACTCGTTAAAATCGGTCAAGCCGTTTAGACAATATCCGCGAACAACTTCCTCCTTTTCTAAAGTCGGTTAAAAATACATTTTGCTGCCGTATTTAAAATTGAAAATTTCTGGCTTAGATAAACAAATGCCTTGAAAATGGAACAAGATGCTAAACAATTGTTCCGCTAGTTTCAATAACACATGGTTAGATTTGCTAAATACTGAAGTTAAAAAAGAACACCTCAAAATGCAATAAATTAAAATAAACATACTCTAGGTACAGATATTTCCCACCTTATTCTAACAATTAAAAATAACACCTTTAAATTGACATTCATTGACATTTTGTCAGAGATTAGCCATTCTGGTTATATTTCTGATACTAAACATAAAAAATATTCTGCTTTTAGTTTTTTATTTGTAGGTTTGCTGAAAACGGGGGTAGAACTTCCCCCGAAACGTCTAGAAAACAAACATTTTTAAGTGTCATTTCTCGGGTACCTTCATAGTGGACCCAGAACTTAAGACTACCTATTGATTTTATAAGGCAAATATTTTTTTTTTATTTTTTTCAGATTTTATAAGGCGAAAAACCCAAAAAATAGTTTTAAACCATGAATCCGCCACTACAATTTCGTAATTATTTACAGTTAATGATAAGTATTTTTTCAGGCTGATTTTTTAAATTTTTTATTATGCCGCCACTTTGTTTTGCTATCTTGGATTCATACTAAAATGTTACCAGTTCATTCCTATATAACACTAGAATTGTGCAAATTTTGAGGTAAATTGGATAATCAGTGTTATTTGATTTTTTAAGTGTGATTCATATCATAGTCAGGAAAAGACGCGCTTTTGTTGTTCTCCTTTATTAACAGTGATAAGTATGGAAATAGTGAACCGAGAAAACTGAAACGCGAGTCAAATTATTCCTTTATATTTTGTCAATATATTGAACTAAAACGCATTTTTTGCTGAACGGTAACTAAGCTGCATTTACTAAATAAAAGTATAAAGCAGTGCATTCTACCATCCTATATAAAATAGACGCGTTGGACAAATACAATCTATACAAGTAGATATGACCGATGTAGCATCTTTATCGGACTGCTAGTACCACTCGTCAAAAACTTAAAGATGACATTCAAGTAGAAAATGGGAAATTTATTCTGGAACTAAGTAATCAAAGAGAAAGCATGGAAAAAATACAAACTAGATGCAACAACATTGAATTTAGGCAACTCCAATTTGAAAGAGAAATCAGAAAAAACAATATACTTATATTTGGATTAGAATTTAACGAAGATGGATCTGAACTCCTTTCTTTCATATTATCCTTTTTTAAAAATCAGCTGCAGGTTGAAGTCAAAGAAACTGATATCAACAACCTATATATTTTGAACAGCTCTAAGGACAAGAGCGCTAAACCCATAAAGGTGGAATTTGTTACTTTTCTTAAAAAGATAATCGTTTTAAAGAATTCGTTTAAGTTAAAGGGCCAAAAATTATTTATAACGCAAGACCTATGCTTTGAAGACCGACAAGAATGGAAAATTTTATTGGAGCATCTCAAAACAAGCTCGTGTACAGAACGTTCCTGCTAAACTCATCAGTGAAAATAGATTACTGATAAACGGGGAGATCTATACTGCAAATCAGCTAGGCACATTGACAACAACAATAAATTTACATTACATAACAGTGCACCCGCCACGCCCAACCGCCGAGGATCTAGTGAGTTTTTTGATCTTTCTCCAAAGGAACAACAGCAACTAAACACACACTTAGAAAGCCTAGAAACCATAGCCATTTCAAATCTGAAGGATTTCAATTCCAGCTCAGATCAAACCAAAGAGACGTAAAACTAAAAACGAGATGGGGGAAACTAAACAATAAACCAGGGGACTCAACTAATACCTTAAAGAAGCTTTAAATTACTAAAAAAAACAAATTATCAAATTTACTTATATTATATTATATATACTTATTAAATTTTGCACAGAAATCAAGTGTTACATAGGAATGAACTGATACATTTTTATATGAATCCAACACAGCAAAACAAAATAGCGACCTAATAAAATATTTGAAAAATTAGCATGAAAATACTACTTATTATATTAATTTTAATGTTTGTGCAAGAATTGAATGTAATATACAAATGACGGTCAAATAATTTTTTTAAAAAATCAACGTAAAAAAATCTTGTTCAATTGACTTTGCAGAAAAATTAAATGTGAAAATGGGATAAACTGGTACTTATTCAACATGACGTAACAAAATAGAGATATGTGTCAATGTAAAATTTATTTATTGAATTTATTTTAAATTATGCCCAAAAGTCAAGTGTTGCATATGTAGAAGGAAAGAAGACAACAAGATTATTTTTGAGAAGCACCAGATTGGCGTCAAAATCAAGCCCAGCAAGCAAGTAGTAGAGTCCGTGTAGTTTGTCGCTTACTTTTTTAACAGGTCTATCTTAACATATTTTATATATCCCCTGATTTGAAAATGCATGTTTTAATATAGCATTCAATAAAGACTATAGATGTAGGTAAAATGTTTTAAAAAAATTGTAACACTGAAATTCTTTTATTTTTTGCATAGTGGTATTTTAATATTTGGCGTTTTAACAGTTACAGCAGTACCTTTAATTAATATTTATATTTCTCGCTGCTCTCTTTAAAAGAATTATATTATAAATATCTTAAAATTTTGTTTTTCCTTGTATGTATCCCGTTTTAGCTGTTAAGTGGTATTAAAAATTTTAAATATTTTTAAAAACAAAAAAAATCTATATTCGGTTTTCCAATATTTGGTACTTTAATTTTTACGCAGTACCTTCTATCTAACATTTTATTTTTAAAAGTTTTTTTTAACAATGAAGCGCAATCTAACGGTTGGTCATTTGAATATCAGATCTCTACAACCAAAATTTAATGATTTTAAAGAACTATCAATTTATTATAATTATGATACTTTTGCATTGTCTGAAACTTGGCTTAATGATCGGATATCGGGTGACCGACTACGGATTGATAGCTACAGTCTAGTGAGATCAGATAGACCGAGTAGAGGCGGTGGAGTAGCCTTTTATCTAAGAAATTCCTTATATTATGAAATCATAAATATGCCTACCATTATAGAGTAAATTATATCAGTAAAAGTTGGAAATGTGGTAATAGTGGTGGGAGTTTGCTACAGGCCCCCGCATTTGGAAAGCAGATAGTTCATAGACGCCTTAGAGGAGTCGCTGTATGCTTGTTTGCAGGTAATTGGTAATGTCTACTGTTTGGGCGTCGTAAATATTGACATGTTTAATGTAGATAGTTCAGCTACCCAGTACTTTTTAGGTATGGTGGAAGGCTTAAACATGAGTCAATTAATTAACGAACCGACAAGGATAGCACAGCGGTCATCTGCATCACTGGATATTGTTGTCGCCAGTAATGCTGAAAGTGTAGAGAGGTATGGTGTAAAATCCTTGAACATGTCGGATCATGATCTCATATACTGTACGTTAAATTATAACCCTAAAAAGACTGAACCTACTTTTTATTCATTTAGAGATTATAAAAATCTTAATGAAGATCTATTAAATAGAGACTGGCAGGGATTACCCTTACCAGATATATTTTTAATACAAGATGTTAATGATAAAGTTACATTTTTAAATCGCCATTTTATTGATTTATTTAACTATCATGTGCCGTTAAGAAATGTACGAATTAGTAAACCAAAAGCTCCATGGTTAACCGATAACTTAAAATTTATGATGAGGCTTAGAGATCGAGCCAAAGCAAAGTTTAGAAAGACTAAGAACATAGAACATTGGAACTATTACAAAACGCTAAGAAATTTGACAAACCATAGCATCTCACGTGAAAAGCGGGCCGATTATGAAAATATGGCTAATAACATACATCCCAAATCTACCTGGAAAGAACTCAACTCATTAAATATTAAAAAAAAATAATAACAGGTTGTTACCAAATACTTTTTGTGATCCTGCATTAATCAATAACTATTTTATCGACAGTACTCCTTCTATTAACAATAACAGTAATGATCTCATTCGATTTTATAATGGAAATACAGTTTCAAACTCGGAATTTAATTTCAATCTAGTGACGTGCGATGAAATTGATAGGGTTCTATCCCACCTGAAAAATTGTAAAGCTGGTACTGACGGTTTGCCCACTTTATTTTTAAAACTTTGTTATCCTTTCATTTTACCATTTATTGTAAATATTGTTAATTCAGTCTTCCTAGATAAGGTGTACCCTGATGCCTGGAAGAGTGCGATAATAACGCCTGTCCCAAAAAAAAATCCAAAGGAAGTGCAGGCCAATAAGTATATTACCATCACATTCAAAAGTGATGGAAAAGATCGTGGAGCTGCAGCTGAGGGCCCATTTTGATGCTGAAAACTTTCTACAAACAATTCAGTCACGATTCAGGCCGGGTTTTGAGCTACGCCACGGCCCTTATGAACATAACTGATGATATTTTAAGAGCTACAGATTCGGGCAAAATCACTGCTTTAGTCCTGCTGGACTTTAGTAAAGCTTTTGATACTCTGGATCATGAAGTATTACCGGCAATACTGAAGTCAGCAGGACTGAGTAATACTGCATTATAAACTATGTACTCTTATCTACACAATAGAACTCAGCAAGTTGCTCTCAAGGGTTCGATCTCATCAAGTAGAAACGTAACTAAGGGTGTACCCCAGGGCTCTGTATTGTCCCTGTTACTTTTTACAATATACACGGTAAGTTTTCATAGACATATAAGACTTGTCAGGTGCATATGTACGCTGATGACACCCTCTCTAAAGTTGAATCCGAAAAAGTCCTCTGTTCTCTTGTTTGGTAGAAAAAATGACTGTAATATTATCAAAAATTCTATTCAAATCCAAATCCACAATCAAAAAATTGACATAGCAGAGAGTGCAAAAAATCTTGGTTTAATACTTGACCAAACTCTGACGTATCATGAGCATATAACAAAAAATATACAAAGAGCGTATGCAACTTCAAGAATGTTGTATCCACTGCGCCAGTGTCTTCATCCTAAAATAAAGATAACGTGATGCGAGGCATTGGTACTGTCGCAATTTACTTATTGTGCGCCTGTCTATGGCCCTGAACTAGGCCAAAGTACATGTTACCGAATACAGCGAGTTCAAAACTCTTGTGCCAGATTTATTTATGGTATAAGAAATTTTGAGTACATATCACACAAAATTACTGAGCTAAATTGGCTTAATACGTCAAACAGACGAAAGCTTTCTCTTATCACTCTTTATCATAAGATTTTAAGAAACACAAAAGCCATGCTATCTTTTTAATAAGCTTTCTTTTCGAGGCAATCTCCATAATATCGACATTAGATACAAGAGCCAACTCACTCCTCCAGCGCACAAAACAGCAATCTTTGAGCGGTCTTTTAGCTATGACATCGTACATCTGTACAATCCGTTACCGGAGAGACTTAAATCCCTAGCCAAAAAAAGTTTCATATGGAAGCTCGAAAAATGCTGTTCAACAGTCAGTTAAACTGAAATATTATTTACCTTCCTGTGTTAATATATATACATATTTATTTTATTTTTATCTTAATTTTATTTTACTATGCTGTAATTATAAATGTGGAATAATTAATATGTTGTAAGTGAGACTATTGATAGAGACTTTTATACCCGACTGTGACAACCGTATCCTAATCTGGGTCATTGTTGTCCTGAACTGTGTCGATGCTTATATGATTAGACTTTTATGACTTTAAAGGGTTAAGTGTTACAGCACACATTCCAAGTGTGAACTTCCCCTTTTTGGTAACTATTTTTTTTTATTAAAAGTATTTTGTATTAAATATTTCCTGTATGTTACCAAATAAAGACATTTATTATTATTATTATTATTATTATTATTTAGTAATTATTTTTTAACGTTTCACTAGGCACCCATCTCGTTCCGGCATATAATAATAATGCTAAAACGTGATGATATGTAAAACCTGACAAGATAATTTTGTTACGATTACAAATATTTTATTTGGCCGCCACTTTGTTCCGCCATCTTGAATTAGTACTGCAGTTTTACTAGTTCATTTCTATAGAGTAATTAGTTATGATACATATTACACAATTTAAAATGAATCCACTAAGTAGTTTTTCAGTCTAAATTTTTAATAGCTTTATTAAGCCGCTATTTTGTTTCGTCATCTTGGATTCGTGCCAAAATTTTACCAGTTGTTTCCTACATAGAACTTGATTTTTGTGCAAAATTTGAGATAAATTGGACAAGAAGATTTTTAGTAATAATTTTTTTTAACATCTCACTAGACGGCCATTATGTTTCGCCATATTGGATTTTTACCAAAATGATACCAGGTCATCCCCATGTAACCCTTAATTTTTGAGTAACATTTGAAGGCAATCTGGTAAGTAGTTTTTAAGCCACGCCGCGAATGGTCAGACACACAGACAAAATGAAAGACAGAGCGACGGAATTGATAAATCATTTTTTTTTGGCATTTAGGGATGTTAAAACGTAAAGATATGCAAAAGCTGAGGGGGTGATTTTTTTTACGATTACAAACATTTTATTTGGCTGCCATTTTGTTCCGCCATCTCGAATGAATGAATGAATGAATTTTGTTAGTTCATTTCTATGCGACAATTAGTTTCAACATACTATTTGACCGTTGGTTTTTAATAACAATAATTTTTACTAATTTTGTTCCGCCATCTTGGATTCGTACCAAAATTTTACCATTTGTTTGCTGCATAATACTTGCTTTTCGTGCAGAATGTGAGATAAATTGGTAAGTAGTTTTTTAGTAATATATTTTTTTTTTATTTTACTAGGCTACCATTTTATTTCGCTGTATTGGATTTTTACCAAAATATTACTAGGTCATCCCCATAAGACCTTTAATTTTTTACCAAAATTTTAAACCATTCGAGTAATTAGTTTTTTAGCTATGCCGCGAACAGGCAGACAGACAGACAGACAGACAGACCAACGGATTTAAGAAATTATGTTTCTCGACATCAAGAGATCCTGAAACGTAAAGATCGGTAAAGATTACGGAGAGTTACCTTTTCATGATTACAATACTTCCCTTTTAGGAGGGAAGTAAAAATACAAAATGATTCCGAAGGAAACACTAACTAATATCATTATGCAATCAAATAAAGACAAAACTAACGTTTTTGAAACTAAAAGCTAGTGAAATTTTTTGACATCCCTGTTAAAGGTCACAGTTTTTAAATCTAGCCATCTAGGCTCTTATTTAATTAGGCTCTTACTTAACTAATAGAATAATTTATTAACGCAAAATATTGCATTCGATTTTCTTTATTTATTATCTACATATAGAAAGTAATAAAAATTAAAGCAAATTGAACAACAATATATGTTTTTTTTTCTTTAAAGTCTTTCCAACAGTGTTATGTTGATACTATGCATGTTTTAAGTATAAGTAAAATCATACATGTTAAATATTTATATAAATTAGAAATACATAATGCATTCTATACTTTCCTCATCCGTATTTACTGAACCACAAAACTATGGCAATTTTAATTTACTTGAAAATTACTTCTTTTAGATACGCTATGCACCAGTGCATCAAAATAACATATACTTTTGCATGAAAGCGTATTGTGTTATAACTGCACGAGTATATTTTTATATTTTTTGCTAAACAGACTGAGTTGAGAGAAGGGCTCTTAATGCTAACTTTTACAGTTTCCCATTTAGTAGTATTAAAAAAAAATTTCTTTTGAAGAAGGGTTACCTTTTGGATCGCAGCTAAAATACTCCCAACATGGTTGGGTTAATTTTACTTTTACAATTACTTACCTACAATAATGTTTGGTGAAAATGGATTTTAAATTTTCGTTTTGACATCTTCATCTTAAATGTTAGCTTGAAATTTTATCTAGAAGTTCTCGATAGAAGGTCTAACTCATTTTGTGGCGAATGTCGCCTTTGTTGCAACATAAAATTAGCAATAGATAACTATAATGGCACTATCGTCAAAATTATTTTTATAATACGTACTAAATAACAGATTAAATTTTTTGGCATATGTTAATATTTATTTACAATGTTATGACCCACGGATAAATATCGTTACTCAATAAAAAATAGTTATAATTTGAACGAATATTTCGCAACTGCATATTTGAAAATATAAAATATGGCGCATCATTAAAATCAGAATAGCATTAAATTTCTTAATTTCAAGGCCGCTGAGAGTGCAGTAAAACCGGTACGAATTACCAGGGCCTCTGCCAAAACTTTACATGTTTGAATGCTTAATGACCGGTTCGGCAAATCAAAAATTCTTCATTATTTGTAGGCAGGAGCAAAACCGACATTTGTCATTACTAAGAGAACATTCGAAATCTTCCCCGGAATTAATACTCTAGTACCACGGAGCAGCATTAAATCAAGAATAGAGAAATAGTAAATTCGAATCTGCTCTCCAGAAGGGGACATTGTAATAGTAAAAGAAGAAAGGAACTTAAAACTCCAGTCAGTCTTCTTGTATCAAAATTTATTAAATTCCTACGCGTGTTAAAGACGACTCAATATGTCGTGTTTGTGATAAATGAATAACAATTAGTGCAATGTATATTTACATAATTATTTTACGTCCTTTGTTATAGTTAAACTGTTTTGTGCGAAACTTTATCTAATGTGAAAAGTTTTTTGTCCTGTTTCCTACGTACCCTGATGATGATCCCCTAGGATCGAAACGCGTATGAATTTAATAAATTTTGATACAAGAAGGCTGACTGGACTTTTAAGTTCCTGTTTCTTTTTTTACTATTAGGAATAGAGAAAGATTAACGCGGCGAGAACAATTATGTAGTAGAAAAAAGATTTTTTTTGGATGTCCGCTAAAGAACAGTCAATCGTAGACACGTGTATCTGACTTAAGGTCTTCATCGGTACAGTCAACTAGTTAAGAAACGAGTATCGTTCTCTTCGTAAACGAATTGGATTCATAATTTTTACGATATCCTGACCATTACAATACTAATCATTTATTAATGAGAAAGAAATAAATATTTGATTGGCATTGCCTTTTTTATCCCAAAACCCTAACTAAATGAGTCTAAGAAGGATTTTCGCTCTTTAATATATAGATATATATATATATATATATATATATATATATATATATATATATATATATATATATAGAGAAAGCTACAGGCATTTTTACTACAACAAACATATCAACTTTCGGAACCAAAATATAACAGGAATCAGTCTTTTGAATTTTCATTTTATTCTTCAGGGACACCAAGGGAACCACATCTTCTGAATCGGAGAATCAAATGTCTTCCAGTAAAGTGGAGTTTAACGAAGTCATTTTCTTCTATGTTAACGTTTTTAGTCATTTCTTTAGGGCTTAGCTGTGATAAATTAATATCATCCTTCTGAGAAAATTTCTTAGACTCAACTGGTTGCTCGGCTTTTAAACTTATGCGCCTTCTTCTGGCTTTAGGACAAACCACTAGCCATCTCGTTTTCTGCAAAAAACTTAGAAGACACATGGCTCCTTATTGATGGCGTCGGAAAATTGGATTGATGTTATATTTGCTACGGACATGTCTCTTCTCTGAGGCAATCTTTTGAAGACAATTCCGAATAAAATGTTTGTTTTTGAGATAGCCTTTATTGCAGCCAATATTTGTTGTAGAAGGAAAGTATGATTTATGGATTGGCCAGTTCATTTTTATTTTCCAGTCTATGAGTATTCACCTGCATTGTTCATTTATTGGCGCAAAATACGCAACGCCAGTGGTTGACATAAATGCATCAAGTTTGGAGAAAATAATATAAATTTTATGTCGTAACTTTGACAATCCTATATAACATCCAAGGTTATAAGACTTAAAAGATGTTTGCCTAAAATATGATAGAACCACTCTACAAAGTAGTTGATTCGAACCAACCGGTTTTGCTTATACTATAGCAACTATCAGGAGGTCTATCTTTTTATATCTATGCTGGGCTTTATAGACCACAAATGGAGGCAGAAGTTCACCAGAAGCAGATGCAGCCATCAAAACACTAATGCTGGTTTTTGAAGAATGGTTTTTAAGGCATCAGTGACTATCCCAGTGTTTAGATGCTTGTTTGTAGACGACTTTGGGTTTTTCCGGGCTCACCACTGAAATTTGTTTCACCGTAATTAACGATATTTTCACTCGGAATACCTTCAATGGATTTTTTTGGCTCCAAAAAATATTCATATATCAGTCACCTCAGCTTTACTTCGCTTGATATTTTGAGCTAATCTAATAGTAAGGTTTCTAGTCGAGAAAGAAAATTTTTGGTCTAAGTTGTTCCGGGTAAAATATTTTTCCATTCTTTGACTGATCTTTCTTTTCTTGTTAAATAATGCTGAAATACCTTACGTATATCAAATTCTGAGAGCGGAAACCTTATTTTCCTGATAGTAAGACAGTTTTCATCAAATTGAATTTCTTCTTCTTTGGTAAGTAATGTCTGCCCGCCATGTTTCTTTGTTTGAAAGTCCTGAAGTTTGACGCTAATTGTTGAGTTTGGTGTTTTGTAGTAGACAGATGCCTCTCTAAAACGTAATAATTTTTTGAACCAAGAGTTTGTTTATACAATCATCCCATTGTCCGAAGTCGCCCAGAGTTTGATGATTTTGTTGATAACCTGTAGAAAAACATTGACGAATTTTTTTACTGCACATTTGGTAAAAACATCATTCAAACATCATGTTTCAGTAAAACATACACCAACAATTAGAATAATATCAGATGAAATACACACAGCCATTTCCTTTTCGATATTTGAAAAATCCTTAAATCTATGGCGGTCACTAAATTCTAAATACGTGGTAAATATCTACGGGCATCGGCAATAAAACTGCATGGCACTCTAACCGCTACTAACCGGCAAATTCCCGTGCACGTGCACGCAGAATTTAATTTTATCGTGGGGGTAGCCGACGTACGACGAAAACATACGAGGTCTACACGATGTCCGAAGTCACCCGCGCTGTCCGAAAACACCACACTTGGTACCGCATACCAGTAATTAAAATTGTATTTTTAACCCCATATTTAATTCTAATAGCTGTTGTCTGGGAACAACATTCTCTAAAACAGTGGTCGCAACCCGTCGATTGCGAGCTACCAGTAGCTCGCGAAGACATTTCTGGTAGTTCACAACATCTCTTGTAAAAATCATAGAAACGTCCATCAATGTCGAAAAAAAATCACAATTTGAAAACAAGCAACGGCAACACTGCGTTGAGTGCTCTGGACAGCTTCTAAAATGGACCAGAGCGCCAGCATCGCGTGAATGTTGAATACAAGAACGATGTAGATTGCTTTGAACGCGATAAATGCGCATGTTGGGCACACAACGCGTTCAGTTTAAAACTAAAAGGCATTAGATGTGTTAGTACACAGAGTGAGCAATAAAAAAGATAATGGAAAGCAGTAGTAAGAAAGTAAAGACATACAATATTCATTCGGAATGGGAACAACAGTATTTTTTTACAGAAGTTAAAGATAAAAATGTATGCTTGTTATGTAATGCTTGTGTTTCGGTTGCTAAAAAAGGAAATATTGAGAGACATCATAAAAGTGTACATCCAAATTTTCAAAAATATTTCCTGTTACATGCTGCCAACAGAAAAAAAAAATTGAAACAATTAAAGAACGAGTTAATCGGACAACAGTCAATTGATAAAACAGGCGTTTTTAGAAGCTGTAGATTCCTTATTTTCCAACATAAAAACGAGCTAGTTTCAGCAATAAAATCTATGCAACTTTCTGCTGATACAGTGATGAGACGAGTAGAAGTAAGAGGATATTTTTTCACAGTTAAAAACTGACTCAGGATGGTTTTTAGTGATTTTATTATTAAAGCAGGTCTTTTGAAGTCTATTCCACTAAAAGGATATACCACCGGACAGGAATCGTTTTCTCATTTAAAAAATTCTATATCTTTTGAGAAAATTCCAATTACAAAATTGGTAGGCTTGACAAAATTGGTGGGCTTGAGAATTGATGGGGCTCCAGCTATGATGGGTTGTGATAAGGGTCTGGTAGCATTTTGTCGTGAAGATGAACGCTTTCCACAATTTGTGTATTACCATTCTATTATTCATCAGAAAGCATTATGTGGAAATGTTTTAAAACTAAACAACGTCATGAAATTGGTAGTAAAAATTGTAAACAAGATTAGAGTTCTCGAATTACAAAGATTATTCAAAATCTTAGCCTATGAAATTGATTGTCAGTACGGGTATCTAATTCTTCACTCTGAAGTGCGATAGTTAAGTAGAGGATGAGTGATAACACGTTTTTATGAAGCCATAGTTCATCTGTGATAGCTCCGTTTTTTAAACAACGCGGTGAACCGATTCAGGAACTGGAAAATTCAATTTGGCTTAGAGATAAAGAACTGGCGGAAATGATTTCGGATATAAATGCATTCATAAAAAAACTTGAGTTTTGGGAACAAACCTTAGTCAACCGTGATGTCAAGCATTTTTCTGTTCATTCAGAGAAGATATTTCAAAATCCAAAAGAACCCTATGACTCTAAATCTCATGTAGAAATAGTTTCTAACTTGAAGGATAACTTCAAAAGTCGGTTTAAGGATTTCAACAAAATGACATTGGTGGCTCAATTTGTTGTTTCACACTTCATGGAAATCGATATCCAACAGTTTGCAACTTGTGTTATGCAGAACTTTGGCGAAGACATCTCTGGAACTGAAATGGAAGTGGTTGCATTCCAAAGTGATTTAGCATTGAAATCGTTAGTTTCAAGTACAAAATGTATCTGGTCTATAGTAAATAAAGACAAATATTCAGTTCTAAAAGTGAAAAAGTTATTTACTACCACCTATTTGTGCAAATCTTCTTTTTCCAATATGAAGTTTATTAAGAATAAATACCGCGCACGCCTTACCGATGAACATCTTGATAATTGTGTTCGAATGGCTGTATCAAATTACACTGAAAACATCAAAAAAATTATCGATGAGTCCAAGTTTTAGCCTTCTCATTAAATGCACGCATTTTTTATCACATGTTTTTGTTTAAAATTTTGATTATAATGTTTTGTTTACTTTTATTAAGTCGTATGTGACAATGCCCTTTTTATTTATTTTTTACTTATTAATTACATAAACTCATGTACTTATGTCAAATACAACTGTGCATTATTTCGTTTAGACTAGCTTAAGCTGGTTACAAGTACCTAGCTCAGGATTTATTTCCAAATTATCAAAGTAGCTCAACACCTTGAAAAGGTTGGCGACCACTGCTCTAAAACATGAAAAGAATATTTCTAGTCCCGTATTTTTTATCTTATTTTTGCAATAGTGGGAAGTGCGGTGAATTACGAGGCATTGCATTGAATTTCAATGAGTTCTGAGGGCATTGACGTGCATTGGACGGGAATTTTAGAGGATTGTGGTGCATTGAAAGAAAATTTCGAGGCATTGTGGGAAATCTTTTGTACTGTGTATTATTTTTTATTTGTTTCTACACCCTGTACAGATTAATTTATAGTAAAACAGGTTATACTTTGCGGCTTTGGGAACATTTTTTTATTATTCAATTCTCAGAAAATTTTATTCTCGGTAAAAATTTCTGCACGAAAAGGAAATAGTATTGACAGTATCAATCTTAAGTCGAATAAACCGGGTGTTCAAAGAGTACACAGTGTTCTTTAAATTCTTCTAAATTCCAAAAATCAGATAAAATATAGAGTGTTCTATTTAAAAAAAAAACGATAAATTTCCTTTACTCGGAACTTCCCTCGTTATGAATCTTTCCTTTTATTAGGAATAGTGAAGTGTGATCCAGTTTAGTTCCGCACATAGTCATTTAGCAACACATATATATTGTCTTCAATCATTATTAGGCGCCATTTTGCTCCACCACTTTGGATTCGTACCAATATTTTACCAAGTTTTACCACGCCACATTTGAACTTTGGATATAATTTAAAATAAATTGAATAAGTAGTTTTAACATTGATTTTTTTTAAGACCGCTATTTTGTTTCGTCATTTTGAATTCTTTCCTGTTTATGTATCTTGATTTTTTAAACATTTTATTTGGCCGCCATGTTATTTCTTAGTGTATCTAATCACATAATGCTTGCACAAAATTTGAAATTAAGCTAATGAGAATTTTTTAGGCTGATTTTTTAAATATTTTAGTAGGCCCCCATTTTGTTATGCTTACTTGGATTTGTTTCAAAATTTTACCAGTTCCTTCCTAAGCAATACTTGATTTTTGTTTAAAATTTAAGGTAAATTGGATAAATACTCTTTAAATAATATATATATATATATATATATATATATATATATATATATATATATATATATATATTTTTTTTTTAATTTCACTAGGCCGCCATTTTGTTCCGAAATATATTGGATATTTACCAAAATATTACCAGGTCATCCCCATTGATCCTAAGTCTTGACCGAAATTTGAAGCTATGCCTCAAACAGACAGGCCGACTAACTAACCGACGAATTGAGAAACTATATTTTTGGGCATCCAGGGACGCTAATACGGGAAGATATGTAAAACCTGGGAGGGTGATTTGTTTCATTATTACAAACATTATATTTGGTCGCCGTTGTGTTCCGCCATCTTAAATTCGTACCACAATTTTACCATTTCATCTCTATAATACAGTTAATTTTTGCACAAAATTCAGGTGAATTAGATAAATTACATATTTTTGATAGTAAATATATGTCATAATACAAAAAAATAAAAATAATAATAAAGTGGCTTCGAAATTTAAAATTATTTGAAACTTTTAATAATTTGCTTTTGAAAAAAATTAGAAAAATACAAAATTGGAATTGCCGACTAAAATTCGGTACATTTATATAAAACTAAAAAATAGACAAATTTTCTTAATCACATTTAATATTCAAGCAAATAAGTTCTTTTTCTGCGATTTCTATTAACAAACGTCAATTTTGACACGTAACACAAGTCATGTAACTATTCCGGGATAAGTTATATTTCATATGTATTGGAGCAGAAGTCATTGCATATCGTAAAGATATAAAAAAATAACAATTGACCTAATAAAAAATATCCCATATGATGCTAACTTTTTCAAGAACGCTGTACAGGGTGGTCAAATAATAGAGGACGTCGGCTGTAGCTCGAGAACCGTTAATGACAGAACTTAAGGAAAAAAAAATATTTATATGTATATTAATATTAATCGGCCAAGAGAAATCGCTATAAATTATTTTTTAGTCTCAAAGTTCGCCGCTAGGGGGTGTAACAGCAACACAAATGTGTAAATGCCAATTTTCTCTTAAAATGTATAATTCAGATATGTTGAATATATAAGCATTGTATTCTTCAACTTTTTTATTTAAGACCATTTTTGTCTATTTTCAAAAATAAAGTGGTGGCGGATGGTCAAACATGTTTACTTTCAAATGCAGGTATCTCTGTTTTGGATAAACCAATTTTATTTAACTTGGTGTCGAAAAAAGTGCTAAACTGTACCGTAATGACTTTGTTAGTGGTCAGTAGATGGCGTTGTTTCGGAATTCTCCAAATAATGCTGATTTTCTAAAAATAATCAAATGGTACGCTATGACTTTTATATCACAATTTGTTTGGTAGTTATGAAGGGCATTGAATATTGACATACAAAATCTAAGTCCGCATTTAAATTAAAAAAGTTGATGATAGTCTCTCTAGTCCCAAACGTCGGATTGGAAAATTGACCATGTCTTTTTGTAGAGGAGAAAAAGTGACAATATCAAAGTGAAAATTATTTTCATCTCTCATTCAATTAATCCTAAAATTTTTGCAAAATCAAAAAACTGGAAAAAAACAAGGTTTTAATAGAAACTTTAATAATCTGGTAATAACTTTAAAAACATAAAGAACAAAATTTAATAAAGAAACAAAACAAAAAATACTAAAACGACGTAAGCTTCGCAATAAAATAGCTAAAGCTAGGGCGAGGCAGGCCAGGACTCGGTTTGGGCAAAATCCAAAGTATGTCTACAGCAGAAGTGGAGGCTGCACTCCAATCGTCACAGGAAATATTGCAACTTTGTATTGACAATGACAGGCGGCGTTTTGAGAAATTGCGAAAGTAGTTTTCAGTAATATTAAATATATTTGTTGTTAATTTCTTGTTAGTTGTTAGTTCATTTTGTACAGTACAGTTTATAACTCCAAGAGTAGTGCAAATAAATCACTTTTTTCGACACCAAGTTGAATAAAATCGGTTCATCTAAAACAGAGATATCTATACTTGAAAATAAAAATGCTTGATTTTTCGCCACCACTTTAGTTTTTAAAATCGACAAAAATTGTCTCAAGTCAAAAAATGCGTAATTGGTTGAAGAATACAATGCTTATATATTCAACATATCTCAATTACAGAAATTTAAGAGTAAATTGGCGTTTACACTTTTGTGTTGCTGTTACTGTGTTACACCCCCTAGCGGCGAACTTTGAAACTTAAAAATAATTTACAGCGATTTCTCTTGGCCGATTTACCTATAAATATTTTTCCTTAAGTTCTGTCTTTAACGGTTCTCGAGCTACATCCGACGTCCTCTATTATTGGACCATCCTGTAAACGCGGACAATTTCAATAAAAATGATTATTTTTTGTATCTACATACAAATTTTTTAGAATTTCATACTAATTACCGTGTAAGATGTTGCTAACAACCCATTTTTTATGAGAACGCAGTTTGTGCCAGACAGGCATTATACTACTTTTTGACCTTTTTGCATTAAATTTCTACATTTTATTTTTATAGTAGGAATTCTACACGCGTTAGATAAGCACACTCTAAAAATGTTCGTGCTAGATGAACTCGCTGTATTTATTTAAGAGGTAAATTGATATCCCGAGACTAATCGAGTGCTGCCTATGGTATTATGAGATTTTTTGGTAAAAATGTACTCCTTAAATAAGCAAGTATCGTTTTTGACATTTTAAAAAGTTCTATTTAATGGAACATTTTGCAAGTTTCTCTAAGCAGTGGTAACTGACAACGAAAAAGCTATTTCAAATATATATATATATATATATATATATATATATATATATATATATATATATATATATATATATATATATATATATATATATATATATATATATATATATATATATATATATATATATATATATATATATATATATATATATATATATATATATATATATATATACATTCCCCTCATATTGAAAAGAACGATTTTGCTGGCGTTTTTCTAAAATCACATTTGGCATTTTCGTTGGTTTTTCCGTACGCAGAAAAGCAAGTTCTTCGAACTTCAGACAAACTTTACTTTTTCAGTCAGATTATTTCGATTGAACATCATTTTGTGCTGGAATACGGAATTCGCTATAACGCATTCAAAAAAGGAGAAGTTTCTCAATTCGATTTTTTTTATGTTCGTTCGTGCATATTGTCTAAATAGCTTGGCCGATTTTGATGAGTCAAACGCCACATTGTACAGGACGTGTCTCTGGTTTTCTCATATATTTTAATTTGAAATCCGTTCATCCGTGTTTTTGCAATAATAATGTTAAGAAAAACACAGGTATAAAGGCGAGAAAAGCAGTGAGTTTTATAATTAAATTCACATTTTTTTAAATACCCGTTTCAAACTAAATCATTGAGGTGTATAATGGACATACAACCTCATTTGCTAAAATGTATCCCTTTTGCTATGCCGTTATATAATTTTATGTATACAGGGTGACTATGAAAAATGCAACCTCAAAATCTAGTCTTTTACTTGACATTTTAAAAAAATGAACATTCGGTATGAATAGAATATTATTAACCGCCTACCCTCATTATAATTTTTATGTATGTATACCAGTGGTGGTAAAAGAAACATGCAAAGACACAAAATGGAATCACAGGAACAACTACTCCTCTGGCTAATACCACGACACGATGTTGGTGTAACGTGGAAAAAACAGATTAACTTTATTACTCCCAACAGAAATCAGGAGTCAACAGTATAAAGAGAGCGAAATCGCGTTCGTCTGACTAAGATTCATCATTGTGCTTGCTATGATGAAGAATTTCTATTCTTTATGTTTACTTCCCTACCAACGATCCTTTCGAGATCTATTCACAAATCTCGGCTGCAATCCAAAAATAAACCTTGGTTTTCATAATTCTGCGAGTGGAGAAAATCGGTACTCATAACAATTTTCTCAAGAATTCTACTTGAGAAATCTACGGGCCAATATACGCATAAAAGGCAAAGTTCTGTCTTGCCAAAATGGTAGTCAATCCATTAACTTCTGGTGATGAAATCGTCTGCACGTCTAAAGCAAAAGCTTAGATTTTTGCAAAACAATTCGCAACAAATTCTTCTTTAATCCTTCCTCTTCACTTCTCCTTTTAGTCAGTATCAGCTTTGCCATAGAATATGAACGAAAATACCTTCAAGGCTAAAAAGATACGACATATTCTCAATACACTTAATACCAAAAATTCCTCTGACCTTGATGGTATTCCGACCATAGTCCTAAAAAGTGCGCTTCTGAATTGGCCCCTGTCCTCAATAGCTAATTCCAAATATCCTATGACAAGGGCATTATTCCTAAAAGCTGGAAATCTGCTCGTGTACAGCCTGTTCCCAAAAAGGGGATCCAAAACTCTTTCCTCTAACTACAGACCCATATCCCTCCTCCCAATTCAGAAGTACATCAATAATGATATTTTAAATTAAAATCTTGAAATTAAACTAAGTTATACACGACAGGCAATACGGCTTCCGCCACCAAAGATCCACAGTCTATGGAATTCCACGGAGAAGCCCAAATTATTACTCTCGACATATCCAAAGCATTTGATCAACTCCGGCATGACGCACTTCTTCATAAACTTCCTGCCTATGGTCTTCCACCAAAACTTTGTATTTGGATTGCCAGTTTTCTTTCCGCCAGAAATAGTTAACTAGTGGTTGACGGCCATTCATCAACTTTTTCCAAATCAACGCAGGAGTTCCGCGGAGTTCAGTGTTGGCACCTACCCTATTCCTCCTCAACATTAATGACCTACTTTCTTCTACCAGTAATCCTAATCACGATTGTACTGACGATAGCACATTCCACTCCAATATAAAATTTCCCAAACCTGTCTCCAAGACTGGAATTGATGATAGGCGTAGTGTAGTGACTTTATCCCTAACCGAAGGCCTCATTAAAATCGTAGAACGGGGAACAAAGAACCTTGTCCAGTTTAACGCCGCTAAGTCACAAATCATTTCACAGTACCCTCTCCATTTAAATGAACAATCAAATGCTTCAAGGCAAAGATTCTTTTAGCCCAGTCGGTATCAATTTTCAGAAAGATATTCGCTGGCATGATCATATCACCTTAATTGCCACAGCAGCCGCGAAGAAATTGAGTTTTCTTTTCCGAGCTCGAAAATACTTTTCTTCTGCCAACCTGCTTACCTTTTATACTTCGCAAATAAGAACCTGCCTTGAATATTGCTCGCACATATAGGGAGCAGCCTCTTCTTCAATCCTTAACATTCTCGACTCTGTCCAGAGAAGAACTATTCGTCTGATTTATGATCCAACAAGAAAGCTTGCATCATTAGAGCATCGTCGAACGGTGGGCGATCTGTCTCTGTTTTACAGATACTACCACGGATTCTGTTCTGATCAAATATCTTCAATTATGCCCTTCTTAGTCATTCTTGCCAGGGAGACTCGAGCATCGACCCGCATGCGTCCTTTGACGGTCCAACTGCAAAGACAAAGTACCTCCTATTTTGCTTGTTCTTTTATTCCCAGAGTGTCCAGATTATGGAATGTGTTACCAGCAAATGTCTTTCCTTCTTTTCCTAATCTAAAAGTATTTAAATTTCACATCAATAAACTTTCCCTGTCTTTATTTATAGGTGTATATTCTATATCACGGCGGTCAATAAAATCTTCATGCACTAAACTAGCCAACAGTGGCCTCCAAAATATTTCTGCGCATGTCTCGGAATGCGAATTCGTTATTGGTTTGTTTGGACATTTATTAATCTCCTGTAGGAAGTCAATATTGCTATTTGGCTTTGGGCTCAGCCATTGGAGGGAAATAGCAGTTTGCGCTTGCGCATTTCCATAAAGGTGAGAGTAAGTGTTTCGCGCATCAGTTTTAAAAGATATAAGGCTGGTTTTATATATGGTTTATATGTACTGTAACTATATTTTGCGATGACTGGGTGAGGCTTCTTTGGGCGTCTACTTCAAAATGTCTATATTTAGGGAATAAATAAAATATTATTATTTAATTTTTTTCCCTGTCTTTATTTAAAACAACCACGTTACCTAGTACTTAGGCCTTCGGCCTTCGTGGTCTGCTCATAGATAAAAAAAGATATGTTCCAGACAGTATCCTTGTTATAACGTTGGCGTAACGTGGAACAGAAATGTATTAGCATTATTACTCCCAACAGAAGTCTGGAGTCAATAGTGTAATGCAATGCTAGCCCTAGTGTCAGCAGCGGAGTAGTTGTTTCTGTAAGCTTATGGCGACCTAATGCACACTAATCCTCGTTGACACTAAAATTGATCATTTTGTCTGCGGCGTTGCGGGGCATATTCCAGACAAGGATCATAGTATTCTTTTTATGACGTCGGTGTAACGTGGAAAAAATATATTAACATTATTATAACTGTTAACGAAAGTCAAGAGTCAACAATACAATTCATGGTCAGTCGTGGTATTAGCCATCGGAGTAGTTGTTCTGTTATTCCATTGTGTGCCCTTGCCTACACGGGGCTAGCTATTCTAGGGCGACCTGATGAGATCTAGAAAAAGCGAAATCGCTTGACTAAAATAGATCAGTGTAACTGCGGGATGTTCCAGGTAGGGATCATGTATCCTTGCTATGACATTGGTGGAACACAAATATATTAACTTTAGTATCTGCAGTAATTGCAAACAAGCTTATGTTTATAAAACTAATGTTTTAAGATTGTGACTTTGATAATATTATGGAAGTCTTATTTTAGAGAATAATTATGTAAGTTTTTAAATGTCGACATCGAATTAACATTATTTTTCTATTTTGAAACAGTTATATCGCATTTCACAATTCTTCAGTTAAAATGGTTCTCGGATTTACTCCATAAATTTACCAAGCAAAATGATGCCGTAAATTTTCTGAAACGAGACACTGTAATTCCATATAAGCAGTGGAAATTTATCGAACATCAGAGTATATTTCGAAGTTACTGAAAATCTCGGATCCAATGTATAGGTTGACAAATTCTTGTAAAATACGAATTATACAGCCTGTTTCTCTTTACTGTTATATTTTAACATCTTCCAGTTTCTTTTTAAACGACTATGACAATCGAGGTGACAATTAACAATATATTTCATTTTGAGATCTGTAAATTTTACTTCATGAATTTGCAACCTGTGTATTTTATCTGTTCTAATTACTACTTACTTTTAATGAACTATTCAGGAACAAGCCTGCCATTAATAATAACGTCTCTAATAAAACATTTAATTTCAGAAAATTAAATTTCCCTTTGTATTATATATATTATAAGATCATAAAATATAGATGGGGCCATTTTTAATGTGACCAAAATGAAACGGAAATGTGAACAGGCTGATGTTGATAGTTATAATGAAGATATATAAAATATTTATATTATATAATAGACGAAGACTCAAAGTGAGATAAGCTTATGACTACAGGTCTATAAAAGTTAAGGTTCCATAGCGGGCATAATAAAAAGGAAAATAAAATTGCGATATAGCAGCATTTTGACTCTTTTTCTGGGAAATAATTAATGCGATAACTTTGAAATGCATTAACATTCTCTTCAGTTTATTCTGATTATTATATCCTAATAACGTGCCAGTTAACTCTTTATCACTAAAATTGTTGCTTAAACTCATTTCGCCCACAAAAAATCTTTTAAAAAACAATAGAAATGAATAACAATACTAAAATTGCAACTTTGCATGTTAAACTTTGACTGATATAACAACAATGATGACAGTGCCTTCAAATGACGCTCATAGCACACTCAATATTTTTGAAAAGTCGATCTCTGGAGCTCGATTCTCGAAATACGCGAAATAGTTCTGCTAGGTTCGATTTTAAAAACTATGTGATTTTTGATATTTAATATTAATTTTTCATAGAAATATTTATATTGTGAGCGATATAGGTCAGATGTCTCGAGGAAAGCGGACGACTTTCCCCAGTAGTTCTATCTCTTTGCATTTAAAACTATGCACACCATCATCCTTGAATTGCTCAAAAATTAAGTTTGCAGTGATAACAAAGGCATTATTTATTGGGTGTGTATAATTTGAAGACCAGAATAAAAAACGTGCTACCATTTTAGTTTATTGAAAAAACTTCACCACATTTTAAACGTGTAATTAGCTTCTCTAGCAGTACACGCTACCATAAAAATAATAAAATTTACTTTACTCTTAAAATTTTTTCTTAAATCGTGCGACCACCGCTATTTATAAACCAAACTTAACGAAAATATAATCCTAAGTGACACTCTACACGGGCTTTAAGCTACCCTAAAAATATTTATTCAATTGAGCCCTTTAAGAGCTACTTTACTCTTAACAAAATGTATTAAAACTGTGCGACCATCGCTATTTATAAATCAAACTCAATGAAAATATAGTCCTGAGAGATGTGCTTTAAGTTACCGTAAAAATAGTTGTTTAAATCAGCCCTTAAAGACTACTTTACTCTTAAAGATTTGTACTAAAACTGTTCGACGACCGCTATTTACCGACCGCTCATTGAAAATATAGTCCTGAGAGATACTCTAAAAGGGCTTTAAGCTACCGTAAACATAATTATTTAATTAAGCCCTTAAGAGCTACTTTACTCTTAAAAAAAATACTAAAATCGTGCGACTCCCGCTGTTAACAAACAAAACTCAACGAACATATAGTCCAGAGAGATACTATACAGGGGCTTTAAGCTACCATAAAAATTATTATTTAATTGGGCCCCTAAGGGCTACTTTACTTCTTAAAATTTTTACTCAAACCTTGCCCACTGCTACTGATAAATCAACTTTAGCGAAAATATAGTCCTGAGAGACAACTTACAAGGGCCTTAATTTACCCTAAAAATAATTATTTAAATCAGCCCTTAAGGGTTACTTTTCTCTTAAAAATTTTTACTAAAACCGTGCGACCACCACTATTTATAAACCAACCTTACCGAAAATATAGCCCTGAGAGACATTTTACAAGGGCTTTAAGTTACTGTAAAAATAATTATTTAAGTCAGTCCAAAGACTGATTTTACGTGTGATGCTGATTTAATTAAAAGCACCAAAGTTATGATTTAAGATATTACTACTAGGGCATTAAAGTGTTAAGCTTTTTTCCACTTTTATAGAGAGCGGAAAATCTGTTTGCGCTATAAAAAGTCAGTTTTACGGCATAAGGCGTCTTTTTTATTAATTTATGCTTGATAGTATAAACAGAAAGAATATTTACTTAATTGGACGACCCTACGATACTTTCGTCGAGTTTTCTTTATTAATGGAGGTGGTCGCACGGTTTTATTGACATTTGTTTAAGAGTAAAGTAGCCCTTAAGGGTCGAATTAAATAATTATTTTTACGGTAGCTTAAAGCCCCTGTAGAGTGTCTCTCAGGACTATATTTTTGTAGAAGAAGTAATTCGTTCATAATACCTATAAGAGACCTGGTTTAATAATTGCAGAAAAGACAAACAATGTCTCGGTCTCAGTCAAGTGGTTTAGTACAGAAAAATGCTATGATTACACGTGTTTCCACGCCAAACAAACAGGCTTCATCGTATCTAAAACGCATTTAGAACCTAATAGTAATATATTTAATAAATTAAGCCTTAAAGAGCCGTTAATAGAATTAAAAGTTATGTCTTCGAAGAACAAATAAATAACAATTATATAAAGCTTTTAGAGTTCCATCCTTACCATGGACAAAGTTTTTTTAATTAGTTTTGTAGTATTTTTATTTATTTATTGTTGGAAGACATAACCTCGCTTTAGTGTTTGTCTAATTATGTAGTTGTATGTGCCAGTTTTATATATTTTACAAGTTTTTTTTTTGTTTTAAGGTAGGCTTTTCAATGCTTAATTTATTAAATACATTACTACTAAGTTCTTAATGCATTTTAGATCTGATGATGCATGTTTTTTTTGTTTTAAGGTAGGCTTTTCAATGCTTAATTTATTAAATACATTACTACTAAGTTCTTAATGCATTTTAGATCTGATGATGCCTGTTTTTATATATAAACAGCGGTGGTCGCACAGTTTTAGTAAAAATCTTCAAAAGTAAAGTAGTCCTTAAAAGATGAATTAAATAATTATTTTTACGGCAGCTTAAAGCTTTTGTAAAATGTCTCTCAGAACTATATTTTCGTTGAGTTTGATATGCGGTGGTCGCACGGTTTTAGCAAAAATCTTAAAGACGTAAATAGCCCTTAAGGGCTGATTTACATAATTATTTTTAAAGCCCCTGTAAGTTGCCTCTCAGGACTATATTTTCGCTAAGGTTGGTTTATAAATAACTATGGTCGCGCTGTTTTAGTAAATTTTGTTAAGAGTAAAGTAGCTTTTAAGGGCTGAGTTAAATAATTATTTTTATAGTAGCGTGTACTTCTAGACTGAAGTTTTTTCAATAAATTACAATGGTAGCACGTTTTTTATTCTGGTCAGCAAATTATTTATTTCCTAATTTATTAAGCCCTCTACGCACTAGGCGTTGATGCAACGATTTATAACCTTTCCATAGTGTATCTTTCTAGGAATTAATTTTGATATATTGATGATATAAGTGTCTGTTCACTGATGCATAAGAATTTCTCACTAATTCATCGCATCAGTCATAGTAAGTACAGTATAGAGAGAGAAAAAAATATTATAATAAACTCCGGACTCGACGAGATTTTATTATGTTCGTACCATCTTCAAATGTCTGTACCTGTCGTGGCCGTGTCAAAACGTACTTTTTGTACATTTTTACCTTTCGGTCGCTATATCTCGGAAACGCTTTAAGATAAACTTTTAAAATTTGGTACGTTTTTAGAGCACACTTGGGGCAAAACGCCCTGAAGTTCTGGGGTATTTTTTTTCTAAAAAATAACGATACCTCGATGTTCTGTCAAAATATCGACATAATTAGATGAAAATTAAAAAAGTCTTAATTTTTTTGAAAATTGAGCCAACCACTTTAAAGTCAAATGTTGCCGAAGTTTTTACTTTTTTTCACACAAAAGCATAGCGAATTCAAAAACTCTAAAATATTTTCTACAACTTTCTAATTGATTATTTGTTTCCACGAGGCACCAAAATGTCACAAAATCAAAATTCGAAAAATCTGTTGAAAATCGGAAAGCTGAAAAATATCCAATTTTCGCTCGGTAATGGTACATCGGGGAAAGATGCTTCTATGGTGTCGATAGTAGAGGATATATAAGCGCATCTTCTGGTTAAACAAATAAACTGAGCAGTAGCGTCCGACGTGGGCACATTTTTCAAAATTCGGTTGAAACACGATTCAGGCCTCGAGGTTAATTTTTTTGAGATGAGACATTTTTTTTTCAGATTTCCCATCTAAAAATCTCGAAAAAGTTCATAAACCAACAATATTGGAGCAAATTAAAAAGGCTAAGATATGGGGTAACTTTAAAAGCACTTTGCAGGACCGAAACCCAATCTACTTAGTCAAGGTGAGTCGAAGGTTCGATAGGAAATATAAAGGAGATTCGAAATCAAAATAGGATGCCTATACCGGAAATGGCATACAATGTTTCTAAGGGGAAAAAATTACTGAGCCCAAAAGTACCTCCGGTACCTCCGAAGAGTAAAACAAACACATCAAGAGAATTACGTTTTTTGACTAGTGTTTCACGCCTGGCCCTGTAGCATCTAAATAGTTTATCCTAGACAAACTTAGTAACTATACCGAATAAACGCCTATGTTTTTTCTAGAGACTGGTCTACATTCAGCCCGATAAGCGATAAGGCTAGATTTTTTAGACATTTTGGAATTGTTGCATGCACAGGTTTGCTTTTAGTCTCCGTAGGAAGGTATCGGTGCCACATGTGGCAAAAACGAATAGGCAGCTTTAACCCACTCATGCAGAAGCTCCATATTTTTGCTACAAGTCGAGAAAGTCGGTAAAATAGGATTTTAAAAGAATGACCCATTTTTATTTTAAATTTTTTATCTATTGAAAAAATTTAGATAAATTAAATCAAAAACAATTTCTTAGGTATTTTTGAGATTGTCAGAATTTTTTTTTATTATTTTTAGGCAGGTAGCCATACTTTGAGGTACAATTTTCCAAACATCTTTAAGAAAATTAGCTGTCATTCCGAAGACGTGAGAAAGACGATAATCGTGATATAAATGTTACTCGATTACCTTTTCTGGATGAGTTAAAGCAAAGTTTACTGAATAATCATATATTCAGTAGACTTTGGTTAAAGCAACGAACTTTGGGTGCTTTTATGGTAGTAATGGCAGTATATGTTTAACATAGGGAGTGTAATATAATAAATGCGAATTTAATTATTATACTGTTCTGATAAGTAGTAACGCATAAATTATGTTATCCAGGGGCAGTAAATATGTACAGGATGCCCATTTTCCCTACTTTTTCGGGGTATCTTCGTTATTTTTTTAGATAGAAATTTACGGTTTTCGCGACAGTGTGCTACTTTTTCGTAAAACTAAAGATGCCGTTAACAAATTTATCTTAGCCCTTTTAGATTTTAAGATACAGTGCTTAATTGAAAATTTTGCATTTTCAGGCACCCCCCGTATCTCAACTATCAGATAACTTATCGAAAATGTGAAAACTGTTTTGTATATAACTTTTCCCGTAGAACTCAATTCCGCCTTTGGAATTAGTATACAGGATCAGGTCAAAAAGTTATCAGATCCTACTTTGTATGCTGTTGTATTTTCATTGATCTAAGAGTAAATCATATTTATAGTTTTTATATAACTTTTTTTGTAGAATTTTATCAATTATATTAATTAAATATCCACTGTTTATTGCAATCTGTTTCATAATGTTTCATTTTTCATAATGTTTTACTCTGAAAGGCGGTTTGTTTATGTTGAATTGGATGACATACGAGGAATGGTGTATGGTACATGTAGTATCCATATGTGAAGGTTTATGTGGTTAAATTTAGAAAGTTATTAGATTCTAGTTGAAAACTTTATATTAGAATGAATGTTATTAATATATTCGCGAAAAATATTTAATTGTCGTTTAGTCCCTGTAAAATATGCTAAAACGTCATCAATATATCAATGCCTTATGACAGTACATAAAATATTTTAAGAAAGGATGGTTGTTGATTTGGTTTTGTAGAGTGTCCAAAAATATTTCAGCAATTAAAGGGCTTAATGGATTTCCCATAATTAAACCTGTGCTAGTATAAATTTTATTATTAAATTCTAAGTAGCTTTTGTTCTAAACATTCGGTAAGTAAGTACAACATTTCTTGTTTTTTAAGACAATTAACTGATTTTTTGTTTAAAAGAGTTTCTACTAGTTTGATGGTATCTCTAGCAGGAATACTAGGAACCAGATTAGTGGCGTCATTCGAGATTAGCTTGGCATTATTTGGTAAATAAATATTTTTTAATTCTTTTACCTAAATCTAACGAGTTTTTAATGTGATATTTTGCTGATTCAACGGTTTAGATATTAGAATAGTTTATAAAACCAATAATTCTTTAAGTAATTACATTAAAAATATTAAAACAAAATCTGATAAACGGTGAATAATCAGGTGTATACACCTGATTGTAAATTGTGGACATTGTGACGAAACGTATATAGGTCAAACAGACAGATATTTTGGTGAAAGAATTGACGAGCACTATAAATGTTTCATCAAGGGAAAACCGATTCCAATTATGCAAACCACTTAATTGAGGCCGGTCATACCTATGATATTTTTTTGATCAGGTAGAACTCAACAATTCATCTCAGTTAAATATATTTTTATAATTTTAGGTAATTTATGGCTACTACCCAGACTTTTTATATTTTAAAATTTTCGAATCCTTGTATTACATCAAATTATATAAATATTTCTTTATGTTTAAGTTTATTTATTCGAGATGTAACGTCCGAAGAAGCTTCTGTGTTACGACACATGTTACGTGTTGTTAACGAATATGGTGGAAGTGTTTGTAAAAAATAATTTTTTTACATTTAGCATAATTATATTCTTTAGGATTATGGGTTAATTATGTTATTTATTAAATAATTTTAACGAGACATGAATTTGTACCTACATATATTTGTTTGGTTTTTCTATAAAAAACTGTTTACGTTAATAATTTTTATAAGAATAATCAAAATTATAAATATTTATTACCTATATACACTAAATAAAATTTCAGAAATACAACAATAAATAATGTAAGCGCGAGAGCGCTTCCTTTAAATTATACACGATGCTCCTCGTTTTAAGAATAAGGCAGGAGGAAAAAAGCCCTGACAAAACTAATATCTTTACGAAGCCAGACCCGCCCGACATTTTTCGTAAAGATATATTTATTAATTTCAATTTCTGTTTTTTGAAAGAAGACTCTAGTCGAGTCATAGTTACATTTCAACTACCAGGATCTAGTTTATTTTATAAGTACACCTTAACACATACAAAAGCAACTGAAATAAAAAAAACCTAGATATTATTTGAGCACATACGTACCACATTTTTATAAAAAGTGTATAATATAGAGAGAGTATCAATTGATCATAGATACAATTATTAAATTGTAATACGCTATATTTTAAATATTTTACTGATCTTTGTTTAAAAACTAGGTGTGTAACGTAAACATTCAATCTTAGTAGTAGGTACCTATTATTCATGTCGACATAGATAACGAAATTCATTTTTACATCTTGACAACAGCATTGGTACTGCGAACTCGTAGTTCAATATAATATGTGTCAATCCATTTAATAATATTTATATTATATAGTGCAATTATCTGGCTTGCTACATGTAAAATTTCATAATAATATTTAATATGTGTTGCAATAATGTTTTATTCTCCAACGTCTAATATGCTGGCGTCAGTCACGGACAATATGTATAGCTAGTAAATTTTATTGTCGCAACTAAGCTATATGAGTGTAAAGTAAAATAGCGAAAATAAATATTTTCAATATGATTTATATATTCGAACATCATTTATAGTATTTCTTTAAATTTACTATTAAGTTGTTTAAAAATCATATATAAGGCACTTTTCGTTGCTTTTATTTGGCCAAAAGTCAACAACAAACAATTCAAGCTTTATATAAATAAAATTACAAAATTATACTTAAGGTAGTTAATTTCCCCGTGTGGGGTTGCTAGTCCTCCATCGGGCGCCTCCCCAGGTGGCGGATAGGGGAAGGCCTCCCAGATATGGGTGGTACCGAGGAAATCAAATACTCGGGGCGGACCAAAAACTAGCACCTAGGATACGGCGGCATCCATGTTAGGATCGGTAATCCGACAGCGTCTGTTCTCCAGGTAGGAGCGGCTGAAAATATAGTCAGGAAAGCAACGGGAAACTACCTGACTTACTTATTCTCCCCAAGACATCACAATGGATACACAAATTCAAAGAACGGCCCTCAGTCCCGGGCACCCCTTAAATGGGGAGAGGGTGCTAAGAATCGTCTTCCAATGATGTCTGTAAAATAAACCAGGAACGAAAAATTGGTACGTGGAACGTACAGAGTATGTACCAAGCCGGAAAGGCGGCAAATATAGTAAAAGAAATGAAACGACTCGAGATCGACATATTAGGATGCAGCGAGACAAGATGGCCAAACTCCGGGCAATGCAAAATAGAAGAACACCACATATATTTCTCTGGAGACAGTAGCACTAGAAACAGGAACGGTGTTGCAATAATTCTTAACAAGCAACTCAACATGACTGTAAAAGGATTTGTTCCTGTTTCAGATAGAGTCGCGTTAATCAAGATCAAAACTAAACCATTTGACCTTAACATCATACAGGCATACGCACCGACATCTGAAAGCGACGAACAAGATATAGAAGAATTCTACGAACAACTCTGAACTGCCTTTAAGCACACAAAGAAAGAAGAAGTTAATATGATTCTAGGTGATATGAACGCTAAGATCGGACAGGGAAGAGTTGAGGATGTAGTGGGCGGCTTTGGACTGGGGGTAAGAAATAATAGAGGAGAACGATTAATAGAGTTCTGCCAAGAAATGAACATGACAATAATGAACACATTTTTTAAATTACCTCCTAGAAGGCTATACACCTGGAGATCCCCAGCTGATAGCAACCATAGAATAGTAAGGAATCAGATCGACTTCATCATGATAAACCGACGATATCGCAACGCGGTTGTGTCTTGCAAGACATACCCAGGCGCAGATATACCATCCGACCACAATCTGTTACTAGCTCGAACTATAGTGCGACTAAAGAAAATAGTCAAAAAGAAACCCCCAAAAACTGCTGACATGCAAAAAATGAAACAAGAACACATATACCAACAGACAAAAGAGAGACTAAACAAAGACCTAAAAACTATATCCGAAAGCAGCAATCACGAAACAGAAATAGAAGATCTCTGGGGAAAAATAAAAACATCCATAACCTCCATTACAGAAGAAGAACTAAGAGCGGATAGGGGAGTGAAAAGAAAACAATGGATGACAGATTCTATTCTAGAACTTATCGAAGAAAGAAGGCAATACAGAAACAGGGATAATGCAAAATACAAGCAACTACACAAACGAATCCTAAGAGAAATTAAAGATGCTAAAGAACGGTGGCTACAGGAAAAATGTATAGAAATCGAGATATTACAACAAAAACACGACAGCTTTAACCTCTATAAGAAAATAAAGGAAACAACAGGCACGTCTCAGAGACGGGGTACAGGAATAATCTTGGACTTAGATGACAGCATCATTACCGAGACTGACAAAAAACTCGCAAGATGGAAACAGTATATGGAAGAACTTTTCGCAGATGAAAACAACGATAATGTGCAAGCAGTGGCCGGTGAAGAGGGGCCTACCATCACACAGGAGGAAGTCGAGACAGCTATCAAACGGCTAAAAAACAACAAAGCCCCTGGACCAGACCAGATTCATGGAGAAATCCTCAAACTACTGGACCCAGAACAGATAAAACTGCTGACCAACCTATTTAACAAAATCTACACAAGTGGTCAAATACCAAAAGATTGGCTGCTATCGACGTTCATCCCGCTTCCCAAAAAGGCGAACGCAACTAAATGCTCAGACCACCGAATTATTAGCTTGATGAGTCACATGCTGAAGACTCTCCTTAATATCATTCAAACACGTATATATAGAAGACTTGACGAGAAAATAAGCGACACACAGTTTGGTTTCAGGAAGGGACTAGGCACCCGAGAGGCATTATTTTCCATACAGGTCCTGATTCAACGAGCGCGCGACGTCAATGCAGATGTCTTTGCGTGCTTCATAGATTTTGAAAAGGCCTTTGACAAAGTGCAACATAGTAGACTTATCTCAATCCTACGCGAATCAGGAATTGACGACAGAGACACAAATATAATAGCAAAACTATACTTACAACAAAAAGCCACTGTTTGAATCGAAAACGAAACATCAGAAGAGTTTAGTATAAACAGAGGAGTACGTCAAGGATGCATACTGTCGCCCCTTCTATTCAACGTGTACTCGGAACACCTATTTCAAGAGGCACTAAACGACACCGAAGATGGGGTTATAATAAACGGAGAAATAATAAATAACCTAAGATATGCTGACGACACTGTCCTATTGGCGGATACGGCTGAGGGTCTCCAGAGATTGATAGACCGTGTAGAGACTGCATGCAGCAGGTATGGTATGAAGATAAATTGTAAGAAAACACACATACTAATTATCAGTAAAAACGCCATCGACAATCTACAGTTTACCACTAACAATGTAGCTCTTACAATAGCCGAGACAGTTACATACCTAGGCTGCTCCTTGAATAAGGACTGGGATCACTCTCAAGAAATAAGATGCCGCATTGAAAAAGCAAGAAGTACATTTAACAAGATGCGAAACATACTATGCAACCTATCCCTCAACATCCATACTAGGATAAGGATTCTAAAATGCTACGTACTCTCAACCCTACTATATGGGGCAGAAGCATGGACCCTTACCGATGCCTCATGTAAACGCATAGATGCATTTGAGATGTGGTGCTACCGTCGCATGCTCAGAATCTCCTGGACACACCACGTTACAAACGAGACGGTACTGCAACGCATAGATAAGGAACCAGAATTCCTATTAACTGTCAAACGTAGAAAACTTGAATACTTCGGACATATCATGCGAAATGAAAAATACCACCTTCTCCAACTCATCCTAGAGGGGAAAATAGAGGGTCGAAGTTCAGCAGGACGTAGACGGATATCGTGGCTACGAAACTTACGAACATGGACTGGGATGACATCAACAGCTCTATTTAGAGCTGCAGTAAATAAAGTAATTTGGACTAACGTGATAGCTAACATCCACAGAGGATAGGCACTTTAAGAAGAAGAAGTTAATTTCAAGTTAAATATAAACCTAATAAAAAATATTTATTTTACGATTTTTTTATAATAGGAGATAAGTACATCCGTTCATTGCTGCCATTCAAAATCACATTTGGAATTTTCGAAGCTTTCTATCTCGCGTCCGAATAGGACTCTCAACAGTTTCTATTCGGATGCGAGAAAGAAAGCTTCTAAAATGCCAAACGGGATTTTGGCGAAACGTCAGCGAAACTGTTCTTTTCAGAACGACAGTAGTGAACGGATGTACACCTCGAATGACAACACACCGTATTTCAGGGGCTAATTGCAGGGCTGACTTTAAGAAAAAAATGTTTATATAAACATAAGGCATACAAATCTCCATTCTCGAGATACAAGGTATTCAACTTTTTTAAAAATATGGACTTTTATTAATATTTAGAAAAATCCTTAACGTATTATATTGAAACTTGGTACTAAAATAAGGGTTTAAAATTCTTCTTTTCCCAAGTGAAATAAAATCCACCGAGCCACAGTCGTGCGCAAGGGCAGCAATTCCAATTTTTATTCTAATAAATTAATGATACGCCACTGTTTATCTTGAAAACTGTTGCGTTTTCACAATAAAAAAACTAAACGTACTTGAAAGTTGTTTTTCGTGTTTTTTTAGTACAATGGTTCGTTGTCGAGAAAAAATAAGAAATTCTGAGTATGTTAGCCAAATTTTCAAAAAATAAGGATTTTTTTATTATTATTTGTAAAACCCCTTAAGGTTCTTTATTGAAATTTTCTATGTAAAATATCTGTTTAAAGTGTTACTTTTTCCGGCCAGAAGAAAACTGAGTGAGCCACTGCATGCTCATGGGTAATCATTCCAATTTTTATTTTTGTACATTTATGGTACGCCACTGTTTATTTTAAAATTTGATAGATTTTTTGCAATATATTAAAACAATACGAATTTTTCGTAACATAAAAAGAGAAAGTAAAAATTAAAGTGTACATCATTTAAAAAAATAATAAGTTTATTTGATGTCTAATGGTTATAAAACCGAAGAATGAGAAAATTAGAATAAAAATAATAAAAAATATTATGTACCACATTGACTTAAGGTATTTGTCTAGAGTACTATTGAAGATGTCCACTCGGGCTACAATGCATACGTTTACCCGTCTTAACATCAATTGATGTTAAGATAGAAGATACCAGGGGTATTCTTATGATAACACAGGACTCTTATATTCAATTTCTCACTTTGAACTTAATTTTTATACACTAAAGAGAGATATCAGGTGACCCCAAACAAAGAAATCCAAAGGTTTCATATCAGGCGATCTAGGCGGCCATGATTTTAGTCCATTAAGTCCAATCTAGCTATCAGCTTATCTTCGGTTTAAATAATAACGCTTAACTAAGTTAAGTGCAATAGCACCCCATCGTACGTACGCCATAATTGATATCTTTGCAATAATGGAACATTTCTTTAAAATTCAGGCAAAGCATGTTCTAAGAACAATCGATATTGATCGCCATTCAGTCTATAAGGAAGAAAATGAGGCCCAATTAGAAAATCCACACGCTTACAGAAAAGTGCTTTTGAAAGTGGCTCTTCATTATTGCGTGAGCATTTTCTTCAGCTCATACGTGATTCCTGTACTGTAAAAGTTCATGATGACATTGCGGGCTGCTCTCTAAAATTTGGCATACCAGTACATGGGTAAAAATTAGTTGGTGTGTCATTTATCGGGTACTTTACCCAGATTTTTTTCATTAAGAACGGCCTCCTACAATCTGAACAATTCTTACTTTTCTAGGTCTTGCTATGAGATTTTGCCCTTTTAAAACTCCCTGTATTACGTAATGGTGTGTGGAGATTAATAAAGGTTTGTGTGTTAAGAACTGGCTGTTGTGGATATCATAATACAAAGTGAATATCTGCCATTTCATTGTTTGTGTATTCAACCTTTTAAAAAAAAACAAGAAACGAGGTAATTAATAATGAATTAACGAATCTATTGATTATTTTTAATTTTATTTTCAGGAATCGTGTTTAAAAGACATATATTTAGAGGGTTACAGATTTGTCTGATTTTCTCAAAAACCGAACATTCTACACGTAAAAGAGAGAAGATAATTTTTAAGCAATTTAGATCAGTTATTAAGGACAAAGTATCAGATTTCAAAATAAACAGTGGAGTATAATCAGTTTACTGAAATAAAAATTGGAATAATTGCCCATGCGCACACCAGTGTCTCACTCGGTTTTTTCTGGTCGATAAAAGTAGCAGTTTTAACCCTTATTTTATTTAACAAATTTCAGGAAAATATTTTAAGGAGTTTTGCAAATATTAATTATCTTTTTATTATTTTAAAACGTTTAATAGGATAACGGACCTCAGAATTTTAATTGCAAAAAAGTGATCAGTTTTCAAAATAGAGAGTGGCGTCCATAAATTAACTAAAATAAAAATTGGAATTGCTGCCCATGCGCACGCCTGTGGCTCAGTCGATTTTCTTTCACTTGGAAAAGGTAACATTTTTAACAACTACTTTACACACCAAGTTTCAGTAATAGTTATTTATGATATAAGTGCTAAAAATGACTTTTTATTTTGTGTTATTCCAAATGAACGCATTTTTTACGTTAATAAATAGATAAAATATCTTCAAATATCCCAAAATATTGACAAGGGAACAAATCGACAAATTTCTAGTAGAAGCTCCGGATGAAATATATCTTATGCAAAAAGTCTACCATTGAGGAGAGCTGTGGAATTTAACATTAAATGGAGATTTGGAAACTTCACTAGTTGTGCATATACCAGACACAAAAACTAACGTGCAACGAACCTTTGTTATTAGTGATACCTTGCATATGAACCATTATAAAAAGTACATAGCTCTTCGTCCATTAATCATTCAAAAAGGTTTATAAGATTTAAGAGCACGCATTAAGAATAAAGCATTAAGAATAAATGTGCCAGGACCCCAGTGAGAATCAACACAATTGGCAAGATGTCTCCCAAAATCGCTAAATTTCTAAATTTGCCTGATTCCCATCTGGACATTGTTTCCGATGTTCCTCAGCTAGTTTGATGGCGGCTTCTAGTGCTAATCTTACTACAATTAAGAGACACGGTGGATGAAATCATTCGCTACAAAAGAAAATTTTGTCCAAAACTTCGGCATTACTCATTGTCCTGGTATAAATTTTACCAAGATAAATTCTGTTACAGCTAGCAATGAGATTGGCCATAGAGATTCTTATTCTAATTGTAGTTTAACTAATTGTACGTATAATTGAATAAATATATTATTTTGATTTAAAACTTGTATTTTTATATTTTTTCATCTGAAACAAATGCTAAAATTACATTACTTTTAACAATGGTGTCATAAAATTGACATTTTAGACACTGACAGAATGCGTTTAAAATTATACTACTGACCTTTGTAGAAAACATACATAAGGGGTTTTTCCAGTTAATAAAAATTCTCATTTTTTAAAAAAGTTTAACATCCTTTATCTTTAGAACGGAGCTCTTTAAGCCTTATAACGACATGAACATTTTTACTTGAAATATGCCCAGCAATCTGCCTTAAAGGTTTGGCTATGTATTTAATTAATACTCTGTCTATAAGACAGTATATGTGTGTTACTCAATGGTAATGTACGGAATTAAATTGGTTTACACTTTATTATTCCTAATAAAAGGAAACATTTATAAAGACGGAAATTCCGGATAAATTCACCGATTTTTGTAATGTATAAGTAATTAGGTCTTAGACGCAGAATTCACAGTCAAATTTCTAAGATGGAATAAAATATTATTTTTTACTTTTTAGTTGTATTTGTTTTGAGGTCGGTTGTTCGAAAATGTATATTTAAAAATGTATTTGATTTTTCGTAAGAACGCTAAACTATATTTTAATACATTTTTAAGAAGTCATCATTTTTCCCTTCAAAATATATAGTTTTTTATTTTAACCGTTTGTGGCATATTGCTAATTTTATGATACAATTTTGGGTTACAAAATACCATCATATAATATTGTCTAATTACAAATATCATGACCAAAAGTTGACATAGTACGCACCTATCAATAATACGATATATACAAGCAATCTTGACTAAAAATTAATTAACACCTTAGTGCAGGATCTTTAGTCTATATAAATAAAATATTTAATTATGTATGGAACTGAGACCCTGTATACCGGAATACAGGATTATCCAGGATTTTTGAAGAATTTGAAAATACTTTTCAAAAATCAGATTGACTTTCAATTAGAGCGCTTTGAATGAAAAGGTGATTTTTTTTGAATAAACTATAGTTAAATGCTTTTTTCCATTCCACATATATATGGACTATTTAACTGTGTTTTAGTAGTTTGTGGTATATTACTAATTTTATTATATAAATTTAGAATACAACTACATAAACATACCCACCAGTTTTATTAAGATGTCATTCAAATAAAAAGGTTAAATAATCGTTTTTGCACCTGCGGTAAAATAAATACAAAGAAACTTCATATATTTGAAATCTAATTTTTCCAAAAACATATTTTTCCCCTCACATCGATCTTGTTAAAAGTCAATAGATTTTAATAAACATTTTCAAACAACCGAAAATACAACAAAAAAGTAAAAAAAAATATTTCCATCTTGGAGATTTGATTGTGAAATTTGCGACTCGCTAAGACCTAATTACACATAAGTTACAAAAAATTGGTAAATTTTCTTTAGCCGGAACTTCCCTCGTTATGAATTTTTCCTTTTAATAGTGAAATGTGATCCCATTTAATTTCGTACAAAGACATTTAGTAACACATATTTACTGTCTTTTTAAATCTTTTAATTGATGCCAATTTGTTCTATGCCACACTTGATTTTTGGGCATTATTTAAAATAAATCGAATAAGTACTGTTTGCACTAATTTTTTTTAAGAGCGTGATTTTGTTCCGTCGACTGTCATGTTGAATTCGTACCAATTTATTCCTTTATCATGACATTTAATTTTTCTGCAAAGTTAGTTGAATAAGACTTTTTACATTGATTTTATTAGGCTTATTAGGCCGCCATTTTGTTTCACAATCCTGAATCCGTATACCACTACTTCACAATTTTATCTTTATGTCACACTTAATGCTTGCATAAAATTCGAAATTAATCTAATAAGTAGATAGTTATTTAGTTTTGCTGTCTTAGATTGTACCATTCCTATGTAACTTACTTTTAGTTTACTAATAATTTTTCAATTTTCATTTTTGTTTCGCCATATTAGATTTTTACCAAAATATTATCAGGTTATCCCCATATAACCCTTAATTTTTGACCAAAATTTGAAGTCAATCGGTTAAGTAGAATTTAATACCCCGGGAACGGACAGACATATTTCAGGCATTTAAAGACCCTAAAAGGTGAAGATATGTAAAACTTGGGACGGTGATTTTTTCACGATAAAAAAATATATTTGGCTGCCATTTTCTTCCGATATCTTGAATTCGTACCACAATTTTACCAGTTCATCTGTATATCACAATTAATTTTTGGACAAAATTTGAAATTAATGTATTGAGTAGTTTTTTCACTCTGAATTTTTACAAATTTTATTAAGCAGCCATTTTGGATTCGTACCAAAATTTTACCAATTGATTCCTCGGTAATATTTGATACTTGTGAAAAACTTGAAATAATTTGGGTAAATAGTTTTTTAGTAATAATTTTTTTAACATTTCACTAGGCAACCATTTAGTTTCGCCATAATAGATTTTTACCAAAATGTTATGTTGTCATCCCCATGTAACACTTAATTTTTGACCAGAATTTGAGGTTAATCGAGTAAATAGTTTTCTAGCCATGTCGCGAACTGGAATACAGGCAGCCAGACAGGCAGACCGACAAAATCGAGAAAACATGTTTTTCGGCATCTAGAGACGTTGAAAGTTAAAGATTTTAAAGAATCTCGGAGGTTGATTTTTCACGATTGCAATACTTCCCTTTGACGGGGGAAGTAAAAATTAATTTATATAATATTAGGCCCGGCTCAGAAACAAAAAAAATCAAGCTAAACAGTACTTAGAAAATTAGATGAAGAGATATTTATAAATTAATCGCTTTATTTAGGCGAAAATTAAAAAATTTAAATGTGCACCGACGAATTCAGAGAGGGAGACTGTTAAAATAACCTAGAAAGGTACACTTTTTCGCTTTTGGCACTATATCTGCAAATACATGCAAAAAGGCGACAGAATTGTAGAATACCCTTCTTTTCTTTTTTTTAATAACAAAGTAAATGGCTGGTCGCAGAACTCGATACAATAAACAGTTTTGGATATATGGTACGGAAAGTACACTTTACACCGAAAAAAATGCAACATTATCTAACCCTTTACGAGAACTGGACATATGAAGTAGTAAGATAGGGACCGAAATCGTTATTTTCATATACATATACTTTAAGCGCGTAAATCCTAGTTTTCTACATTTTTTAATATAAGAGCTGAACTAGAGTCATTGAAATAAACCATGTCAAAAAGCAAATGACTAGAACTTTTCTAGATACAATTTCCACCTGTATTCTAGTGTTACTGCAATTACATCTGTATGTAGGATGTATTTCTTTTTTTTTATACAATAACCTTCTATTAACATGGAAGGAACGATATAGTTCCAAATGCGGTCAAATTTTTCATCCACTTGTGTTTCATACACACTCCTCCCAGCGTGTCCACACTTTGATCGCAGTGGTGAGGCTCAGTAAGAGACTCCAGGGGCCTTTCATCGGTACGACCATGAGGTCTTGTCGATGGGTGGCCTAGACTGGAGCTCTGAAGCTAAGAGGGACACAGGGCTCAAGCCACGGTGTGCGCTTCCGTGCTAAGGGCTGCATGATACCCGAGCCCAAATCGGGTGTCGTGAACGGAGCCTCTGGGATACCAGGCGACCTCCCAGAGTACACAGCCTTACCTCAGTAAGCCGGCTCTGCTGGGGTAGACCACCTTTCCGAGTTACTCGTGGTAACTGTATGAAAAAAAATAGCAGCAAACCTTTTAAGGGCCCTTCGGAAGAAGGGTTTATGAAACCGGGCTCCCAAGAGGGCACTAGTAGAGCTAGCTCCTTGCAAAAGGAGACAACTCAACAAGGCTCCATGAAGGGGACTGGCAACACACCGGGCGGTTCTAAGAAAAAGAACAGGTCTGGTGCTCAGAAGGCCAGGGCTAGACGGCTCAGGCTCGAAGGTATCACCTCCGTCCAGGGCGCAGTCAAGCCAGGGCCTAGCACTCAAGCTCAGGGGGGGACTAAACGTCCCAGGTCAGAAGGGAGCACCCCAGGGACTGAGAAAAGCAAGCAGCCTGAGAAGAGACCCAAAAAAACGGGCACTCTCACATACGGGCAGGCGGCAGCGGCAGGTCTCAGGGTGACCATTATACCGGAGGCATATCCGGATGTGGTCATCTCAGAGACTCAATATGGAGCTGTCTTGGCATCTCTTAATACCGTCGTAGACGGCATGGTGGAGGGGCCCTTACCCAGATTCAGCGGTTTCCGGCTGATGGAACGGGGAGCCATTGTGGTGAACTGTGAAGATCAGTGGTCCCTGAACTGGTTGGAGGGGACCATTCCAATCATTAAGCCATGGGATAATGCATCTATGAGAATTCAGAAACACGTTCCCAGGACAATAAAAGTTGTGGCCGTTGTCCATGGACCACCGGACAGTACGGACGTGACTTTAAAACGTCTTCAGAGACAGAACTTAGGACTAAGAACTAATCTCTGGAGAACGTACTATCGCAAGGAGGAGAAACAGAAACTCATTCTTGTGTTTGGCATTGATGAGGCTTCCTTTGAGGCCTTGTCACGTCAAAAGTTTAAGGCGTATGCTGGGGTCTCCCCTCGTCACTTTTGAGACGAAGGTAAAGGCTCCAACTTCGACTGAAACTTCCACAAACACCAAAGCCGGAGCAGCGGGGAGACCTATCTCCCCGTCAAACCCAGCTCAGCGGTTAGACCTCGAGTCTGACGCTGAGCAGGAAGTTGCTGAGCTTCTGTCTCAGATAGACGTGCATAGCGCGGCATCTGGGTCGGAGGACACAACTTCCTGGATGACGGAGGATCACCCTTAGCTCGTTCCAATGGTCAAAGAGGTGCTCTTCCTACAAAGTAACTTGCAGCACAGCAGAGGGGCGACCTCATTAATAGGCCGTCACATAGCTGTGGGGCAAACACACATCTACCTCCTACAGGAACCTTGGGTTTACAAGGGGCATGTGCAAGGTCTGGGGCAGATAGAAAGTTCTCTACATTATAAAAGGGACATCCACCTGAACCCAAGGACATACATCTACGTTGACAGATGAATTGAGTCCTTGTCACTACCGGAATTTTGTTTCAGGGACCTAGTGGCTCTGAAACTGATTCTTAAGGATAAGGCAGGGCATCGGAAACCCATTGTAGTATGCTCAGCCTATCTTCCCTATGACTCAAGAGAGAACCCACCTACCAGGGAACTCATTGACTTAATAGAATACTGTAGGGACAACGGGCTTCCTCTTGTTGTTGGATGCGACGCCAACGCACACAATGCTGTGTGGGGACTACTGACACCAACTCAAGGGGCGCAAGTCTTTTAGAGTACCTTAGTACAACTGATTTAGAAATTCTAAATCGGGGAAACACTCCAACTTTTGTCACGTCACGAAGGCAGGAGGTTATTGACCTAACTCTGACATCATTTTTGCTGGTTCCGGTTGTTAGGGAATGGAGGGTGTCTGATGAGCCATCTTTATCGGATCATAGACACATCCTCTTTAAGCTAAACCTTGAGCATGACATGGAGCTCAGTAGTTTTCGAAACCCGAGGACAACCAACTGGGCTCACTATGTGGAGTCGCTTAAAGTGCGGCTAGATATGCCACTAATGCCATGCTGTAGAGTAAGGCAAGTGGAAAATGTGGCAAACTCTATACAGAAAGCCATAATAGACTCCTATGAGGAGAATTGTGCATTGCGGATCTATCGAGGTACCAAGAAAATACCTTGGTGGAACTTGGATCTTGAAAAGGCTCGTAAAGATACACGCAGGCTGACTGGGAAGAACATAGGAATTCTCAACGCAGGTACAAAGAACTGATACGCAGTTCAAAGAGAGGGTCTTGGAGGACCTACTGCGAAAGCTTAGAAGGTCTTCCGGAAGCCGCTAGACTTCAAAGGATTCTCTCGAAAGGTCGAGGACAGAGCGTGGGGGCTCTAAGGCTTCCGACCGGTGGATATACCACCACCGCAGAGGAGGCTGTAGGAATGCTCCTGGAAACTCATTTTCCAGGCTCTCGTCCGGAATCTAATGATGCGGTTACTGGGCAGGTTCTCCAAGTAGGGGCAGGCCCGGTTGACTGGAAAACAGCCGCTAATGTCGTTACAGTAGACATTATTAAGTGGGCAATATCTTCGTTTTGCCCATTTAAGAGTGCGGGACCAGATGGAATATTCCCGGAGCTTCTTCAGAAGGGTCAGGAACTACTGATCCCACATCTTTTGCGCCTTTTTCGGGCCTGTCTGGCTTTGGGATACATTCCCGAACGCTGGCGCAGGGTTCGGGTAGCGTTTATTCCTAAACCGGGTGGTAATTGCTACGAAACTGTTAAGAACTTTAGGCCCATCAGTCTATCCTCTTTTCTTTTGAAAACCATGGAGAAGATCATGGATGCTTATATAAGAAACGGCGCACTGGGTAGAAATCCTATGCACCCATTCCAGCACGCTTACAGGACGGCCATGTCGACGGAGACGGCGCTTCATAGTCTAGTCAGTAGACTGGAGGTGGGGGTCTACTCCAAGGAGATGGCTCTGGGTGTGTTCTTGGATATGGAGGGGGCGTTTAACAACACCACCTTTGACTCCATTAGTGAGGCTGCTGAGAGTTTTGGCGTGGATAGGGCTGTAATTAGGTGGGTTCGCGTCATGCTTGAAAGCAGAATCATAACATCTTCTCTTGGGAGCGTGACAGTATGCTCGTCCGTGGTCAAAGGATGTCCGCAGGGCGGAGTTCTTTCTCCGCTCTTGTGGTGTCTGGTTGTGGATGTGCTGCTTCATACTCTCAACGAGGGCGGAGTTTATGCTCAAAGCTACGCTGATGATCTTGCCATTATAGTAATAAGCAAGTTCCCAAACACCATTATAAGGCTCATGCAGAGGGCTTTGGCCATGGTGGAAAAGTGGTGCCAAAAACACGGCCTGTCTGTTAATCCGGATAAGACCGAAATGGTACCATTTACTCATAAGAGAAAAGTGGACCTTGAGAGGCTCACCCTCTTTGGGAAAGAGTTGAGCCCTTCCGGGTCGGTAAAATATCTGGGTGTCATAATAGACTCTCGACTGACCTGGAGGGATCATATTGAAAGGATCACAAAAAGGACCACAGCGCAGCGTGTCTATGGGCGTGCAGACGGTCCTTCGGATCAACTTGGGGTTTAAAACCTCGTATTGTGCATTGGCTTTACACGTCAGTAATAAGGCCAATGATCGCTTATGGCGCTCTTGTGTGGTGGCCCGCCACTCGCAAGACCACATACAGAAGGAAGCTTGACAAGCTCCAGAGACTGGCGTGTCTGGGCATAACTGGAGCCATAAGAACCACACCGACCCGATCTATGGAGGCTATTCTGGGACTAAGTCCTCTGCACTTGCTTGTAGAGGAAGAGGCTCGGAAAGCTTCTGTTCGTTTAAACGACCGGGGTCGTTGGATACACAGAGACTGGAATTTTGGGCATACGCGAGTTTGGACTGAACTGATCAGATCAGACCCTCTCCTAGCAAGGAGAGATGCCATTATTCCGGTCTCAATTGCCTCTAAAAGGTTTTGTGTAATTGTTCCTGAGAGAGAACAATGGAGGGATTCCTCCCCATCCTTCCTCAAACCGGAGGGCCTTGTCTGGTTTACAGATGGCTCTCTAATGAAGGAGGAATCTGGGGCGGAAATTTATGGGGAGAGTCCCAGGGCAAGAATTAGTCTTGCTCTTGGACGGCATGCGACTGTATATCAGGCTGAGATTACAACAATCTTGAACTGCGTACAGGAAAACCTTTCCAGAGGATACCACGACAAGCATATCTATATATGCTGTGATAGTCAAGCCGCGATTAAAGCTCTGTCCTCGAACAGGGTCAATTCGCTGCTAACACTTGAATGCAGGAGAGCCCTAGAGAGGCTGTGTGAGTCCAATAGGGTTAGCCTCATTTGGGTGCCTGGCCATCAGGGCATTGGGGGTAATGAAGGGGCGGATCAGCTGGCTCGGGAAGGTAGCAACACTGCTTTCACTGGGCCGGAACCTGCTCTTGGAATTGCTCCTTCAGCTGTCAAGGCTAGGATTAAGAATCGCACTGTCGAGGAATTCCGTGCTGAATGGCACGAGCTAGCAGGACTCAGACAGTCTAAGGTCTTCATATCAGGACCTTATAGCCGTTCTGAGTCCAATAGACTTCTAAATCTAAACAGAAGTCAACTTAGAACTATTACCGGGGTCCTAACTGGACACTGGCTAGTGAAATATTACCTGCATAAGATTGGACCCGACAACGATCCATACTGCAGGTTTTGTGCTGAGGTAGATGAAACTACCGAGCATCTAGTCTGTCGATGTGACGCTTTAGTCAACGCCAGACTGCTTTGCTTGGGTGACACCTATGGGGAACCCGAGCTTGTGGAATGTGCGCGACCAGAAAGGGTCCTTTCCTTTCTAAAAAGGAGTGGGCTCTTGGCCTGACACGCCTACTTGGGGGGATAGCACAATGGGCCCCAGTGAGCCTAAATGCTGCCCTTGTCGGGCTCCCCATCTATGTCTATGTCTATGTCTATGTTTCATACACACAGGTAACAGTACAAACAATTACAATTTTGTGGGGCGCAGCACCTCTTTTGTTGTTTTAGAAAATCTGATAAAATATTTAACTTTATTGACAATAAAATTTATTAATATTTTAGTGCTCCAAATCGCCTTTCTTTAAGAGGAGACGGGGAAATTCGCAAAAATGTTTTACCCATAATCGCTCCTTTAGAAGGGCGGAACAACCTACTTCAAAATATTGTTCAAGGGAATTAAAAATTAACGAGCTTATTATAGGAATGGGACGTAAACCATGGAGAATTATTACAAATAACTATAAGAACATAAAAAATAAGTATTTTTTTTACACTAAAACCGATCTAAACATAAAACGCACTAAAAAGCAAAAAAGGTTTTTTTTTACTTATAATAAATATCAAATGAAGATTTTTAGATGCATAAATTTAATAAAAACTATAAACAATATAAATAAAATTATTTTCGCTGAAAATTATCGTTTCTTCTTCAGATATATCTGTTTCCTCTGATATTGTAATAGGTTGAATGTGTAAAACATCAATATTTTTCTGCCGCCCATTCAGAAAATATGATCTTTTCGGTATGATGTACGTAATTGTTCTATTGCTCATTCGTAACGCCATCGACCATACTCGAAGAACGTCATTTGTGGTGTTATTTTTAGCTTTCAAAATTTCTGCGTCGTAATACCGTTTAGATGTGACCACACCATTGCTATTGCATTATATTGAAAATGTAAGGCGGTAATCTCAAAAGTTTCTCCGAAAGATCAGTTTTCATGGCGTTTTCTGCGTAATCAATTCTCTTGAATGTTAACCATTCAACAATTTTCTTGTTTTGTTAAGTGTAATTCTTCTTGGTACCTGATGTAATGTAATGTAATGATAGCTAGCGTTGTCCATTATAACAAGGGATGCCTGATTTAAATTTGGTATAAGTTGTGTTTTAAAGTTTTTCTCCAAATTTAAAGCATTCATGCTATCATTATAATTATCTGTCTTTGTTTTAATTTTAAAGATCAAACACGCGTTTTCGATGACATCTTAATCCATCACCTGTGTTTTCTTCACTCGTACTGTAATCGTAAAAAAATCACCCTACATGTTTTCTAAATTCCGTCGGTCTGTCTGTCTGTCGATCTGTTGGTCTGTCTCTTCGCGGCATAACTAAAAAACTACTTATCCGATTGACTTCAAATTTTGGTTAAAAATTAAGGGTCATATGGGGATAACCTGGTAATATTTTGGTAAAAATCCAATCTGGCAAAACAAAATGGCAGCCTAGTGAAATGTTAAAAAAATTAATAAAAAACTGCCTATCCAGTTTATCTTACATTTTTCACAAAAATCAAGTAGCAAAATTTTTGATACGGATTCAAGATGTCTAAACAAAAAGGCGGTTTAGAAAAATATTTAAAAATTCATCCTGAAACACTGCTAAATGGACTGATTTCAAATTTTGTGCCAAAAATAATTGTGGCATACAAGATCAACTAGTGAAACTGCGGTAGTAATTAAAGATGACGGAGCAAAATGACGGCTAAATAAAATATCTGTATTCGTGAAAAAATCACCCTCTCAGGTTTTACATTCTTCACGTTTTAGCATCCCTAGATCCCAAAAAGTATTTTTTATCAATTCCGTTGGTCCGTCTGTCGGTTTGCGTGTCTGTATGTCAGTTCACGGCATAGCTTAAAAACTACTTACTAGATTAACTTAAAATTTTCGTCAAGATTTAGGGGTCATACGGGGATGACCTGGTAACATTTTTGTAGAAATCCAGTATGGTGAAACAAAATGGCGGCTTAGTGAAATGTTAAAAAAATATTACTAAAAAACTATGTAAGCAATTTATCTCAAAATTTCCGCAAAAATCAAGTATTATGTAGGAATTAACTGGTAAAATTTTGGCACAAATCTAAGATGGCGCAAGAAAAATTCAGCCTGAAAAGCTACTTAATCTTAATGGACTGATTTCAAATTGTGTGCCGTAAATAATTGTGGTATACAAATGAACTAGTAAAACTGTAGTAATCGTGCAAAAATCATCTTCTCAAGTTTTACATATCTTCACGTTTTAGCGTCTCTAGATACCAGAAAATGTGTTTTTTTGTGACGGGGAATAACACCGTCTCCGAGAAAGAAATGCATGTCTTTTTCATCTCTCATTCCATAAATCTTGAATATGCGGTTTGGTAAATTTTCCGCGATTTAGCTGGTAATAATTTTTGTAACGCTACTTTCTCTGCTTCCACTAACTCATATTATTTACAATAAATACTAAACAATCACTAAGTTTGCAATTTTTAAATCAAATCACATAAATAAATTGACAGATATTTGATTACTTTTAAGGTCTAATTATCGTACAACAGTCTACCAGTTTAAAACTTCAAATTTCACATCGATAATTTTCTGACTTCATTCAATTATTTTCAATATTAAATCGTCGTTTTTCCCGTCACAAAAAAAATAATGTGTTATACACGGGAAAAATATTAGATCTTAGCTCTCGGTTTTTGTCTCCCGACGCAAAGCGGAGCTAAAATCTAATACTTTTTTCCCTTGTATTATAAATAACTATTTATGAATCCTGTCGGTGCATCTGGCGGTTTGTCTGCCTGTCTGTCAGTTCAAGTCATAGCTTAAAAACTACTTATTAGAATGACTTCATATTTTGGTCTAAAATATGCCGGAATATTATGGCGTGAAACGTGAAGCATTAGAAAATTATGGAAAAACTAAGAAAATTATGAAAAAACTAATTATCCAATTTACCTAAAATGTTGCACCATAATCAAGTGTTATATAAGAATGAACGGGTAACATTTTTTTATGAATATAAGATAAAACAAAATGGCGGCCTTTTAAAATATTTCAAAAATCAACCTGAAAAAAATTTTTGTGCAAGCATTAAGTGTAATATAGAGCTAAACTGGTAAAGCTGTGACACGAATTCAAGATAGCGGAACAAAACAGCGGCCAAATAAAATGTAAAAAAAATCTCATTCAACTGACTTTAAATTTTGCAAAAACATTAAATGTGACATAGAGATAAACTGGTACGAATTCAGCATGAAGTAACAAAATGACGGTGAGTGTTAATATAAAAACTACTCACTGAATTTATTTTAAATTATATCCAAAAATCAAGTGTGGCACAGGTATCATATGATCTAACAAAATAGCGACGAATAAAAATGTTACGAAAAAATAGATCTTGAGGTACAAAATAAATCGGGCCATTATTCTGAAAAACGCTTATATATAGATTTTATATTTTATAGTTACAAGTTCATTTTCGAAATAGGGTTTACGAATTGCTTCGCGCGGCGATCTTAATACCGCTGGAGTTAATTTTATTGGTTCTTTGCGAAATCGTTCCTACATACGTCACATCGGAACATGTATCTGAAATCCTTAACCGGTAAATGCTTCTTTCCGAAATCTTCATTGCTTCGGCAGCTACTTGCACGCAATCGTTTTCCCCTGGCAAAATATGAAAGAACATTCCGAATAATATTTTTAGTTTGATCGTCAAAACTCCTTTTACCGTTTTCAATTTACAAATTCAAATAATTATCATTAAATTAACCCTCATATTTTAACATTACTTCACATTGATTAATTTGAATGATTTGACGGGACAAAAAAAAATTAAAATCAATATCCAAAGCCCCATCCACCTCATCGCGTATTTTTTGCCTTGGCATTCGAGACAAAGAACAGAACATAGAATGCCCGCTTTTTGAAAGCTACATTGCCTTTTGCTCCCTGTTGTGCACTTAAAGCCAACTTTCAACTCCATTTCAATGGATTAATCAACATTGGTTGGTATTGATAAAATCATTGACGCCCATGCTAGTGTGTATCATCTGTTGTTGGTGGTAAACTTATCAATTCGAATGTATTTTTAATTGTGGATTTTGTAAAGCAAGTATGTCGAAATTCTAATTGAGATATATTATCAAGTCCTCGTTAAGTACCATAGCAATATAGAAATGCGATAAAAATCTCTGTTGGTCTATCGATAGTTGAGGGATCGCTACCTTTATTTAAAAAAAGCGACATAGACCTTACAGCTCAGCGTCATTGAGGATCAGTCCGACCATTTTGTTCTTGCTCATCTGGAAAAATGCTAAAATAGTATCGCAGCCACTATGGGGGTATGCATAATTCCCACGAATTGCTTTAGTTTGCGTTTGAAGTTTTAAGTAGCTAATAATTTTGACTGTTTTATTGTGACCTGACTTAAGCAGTTAGATGTTATAATATTCTTCTGGAAGTAGCGATATTATTGCTAATAAGTCCACCTATTCGCCCAAAATAACCACTTTGCTGAATAGCATCTATTTTCCAACGGTAGTACTAATTATAAGATAATCAACATCTTTTTCGTCCTGATATGTTTAAATATGTGCAACTACCATTTCTTCTTAGAAATTACATTGCTACGTTTATGCGAGTCACTGGATAAAAAAAAATTCTTTGTTAAATGTTATAAATATCCGGACAAATTTTTTTTGGCACACCTAAATTGTTCAGCCCTTTTCGGCCCTTTTAAATGAACCTCATATGGATAGCTATCGAATATTGCCACACTAGGGTGGTACCTTACTAAATATTTCACTCATTGATTTGCAATTTCTTCAAATATTTCATACCACTTCGTCCACCATCGAACACATTTTACAAATCTGGATCATCCGGCAGCAAATGGATTAAACAAACATAAAATGAAGATTTATTTTGCTTTCAAAGAAAACTTTTATCAAAGGGTAGGGTGACAATTCATATGCAAAACATTCGGTAAGATCGTCCGACTTTTTTAGTAGCAGCATCCGCTTGAATAATATATATTGAAATTTATAGGTATAGAAAACATGTTCTTCAGGGTTGAAACTGTCTGTTTTCATTTGAATTTCATACTATCAAATAATTCAAATATTAAAAAAAAGGTATTTTCTAGATACTTGAAGGAATATCCCGCTGAAAAAAATTATATCATTGATTTTTCGTAAAATGAGCCTTCTGTTAATAATTTTTGTTAGAGTTTTCATTTATATTTTAAGTAGGCTAATTGTTAAACAAAAGCCACTAATATTATTTCGCTTCGTGGAAACACAGCTATATTATATGAGAACATATTATTGCGATATTTTTAAATGCCATAATCTATTAGTTATTGATTATTTGAGTCAACAAAAAACTTTTTAATTTTTTTAAAAACAACAATAACTAATCACTAATAGATTGTAAAAATAAAAAATATCATAATATAATAATCTTATATAGTATAGTTGTGGTAAAGTTTCCACGAAGCCAAATAATTTTAGTGGCTTTTGTTTAACAATTAGCCGACTTGAAATATAAACGTAAAATCTAAAGAAACTTAACAATAGGACCATTTTATGAAAAATCAAGGGATTTTTTTTCAGTGCGATATTCTTCCTTTAAGTGCCTAGATGATACCACGATTTTTTAAAAATTTTAAATTAATATTTAATAGTATAAAATCATTTTTGCTTCTTGTTTGACATGTGACAGAAAAAAGTATTTAGCCTAATTCATTGTTTAAATTTTTTTAAGGGCTTCGAGACGAAAATATTGATTTAGTTTAAATAAATGCAAATATAGAGGAATGGTGGGTTCAAAAAATGGCATCCATAACGCCTACTTTTAAATATTAATTTAGCCAGAATCTAAAAATTAACTTAAGCGTTTCAGTAATACCTTAAATTTTATATTTTAGGTCTAAGATGCCATGACTAACTTAACTGGAAGATTATTGGATGACTATGGATGGTGGAACAATTGATTGAAATGTTGCCTTATAAGCAAATTAGGTATATATCAAGAAAAACATTTTTGAATTTATTAGCAAGCGCCCGGAAAATTTTCGCAATAGCTGGAGTATACATTATTTTTTATTTATAACTTAAAATGCGTCTGGAAGAAGACATCCGTTGCTTCATAACGTCAGGTAACCTCGAAAACAATTTTCTCAGACTCAATCTCAATAATCTGCCTTACATTTTTTAATTAAATAGTTCTGCTCTATCTACTATAATTTGGAAGATAATGACTTTTTATTATATCACAATTATCATTCCTGTGACAGCCTCCAAAACTGTCTCTGGTGATTGAGCTATAATGATAATTTAGGGAATTTAGATGATTTATGATACCTATTCTAAATTTAGAAATGAAACTTATTTCTTTCCTGTCGTGTGTTTGTTTATAAGACAACATTTCAATTATTTTTTTCCACCATCCATAGCCATCTATGAATACCTAGTCAAATTAATTTAGTCATAACATTCTATACCAAAAATAAATAAAAAAATTAAGGATATACTCAAACTTTTAAGTTGATTTTTAGATTCTGGCTAAATTATTAATTAAAAGTATACATTATGAATATCGTTTCTTAGATCAAAATACAAGAGTTCTAACCACACTACACCACAACTTGTTACCTTCTCGATGCGCGTGTCGCTAACCAAGTTAGCATCATCAGCAGATGATATAAACTAAAATAACTTATCCTAACCGAGACTATTTATAGGTAAATGTGGTCACACTTGGTTGCACCCGACAAAAACTAATTTAGGTATTTAGACAACTGTTGTGACCCCATTATTTTATAGTCATTTTATTTGTGAATAGTCTTAAGTATTATATATTCATTAGTCTAGAGATAGTTTGACACGTAAATGCAATATTTAGACATACATTATATTTCGGCGGAACCTTCCGACAAAAGCTGCTTTAATGGTCGTTTATTGCAAGGGAAATTCTAGGTAAACAATATGTATTTTAAATTCTACTTCAAATTCTATTTTATGCACGTTCTTCCGCCCCAAATATTATTATACCCGAAAAAACCTATCATAAACTCATTTACACTATGTCGATAAAGCTTGGGAAGGTTCAGCTATAAAAACGTTAAAAGAAACCATTGTAGTACAGTAAGCAGTGGCGTAGCAAATACTCCCCAAATTACTTTTATAGACACCTTTTTTAATCAATTTTACAGATACGCCACTGCATCTCAAATTAGGGAATTCATATAAAAATAAGTTCTAGGTAGTCAGTATAGAGCAGGTCAGTCATTATGTCAGTACTATATTGTCAGTAGAATTAAGTCAGTAGAGACAGTAAGAGTAAAGATTTGTTAGAAGTAAGAAGTGTCCCTCTTGTACAGAAGATAATAGAGAGATTTGAAACAAGTTGAAGTGTTTACATTTACTACCAGTGCTAATACAAAATACTAAAATTATTAAATCATAACAGTGGTGGCATTCGGCGAGTAATAAATATTAAATCATAACAGTGGTGGCATTCGGCGAGTAATAAAAATATTAAAACATAACATTGGTGGCAGCGGATCTGGATATACTACCCCGTGTTTTCTGAAGGAGCGCCTAGAACGCAGCAGGAATCACACCAGTTAAACCACATCGGTATACCAAAGACAGGAAGTTTCAACAGACTTGGAGGAGCGCCCAGTACGCAACAAGTTTCGAGAAGAAGAAAGAAAACAAGGAAATTCGCCTTACGTTCCAGCTAACTAAGGATGAAGCTGTAAGTTTTTTTCTTTTATTTTCCTGTTGTGGTGACACTATTTGTTTTTTTTTATATGTTATGCATTTTTGAAATTATATAGATATATTTATTTTGTGAAAGGTACTGCAAATACGTTGTGTGTTGAAAAAGTAATTGAATAATCGACCGTATAACTTATCTATATTTAAATTTTTACCCAAAATTTTTATTAGTGTTTAATCTTTATAATTTTAACAAACAAAAAAATGGCTGAAGGAAAAGATGCAATTGATGTATTAAATTTAATAAATTCATTTGACGGCTACGGCGATTGAAATTCTCTTCAATTTTTTCTAAAAAACTGTGACGCAGTAATGCATATTGTGAAAGAAAATGAAAAAAATAAATTAGCTAAATTAATTTTTGGTACTAAATTAAAAGGTAAAGCTCAAGAGGTGACACAATATAAAGAATTTTTAAATTGGGACGAAATTAGAGATTTTCTTTTAGAACAGTTTACGGATAAAAGACCGCCTTCTCATTTTTTAACTCAAATAATGAATATAAAACAAAACTTTAGGGAAACCGTTACAGAATATGGAGATAGATTAAGATACCTGCATAATAAATATAAAGAAACTTGTCATTTAAATTATGAACATAATTCTGCTAAGGTATTAATAGAAAATTTAGAGTCAATTTTAGTAAACACGTTTAGACAAGGGCTAAATGATGAAAAAATACAAATTCGAGTAATTGCTGAAAACACAACAGATTTAGACAGGGCATTATCATTAGCAATCGAAATGGAACTCGAAAACAACGTTAGAGCAAAAAATTCAAATTTTAAAAATGTAGGTTTTGTGGGTCAGGGAAATAGAAATTTTAATAACCAAAATCCTAAACTTTTGTGTATGTTCTGTCATAAAAATAATCATATAACTTCTCAATGTAGGCAACTTATACAATATGAACAAAATATGGGAAGAAATAATTTTAATAATCCTAATTATCAAAGCTTCAGTCCACAACAACATTTTAACGCAAATTCTTCAAATAGGCAAAATTATAACGGGGAACACCCTATTAATGCTAGAAGTAATTTTTCTTACAGGGGAAACGATAATCATAATTACAATCAAAATACAAATTCACGAAATTTTAACAATAATTATAATGGGAACAATTATCGTCAAAATTATACCAATCCCCGCAGTTCAAACAGACCTCAAATGCTTTCAGAGATACCTCAACAACAGCGACGATACCGTCCTAACTATAATAATGAACCTGTCAATAATTCTCATCAAATACAAACTATAACGTCTCTACCCCCCAGTAGCCTCCAACACAATCTTAGTATTTCTCCTCCACAACCAACTACATCTGTCCAAGAATTTTCGGGAAACGACAACGAAGCCTTGGTTGTGAACAGCCCGCCAAGCGCTTCGTAAAAAGTTCAATCAGTATAAACAGTAGCTGTTCAAATAATAAGAATCCACTAGAACATATTAAACTCAAACCAACTCGTAATAATTCAAATAATATGTCTCCTAAGTCAGTATTATTCTCTAATAATTGTAAACAGTTAGATATAATTGAAATAACTTCATTGGGCACTAAAAAGTCAGAAATGCAAATTTTGTTAGATACAGGGGCTGATGTTTGTTTATTAAAGGAGTCGATTTTACAAGACTATTCAAAGCTAGATCAAAACTGTATTATTGAACTAAAAGGTATAAGTAAAGAACCGGTTTTTACGAAAGGTCTAAATAATGTAACAATCCAATTAAAAGATAATAAAATATTAATTCATCCTTTTCATATCGTACCAGATAGCATTCCTATAAAAAATGACGGAATTTTAGGCCGCGATTTTTTGCAAAAATATAAAACTAAAATTAATTATGAAGTAGAAACTGTTTATTTTGAGGACAATTGCTTTAAGATTTTGCCTTCAGAGACTTTAACGACTATACCCCCAAGATGTGAAATGATAACTTATGCTTTGGCCAACGTTTCAGGTACTGAAGGCATCGTAAAATCGAAACAACTTGCTGAAAATCTCTATATAGGTTCTTCTTTGACCAAAGTACATAATCATAAATGTTTAATTAGTATTTTAAATATATCTAATGAACCCTTAACAATTGCGTTACCCAGAGTTAACGTACAACCTATCACTAAAGGTGAATTTGATATTATAGAGCTTAGTCATAATAATAATAATGTTGAAAATAACACGAATATAAATTACTTTGAACGTTTAGAAAAATTGAAACATTCTCTCAACTTAGAAGGATTAAATGTCGAGGAAACTAACTCACTTCTAGAAATTTGTGAAAATTTTATCGATATTTTTTATTTAGAAGGTGATAAACTCTCTTGTACAAACACAATAAAACATAAAATTTCTACAGACCCTACTAAGGGACCTATTAATATTAAACCCTATAGATTACCTTTTCAACATCGGGAGGTTATAAAAGAACAAACCGATGCAATGTTAAAGGATGGAATAATTTCTCCGTCTTACAGTCCTTGGAATAGTCCCTTATTAGTAGTTCCTAAAAAAACTGATTCATCAGGTTTACCTAAATTTCGCGTGGTCGTAGATTTTAGAAAGATTAATGAAATAACTGCAGGGGATGCATTTCCATTACCTAATATTACAGATATTTTAGACCAATTAGGAAAATCGCATTATTTTACAACTTTAGATTTAGCCAATAGATTTCATCAGGTTCAAATGGACGAAAATGATAAAAATAAGACAGCTTTTAGTACTTCTACGGGGCATTTTGTTTACAATAGGATGCCTTTTGGCCTAAAAGGAGCTCCGGCAACCTTTCAGAGGTTAATGAATGCGGTCTTAAGCGGTCTTAGTGGCATAAAATGTTTTATTTATTTAGATGATGTCGTAATTTATGCTAATAATTTAAAAGAACATAATGAAAGGTTAATTAAGGTATTTGAACGGTTTCGGGAGCATAATTTAAAGCTTCAACCATTAAAATGTGAATTTTTAAGAAAAGAATGTTTGTATCTAGGTCACATTATAACAGATTATGGCATCAAACCTGATCCTTCAAAAGTAGAATGTGTTTTACAGTTTCCTCAACCAGTAAATCAAAAAGAGGTAAAATCATTTCTAGGGCTTGTCGGATATTATCGAAAATTTATAAAGGATTTTGCGAAAATTTCAAAACCTCTTACCAAATTGCTCAAGAAAGATACGGAATTTAAATGGGACCATGCTTGTGATGTTTCATTTCAAACGCTTAAAAATAACATTACTTCTCCTCCTGTACTACAGTACCCAGATTTTTCAAAAGAATTCATTATAACTACCGACGCAAGTAATTATGCGATTGGTGCAATTTTATCACAAGGAAAAGTTAATAATGATCGACCTATAGCTTATGCTAGTAGAACTCTTAATAAAGCCGAACAAAACTACTCAACGACAGAGAAAGAATTAGCGGCAATTGTTTGGGCAGTTAGACATTTTCGACCATATGTTTTTGGAACAAATTTTAAGATAGTTACGGATCATAAACCTTTACTTTATGTATTTAACATAAAAGACCCTGGGTCGCGTCTTACAAGATTTAGGTTAAAATTGGAAGAATACAATTTCGAAATTATTTATAAGGCCGGAAAGTTAAATACAAATGCTGATGCCTTAAGTAGAATGATTAAAACGGTAAACGCTGACATGATAACAGATTATCAAAAATTTTTAAATTATCTGCAAACACATATTGTTATTAACACAAAATTAAAACAAAACGACGCTAATTTATTTCAGATAAATAATTCAGATCCTATAATATTATTTTTTCCCAAATTTTTTAACAAAGAGCAATTTAATATTTTGGAACAAAATAATCAGATTAAACAATTTCTTGCATCATACAACGTTCAAAACGATTTAAAAATACCTTCCGTCTCTCAGTACCAAAACAACGACTGTAATATATTTTTACTCAATGATAATGAAAATATGTTAAATGACACAAATTATGAAAATATATGGTCTTGTCTACTAAAGTTAAAAAATCTTGTAAGTAACAAAAAACTTAAATTGTCATTTATTAAATATCATTACAACCCGTTAGTAAAATGGGAAATTATTTATCCCATGATAAGATATATTTTTAAAAACTCTAATGTAGATATAACAGTTTACAATAATAATTTAATAAAACCCTCTGAATCTGAAAAGGAAAGCTTATTAGAAGAATTCCACAACTCTCCTTTAGGCGGTCATCAAGGAATTGCCCGTACACATAAAAAATTATCCCAATTTTATACCTGGAGAGGCATTAAAAAAGACGTAAAAAGATTTATAAAAAAATGTGAATCTTGTCAAAAAAACAAATTATCGCGAAAAACAAATATGCCAATGGTCATAACTTCAACCGCGACTAAACCTTTTGAAAGATGTTTTCTCGATATTGTTGGTCCTTTACCTGAAACGGAAGCAGCAAATATATTCTTACCTTCCAAGATGACCTGACAAAGTATAATATTAATGTCCCTATAAAAAATCAAGAAGCCTCAACAGTAGCTTATTACTTCGTAACGAAAATAATTTGTCTATATGGACTACCTGAAACTCTAATTACCGATCAAGGTTCAAATTTTTGAAGTGAAATCTTTAAAAATACTTGCAAACTTTTAAAAATAAAAAAGGTTCAAACTACTAGTTATCATCCAGAATCCAACGGAGCCTTAGAACGTTCTCATAGAGTCTTAGAGGAGTATTTAAGACATTTTATCAAAGATAGTCAGGAAGACTGGGATAGCTGGATTCCATTTGCAACATTTACTTATAATACAACTCCGCATACTGCAACCCACTTTTCACCTTTTGAACTTTTATTTGGCCATACCCCTAATTTACCTACTTCAATTATTCAACCTATGAAAACTCAGTACACATATGATGATTTTGTTGCCAATCTTAAACAAAATTGCAATATTCTAGCCAATTAGCTAAAGAAAATCTATTGAAAAGTAAAAGCGTTTCAAAACAAAATTACGATAAAAATTGCAAAATTAGAGATTTTAAAATAGGTGATAAGGTGCTACTTTATGACGAATCAGTGCGAAGAGGCAGAAGCAAAAAACTCACATCCTTATGGATTGGACCTTATATAATAATAGATAAAACTTCTGACGTTAATTTTATAATACAGAAAGGCAAAAACAAACAATGCGTCCATGCCAATAGATTAAAACAGTTTTATGATTAACACAAAGCAAAAAAAAAAAAACATATATTAAATTCTAATAGAGGTATCTTTATTCAGTTACTTACAACTAATACTTGGCTGTTTGCAGTGCCTTGCCCTGAATCATTAACCATTTCATGTATTAATCAAAATAAACCAGTAGACGTTATTTTAAAAAATTGCGGCAGTGTCACCATAGGAAAACAGTGTAAAGCGTATAGTGTTTCAACGATGCTCGTGCCTCACGGTAATGCCTTACAGTCGAAAATATTTAGTGAGTTTGTTCCGCCATTAGAAATTAGTGAGGACTGTTGTGAAAAAATAAAAAATAATAACATTAACCTGACAGAAATTTTAATAAACGAAAATTATAAGACTCTTTCAAAGCACATTCCTGAACTGAACATTGCTAGCCATAAACTAGACGACATAGAAAAGCTAACAGAAAATCTTGAAAAAAATTATTTTTTGTCAACATATAATATTTCTGGTTCTGTTTTAGCTTACATTGTATCTGTTGTTGTATTATTATTTATTGTTTACAAAATATATTCAAAATGTATAAGAAAAACTTCCTGTTGTGGAATAATACCAAATATTTGCGTAAGGGTAAATCAAACCATTGAACCATCCCCGAGAAGTAATAGATATATAGCTCAGTATACTAGTGAAACTTCTAATAGAATTAATAATGATGATCACCCTGAGGACGATCAACCAGGTATATCATACACGCCTCGCAGAGCTATTGGTCACACGTCCTCAAGACGATCAATTAGATAAGTAATAATATTATGTTTTATTATAAGTAATACATTTCTTTAGTAGAATCTAAGTAGATTCAGAATGCCTAATTATTATAAAAAAAAACAGTTTTCAATATTATATAGGTTAGTATAATATAGAATAAGAACATAGTTCATAGCAAATTTTGTAAAATCATTTCGAACATAATACTTTTGTTAAATATTAGTATCAATTACAAGGATGTATATTTTGTATCATAATTTATATTTTAACTCAGGAACGAAATTTTCTAACAATTTCATTATTATAAAATCTCTCATTTAGGGGGGAGGTGTTGTGACCCCATTATTTTATAGTATTATATATTCATTAGTCTAGAGATAGTTTGACACGTAAATGCAATATTTAGACATACATTATATTTCGGCGGAACCTTCCGACAAAAGCTGCTTTAATTGTCGTTTATTGCAAGGGAAATTCTAAGTAAACAATATGTATTTTAAATTCTACTTCAAATTCTATTTTATGCACGTTCTTCCGCCCCAAATATTATTATACCCGAAAAAACCTATCATAAACTCATTTACACTATGTCGATAAAGCTTGGGAAGGTTCAGCTATAAAAACATTAAAAGAAACCATTGTAGTACAGTAAGCAGTGGCGTAGCAAATACTCCCCAAATTACTTTTATAGACACCTCTTTTAATCAATTTTACAGATACGCCACTGCATCTCAAATTAGGGAATTCATATAAAAATAAGTTCTAGGTAGTCAGTATAGAGCAGGTCAGTCATTATGTCAGTACTATATTGTCAGTAGAATTAAGTCAGTAGAGACAGTAAGAGTAAAGATTTGTTAGAAGTAAGAAGTGTCCCTCTTGTACAGAAGATAATAGAGAGATTTGAAACAAGTTGAAGTGTTTACATTTACTACCAGTGCTAATACAAAATACTAAAATTATTAAATCATAACAGTGGTGGCATTCGGCGAGAAATAAAAATACTAAATCATAACAGTGGTGGCATTCGGCGAGTAATAAAAATATTAAAACATAACACAACGTCGATTTTCCTAATTGAAGCGCTCATAAAAATTAAAAATAATGAACAAATTGCTAAATTATCATTTTAAATTTTATAACATTAGGCTCATTTTATGAAAAATCAATGAAAAAAATTTTTTCTGTGGGATTAGTCCTTCAAGTGTCTAGAAAATACCATTTTTATGTATTATGAGCACGAAATTCTAATGAAAACAGATAGTTTCAACCCTGAAGAACAGGTTTTTATACCTACCTATAAATTCCGATATATTATTTAAGCGGATGCTGCTACTAAAAAAAGAATTACGATCTTACCGATTTTATGCACATGTATATATATATATATATATATATATATATATATATATATATATATATATATGTGTGTGTGTCTATCTGCCGGTCCGTCTGTTTGCTTTAAGTTATGCTTAAAATTCATATGGGGATGAAACAGTAACATTTTGCAAAAAAATTAAATATGTCGGCATAATACAATGTTAAAAAAGTCCGTGTAAAAAATTAATTATTTAATTTACCTTAAATTTTGCACGAAATTCAAATCGGATGTATGGAGGAACTGGTAGAGTTTTAGTACGAACTTAATATGTAACTTAATATGGCAGAACAAAAGAACCATTTGTTGTTCCTACAAAAACTGCTCACTTATTCAAATTACTTTAAATTTGTCACAAAAAGCAATTTTGGTGTAGGGGTTTGAAAAGATGTATCAGTTAGAGAATAAAATCAGTGATGCCATATTTTTTATCGTTAAAAATATTTTAAGACTTGCTAGTACGGACCTTAGTGATAGAGAAATAAAATGTTTTACTTATAAATATAATTTTTATCTAACCTGTAACAGAATTTATTTCAATAAAACGTTTTTGCGATATTGCAAAAATATACATTGAAAACATTTTTTCGATTATTTCTCTTAAAACTAAAGAATTTTTAACCGACTTCAAAAAAAGGAGAAGACTATCAATTCGTTCCTATGTATTTTTTATGTATGTACATCGATTACTCCGCGATAGTTTGACCAATTTGGCTGACATTTTCAGGGAATATTCAAGATGTTACCGGAGTGGTCACATATGTTAAACATGACGGCATGACGCCATTTGCAACTGTTTTCAATGTTGCATTCAACAATATATGCAATCAATAATGCATTCACCATTCTGTCAGTAAGAAAAAGGATGATGTTACATAATATGCAGTGGATCCAGTAGCTATTTGTTAAACTTTACTTTTGCCATAAAACTAACTAAAACTAAAAAGAATGAAATACAAATTTGTATAAAAAAATAAATCCGACCTAAAAAAATACGTTAAAAATGAAAAATAATATTGTACTTCACCTGGAAAATTTTACTCTTTGAAGTCGGCGCCAAACTAATTAAGACAGTAAGACATTATACTCATGGTATCAAACATCAAAACAATCTAACTACTTAATTACTTAATAAGAAACTACCTAAGTATATGTTTGTTAATAACTAATTAAGAATAAGTTTGGCGTATTATTTTGCATTTTTAATGAAATTTGTTTTCGGGTCTGTACTCATATTTGTCCTATGATTTGCAGTTAAATATTAGGAACAATAAACCACATTGAAATAAAGCATTGCACTCAAAGAGCAGTAGAAATAATAAAAGTTACATTTTACATATATTTTGGCTGATATAATATTATTAACTTTAAAGACGGAGAAAAAATTATAAATTTAGTGAAAATATCAAAGACAGCTATTATTCCTGTGACTTGGTCGAAAAAGTGCAATTTTATAAAAATTTAATTTTTAGGTCTTCCTACTAAAATAATTATGCTAAAGTAAGATCAGATATTTTCAAGATCAATCCCTTAAAAAGAGCTCAATTGAAGCTAATTTCATAAAACAAAGGCTATTTTCGATCTATGAATATGGGCTCAACTTCTACTGGAAAAGTTACTTTTATAAGTAAACGGTCATAAATGGCAGATAAATCTGTGTAATTTGGGCCTACTTTTCCTTAGAGCATTTTTTGTGATCCTCTTTTTCAACAAAATTGACCTGTATGTTACTTAGAAATACAAGAAAATTAGATTAACTGGCATATATTATGTTTTTGCAATATGTTATAGCAAAAGAGCCCCATTAATATATGAGTTGCGGATAATCCAACTAATATCTATTTGCAATTTAGGTTATTTTTTAAATGCATTTGAGATATTCATACTGAAGCATAACTTCAAAAAATATTTATTTACTTTTAAAACATCCTTTTTATTAAACATTTGTGTTACGGGAAATGTTTGCCTAGCTAATATTCTTTCTCAATTCCAAAAAGTAAAAATTTTTAATTACCTAGACTTTTATAAACAATACAAATATCCGTTTTTCTCATGTCAAAACAAACTGTGTATCTATTAGTTATAGAGACGCCCATGGTTGCTCAATGCTCAACACATATAACAACAATGCAAACAGAAAAATTTTAAAAATGTATTATTATGACACAAGTTAACGTCTATTTTAATATTTTCTAAAAACAGTATTTCACCAACCATAAAAAATACTGGAGAAAGTAAATCTTTTTTAAAGCCCCATTATATTAAATATACAAATACAAATTAAATGCCCAGAAAAATATAGAATATCATAAAAAATTGCAATACACATATCCACTTCCTTTGTTAAAAAAACTGAATGTTTTTTCAACCCTGTTGCCATTTATAAATTCAAATAGCAGAATTTGTGTACGTACTTAATTAAAGCTGCTGCTTAAAATGAGGAAGAGGTTGACGTTTACCTGATGGAAGAGAGATTGAGTTTTTCGGTTGTTTTTATAACTAATTTTTATCTCTTAAAAAAATACAGAAATAAATAAGTTCTTACTTTTTTTACTAAAACAATGTCTCACTTTATAATTCCGATTTTTCTTTCAAGAAATAACAATGATACATTCGTTTTTTAAATATATCTAAAATTAGATTTTTCTTAAAACCTAATTTTTGTACTTTGATCCTGTTTCAATCAAGACGCAAATTTGACTTTAAATGATGGGCAAGATTGTATTACAAGTTTTTGATACAGTGTAATGAGCAGTTTATTTCTGCTGCGAAACAACAAACTACATATTTATTCTAATAATTCATTGCCAGATGACACCAAGTATGCCCAAATTACGGTTCTTCTTTTTCCAATGTAGTGTCTTGTCACGCAAAAACCCAAAAGGCATTACGAATGACTTTTAGTTAGTTGACTTTCCGATGTTCGTGCATTGAAAATTATTTTTATACTCAAAGTGTTATTAACCTTCGATGACAAACAATGAACAATAACTTCATAACTTCTTTATGTAACGTCATATTTCATTAACAATGGGGAATTTCTGCAGACTTGATGAAGAAGACAGGGTGTGTAGTAATAATTTGTTGGTAAGTTATTAAAGGGTTGACTTCTCTCCTAATAATTTATAAAATGTTGGTATTCAAACGAAATATCGAACGAAAATACTGAATGTCAGTGTATATGTATAATAGTATAATACCGTTGTCCACAGACCTAAAACATTATATATATATATATATATATATATATATATATAATGTTTTAGGGTCTGTGGACAACGGTATTATACTATTAAATGTATACACTTATTATATATATATATATATATATATATATATATATATATATATATAAAAAAAATTTTTCAGGAAAAAAAAGGATAAAACTTTTTTTAAGTAGCATAACTAGAATTGACTGAAAATGTATTGATTATTTACCTTTGAATTGAAATGGTCCCGAATTTTAACATAAACATGAGACTCACGAGGTTCAGGAGTGAATTTGGTGTACTGGTCTAGTGAAAAAGAGGATATATATGATATATATATATATATATATATATATATATATATATATATATATATATATATATAATAATCTTATTAATCTGAAGATCATAACATTTTTCCAAATAAAAATTACATATGCTATATTTAAAAACTGAAAAGTGCTTACGTGAATATTTCAATTTTTTTAACAAAATTACAAACTTAAACCTAAATAAGATATCATTCAGAAATATGCAGCACATAGTATTAAAAACATGTTAACCACTTCTGCAACAATGATGACACCACAAGAAGTGGTCAATAATATGTTGGGGTAACAAAAAAATATCTAAGTAAAAATCCTGTTTAGTTAGACCAGCTTTTAACAAAATGAATGCATGTACCAGTATCAGGATCAAAAAAATATACATGAATGATTTCCTGTTTGGACAAATGTAGTGAAACACAACCTGCTAAATATATACCAATATATCAGCTGTCTGTCTCTATTATTTAAGACCCCAGTAAAATATTTTCAATAATTATGTTTCTCTTATGTCTCTTTATTTCTGTCTATATAAGCATGCCAGTTTTAGTATTTACATGTACTATACCTAAGACCTACTTTTTGGACAATACACTGAATAACATGGCCTAATCGAAATATTCCTACATAATATATGATTTTCTAGGAATAATGTCTTTGCAATATTGATAACGTAATAATACACTAAATACAGTACCCACTTATTTTCTTCTCTCGTGTAAACTTTTGATAGTCGCCCCAGACACAACCAGTATTACAATGGTTAAATCTAAATGACGTGCTCAATATGCTATCGGTCTGTTCTGCATGGAAAATTAAAAAAGTATGTTTAAGTAATCCGGAATGCTGGAATTTAACAACGACACCTGTGTAAAACAACATAGGCACACAGCATAGGCATGTGCGAGAGGTGGCCCGATCTCCAGTACTAGAGGGATAGGCTAATTAAATAGACTACAAACATCATTATATATTTTTCATGTATGGACTACATAGTCGTAAAAGGTTTAGATGGGTTGGTGTTGCGGTGGTTAACCTACTGCAATTGTTTTAACAAAAAAGGAGGAGTGCTAACCAAGTAAGGGCAGCATTTTACATTGTCAGCCTGTTTTAATAGCCAAAACCACAAAATAAGAACTTAATCTTCAAAAAGAACATTAAATGCAACTTTCCATACCACAGTTCGTAGACTCTTCCACAAGATAGGTTGGAAAAAGTGAAGATGACCAAAAACACACTACTATGCAGAACAAGGCGATGACGGCACGATTTAGCGCTTGCGATATTCCCTGCCGGGTAAGTACTTTTTTAGCTATGCCGCACAGTAGTTATAATAGGGGAGCGCCTCCTCCTCCTCCTCTTCCTCTCTCTCATGTCCCTCATTCTTAACTTCCTCCTCTTTTATTCTCATTCGCATCATATTTTTAATTTTTTCTCTTTGTTCTCCCACATTTGATTTTGCATTCTTAAGTCTTATAAATAGGTGCATCAAGATCATTTTAGTATGTTAAGGTACGAGTGACTGTTAAAAGAAAAAAATCTGTTGAATAAATCTATTAATAATAATATTAAAATAAAATGAGTGAATCAGTTGGAGAAAGAAATCGATCCATTCCGCTTCAGACAATTAGCCTCGAAGAAATTATATCAGGAGTTCAAGAAGAAAATATACCATTAGTTCGAGAAGAAAATAATGGGATTGTTTTAAAAAATTTGAACAAAACTGAGAGTGAAGAGAAAAAAGTGTTTTGTGCTATTTGTTTTGAAATAATCGAATATTATGATTCATGTAGACCAAATACATGTTCCCACATTTTTTGTTTAAAATGTATTTTAAGATGGAATGATGAAAATGGTTGTTCTATAATGGTAAACAATTGTCCTGTATGTCGCACTAGATATTACTATTTGGTACAAATCTTCAAAGATGTAATTAGACATCATTTTGTTGTAATTTTAAAAAAAAGATAATATTTTTTTTATAATTTGTGTTTGTGAAAACTCTGGTAACAAATAATTTTGTAAAAAAAAGTAAATGTAAATATATATAATAATTGACACACATTTTTTCCTTTTCCTATATTGAAACGACAACAATGATCTAACAAGTTTTTTAATACATACTAATTTTCACATTACATAACAAAACAATTGTTATGGGTTTACACAAAAAGTGCCACGCCCTAAAATGGCACCACTTTTGCAAATGAAAGCTTAAATTTTCTTATGGGAATTTACATGTAAAAATGACGGTTTTGATTGTCGGACCGGCATAGCCTAATCTACTACTTTTTAATTATACTAATAATATTAATATAATTTGCATCAAGTAAGAGAAAACTCAATTGAATACAGAAACAAGCGTTAACAAAATGTTATATGAGTGCTTCTAGTGGCAGTTGACATAATCGACACTTTTTTACATATGATTAGCTATTTCATTTACAAATACAGTGTCAGATGTTAGAATAAAAAGAAGTATTTTGCATATAGCACTGAAAATATATAACCGCTTATAGTAACAGTTGACATTTTTTAAAATTAATATTGTTGACGTATTCTACTTATTATCTTTACAATTTATGTTTAAAATTAATATTTTTGATATTATCTACCCATTACGTTTATAACCTATATTTAAAATTAATATTGTTGAAATAATCTACACATCACCTTTACAAACTATGTTTATTATTAATATTTAACAACATAATCTTCTATCTCTTTTTTTTCATTTTTATTGCAGTAAAAGCAAGCATGTTCAGGAATTAGTAGAAAAAGATGTATCCTACAAATAGCACAATGTAAATCAGAAGCACTAACAACATAAGCTCTTTTGTAGTGGCAGCTCACATGATCGGACTCCCCTCTCCGTAAATATCTCATGTGAATTGCACTACAAGGAAGGCAAATAGCAAATGTTCCTAGTCTTCGACTTTCAATTTTAGAGTAGCTTTGTATAACACATACATCTTTTTCTTCAAAATTATTAAGGGGGTAAGGTTGTTGATCGGCTTGGGAAAGTGGTTTTTAGAGATTGTCGTTCAACTTTAAGTAGGACACATGTGATTAACTTTTGCATATAAAATCGCCTCAGCGAAGAGACGAATGCAATTGATTTCTGCATTCACACTGTGCAGAGCTCGCGAGTTTTCTGGTCTTTACATTGTGTCTATTTGGTAAATTTTTATTTTTATTTCTAACATTTTTATTTGGCAAGATTTAATTCTTATATATATATTGGTGACATTTTTATGTACATTTGTGGCATTTTTATTTGTTATTACGATTTTTTTCATAATGGACAATTTTTTGGCATCGAGTAGCAAAATAATTGACAATGACTTTGACTTATACACATGTACTCAAATGCAAAATTTTGCAAACCAACAAAACAATGAAACAGACGTATTTACAACTAGTCAACAACAAACTATTCAGGACTTGAATGAAATTATTTACAATAGCCAAGTTCAGAATAATGCCAACAAACACAACAACGAAAAATATTTATTTACAGCTACTCAACAACAAACTCTTGACGATCTTAATGACATTATTGACAACAAAACGGACTTAATTACAACAAAAACTAAACAAACTCTTAAAGAACTGAATGACATTGACGAAACTCAAAATTCTAGCTATGAGGATATTGTTTGTTTTCAAAAATCTAATCCAAATTATTTAACATTAAAATCGCCAATTAATTCTCCGAGACCAATTTGCTCTCCCTTTTTGTTTAGTGAAAATTCTGATTCGGAAGAAGAACAAATTGATCAAAATTTAAGTTTGGCTATTTGTCCTACTAATTCACCATATGATATTGTAAATTCTGATTCGCAAGAAAAACAAATTGATCAAAATTTAAGTTCGGCTATATCTTCTATTAATTCACCATATGCTATTGTAAATTCTGATCCGCAAGAAAAACAAATTGATGCAAATTTAACTTCGGATATTTCTCCTAATAATTCACCAGTTGAACAAAATTCAATTTCGAAAACATTATTTATCATTAAAAAAAAATTTAAAATTAATAAAAATAATAAAAAACAAATAGCAAACCTTAAGTGTCTGGGTTTCGCTATTCAAAATTTAACTAATTTGATCACAATTAAAAAGGGAGACGAAAGTACGGTGAATTATGTTAAACAGGCCTTTGACAAATTAGTTGACTCATTTGAAGAAATGGATTCATAAAGTCAATTAAGTTCTATTGCTTTTTTCAAAATTTGACTATAACTAAATAAAAATGCACAATATTAATTTTATTATTATACAAAGAACTTCAAAAATGCAATTGCTTTTTTCAAAATTTGACTATAACTAAATAGAATTGCACAATATTAATTTTATTATTATTATTATGCAGAAAACTTCAGAAATGCATAAGTGTGTAACATGTAATAAAGTCTTTACTAGAAAGGATAATTTACTGCGACATATTAAAAAACATGTTAACGGAAATTCCACAAAACTCAACAGTTGGTTGAAAAAACCAAAGCTTGTTAAAGGTAGGAACATTTTATTTTTCATGTTATATTTTGTAAAATATTTTTTTCTTAATTTATATAGATTCTACAAATATTGTAAAATATTGTAAAGAATGCAAGAAAAATATAAACCAAAGTCTATGGGGTGGACATCTTCGATCTAGTGTGCACAAGAACAATTCCAAAATAGGCTTGGAGGAAGGTGTTGAAATTATCAAGTCAGCATTCAGGGAACGAATAATATCTTATAGGATTTCCTCACACCAAAACTTCATAAATGTGAAAGAATATTTTCAACATTTGGAATACAAAATTGCACATCTAATAGATCAAGAACTGCAGAAACATAAATGTATCAAGCTAAATATGGAACTGTTCGGTTTCTATTTTAACCCCAGCAGCGACAGCTATGATGTCAAATCTTTTAATGCGCCGTTCCAAGTCATTTGCCAGGGATATCAGAAAAAAGAACTGTTAGAGCAAATCTGCACCATTATTGACCAGAAAGCTGACGAATTTGCAGAAAGAGATTCAGGTAAAGAATTTATTTTCGATTTTACAACAGCAACAAAAAAAGTAATTTTTTAATTTTTACGTTGCAGGATGGGCTTTGATGAATTTACTTCATTTGGAAATTAATGTTAACAAGCACAATCCGCTGAGAGCCTCATCTTTTATCGAACTTCCTCAAGAGATCAAGAGACGTCAAGCTGTGATCAACATTAGGAATGATGACAACTTTTGCTTCGCCTGGGCAGTTGTGTCTGCTCTTCACCAACCACGCGGATTAGATTTTGAAACTTCATCCTACCCACACTACTCTTCTGTTTTGGATATGTCAGGTATAGAATTTCCAATGTTGCTAAAGAACATTAAGATTTTTGAAGAAAAAAATAACATTTCTATTAATGTATATGGATTAGAAATTATAAATCCTAAAAAGGGGTATGAAGTAATTGGTCCACTTTATTATTCATCGAATAAAAAAAATCAACATGTCAATTTATTGTTAATAAGTGATGATGATGAAAAAACTTTTCATTATTGCTATATTAAAGATTTATCAAAACTAGTTTCTGCACAAATTTCTAAACATCACGGAAAAAAATATATTTGCGATGGTTGTTTACAATATTTCCCTACAGAAGAAAATTTATTACAACACAATAGCTATGATTGTGATCATTTACGAATTAACCTACCTTCTAAAGAATTAATAAAAGATAAGTTTGGAAACTATTCATATGATAATATTTTGAAATTTGTAAATTATCATAAACAAATGAAAGTTCCTTTCGTGGTGTATGCAGATTTTGAATGCATTTTAAAGCCTTTAAATAATGACAATGTTGATAAAAATCCTAATACTTCATACACCTTAAAACGATATGAACATATTCCACATTCATTTGCTTATTACATTAAATGTTCCTTCGACCATAATTATTCTAAATTTGAAAAATATAGAGGTCAAAATTGTGATACATTATTTATAAATTCTTTAGAAAGAGATGTGTATAACATATACAATAAATATTTAAAGGCTCCTAAAAAAATGATCCCTTTGAACGAACTGGACAAAATTTATCATATCTATGAAAAAGTTTGTCATATTTGTAATAAACCTCTTTTAAATGACAGGGTTGCAGATCATTGTCATATAACCGGTCTTTATAGAGGTCCAGCTCATTCACTCTGCAACATAAATTACAGAATACCTAACTTTATTCCAGTTATATTGCATAATTTGCGTAATTATGATTCTCATCTATTTCTTAAAAAATTATGCTTAAACAAAGAACAACTAACAGTTATCGCACAAAACAAGGAAAATATATTTCATTTGAAAAGCTTATTCATGTGGATAACTATTTTGATAAAAAGACACAAAAGGCAAAGAGCTGTAAAGGTTTGGCAATTGTTTAAATGTGAATCTCTTGGACAATACTCCGACGTTTACTTACTCTCTGATACTTTACTTTTGGCAGATATTTTTGAAAATTTTAGAAGCACTTGTTTATCCACATATAAGCTCGATCCAGCTCATTTTTACACTTTTCCAGGTTTATCCTGGGAGGCGTGTTTGCGTTATACTGGAATAGAGTTAGAATTGTTAACTGATCCAGATATGATACACTTTTTCAAAAAAAGCGTTCGCGGTGGTGTGAGCTCTTGCATTTGTAGAAAATCTGAAGCTAATAACCCATTTCTTTTAAATTTTGATCCTTTAAAGCCAACTAAATACATAATTTATTATGATGCAACAAATTTGTATGGTTATGCAATGTCACAGCACATTCCAACGGGAGATTTTGTTTGGTTAACAGATAAAGAAATCAATGATTTAAATATTATGAATATTTCTAAAAAATCTAATAAGGGATATGTTTTAGAAGTTGATTTAGAATATCCTACAAGTCTACATTCCTATCATAACGATTTTCCGTTTTGTCCAGAAAACTTTAAACCGCCAAATTCTAAATGCATAAAATTAATACCCAATTTAAATGATAAATCAAAATATGTTATTTACTATCAATTATTAAAACAATGTTTGGAACATGGACTCAAGTTAACTAAAGTTCATAGAGTTTTACAGTTTTCTCAATCTGATTGGTTGAAAAAATATATAGACTTGAATTCAAGATTAAGAAATGATTCAAAGAATGAATTTGATCGTAATACTTACAAGTTGGCAAATAATAGTATTTATGGCAAGACTATGGAAAATGTTGATAGGAGAATTGACGTAAGACTTGTTACAGAGTGGGAAAAAAATAGAAGAAAAGATGGTGCTGAGAATTTAATTGCAAAACCATATTTCAAGGACTTAACAATATTTTCTGAAAACTTGGTAGCTATTCAAATGCAAAAGATTCAAGTTACTTACAATAAACCAATATATGTAGGCTTCTCAATATTAGATATATCTAAAACTGTCATGTATGATTTCTTTTATAATTTTTTAAAACCTCTTTATCAGGAAAATATTTCACTTTTATACACCGATACCGATTCGTTCATTTTAGAAGTCACAACTCCAAATATTTATTCTGACATGATAAAAAATATTCACAAATTTGACACATCTAATTATGAATTTAATAATATTCATGAAATGCCTATTACAAAGTCAGTTATAGGAAAATTCAAAGATGAATATGCTGGTGAACCCATTACTGCTTTCTTTGGTACTGGAGCAAAAGCATATTGTGTTAAAACGGAAAACAGTTTAACAAAAAAAGCAAAAGGTGTTAAAAAAAGTGCAATTAAAAAGCAGTTGGATTTTATTCATTATAAAGATGTTGTTGAAAATCATTCTAAAACCTTTTGTTCAATGTATGTTTTTCGATCTAGACAACATACAATTTTTACAGAGTTAATTAATAAATTGGCTTTGAGTTCCGAAGATGATAAGCGGTATAAAATTCCCTATAGTTTTAATACATTAGCTTGGGGACACCAAGATATTGCTTTGTATCAATGGAATGCAGAACATGAAGATTTAGATATATTTATGTAGATATTATAAGGTATTTAAATTTGTTGTTTTTGAAACCAAAGTTAGTCTTCATAAGTCTTTCACAAAATGTGCTTAGAAACTTTTGACAAAGAAATTGATAACAGTTATTTTAAAACATATGAAAAACGACTTTCCACTTTTAAAAAATGGAAAGGAAAATTGAGATCAGAAGTGTTAGCTGGAGCTGGCTTTTACTATACTTCAATCAATGATATTTGTAAATGTTTTTATTGTGGTATTGAAATTTTTGATTGGTTAAGTTATGATGATCCTATTGTGGAGCATAAGAAATTTGCTAGGAATTGTGATTTAAATAACTGTTTATGGAAAAATAGGAATCGAATAATTGTAACTATTCAAAATAAGTCTTCAAGCTACACATTTTATATAGTATTATTAATATCCTTATTTATGAACTTTTACATATATTTAAATTAAGTATTTTATTGTTATTTTTTTACAACTGCTTTTGCTTTCGTGGTGAAAGTATCTGCTTAATGTTAATAAATTTGGAATATAATTATTAATTTGTTTTAATGACTATCAGTAGATCTCAATTTATTCTTCTTTATTTTATTTTCCAAAATGTTTTTTATGTTCATCATCCCCCTGGCGTAACACAGTGTGAAATATGTTTTTCTAATAAAACAGACGTCACTCTAAGTAAATATTGTAAATTTATGAAAATTGGATTAAATCACAATAGTACAATTAGTTGGATGGAACGAATAAATGGAAATGAAAATGCAAGTAAATTTTTTAAAATTTTGTATCATTATCCAAATCGATCTATTTTTGATACAAATTGGATAGAAAGGTTAGAGTTTAAAAATAATCAGTTACAAATTTTAACCCCCAACTGTACCAATTATTATGACGGATTCAAAAATTATTACTTTTCCATCATTAGTGTTACATTAAACTTTGCATTATTTTTATACATTACCATTTTAATTATTTATCTTTATTACAAATTTCAAACTGGAAATCTATTTTTTCATTAATCCATTTTAATCGAAACTTTAAAGAAAGTGGGGATGAGAATATTTAAGTACAAGAATAACACAATATGTTTCAGTCTCGTTTAGTCATTATGAACAACGCCGTGGTTCATAAACCTTTGGAAACGCTTCTTAATTCAAAAATTTATTTTTTAAATAATTCTTTGTCAAAATTTGTTCTTGTTGGCATTAGTTTAAATGATTTTTCTCCAAAAATTGTAATTGGTGGAAAAACTGGATTTTCAATCGCACTAACCGAAGAAAATTGGAAAGACATTTGTGTTTATCAAGGAATTATTGTAAACAATTTCTACTTTCCTCAAGTTGATCAAACCAGTGTGAATATAAACAACATTCATCTGCAGGTTCAGAAAATAAATGATACCCCTGTTCTACAAATTACAAAAGGCCCACACTTCATATACTTAGGACAAGAGTCTTTGGACAATTTGTGGCGATTAAAGGAAATTATTGATTATAGATTATCTATACTTAAAAGGCAAGAATTCAATACATATTTCAAAATATTTCAAAATAATATTTCAGCTGATTGTGGCGACTTGTGTACGCATGTTTATAATATAATAAGTCCAACAGAAAATCCTAACAGTGAAAATGTTTCAACTATGATGGAATTACTTGCTTTATATCCTGAACAAATGGAAAACAAATTGAAGCAAAAAGGAACAAAACGAAAATATTACGAAGAAAACAATGAAAATGGATCAAAAAGAAAATATTACGAAGAAAACAATATCTTTTCTGGAAGAGGAGTAACTTTCAGATGTGGTACTTAGATAGACTCCGTTTTGAAAAAAGAATAAATGATTGTAAACTTATTCTAGATTCGATATTATCTGAGGAACATAGAAATAAAATATATTTGACACGTTTTAATAAAAATTGTATTTGATGTTTTACTTAATAAAATTTTAGTTTAGTAAATGTGAATTTTATTTGAAATTAATTAGCACATTAAGACTTTGTAATTTGTATCAGCTAAAGCATAAAGTGAGGAACAGAAATAAAACAAATTTAACTAAAATTTAATTTCAATTTAATTAAACAATATTTTTTTTATCAATCCATGTATTATATTTTTTATCAAGTCCTAACCATTTCACATAAACTTTGTTTCCTTTCCTTCTCAAAATCTTCTCAATAAGATACACATCGGTATGCTTTACTTTTAGTAATTCTTGCTCATAAAAACCACCCAGAATGTCCTGATTATCTTCGTCTTGAATTAAATATGTCCAAGGGTTTGTCATCTTAACTTCTTTAATGTGGAATATCTCATTTGACCAATTTGGTGTGTAACCTTTTGAAAATGCCTCTCGATGCTTGCTTATTCGTACGTGATCACCCACTTTAAACTTTGGAGATTTTATATCTAACGTTTTAGCATGAGTAAATGCAGATTTCAAGATTCTATTTTCATTTGTTTTATTTACTTGTTTTGGCTTCATTCCTATTGAAGAATGTTTTGTATTGTTATAATCTTTTACAATATCCGCTAATATATTAAACCATTTGTAATTTCCTTGAATGCTAAATATTTTCCACATATTATTCTTTAAAGTCCTGTTCACTCTTTCTACTATACTCGCTTTCAAATTGGAAAACGTGCTATAATGGTTAATTCGAAATTGTTGCATCAAATTTTGAAAATTTACATTGAAAAACTCTCTCCCTCTGTCCGTTTGCAAGTTTTTTGGTGGAGTTTTTGCACTGATTAATATTTTTTTCATTGCCGCTGTTACGTCTTTTCCAGATTTAGATTTTACCGGTTCGGCCAAACATACTTAGAAAATACATTTATGGTAATCAAGATATATTTAAATCCCCAAAGATTTCATTATTTGTTTCATTTTCACCTAATCTCCTTTTTAAATTATTAATGTCACTTATTCACTCTTGATTTTGTTTTGAAATATGGCGTTCAAATTTATCAACTGTCATGTTTAGCTTTCATTAAACAATAAATATGATTATATTTGATAGCTGTTATTTATAGTATTACTTTATCTTCTCTTAATTCTTCAATAATAGAGATAATCTCGTTACTATGAGCATTATTTCCCGCATCACTTGATGAAATTAATAAACGTAGCCTATCAACAATTTCGTTTACATTATTCCAGTATACATAGTCTGTATTTGATCTGTTTGTTTTCAAAATTAATCCCTTTCCTGTAGATTTGGCTCTAGTTGTTCTAAACGGAGGTTTTGGTTTGTTAAATGCTGTAACTAATCTTGGCAAGGTTTTTGTCTTTGTAATCCCCTTTCTTTGTAAATATGGTCCTATTATTGTAACATATTTGTGTGATGTATTTCCTTGAACTTGTTCATTTGAATCAAAATTCCTACGATATACATTTGTTTTAGCTAGAATGTTCATGTAATTATCTAAATCTTCCTTCTTATAACCTTTCGGTTCTTTTTTGAAAAGCAATTCGTATAAACCTGGCGTGCCTGTGTACGTTATTCCTCCCACTTTAATGTCTTTTCCAATAATTTCTACCGGTATCTGTGTTAAACCAAAAGAAAACTTATCCGTTTCGAGGTCATGAACTATTCCATAATAATGGTCAAATTTATGTTGTGTATCTTTCACACCCTCATCAATATATGATCTGGGTAATTCATGAAAATCTGCTAAGTAATCTTTATATGATGGTGTACCAACATAGGTTTGAATTGTTTTTCTAGTTTGTTCCAATATGTCTGACAAGTTTAAATTTGTTGTTGTGTCACTAGAAGGATCTGAAGTTTCTGCTATAATAGTTGATGACAATGGTTGTACTACAGGAGAGGAAGAAGTGATACTACTGTCATTTAAAAATGTTGGTAGTTCTGTAGGGAGTGACGGAGTTTTTCCTGTTTTCTGAATATTTTTCGTCGGAGTTGATGTTTTATAAAGCTTTGTAGGTGTTTTGAAATCTTCATACTTTGAAATTCTTTCTTCTTTTAAATCGAATGGTTCGGATTTACCAATACTTGAAATTAGCTGTATAAGTGGTTGTGTTATTGGTCTATAAGTTTGTTCTAATTCGGACTGAGCAGTAGAAGTAGCTAATTTCAAGCTTTGATATTTCTGCTTCACGGCTTGTCTCGATCTTATTAATTCTCGAGCTAAACGTTTATCCATGCTGTACAAGTTTTAAATGAAATAAAACTGCAAATTTTTTACTTTTATAAATATATAAAGGAATCGAATTTACTCCTATATCTGCCGTGATTTACTTCACAATCTTTGTCAATTACAAGAAAGCCATATGGATCCATCCAACAGTTAGCACAAATATTTTTAAACTGATCAAATGTCATATCCAATATACAGTGGTCATTATATATATGTTTTAAACTCAAACAGTCCTGTTTAAATAAAATTAATAAGTTTGCATTTTCTCGAATTAGACGTTTAAGGATTGAGGAATATCCTTGAAAAATAAAAAAACAATCGGTGTTTCTATGCCTTCCATGCGTGAAATAGTCCCTAATAATAGATAGATTATGACAAGGAATATCATCAAAAATGATAACGGAATTTGGCTTTATCTCATGAGGTGAAATAATGTTCTCATCGCTATCATATTCAAAGTATCCAATTTCTTTCATAGGTTTTAACAACTTTCTTAAATATTCATATTTTGGTTGATCTAATGACTTTGAATAAACATAGACATTTTCAAACCTAATTCCATTAGGATGCTCGAGCAGTGTAAGCATAACGTTGGTTTTACCGCTACCACTGCAACCAACTATAAGCCCTCTTTTTGAACCACCGCAAAATAAGTCACCATGCTTTCTCAACTGTTTACTTAAAATTTTTTCGTCATGATTATTTACTGGTAATGAGAATTTTTGTTTTTCAATCCTGATTCTTAATCACACTAGTAAATATTTTTAGCTGTAAAAGTATTTATACCAGAAAAATGTCAATGTGCTTTTAGTATAAAAAGAACTTCAATGACTGTGGGTCGCCATAAGTTGAAAAAAACTATTAAAACACGTAATAGAAAAGGCTCTGGTTTAGTAAATAAATTAATTAGTAAACTACCTTTCGAAGTTCATATACCAGGATATAATTATTGTGGTCCCGGCACCAACTTGGAAAAAAGATTAACTAGAGGTGACGTTGGTATAAATCCATTGGATTCCGCTTGCAAAGAACATGATATATCTTACTCTCAGACTGAAGATTTATCAAAAAGACACATATCTGACCAAATATTAGAAAAAAAAGCCTGGGATAGGGTAAAAGCTAAAGATTCTTCTATTGGTGAAAAAATTGCAGCTTTAAGTGTTGCAGGAATAATGAAGGGTAAAAGAAAGTTCGGTTTGGGATTAAAAAATACAAAAGGGGGTAAACTTAAATTGAGAAAAAAACGTATCATTCGAACACCCAAAAAAATTGGAGGATTTCTACCTCTTTTGTTTCCCATTCTTGGCACCCTGGGTGCACTAGGTGGAGGCGCGGCAGGAATTGCTAAGGCAGTAAATGATGCTAAAGCAGCTAAACAGCAACTAGAAGAAATACATAGACATAATATTGCAATGGAAAATGCTTCTAAAGAAGGCAAAGGAATATATATTAGACCATATAAAGGAAGGGACTATTTATTAGACCTTATAAAGGAGGATCCGTCAAAATGAAAGCAATCAGACAAAAAAAAAACTCAAAATAAGTTTTCCAAAAAGAGCACTTACGAACAATGATATTATTAAATATGTAAAGCTGTTAAAAATAACTTGCTTTAGAGGTGTTTTTATGCTCGATGAACTTCCAAAAAAAATTAATCTGAAAGAATGTGGTATTGTAAATTTGGATAAAAAACAAAATAAAGGATCTCATTGGACTGCTTATATTAAAAATAACAAAAATGTAATATATTTTAATAGTTATGGAAATTTAAAACCACCTTTTGAACTTCTCAAATATTTTAATTCGAATGGCAAAGTGGATGTATTTTATACTTATGAAAATAAACAAAAATTTAATTCATATAACTGTGGTCAACTATCCCTAAAATTTTTGCAAAAAAATATATAAACTCATTATTTATTGTAATATCTCATTCATAAATAAACTGCAATGTCTACCACAATTGCCATATCAGGAAACAGTTCTGTTTTGTCTGCTGATTTTAATCCGCCCATATATTTAGAGGATGAAAACCAATATTACCTGGGTTTAGCTGATTTTGAAACGTTTATGACTATCCCCAATATAAAAGAAGGATATAATAAATTTTATATAGATAATAAAGTAATTATTATTCCCGACGGAACTTATGACATTACAGATATAGAAACATACATAAGAGAAAGTATAGAAGATTTATTTCCGAATGAAAAAATTTTTTTTCTTTTAAAAGCAAATGTTAATACTCTAAAAACTTTTTTAATGTGTAGTAGAATAATTGATTTTACCAAGGAAGATTCGATAGGAAAAATGTTGGGTTTTAATAGCAGGATACTAGAAGCTATGAAAGAGGAAGAATCAGATAATGTTGCAAAAATAACTAAGGTGAATGCTATTTGTATTGACTGTAATATTTGTGTCGGTTCTTACAATAATGGTAAACCTGTTCATATTATTCACCAGTTTTATCCAACTGTAGCTCCAGGGTATAAAATAGTTGAATCTCCTTTGCCCATTTTGTATTTTCCAGTTAGCGTCAAAGCAATTAACAATATAACAGTTAAAATAGTTGATCAAGACGGAGAACTTATCAGTTTTAGAGGAGAAACTATAACAGTAAGGTTACATTTACAAACAAGTGAAATATAAAATGGTTGTTAGATATAATAGAGCCCTTGGGATGAGACTTGCCCCTACCACTATCAACAAAGTAAAAACTTATAAAAAGAAAAAGCCTAAACAACAGTTCAGTATCAAATCCAACACCAACAAGTTAAGACGAGATAATCGTAAATTTCTCACATCCTTGGGTTTCACTGTTTTAAAATAATGAACATATTAAACGTAAACGAAAAGCTTTATGTAGACAATTCCATCGTCAGTTCTGAGCTTCACACATATCAACCATATATTTCTTCAAAATTCGATTACAATGATGAAATAAGGAACTCAATTCAAGAACTCGATGCTTACACTCTACCATCAGATAGTTTACTTTATATCGAAGGAAAATTAACTAATACAGAAGGTAAATATAAGAAAGAATTGCTATTTATTAACAATGGTATAGCCTTTTTGTTCAGAGAAATCCGCTATGAACTAAACGGAATTACTATAGATTCAATAAGAAATGTTGGATTAGCATCAACCTTAAAAAGCTACCTTTCTCACAATACCAACGAAAGTTTAAAACTGGAAAATGCAGGTTGGTTTCCACATCGGAAAGGTGATACAATTTTAGTTGATAATGATGGAAAATTCTCCGTATCCATACCACTAAAAATGCTTTTAGGATTTTTTGAAGATTACAGAAAAATTATTATGAATATGAAACAGGGATTGGTTCTTATTAGATCAACTGATGATTTAGATGGTGTTATTTTCAAAGAAGATCCGGCACACCTTGTTATTGCTCCTGACACTCCATTGGTTACTTTCGATAAAATTTATTGGAAAGTTCCTCACATTCTAGTTGATATGCCACAACAACTTGCTCTATCAAAAATATTAGAATCAAATAAAGATATATTGATAGGATTCAGGAGTTGGGAACTTGTTGAATATTCTTCTCTAACCGAAACAACCCGTCACACATGGCCGGTAAAAACAACTAGTAAACTAGAAGCTCCTCGTCATGTTGTGATTGGCTTTCAAGAAAACAGAAAAGGAAAAATTGTTAAAGATATGAGTAAATTTGACAATATTACCTTGTCAAATATTAGAGTATATTTAAATTCTGAAAGATATCCTTATCACGATTTGTACTTAAATTTCGAAGAAAACAAATTTTCTGCTTTATACGAAATGTTTGCCAACTTTAGACAGTCTTACTATGGTGTTCCAAATGAACCCATTTTTAATCCTGAACAATTCAAAAACATTAGTCCTATTACACATATTGATTGCTCCCATTAAAAAGAAACAATTCAAACGGGATCCGTAGTAATGAGAATTGAATTTGAGACACACAATGCAATTAAAAAAGATACTTCTGCTTATTGTCTTATTTTACATGACAAATTATTTAGCTACAACCCTCTTACTAAAATTGTGAAACAATTATAAACTTTATCCCCACTATTTTCATATTTCGATTTAATTTAAAGAAATTTTCAAAAGCTTTTAGTTTTAGTCATGACATCAAAACTACAACTACAAATTGAAAAATTTATTTTTAAAATTAATCAACTGAAAGAAGAAATTGCAAATTATTCAAGTAAAAAAAGTCTCATTAAAAAATTTGCTGCTTTGAAAATATGAGATTGGTTATAGATATTCAAGGATTCAAGGATGAAAAAAATAAATTTATACCGAAAGAGCTTGCAGCTTTTGATGGTTATGAAATGACTCATTACATTTTTAAAAAGCCTTTTCCAATGGAGTTTCTTTCACCTGATTGTCACAAGCAGGCGGTATGGTTAACGAAAAATTATCATTGTATACATTGGAATAATGGATTTACTCCATTACATCATTTCCCAAAAATAATTGAAACACTTACGAAGAAAGCAGATTTTGTTTTTGTAAAAGGAAGCGAAAAAAAGGATTTTATACAGAAATATTCTAAAAAGCATGTGATTGAAATAGATGAACAACCAGCGCTAAAGCTAATGGAACCAAAATGCTTCTATCATTCAAAATCACCTTGTATGTGTGCTTTGACAAATGTGTTATTTTTATATGACAATTGTTTTATGAATGAATAAAAATATAAAAAAAAACTTAATTACCTTTTTATTTTGCATTAACCAACCATGATTGAATACAATTAATATGATACCTTAAATCTAATTTTCTAAATTCATTTAAAAGTTCATACTCATTTTTATATTTTAAATAATCATTACAAAATTTAGCGGCTAATTTACATTGTTCCATTCGATCTATATTATTAACATATGCTGACAAATCTTGTGCTTCTGCGTCTTCTTCGCCTACAATTGATAAATATTGGAAGTATGCTGCAGATATAATAAACTCTTCATACATTTCAGTAACCATTTGCTCCATTGTAAATATTATTAAATTTATTCTTCCTTTTCAATTTCTTGAAGAATAGTATCCTCGTCAATAAATTGCTTCAAGTCTTTTAAATAGTAACCAAAGCCAATATCTTTTAGATCTTGAATAAGTTGAAAAAAATTTAATGTTTCAATGTATTTGTTGCAACAGAGGGCAGCCTTTACGAATTCCTCAGATTGATTACAATAAAAGTCTATCCACTCCGGACCACTTGCCATACAATATGAGAAATAGGTTTTTGAAAGATTACTAAATTTCTCCTCTAATAATTTAACTGCAATCAGCAACTCAGCCATTTCATTTATTTAACATAATATTTTAAATATGTAGGGGGACGTCTCTTTCGAATAGGATTAACTTTCTTTGATAATACCTGTTTTTTATCTTCGTATAATTGAAACCTCTTTTGGGTTGCAATAATAGCAGGTATAAATTGGCAATCTTCTCCTATAAATTCTATTAGGTGGCTTAATTCTCCTACAAAGTATGATTTCCCAAATGTATTGAAAAACGTAGTAAGGCTTATAATTCCTTCTAAATAATCATCACAACAGTCAATTGCTTCCAAATAATCTCGTTTCAGTGGATAAAACAGCTTGGTGTATTCATCTTTCGAAATCACTTCAAAGAAATTGAGATATTTAACTTTTAACTGTCTGATAGTTGTAGTTAATTTTTCGCGATTACACATAATTCACTTATTACTTGACACATTTTTTCTTTTTGTTTTATACAAAATTGGTGGAAAAATTCAAAAATAACTTTTTACGCAACTCGAGCACAGCTTACTAAATGTGTCTCGGCATACTAAAATGATCATGATGCACCTATTTATAAGACTTAAGAATGCAAAATCAAATATGGGAGAACAAAGAGAAAAAATTAAAAATATGATGCGAATGAGAATAAAAGGGGAGGAAGTTAAGAATGAGGGACATGAGAGAGAGGAAGAGGAGGAGGAGGAGGCGCTCCCCTATTATAACTACTCCGCACACTGACAGACACTTCGACCATCTTGAATTCGTACCATAATTCTTCCAATTCATCTCTATACTACACTTAATTCTTGCACAAAATTTGAAATCAATCGAATAAATAATTTTTTCAGGCTGAATTTTTAAATATTTTATTAAGCGGCCAATTTGTTTCGCCATCTTGGATTTGTACCAAAATTTTACCTATTGATTTCTACATAATACTTTATTTTGTACAAAATTTCAGGTAAATTGAATAAGTAGTTTTTCAGTAATATTGTTTAACATTTCAGTAGGCCGCCATTTTTTTTTTCGCCAAAATTGTACCAGGTAATTTCTAACTAATACTTGATTTTTGTTTTTTTTTCAAGGAAATTAAATTAGTAGTTTTTCAGTAATAATTTTTTTAACATTTTATTGGGCTGCCATTTTGTTACACCATATTGGATTTGTACAAAAACGCAACCATTTCATTCCCGACCTTTATAACCCTTGATTTTTGACCAACATTTGATGTGAATCGGATAAATAGTTTTTAAGCTATGACGACGACAGGCAGACCGTCCGAATTGAGGAAACATGTTTTTTTGGTATCTAGGGATCATAAGCCGTGATGATCTGCGAAAACCTGGGAGGATGATTTCTTCTCGATTACAATACATCCCTTTTACAAGGGAAGTAAAAATAAGAGAAGTTGGGCATATTTCACCGTTTATTGAACTTTTTTTCCGTTTTTATAGTGGCTGTCTCATCTTCTTTACACTACCCTGTATACTGGATAAAAATATTTTGTCTTCAAATAAATAAAATAAGTTTTCACCGATTACTCGCTCTCACATGGTAAAATAAAAGTGTATGCGACATTTGTTGTGATTACATTTTCAATCTCTACTGGATAGTGTTAAGTAATTTAAAAAAACAACGACGTCTCACTATTAACTTCGGCATTTTGAAGTTGCGTCGCTCCGCAACGATATGTTTGTGCCGCACCGCAAAGTGGGCGATCTCTCTGATTTGAATGCATGTTTACGGGTGCGATTTGGCGTTCTAAAAAATCGGCAAATCGTGCCGTTACAGTTCTGTGTACCTAAAGGTTGTTATTATTTTATAGATTGCCTTTCCTCAAAAAAAATGTAATTAAAGTAACAAGAATAATGGCAAAACTAATTAATATAAATGCTATTTTTCTATTACAAAAAAAATCCTGAACGAAAAAAGTATTCCTTGTGTTCTGTAAAGCAAAATCAGCAGTTACGTCAGTTACATCAAGATTAACTGATGAATGTTTTTTCAATTTAGTAAAGGATATTTTTCAAAGACTTTGCTGTTCCAGGCATGATTTTTCGATTTTGTCACTTTTTCATCTATCCTTATTTCCTTGTATCTGATCTGTCTCTTAGGACCGGGTGATGATACGAATACATTTGTATTACTTTCAGACGACTTGCATTTCATTGTGATATTGACATTATTTCTAGTTCATAGTAGCTACTGGTAGTATACACATGATCGACACCTTTCTCTTAAGGTTGGTTAGCTCGCTGGTCAACCCAGTGTTTTTGGTCGTGTTTTCTGCGATTTGGTCGACATTTAACTTATACTTTTCGTTTTGTTGAAAGACTCTTAAAAACATCTGTCAGAGCACGGTGTTTTTGATTTTTGGTAGATGTTTTTTATTGTTTTAGAATTCCTGAGGATTTTAAAATGTCCAGTGGAGTCAAACGTATTATGGAAATCATCAAAAGCGAAGTGCGTTGGCACTTTATACTCGGTAAATTTCTTCATTAGGATTCTACAGATAACCCTTTATATTACACTGTTTTCGGAAGTAAGTTGCTAAAAATTCAATTTACTTGTTTGACGTTTGTGAACAACTTATAAAGGTTTGACAAAAGTCTTTTGTATATATTTCCTGGGTACCCTTTTTTGTAAAGCATTGTTTCAGCCCTTTATCACCGTGCCTTCTGCTAGTCCCTTATTCACCATTATATGTTGTGATTTTTCTACGATATTTCCATGGAATTTCAGCCGCTTCGATGTTTCATTTGTTTTAAGGTTTCATTTGCCTCTGTTATGGATATTTATAGAATCGCATAGTCAAAATTGAAATAAAATATATTAATAGGAAGTGTGAATATTTGGTGACAAGAAACGTATTCCCTGTCATTGATAAATGTATACTTTTAAAATAATTTAGATCAGTATTGATATATTTATTCCTTGACTCATAATTGGAAGTAGGGATATGGGTTTGTAGTGAGGGGAAAAGTTTGGAAGCTTTTTTGGAAACCGTCTCTGTACGTGAGCAGATTTCCAGCTTCCGGGAAAAATGCCCTTGTCACTTAGAATTTTTTTTTAAACTATGGTCGGAACACCATTAAGGCTAGAACACTTTGGTATAAAGTGTTAAGAATTCGCCCAAACCTTTCTAACCCTGAAGATAAGGCCAGGCATATTGTATGGCGAAGCCGGTACTGATGAAAACGGGAAATGGGGAGGAGAGTTTAGACAAGAATTCGACGATTTTTTTTTGCAAAAACCTCAGTATTCATTTTAGACGTGAAGACGATTTCATCACCAGAAATTAAGGGTGGAAAGGAACTTTTGCAGAAGTTTTACTAATGTTTCTGGTTAGCGACCAAAAACTTTGGCTACCATTTTGGCAAGAAAGAACTGCGTGCTTTAAAGCATTTTGCGTGTCGCAAATTATGCGATTGTAATAATTTGATGCCTTGATTTTAGCCTGTCGATTTTCTGGTCATGCGTATTTGCCCCGAAACTTCAATGGCCCGAACAGTCATTGTATCGAAACTATATTGGCCCGCGCCGTAAAAATCCCGAAAATTCAGGCAGATGACGGAGAACGCATAAAATCAGTCAATTGCCTGAAACTTCGACTTCAACCTCTATGATTAAAAACCGCTATTGGCCGAACAGTCCAGATTTTTTTAGCATTTCACTAGGCTGCCATTTTGTTTCGCCATACTGGATTTTTACCAAAATGATACCGAGTTATCCCCATATGACCCTTAATTTTTAACCCCTTTTACGAGGGAATTAAACATATACCTAATGGCTAAATTGTATGGATTATTTTCTTTTTTTTTACATTGCTGTTATAATTACTTCCTTTGTAAAAGGGAAGTATTGTAAACGTGAAAAAATCACCCTCCGAGATGTTGAAAAAATATGTTTTCTCAATTCCGTCGGTCTGTCTGTCTATAAAACTGCTTAGCCGATTAATTTCAAATTTTGGTGAAAAATTAAGGGTCATATGGGGAAGACGTGTTAACATTGTGGTAAAAATACAATATGGCGAAACAACATGGCGACCTAGTGAATTGTTAAAAAAATTATTATTAAAAAACTACTTATCCAATTTATCTCAAGTTTTGCACAAACATCAGTCCTATGTTGGAATCAAGTGCTAAAATTTTGGTACGAATCCAAGATGGCACAACAAAATGGCGGCTTAGTAAAATGTTTACAAATTTGATCTGAAAAACTACTTAATGGATTGATTTCAAATTGTGTGCCGTAACTAATTATGGTATAGGGGTCAATTAGTAAAATTGTGGAACAAATTCAAGATGGCTGAACAAAATTGCAGCCAAATAAATTGCTTGTAATCGTAAAAAAAATCACATTCTCAGGTTCTTCAAGTTTAGGGTCCCTAGATGCCGGTCTGTCTGGCTGTCTGTCAGCCAGTTCGCGGCATAGCTCAAAAACAACTTGCCCGATTGACTTTTTTTGATTGACAAATTTTGATCCAAAATTAAGGGTCATATGTCATATGGGGATGATCCTGGTAATATTTTGGTAAAAATTCATATGGCGAAACAAAATGGCGACCTAGTGAAATGTTAAGAAAAATATTATTAAAAAACTGCTTATCGAATTTAATAAGATGGCAGCATAATAAAATATTTAAAAACTCAGACTGAAAAAAAAACTTAATGAATTGATTTCAAACTGCGTGCCATAATTAATTCTGGTATAGGGATTAACTAGCAAAATTGTGTTACTAATTCAAGATGACAGAAGAAAATGGCGGTGAAATAAAATGTTTATAATCCGGAACAAAATCACCCTCTTAGGTTTTACATATTTTAACGTTTTAGCGTCTCTAGATGCCAAAAAATACGTTTTATCAATTTCGTGGGTTCGCGGCACAGCTTAAACACTATTTACCAAATTTTAGTTAAAGTTTAGTTCAAAAAGGTCATATGAAGATAACCTCGTAATATTTTGGTAAAAATCTAATATGGCGGAACAACTTATTATCCAATTTACCTCAAATTTTGCACAAAAATCAAGTGTTACATAGGAATGAATTAATAACATTTTGATTTGAATCCAAGATAGCAAAACCAAATAGCGGTCTAATACAATATTTAAAAAATCAGCATGAAAATACTATTTATTAAATTTATTTCAATTTTTGTGCAAGAAATAAGTGTGATATAGAGATAAACTGGTAAAGTTGTGGTACGAATTTAAGATGGCGGTTGTGTTAATATAAAAACTACTTTTTAAATTTATTTTAATTAAAAATATTATGCCCAAAAGTCAAGTGTGGCATAGGTAGAAAGAAACTGGTTAAATATTGGTAGCAACCGAAAATGGCGCTCAATAAAAATGTTTGAGAAGACAGTGTATGTAACACATATATACTGTGGCTATGTCCTGAACTTCACTATTCCTAAGAAATGGAAAAAAATATAAGTAGCGAAGTTCCGGGTAAAAGAAATATCGTTTTTTTCTTGAGCATTTTAACGCTTCATAAATTTAAACCTTTCGTTACTTGATTCAGCTGGGAACAATAATAATTAATTATATTCCCTTTAATAAAGTTGTTTAAATATTTCTGTTTTTATGTTGTTATCAGAAATGCAATGACTAAATGATAGTGTTTCCTTAAAAACCTTCAAGGTTTATAAAAGAAACTCTTATTGGTTAAAATTTGTTAAAATATATTTAATAATACCCAGTGCCTCTTTCATTTTCCCAAAAAAAAGTATTCAATTAAGTATTTCAAGGTTAAGTGTTTCTTATTCTCTTTAAACTTCAAAAAGTCAGTGTCCTCTTCTTGCCCATAGTTTTCCTTTAATTAGAAAGCCTGCCACCAGGTTTGCTTCTATTACGCTTCAAGACGCAACAACGAACAAACCTAGAGAACTTTTGGCTCTATAAGTTGGAAAGCAGATGACAAATTTATTAACGCATCGCAGTAATATATTCATTTATTACATTCTTCATAATCTTCCAGCAGTCCTTAAAAAAAGGATTTTAAAGAATACACTTCCAATTCTATCAAAATTAAAGTTTAATTATATAATATATAAAATGTGTATCAATTAGGGAAGCAACACGGAAGACTCAAAGCTGTTAGCTTTATATTATTAGGGTTATTAATAAACCATGAGAGATTTGTGATTGTTCCCTAATATTTTAGTACTAGTGCTAGTTATTAAAACAAAGCTATTCTTCACATAAGAAGAAACCACCATATAGAGGGTTTTTTAAATCATATAAAAACATTTATACTTGATAATAATTCAATTTTTACTTGCCAATATCTTGGAAATAATTGAACTTTAATATAGATTTTTTTTGCAGATAAATATGTACCTAATAAAAATATACAACTGTCAAAAAATAGCAATTTTATACATCACTTTACATATTTTAATTAGATAGATAACCTAAAAAAGAGTGGCTCCTGCGTTAATATTTTTATGAACGCCCTACTTCGGGTATTTTGCTTGGTGCATTTATTTACACTATCTCGACAGGTTCTGCAGAAAATTCATTTCATGTAATGGGTATATTTAAAGAGGTTCTAGAAAAATTAATTGGAGTTAATAAAAAAAAACCTAATTATACTGAAAAAGAATGACCCATGGTTTGATGAATTATGCTATTGTCTGTTAAAAAAAAGCAAGGACTCAGGAACGCATTCTAAATACGCCACTGTGGTCTTGTCTAAAATAGTTTTTCAAAAAATTTAAAAGATCTATTTATGTAAATTTCATTCAGAGCTGCATAAGTAAAATTAAATTATAGAAAAGTAGGATAGACACCTAAATTAAAATCGTATAAGCTCTATCAGCATTACATTAATAATAAATTTATACAAAAAAATGGACCCCCTGATATGTTTACTGATGGAATCACTACTTGTTTGAAATTTTTGTTTGGTCTAAAATATTCTACAACAAAATGTTTTAAACACACTCGAAAATGTTTATAAACGTTGTCTGAATATTGCTTTATAAACCTTTAATTTCCCATTAACTTAACTCATTTATCAAAAAGCTCTTTATATTTAAGATAATTTAGAAACATTCTTCCCTTTCCTGATTTTTATAGTAGGTTTGAACAAAACATAATTGTTTTTCATTTTATCCTAAAATATCAAATACTATACAAAATTAAGTAGCAAAATCTGACAAATAATAATATTAGAAAATTCAATGACTAAGTTAATATTTTGTTTTTCATTAACATGGGTGAATTACTTGCTTTTTAGTGCATACAGAGATTTCTATTTAAAAAATTTCATTGCTTTAAGAAAACATCAATATTATCTTTATTTTATTGCTTTAGTGTACCTTCTCACTTCTAGATTTTAACTTTTTACTCTTACTTACTTACTTACTCTGAATCTAAATAACTGCCATCGTGGTGTCAATAGATATATGAAAAAAGACATTGCACATGGCCATCTAACAAGAACCAACAATATAACCAAAATAAAAATTTCAGGTTTTTCCCGCATAATTTAAAATTTTTCAAAAAAAAACTTTTTAAAATGTAATTTTCGTGCTTTTTTGTAGAGTTTGTCAATTAATGCACAATGTAAAATTTTAATAGTTTAAATTTTGACAACACCTTTTTAATCATGAGTAACATTGATGGTTACCAGTTAGTCTAAAGTAGTTGGATATGATTTTATGGTAATATTATACACGGTATAGAATCATTTGTTTCATTACATTGGCACGTGTACACATCCCTTAAAGTTTTCAAGAAAGAATATACACAAAACATTATTATACATTCTTTTATTAACAACTGGACTGTTTAAAATGTACTTCTTAGTATAAATAATAATTATAATTCTAGGTCAATCAATATGGTCCAAAGATGCTCGCGTAATTTAACTCTTATGTTATTTTTATTTTATTAGCCTGTATAAATTTACCTTAAAAGAAAGAAAATCTAATCTGCTTTAAAAAATTTTCGATTTCATTATATTGAAAACAGCATATTTATTTCATTTTTAAACATGAGTAACTGTGAAATGTGAAAAATTAGCACTTATGATTATTATTCACTGCTCCTATCAAGCGATTAAATCTTGTAGGTACTTAATAGCATACTTAGGCAAAGACTTGCATACTGACTAAAGTTTAATAGAAAGATGCTATAATCTCGTCACTGAAGAAAGACTGTTAACCAAAACCAAGCCTAAAAAACTTTTAAGTTTTTGCAAGGCGGGTTTTTTCACGTCAGAAACACTTTTTTTAAAGTAGTCTAAAATGTTTTTCAAATAAATATTGTTTCGTTGAATGAATTCAAACCGGCTTAAATTGAGTTGGAAATAATAATAAATAATTGATATGTAATATAAACAAATGAAATACATAATAATATAAACATACTTGCTAAATTAATATTGCACATTTATGCAAAACTAAATATTCTTTGAAGTCACCAGCTAGGAAGAATTATGATTCACAAATCACTTCAATGTTCAAATATCACACAACAATCAACAATGGTCCTAAACTATTCCAAGAATACGTAGGACGCAGAGCATGGTGTTTGACTGAGTAATAAAAGAAATGATTCAAAAAATACCATATCTGGTTTTATCAAAATTATAATACAGTTTGGCAACAATGACAGAAGTATCTCGATCACAGCGCCATTACGGGCGTGCATCTTTCGGTATTACCTGTTCGGGCCAATAGCGATTTTTAATAATTCAGGTAAATCGAGGCTTCGCGCCAATGACTTTTCGGGATATTGACTGTTCGGGCCAGTGATGTTTAGGGCTAAATACATTGAACCGATTTCCTGGAGTAAGGCTACAGAAATATCCCACTCTCATTGAAAAAATTAGAATTTTGAATATTATCTTAAACGCTTGAAGCTTTATTTCATGTATAACTTTTTACGCCTCAAGCACTTAAGAAAATATTCAAATTTTTAAATATTTTTTTAGATATTCACGATTTTTTTTCGCCAATCTTAGTTTTTGGAGCAAGCAAAACTTTTTATAAAGAATAACTTTTTTCCGCTAAAATCAATAATAAAATGTTCCCTAACATTTCAAATTTTGTACGCATCCTGTACAAGATTTTCAAGATTTTTTACTCCATGGTACCACATTTTTACATTGTCATTGAACTTACATAGGTATGTTAAATTTTAGCTCAATGTGTAGGTATGTATGGTTCGTGTGAAGCCGCATGTCCAGGTGAATAGGATCGTTGGTTGTATAAATGGCCGGTTTGAGATCTTTTCACCGGGCGACCACGTGTTCCGGGCATGTCATAATCCCAGAGGTGACTGGAGGCGGGACTGGATACCGGGGGTCATTTCGACACTAATTGAGGGACGACGGCGGAATAACAAACGTCGTGGCTTCGTAGGGGTCCTCACCGTGGGAACGTCCATCTGTCCTGGCGAATGGACAGACTGGTATGCGGTCAAGACATCTTTGATGGAGGGACGAGGTATGTCCCAGATAAGTGCGGATCCTTATAACATAAACACGGGCAGAGGTGGCCTAGACAGGGAATCTGATGTCACTCTCCCGAAGTGAGACAGGCAAACGTTCAAGTCGGGCTAGGGAGGTAATGGCAGCGACATTACACGAACGTGTTCCAAGATTGTCCTCGATTTGACGGGGAGGATATCGGCTTTTTGCTTGGGGTTTGCGGTAGTCCCTCGGCCTTGGGTCACGCGGGGGAGTATAACTCTTATTGGCCTTCAATAGCTCTAAGAGCAAGACGGGAGAAAGTGGAACCGCGTCGGTGTCGGGTTCGGGCAATGAGACTGGAATACAGTCGGATTCGAAGGCGAGGACTCTGGCATTTCTATCCCGGGTTTGCGTCGGGAGTCGAGGTAGGCCTCGGGGCATGGTCGGGTGAAGGTTTCGGCATCGCCCCTCACGCCGTCTTCAGACTCGGAGGATTTGCCTTCATTCGAAGAAGATCGGCCGATCGGCGTGCGCGACTGCCGTTTCTGCTTACGATGTCCTGTAACCAGAATGGGCGTTGGAAATGCCACACGGGCAAAAGTGTCCGGGCGTCTGGACGATATATCTACCAAAAGCTTTTCCTTTGCTTCTAGAACCTTTGGCGTGCCACCTGTCGGATCCTCTCCGCACGTCTCTTGACCACTCTCGTCCTAGGGTGAGCGTAGGACTGCTGTCCCGATCTCGAGAGGGTATTATTCTGCTCCATAGAGGCTCACGTAACCGTGGGTCATAAAAAAGGAGGAAGCACTGAGCCCATTTAGTTTCTAATAATGTATACTTTAAAGTTGTTTATTTACTAAATTTTAATGTAGAAAATAAAATATTTACAAGGCGCCACCTGAACCCCGGGACTACACCATAGCCCTTTAATAGATAACTACTTCCCTAAGAAACGGGGTGGCGTCCCTAGTACCAGCTCCTGGCTTTGGTGTTTTAAGGTAAGTATTAAGGAGTAATTGAAAAAAATAAAAAATACACTCTTAGAAACTCAGTGGCAGGCTGTCCCGCGACAGGGTCGAAGATCTGGTCGTTGTTCCTCTGCTTCTAAGCAACTCCAGAGTTGAGGGGGGGTTTGCCCTGACTCCAACAACGTCGTCGACGATGGTAATGAAAATCAGCTGGTTCAGTGAGGGTCTCTTTTTTATTGTCCGATCTTTTTGTCCTAGTCAAATTTAGAAACAAACGTAGCGTTGCAGCACTACAATCCGAGTAAGTTATCTGTCGAAAAAACTACGGTGCGCTTCCATTTTATAGCCGCGGAAAAAGGAGCGTATACCGTAACAAAAACAAGTTAAATAAACTCTAGGAACTATTCAAGTTTTTCCCTTCAATAGTCAACAGTTATGATCATACAAAAATATTAAATATTAGAAGGGAGGTATCCTTCAAAATTCCCTTATATATAACGAAATGCCTTTGAATTAAAGGTGTTATTTTAGTGATGAAATATACGCGTTGAGCAAGCAGTGTAAGTTGATTTTATGATTTGATGATTTTAGCATTAACTCAGAACGCCATATTTACCAAACATAACATCTGAATGTTAATTAGTGATAGGATGAGTTCCTTAAAACAAAGTAAGGTGTCACAAGACAAAGTTAATTATGAGAATTGTATTGTTTTATGGCAATTACTATGCTGTTGTATGAAGGCATTGTTTAACAGATGGTTTGCTAATTGTCTCTTTCTTAATATACCATAAAATATTAAGTTCCAGTTTCCAAGAGTTTTTAAGGAACCAAAAAAATCATGAATATAAATAATTAATTATTTTCTAATAGTAAATATTAAAATTTTCTAAAAATATAGTTACTGAGAATGCAAAAATAGTGATGTACTTTAATAGACAGAAAAATATTCATAAAAATGTTGGTTTTTGGTAATTGATTTATGAATATTTTTTAATGTAAATGAGTTTGATTTTAAATCCCGTTTTTTAAAACCTGATATATTTTGTACATTATTAAATTATATATAAATTATCAGTTCAATTAGTAGCGCAGAAAGAGAGGGATAGAGAGAGAGAGAGAGAGAGATTGTATTTATCAGTTAGTTATATACTTTAAAATATACTGTAACAAGAAATTTAGATTAGAGCCATGATGATTTTTGTTTCCCCGTATAACAGCCTACATTGTAATCGGGAAAATTAAAAAGATATATAAGTTGAGCTTTTTTTATGCATTATAGTCCCAAAACTAGAAAAACATATTTTTAGAAACAAAATTGGGATATATACTGATGTAAAAGATAAAATCTAGTATGTGCTTGAGACTTGATCACTCCGACTTCCGCTTCTATACCTCTACAAGAAACCGAAAGCGTCGCCTCGATCAGGTTACAACATTAATCTCATCAATTTCTCGATTTTCTTAGTGTAGGATTTTGGTCCTAGACGAATGAACGCTTCATAATTAGTTAAATTATTCTTAATTCTAGAAAATATATCGGGAAAAGGCTGCCTTCTCTCGAGATTTCTAAAGTTAATATGAAAAACCACTTAGGATAAAAAATAAGACATATGTATAATAATTTTGTAGTAACTACCGGTTAAGATATAAAGGTCGGCATCCTCCTATTCGTTTCCCTTCGACGGTATGTATCAAACTAGTCATACTTTTCAAAGTTCTCTTTTCAGCCATTTTCAACAATAAAACCCGAATTAAAAGTTATAATATTATTTAAAGCTGCAATGAAAAAAATTTGTAGGTAATCACTCAAAAATTTGATAAGCTCTTTGATTGACAGCCATTAAAGGATTCATATTCTTTTCATAAACCACGGTCGCCTTGAAAAAAATTTAAATTTATTTTAAATTGTAAAATTTTGTGATTATTATTAAAAATAAAAACTGTCATATCTATATCTGAAAAGCTTAGAAAGAGCCTTATCGACCCGAAAAACCGCGTTACTTACGTCATCTGATACAAGGAAAATATACGTGCCGAGTACAAGTATATTAGTAACCAAACACAACGCGTCTGCGCTGCCTGGGTGGAAATTAGGCAAGTTGTGAATAAAAGTGAAAATCTAAAAGAGTTTGAAGTTTTTTATTTACCATTTTATTTTTTACTTCCCTCGTAAAAGAGAAGTATTGTAATCGTGAAAAAAATCACACTCCTATACTTTTTCAAATCTTTACGTTTCAGGGTTCCTCCTTAGATTCCAAAAAAAAAAAATGTTTTCTCAATTCCGTCGATCTCTCTGTCTATCTGTCTATTCGCGGAATAGCAAAAACTACTTACCCGATTGACTTCAATTTTCATAAAAATCATATGGGAATGACCTAGTAATTTTGGTAAGAATCCAATATGGAAAAACAAAATCGTGCCCCAGTGAAATAATAATATTATTACTTAGAAAATACTTATCTAATTTATATCAGATTTTGCACAAAAATCAAGTATTTTGTAGGAATCAGCAGGTAAAATTTTGGTACGAATCCTTGATGGCGGCACAAAATGGCAGCTTAATAAAATCTTCAGAAATTCAGCCTGAAGAAACTACGCAATGGACTGATTTCAAATCTCGGTATGCCATAACTAATTGTGGTATAAAGATAAACTATTAAAACCGTGGTACTAATTCAAGATGGCGGAACAAAATGACAGCGAAATAAAATTTTTGTCGTAAAAAATATTACACTCTCAGGTTTTAGCACCCTTAGATGCCAAAAATAGGTTTTATCAATTCCGTCGGTCTGTCTGATGGTTTATCTGTCTGTCAGTTCGGCATAGCTTAAAAACTACTGATCCGATTGAGTTCAGATTCATTCAAAAATTAAGGGTCATATGGGAATGACCTAATAATATTTTGATAAAAATCCAATATGCCGGAACAAGATGGCGGCCTAGTGAAAGGTTAAAAAACTATTACTAAAAAAATTAATCATCCAATTTTCTCAAATTTTACACAAAAATCAAGTATTACATAAGTATGAATATAAGATCGCAAAACAAAATGGTGGCCTAATAAAATATTTTTAAAAGTCGGCCTAAAAAACTATCTACCTACTAGATTAGTTACAAATGTCAAGTCTGCGTGTATTAAGTGTGATATAAAAATAAACTGGTAAAGTTGTGGTATGAATTCAAGACGGCGGAACAAAATGGCGGCTAAATAATGTTTATTTCCCTCGTAAAAGAGAACTATTGTAATCGTGAAAATCACCCTGGCAGATTTTTTCAGAACTTTAGGTTTCAGGGTCTGTCGCGGCATACCTAAAAAACTGCTTACCCAATTAACTTCAAATTTTGGCCAAACATTAAATGTCATATAAAAATGGCCTGGTAACATTTTGGTAAAAATCCAATATGGCAAAACAAAATGGCGGCATAGAGAAATGTCAAAAAAAATATATTACTAGAAAACTACCCTTCCAGTTTATCTCAAATTTTGCACAAAAATCAAGTACTATATAGGAGTCAACTGGTAAAATTTTGGTACAAATCCAGGATGGCGGAACATACTGGCGGTTTAATAAAATGTTTAAAAATTCAGCCTAAAAAAACAACTTAATGGACTGATTTCATAACTAGTTGTGGTATAGAGAAAAACTAGTAAAACTGTGGTACTAACTAAAGATGGCGCCCAAAGAAAATATTATTTGTAATTGCGAAAAAAACACCTTTATCAGATTTTATATATTTTCAGGTTTTAGCGTCCCTAGATAAATATTCAAAAATATTTTAATCAGTTTCCTCGGTCCGTCTGTCAATTCGCGGCATAGCTTAAAAACTACTGATCAGAGTGCTTTCAAAATTTAGTCAAAAATTAAGGGTCATATCCCCATATGACTTGGTAATATTTTGATAAAAATCCAACATATCGGAACAAGATGGGGGCCTAATGAAACTTTGAATAATTTAATACTAAAAAAATCAAGTGTGTGTTACATAGTCACTAACATTTAGGTGTGGATATAAAATAGCAGCCTAATAAAATATTTTAAAAATCGGGCTGAAAAAAACTACTCGTGAGATTGATTTAAAATTTTGTGCAAGCATGAACTGTGTTATACAGATAACTGGTAAAGTTGTGGTTCGAATTCAAGAACACGAAACAAAACGATATAATAATAATTTTTTTAAAAAAATCAACGTAAAAAATCTTATTCAATGGACATGAAATTTGGCAAAAACCTTAAATATGATATAGGTATACTGCTACGATTTCAACATGACGTAACAAAATGGCGGTGTGTGTCAATGTAAAAACGACTTATTGAATTTATTTTAAATTGTGCCACAAAATCAAGTGTTGCATAGGTAGGAAGCGCTAAAATATCGGTAGGAACAAAATGGCGCCAAATAAAAATGTTTGAAAAGATAGTATACATGTGTTACTAAATCCAAATGTACTGAACTAAATTGGGTCACATCACTATTCGTAATAAAAGAAAAGCTTCATAACGAGAGAAGTTCCTAGAAAGGAAATTTGCCGATTTGTTTATAAAAAAGTTTATTTAAGTAGATTATTCTCACCGGCTAACTTTCAACCTTCACGGGAGATCTTAGAATTATTGCCACACTGCCTACTAAATGTATTAATTTATTCATACCATACAAAGTGAGGTAAGTCGCACAGTACATACTTTTACTTCATAAAATACATTGTAGCTGATGTTGGAATAAAAATAAAACCGCGCGTTCATATAAGTATTTAAAAAAAAACTATAAGTTTGTGACTCCTTATAGAGCTCAGACTATAGTAATCACGTGAGCAAGAGTTAAACAGCATCTTCACAATAAAATCAACGAGTAAATTATTTATTTTACGAATAAAAAACTCCCAACACTGCGATTAAAATTTACAAAACGTTTAACTTAAGGTAGACCAATAAATTTAAATAAAATTGAAAACAAGATATGGAGCCCGATAATTAAGTAATCAATATGGCCGACCGGTTAACAATGCAATTGCTATGTACATGTGTGTTCTTTTTTAGAATATAAAGCTTCTTTTGATTTTCAGACATTTATTTACGAACAATGAAACTGTTTAATATGGGTAATTGGAGTCTGAATGTGGACGTGATTTAAATACATAGTTATTTGACACATTTTTAATTTTAATCCACGGATTTAATTCACTTCTAAAGAGATTTATCAATTTATTTGTACATGCCGGTTGTATCGAGTTTGGCTCTGCACTTTTAAGTTTTTAACGTGTTTGTAGTGTTGTTATAATGTATGTTTGTTTCCGTTTTGTTCGTGAAAATGTCTCGAGTATTTTGGTAACACTTTTTAAACTACAAAAAACCGCATTTTTCCCTAAAATTGAAAAAAATTGTTCTAGACACATTTTAATTTACGTGTGATAAAAATAAATATAAAAAAAAACTATATATTGTTGTGAACCTGAACAGCTTATCAGTTAATATATTTCGCATCTGAGTAGTCTCATATGCGGCCTTTCTATCAATCAACATCCGTGTAGTTTCTAAAATCCAAACAAAAAAAGGTTAATGGACATTACTTCAGATGCTGGGTTTATGCAGATAGTTCAGAAATGCACTAGAGTGACAAATTACTCGGCCTCATTAATAGATCTAATTTTGACAAATATGTTTTCCCTTCATGAAATGACAGATGATTTTCCTCAAATTTCGGACTACCGTTTTATATGTTGTCGATTAGATATGTACAAACGAAAATTTAGTGCTGAAGAAACAAACAGTATTGTGACTGAACTTTATACTGTGAATTGGATCATACATCTACAGATGTAAATATATTATATGTTGATTTTATAAACAACATTACGCAGACTGTTAACAGAATAATACCGATGAAAAGAGTTCAAACACCTAAGAAGCAATTGATTAATAGCGCCATAACTCAAGCAAGAATAAACAGACACGAAGTTTATAAGAAATTTAATATAACTAAATTAAATAAAGATTGGCAGACTTACAAGAAAACTAGAAATAAATATGTGCAAGTTCTAAGAAAAGAGAAGAAAAAAATATTATGAAAGAACAATTGGTCAATGCGAGGGGGATAGTAAAAAAATGTGGAGATCATTAAAGGAAGTAATAGGCAATAAGAATGAAAGGGAGTTATCATATGATCACTTAAGGTTTGTTGAAGATGCTGGATCTCTCCAGGAGAATTTTAACCATTTTTATTCAAATAGCATACATGATATATCATGGCCTATGAGATACCCAGAGCGACACCAAAATTTGAAGAACCTCAACAAACAAATGATAGGCTATTGAGTTTTAGTGTGATGACTATCCAACAACTCTGCATTGTTATGGAACTTAAGAATAAATCAACGGCTGGTGCCTTGATGATGGCCTGATGTCTGTAACCTTAAATTCCTGAAAACAGTTTTTTGTATTCTTGGATATCCATTATTGTATCTCAATAATACATCTCTTAGTACTGGAAAAATACCAAAAGCAATCAAAACCAGCGTCATAGTTCCCATTGCAAAAGTCGCCAGACCTGTGCCAGCTGAATATCGTCCCATTAATCTTCTGCCGGTTATAGATAAAGTTTTGGAAATATTTGTTTGTGAACAACTAAGAGATGAGATTTTTTAGAAGTGAGCAATTTATTGTATAAAGGTCAATCGGGTTTTCGACAAAAACACTCATATGAGTCGACACTGCAGTATGTTATTTACTTGAAATGGCGGTCGTATAAATAAGATGGAAATATTGTTCTCAGTGTTTTTATTAATCTTCAATGGGCATTTGAGACTACAGACAGGAACAGGTTGATTAAAAAATTACGCAGTTTCGGAATTGTAAGCAGGGCAATTGAATGGCTTATTGACTATCTAGGCAATCGATCTGATGTTACTAGAGTACCCCGATGAAGCGTATTGGCTCCTCTTTTGTTTGTACTATACGTTAATGACCTTGATAGAGTTTTAACTAAATTATTTGTGAGTTTGTTTGCTGACGATACATTAACCTCTGTATATAGTAAAGATTTCGACGAGGTAGTAACTAACATGAATTATGAGCTGGAAATTTTGTATAATTGGCTATGTATAAATAGACTTAAATTAAATGTTAATGACACAAAATACATGGTTTTTGGTAGTAAACTTAACTGTAATAAATTTGTAGAAAGCTGTAATTATAGGATTAAAATTGAAAACAGTCCAATTGAAAATACATCTGAAGTGAAGTATTTGGGTGGGATTTTGGATGGTCAACTTAATTTCTCAGTACATCTAGATTATATCTGTAAAAAAATAGGGAAAAAGGTAGGATTTTTTAGAATGATAACCAGAAATCTAGCCACCGGAGTCGCCTTCTTGTGTTTAACACAATTATATACCCGCACTTTAATTATTGTAATTCGCTTCTAATGTCATGTAAGGCTTTTAATTCAAGGCTGATTTTTAAAGGCTCCAGTTGCTACAAAATAAAGCAATGAGAAGTATACTTTTGGTACTCGTCTTACCAACAACTTAAATAAATCTCTGATGGCTTTCAGTACAGCAAAGTATTGAACCTGCCAATGTTTGGATCATCTTTAAAATAAAAAATCGGTTACTGCCTGAATATTTGCAAGAATATGTTATTCCAAGATCAAAGAAACACCCATACATTGTAGGATTACGACATAATTTAGAAATAGAATTTTTAAGAACAACACAGATGCAGAAAAGTCTTTTTAGTGATGGCTTAAGGTATTTTAAACCTTTACCGTTAGAGATAAGAACCGTGGCAACAGTAAAATTGTTTATACAAAAAGTAAAAAGGTTTTATTTAGAAAAAATTTAACGGTTAGTTGCTAGTAACTGGGATTTTCTCTTTTTTTGTTACTGTTTAATATGGTATTTATGTTGTTTTATTTGTTACTGCTGTAAAATTAATATTTAGGTTAAGGTTTATTTATTACTTATTAACTGCTTTTTAGCAAGAATTAACTATTGTAGGAAGTAGCTTTAAGGCCAAAAATAATAAATATTTCATTTCATTTCAGTTTTATTATTCCCAAGACTGAAACCTAAACGTATTTATTTATTTGGGAATTTACACTATTTATATACCAGTTTATTATCTCTACATTGGAAGGATTTTCTATCTGCCGGACACAGATTTGGTTGGTCCGAATGATTTTATTTGTACGGACAATACTACGAAAATATAAGTAGTTATCAGGGTAGTCAAATAAATACTGATTTTGCTGAAGAGTCTTCAAAGTGTAGCCAAGTTTTATTAGTTGAACTATTTTCATAACACTATTATTGCTATATGTATTCTTTTAACATGCAGGGTTCCAAAATGACTAAGTTCATGAAAGAGCATTTCGTCATTACGGTTGTACCAAGTGGAAAATTTAAATCCAAAATTAAAATAATTCAAGGCTATAAAATAAACTGCTGCAAAACCGAAACAAATGACTTGGAAACGTCTCTGTTCACTATGGAAGAAAAACATGAACAGCTGCAACAAACTTTAGACAAACTATTTCTGGATACATAACTAAAGAATACCGTTTAGAGAAAATTAGAAAGGATTACGAATATTATATAAGTGAGGCTTCTGTAAGGGAAGACGAATCAAATGCAATTATATGCAATAATGAAAAAACGATTATAGAGCTTAGGGAAAGTATTTTAAAATTTAAAAAAAAAACCTTAAGGCATATAAAAATAAAATTTGCAGTAACCATAGTACTCAAACGGAGAGTAAAAACTGTAAGAACGTGTCAACTAATACCGATTTTTTAATCTCAGTCACTTTATTGCCACTCTCAGGATTCGAATCTATATCATTGATAGTTACTGCAGAAATCCCGGATAATAAACCTAATTTATCAGCTCCTTCACCATCAGTCAATGTTCCTAGAATATCTAAAAGGGTCGATTTCAAGTCTTTTTTCTCTTATCATCCGATGACTTTGGTTACAAAATTGACTCTAGATTAAGAAAAAAAAGACAATGGGATCTTTAAATTGCAGTGTTTTTACAAACCTGTTGCTAAATACGAACAAGTTATTAAAGATGTTGAAAGTTTAACTAAAGACTTCACTTTATCTGACCATATTAATAACAGCCGGCTCAAATAATTTTCTAAATTCAAAGAAACCAATTTTATTTAAGGATATTTGGCAAAAAATAAAAATGTATCCTGATACAAACTTTATATTTGCATCAAACTGAATTAATTGAAAATACTCAGTGTAATAAAATTTAATCTAAGCAAAGTGCTTCTAACGTAACTGATGAAGTTTTGATAGTAGATCCTGTAACAGAGAAACCTGCACTTCAAGTAAATGATTCCTGAACGCTGGCTAACTAAAGAACATATATTAGATAATAACTTAAATAGTTTTCAATTAATATATTATTTTCCTAGGCAAAACCACATACATGGACGTCTAAGGATTTACCTTTTTTAAAAGATATGTCCGTGGAACGTGTTATTGAGATGTGTGGTGTGAGCTTGTTAATGGAAGAGTATGTGAGTGTGGATCTATGCTGCCTCTAAAGACCACCAAGTGGTATTTTTTAAATTTTTATTAAACATCTAGAAAATACACTTAGAAAGATTTTACAAAAGTATAATTACGTTATTTTATGCGGTGACTTTAACACTAACTTTCTGGATGATTGTCTTTATACTAAAATGCTAAGGGATATACTTCAATCTTTTTCTATGGAAATGTTTAAGTAAGAAATCATGGTTCTTGGGATTAGACCGTGTCAAAATGGAATCACTTTCCGACGTTTCGCCTTCGATTGCACAAGGCATGTTCAGGGATCTTCACTTCACGAGATCGGAACACTGAATGAGCTCGGAGAGACTCAGGCCGACTTGTGTTTACCGAAGCATGATCGGTTTCCACGTATGATGTAGACTGAAGCCCGTATCTCTATTAAAATTGTTAGGATGCTTATAAATTTCAATAGATTCTTTAATTTTGCGTTTATAGAGTTCCGAAACCGATGCAAGAACTTTGGTTTCTTTTACATTTATGACATGCCCAGTAGAATGTTGGTGTTCAGATACAGCAGATTGTACAATTTGTTTCTTTCTGATACATCGCTCATGTTCGTTAAGCCTAATCGATATGGATCGTCCAGTTTCTCCAATATAAACATACCACAGGAACAAGGAATTGCATATACTCCTTCCGTTTGAAAAGGAATAATGTCCTTTGGCGATCTCAAACATTGTCCAATTTTCTTGTATGTGTTGAAGATTGTACGTATATTGGACCGGCGAAGTAATCTTGCAATCTTGTCTGTGGTTCTGTATATTCAAGATTGCGAGCTCATTCAGTGTTCCGATCTCGTGAAGTGAAGATCCCTGAAGATGCCTCGTGCAATCGAAGGCGAAACGTCGGAAAGTGATTCCATTTTGACACGGTCTAATCCCAAGAACCATGATTTCTTAATTGACCACAGCCGTGAGACCTATCGTTCTATAAAGTGTTTAAGTGTAAGCCAACTAGAGTCTGGATACAGGACGTGATATGACAAAAACTTGTATTGACTATATGGTATCTAACTTTCCTGGGAAAATGTTTACATTCGAAAATGATGACCCTTGTTTGGCTGACCACTTTAGTCAACTTGGTATGGTATGCTGTTCTGGGCTCTCGGTTGAGAGGCAAGTTAATAACTGTTGCTAAGCGATGTATTGGTAATCTTAATTTAAATGAATTTAATTTCTTATTAACTAAGATAGATTGGACAATCATGTTTAATAATAATTTAAACCAAGATCAAATTTACCTGCTATCGGTAACGGAAGTGCGACCTTGACTGCGGATAAGGTGGTAAGCGTGTTCCGGAGCTCCGTATTTGTGCAGTGTTAAACCAAATTTGGATTATTAATTTATAATTGAAAAGGATATACATTACTGTGAGTTGTATCTTTTCTGATTTAAATTTCACGTTCCCTTCATGTGTGAAACATGACAGGGGGCAACTACGTTGAAGGGGGAGGTAAACCTGATAGACAGAACATTAAGGTGGTGGTTCTAACTTATAATGAAAATTATATGTAAGTGTCTCCTAATCATATCATAAATAGTAGTCAAATAAATTTATCGTCATCTAATAACCCGGACAAACAAATCTCTGATATTGTCAATAGAACTGACTTAAACAATAGATACAGATGTGATCGTATTGGCCCTTTTTCAGTATTTATCGAACATAAATATCTTAATTTTGGTAAGCTTCGTCCACTTAAAATTAGTGAAAAACTTGTCGATCTAGGTGTAGATAAAAAATATATCGATTATCTCAACACGTAACAGGATACAAGGGGCAAATAAAATTGTACTAAATAAATTTTTTAATGAAAACAATCGAATTGCATATATCTTCTCATATGACCTAAAAAAAGGGGCTTGTATGCGGACGAGATAAGAGTTTTTCGGAAGATGATCTACTTAAAATTATAGATTCACCAATACCTTAAATAAATCGGTTAAAAGGAGATACAAGATAATATCTGATAAAGATGGCAAGTCAATAAAAGTGCCACGACAAAAAATTATAATCTCTTTTGATAAATTAGAATTTCCTCAATATATTCATATTTATAGACTACGACGTGAAGTTGACATTTGGTATTCCCCTGTGACACAATGGTTTAATTGCTTAAAGTTTGATCAAATAGCTAAACAATGTAAAGGCAAAAAGCATGGCCGTAATTGTTCTACGCCTTTAAATGAATACCCATAATTCTACTAGTAAAAAATTCCCAAGGTATAATAGCCAAAAAAAAATTAAAGAAGCAGTGGCAAACCTTAATTTATCTTTCAAGGAGGCTGAAAAAGTCGTTAATCTACCTTCTTATGCAAGTTCTGTCAGTAAAAAGAAGTGTATGCCTCTACTTTCTGAAAACTCACAGTTCCCAGCCTTATCAATGAGAAATATTCACTATCAGAATAATATGTAAACTAACCCACAACACAACTCAAAAGAAACAACAAGGAAATACTATTCTCAACTCAACCATAATGATAAAAATAAAAAACGAAAAATAGCAGACAGAAGCCCAAATTACGAAACACCGCGTAGAGAATTTAAGTGGTCCTATACATGGATTGAAGCTCATGAAACTATTAACAAAGAGTCCAGGGGCGTGCGGTGAATTTTAAGAATGGGAAGCAATTTTTAGAAACTTACCTATTTGTAATGTAATTCGATTCTTCGATCATTTTTGCAAATTCGTCAATGACGTCATCATAAAAACCTCGATGCTCCTGCCCCGTTAAATTTCTCACGAAATTTTTTATACGTTTAAGTGTTGAAAAATTGCGTTCTACTGATGAACTTGTGGCAGGTATTGTCAATACTAATTCACACAATTTCGGCACTTCGATGTAGGCATCTTCCAGCTCCTTGTCTTTTAAAAATTGCATTAGTTCCTTAGCGTTATTTTTTGCGCTAATGTCATCAGTTTCGTAAATCACTTTTAGTTCAGATCGCTCGGTCGAAGAACCGGCCATAATGAAGAAGAAGAGATTTAGACGCATCTTCTGGATTTTCCTTCAAATGCATCAAAATTGCAGAGCTCGAGGAATTTAAAATCATTTAAACCGTTAAATCTGAAGTTTATTTGTTGCTGAATTTGATCGATTATTTCATAAAAGAGGCGTTTGTATGATGTTTGAACATCTCCCACCTTGTCTGTTCGAAGACGCTTGGCTTGTGGCTCTACATTTAACGTCATCGTTTTCTCCCAAAATAGGTCAAAGTTATCTCTTTTTTGGCTTAACATGGACTTAAAATCACCCACTTTTTTTAGGCAAAAAGCAATATAATTTGTTTTAGTTTCTAATATATTAAAAACATTGTCCGAGAATGAAAATATTTCTGAAAATATGTTCAACAAATAATTAAAATCTCGTTTCAAACAGTCCAAAAACCCCCTCGAACTATTTATTGCTTCTGAGTCCCACGTTTCATTATTTTCTATTATATTCTCAAATAGTTCAATCAGTGATTCACGATTTTCAGATACTGTTAACACAAGGCTTCCATTATAGTTCCACCTAGTAGGGGCTACTTTCGGCAATCGTTTATGGACAATGGAGTCCAAAGCTTGTGTACGTTTTGTTGACTTGGAAAAAAAACAGCCATGCCACTTAAAGTAACGAAAAATACTTTACACTCTTTAATGTGATTGATGGACTGGGATAAAACTGAATTTAATTTATGAGCAAAACAATGGACAAACACAGTACTTGGGAAAGTTTCTCGAACTTTAGCTTGCAGACCCCCTAATTGTCCTGCAATCACTGCAGCTCCATTATAGCTTTGAGCAACTAATTTTTCATCTCCATTAATTTCTTTAGTAACGTTATAAACTACGGTATATAACGCATCTGCTATACGATTTTCGGACACATTCTTAAAACCTAAAAATCGCTCTTGAATACTTCCGTCTGTTTTAACGTAGCGTATTACTATAAATAATTGGCTAAAATTAGTGATATCAGTTGTCTCGTCCAGAACAATAGCAGTGAACCGCGCCTCGCCAATCTCCTGCTTAATTCTTTTTAGAATAATGGTTGCAACAGCGGAAATTAAATCATTCTGGAATCGATTCGACGTTCCGCGAAAAACGCTAGAGTGCTCTAAATGATTTTTTAAGCAATCATCATATTTAGCCATTAAACTAAGTAAATCTTGAAAATTTCCTCTATTTGAAGAAACATTTGTTTTGTCATGACCCCTAAATCCCAATTCGTGCTGTCCGAGACAACAAACAACATCGATAAGTCTTCTTAATATTTGCCTATTTTTATCGACTAGTTCATTGTGTTGGCGGTGACTAATTTCCAACTGTTTATTAAGGGCATGTTCAATTCTGGTTTTGCCGAAGACTTTTTTTTATGACGGCCTGTAAATGCCCTTTGGACATAATGTGTCTTTTTACAGCTTTATGGAAATTGTTTATACGGAAAAACCAGTTTTATTCCAAAGACCTTTTTCATTTTCAAAAAGTGAACATGGCCAACAAAATGACTTATATTTTCACACCCTTTTAGCAATTTAAATTGTTCGTATTGTTTTTCCGGATAAAAATGTCTAATACAGTTTTTCATTTTTGTGGTTAAGTTTTTCATAGGCGGTTTTGCCCTTCCTTTGGAAATTTTTTGAAGCTTATCAGCGAAGTTTAATGTTGAAAATCCCTTTATTATTAAGACACACACCACACATTCACACACATTCTTCTTACTAAATTCTCCAACATTTTCAACGTTATTACCGGCAGCCGAAGTTGACGGTATTTGCATATCCACGTCCGTATTATTGTCTTCCATATCGCACCATGCACGACGCGACGTACGTCTCACACAACACATGGATAGCCGTTCAAACAAAGAACCTACTCCAACGCTAGCTTCCGCCACCTCTTAAAGCACGCGACTGAAATGCAAAAATTGCAAACAGCCGGTGGAAAGTTCGATAACCTCTGGCTTGATTCACAGGAAATCAAGCATACAGGACTTGGCTGCAGTGAAGCTAGCGGCCCGCATAGGCTCTATTGTGGCTGGGTCGGAGTCAAGGCTGCATTTATTATGGGCTTGATAATTATGATAATATTTTAGCATTTTTAATATAAACTAAATTAATGGTTTCCTATTTCAAAAATTACATTTTAGAAGATGTTTTGTATTTTTTTTTTGGGAAACACTGCTTCCCTTGCTTCCATGGACTGCAAGCCCCTGACAAAGATACTATACAAGCTTAGAAAAATAAAATTCAGGACGACCTAAAAATAATGTCCTTTATAACCTCAGTCCTGGGGAAGACTTTAATATGGGTATAATAATAAATAACATTGGTATTATTATTGATATAAGGCTACAATATATTTTTCAAAAATGGGGACTGCAAAACATCAACTAACAATAATACATTTTTAACGCTAGGTCCGCTTATTCCAATTACAATCTTTTAGGAAATCTTACTTCTGTCACAAACTTTGATGTTGTTCTTATAAGTAAGACTTGGTATAAACCAAACTATAACATAATTTTAACATGGTATAATATTATACGTAAAGATAGAGTTAACGGGAGGTGTGGCTATATTTATTAAAAAATCTATTCCTTTCACATCTTTGAATTTTATGAATTTAAATAACAATAGAATTGAAATTTGTGGTGTCAATATATGCTACAATAATAAGTCTGTTTCTTTAGTATCGATTTACAGGCCTCTCAATGTACAGCTTATTATTCAAGATTATGAAAATATTTTTTTACAGGTGAATGATTATTGCATAATCGCAGGTGATTTTAATGCACATCACTCCTCCCGCGCTAAAGATGATTGGGCAGGCGTCACACTAATAAATGCCTTAGGAAATTTTCAAAATCTAATCATTCAAAATGAAGGTCTCCCTACTTGTATTAACCGATATAACAATAACGGATCCGCAATAGAATTAACAATCTTGTCGTCAAATCTGCATTCTAGTTCGACTTGAAAAGTGCTACAAGATACCTATGCATAAATCAGATCATTTCCCTGTTCAAATAACATTGAACAAAACTGCAGAAAATTCCTTTGACACACATGATTTACCTGGATGGATCTTGAAAAATGCCAATTGGAACGATTACACAAATAAAATCGAAGAAAGGGCTAAATCTCCTATTGAAATTCCGGAAGAAGCAAATCAAATTATTCAACTTGTTTGCAAAATTATTAGCCATACCGCAAATATTTTCTTTAAAAAACGAAAAATCAGTAACACTAAATATTGTACACCCCGGTGGGATAACGAGTGCCAGTCAATACCAAATCGCCGAAAAGAAGCCTTTAAAGAATTTCGCAATAGAAAAAATATGCAAAACTTTTTAGAATATAAGAATTTAGTAGCTAAAAGTAAATTGCTATTTAAAAACAAAGCCAAACTAAGCTGGAAACATTTTTGCACTAGTATTAAATTCTCAGACTTCTCCTTCCGTTGTATGGAAGAGTCAATGGTATAAAAATAGTTTGAATTGTAATAGTTCCTCTACTATTTTAAACGAATTATTAGACACGCTTCTCAATAAGATCGCTTTAAGTTTCGTTTCATTAGATATACAGGGAATTTATTGCAATACGAATCACTTTTTATCTAAGACTATTTCAATCCCCGAACTAGAAAATAATATTAAAAAGTCAAAAGATACCAGTCCAGGCCCTGATGGGATTACATACAGCATGTTAGAACACTTGCCAATATCTGCCAAAGAATTGTTATGCCTAGCCTTTAACAATGTTATTGCCAAGGGACACGACTTAGAAATAATTAAACATTCCCTAATTGTTCCTATTAACAAATCTGGAAAGCCAAACCAATTCAGGCCTATATCCTTGTCGTCATGTGTGATGAAAAGATGATGATTGAAAGAATTCCTAAGCAGCGCTTAGAGTGGTGGTGTGAAACACGCAGATTATCATCGGACTTTCAATTTGGTTTTAGAAAAGGGAAAGGTGTTACTGATTGTTTGGCTCATTTAATAACTGACATTCAAAATACGTGTTCAAAAAATGACTACCTATTCGCCTTATTTTCAGACATTACAAGCGCCTATGAAAGTGTTGATCTTAACATCCTGATAAAAAAACTAATCAAATTTAATTTGCCAGAGGCTTTCGTGTATAATTTAGTTAGGCTTTTCAATAATCGTAAGGTATCTATTAGGATCGGCCACAAGATCAGTGAATCCAGAATTGTATCGTCCGGCTTGCCTCTTCTTTTTAACTTGTACACGACAGACTTTCACAAATTAGGCCTAAAATCAACTCTACTTCAATTTGCGGACGATTTTTGTATATACAGTAGTAAAAAAGATTGAAGACTGTATAATACACCTCAACCATATTATGTCTTTATGTAATTCCTATTTTCCTGACAATAATTTTACTATTTCTAGTCCGAAGTCTGCGGTGGTTATGTTCCGAAGACATAGAATTGCTAAAGACAATAGTATTAGACTTAACGGGGTCGGTGTGCCTTGGGTTCAGTCTTTTAAGTATTTGGGAGTAATCTTAGATCAAACATTGTCATGGAACGAACACATCAATTATGTTACTGAGAAGGCGGAGAGAAGTTTGAATGTACTTAGAGCAGTGGTAACCAGATCATGGGGATCTGATCAGAAGACATCTCTAATGTTTTATAAAGCCTTTATTAGATCGATACTTGATGGCTCGATATTCTACGGTTCTGCGACTAAATCGCGACTCAAAAAGGTTGACTGTGTGCGGTTTAAAGCACTTAGACTTGTGTTGGGAGCAATACGCTCTTAACCGGTTCAGGCTCTCTTAGCAGAGTGTGATGAGCCACCTTTGTTTATTCGTCGAAAGGTTCTGGTTGAAAAATTTATGATAAAAAATATGAGATTGCGAGATAATGCTCTTATTGATAGAATTAGTCAGTTGAGAGTCGCAAACTTAACCCTACCCTTTTTGACTAATAAAAATAACCCACCATTAGCTGATGCATTTACCTCAACTGCAGCACATAACGATATTCTCATAAAAAACAATATTCATTTTCTGTTTGAAGCACCGTGGAATATAACTCACTTGAGGCTGGAGGTTCTCATGCCTAAATATACGGATCTTACATCCTTTAATATAAACATGCTGAAAAGTTTCTTAAGTAAATACCAAAATCACTATAAAATTTATACTGATGGTTCAAAAAGTCACTTGGTGTGGGTTGTGCCTTCGCTATACGCCAAATAAACGTGGTCAAACATTTTAAGAATATAAACAATACGCCCAAATGCAGGAAATGTATATACAACGTTATACCCAGAACTTAATCAGAATCCCTTAATTTACAAAATGTGATTTCCTAGGCATTTATCTGTTTCTTATTTTCGATTTTTGGTTGGACATGCAAATGCCAATAGCCATCTCTTCAAAATGAACCTCACTAATAGCTTATCTTGCACATGCGACAATTTGACCAATGACGATCTTAACCACCGTCTGTTTAATTGCAACAATAATGTACTTGTCGTGTCGTACCTTGTTTCTGAACTGGGTAAATTAAATTTACTCCTTATGTCTCACCTTCATTTAATGGAAAATGTCATTTCCGATAGGAAATTGGAAACACTTTTTTTAGAGTATTTAAAAAAGTGCAGCGTAAAAGTTTAATAAATGTTTACAAGTTTATACATTAGCAGGTTAGATAGCTTTGTATCCTCTGTTTTCCTCCTATTGTAATATTTCAACCTAATTATCTGGGTCTACCTGTGTTTGTGTGTCTATAACTACATAATAAAAAGTCTTGAATTGGCCTCAGGGCGAGAAGTGTGTGACCTTGTGTAAAATGTCCTATCGTTTTTATTTTGCTCTCGTTAAGTTAGGTTAGGATTTGGTTCCTTTTACGACTGCATTTTTACCATAAACCTCTGACATGAAAATTCGTGGCTAAATGGGCTTTGCTCAAGGCCAAAAAAAATATAAACGAAGCTTTTCAGTTTTTTATTGGTTTCGTTCTGTGGTACTTTAACACATCCTGTAACATTAAAAATGACAATATTAAGAAAAACGAAATTACGTGGATTAACATAAAATTAATAAATGAGAGAAATAACCTCAATAAAGCTTTTAGGGATACTAAATACTCTATAAAAACATATAACAAATATAAAAGTCAGAAATCAAAATACAAACAAATTGTTAAAAAATGCAAAAGATTATTATAAACTCAAAATAAATAAATAACTATGATAATAAAACCAAGGAAATCTGGAGAACAGTTACGTTAGGTAGATCAGTGGATAGTGAGAACAGAAATCTAAGCATAAAAATCAAGAACAATATTTTATCGGAAGGTACTTTGGTGACCACCGAGTTTGCCAGATATTTTTCTACAGTAGCCGAGATTCAAAGTAAAAAACGCTTTGTTTATAACTTATCACTCCTTCATACAACTTTCCAAACTTGCAGTAAATCATAGTATTGTGATGTTAAAATTAAAAATTAATTGGTCGCTACCACAAATGATCTTAAAAATTAGAAATCTAGTGGCATCAATAGAATATCCCCCAATCATCTTTAAAATGATCGCTCTAAATTTGTTAGACCAACTTATATCCTTAATGTTTTCTCTTGAAACTGCAAATTTTCCAGATTAATTAAAAACTTCAATAGTTATTACAGTATTTAAAAAGTGTGATAAGGGTGACCAGTTACCCTTGTTAAAGTTTTTTTTTTCTAAATTAATAGGAGAAACAATTTATAATAAAACGAACAAGTTTTTTACAAATTTTAATGTCCCAAATAATGGGCAGCATGGTTTTCGTGCTGGATATTCAATTTAAAGTGCATCTGCTAATTTCTTTAGCCATATTTATGAGCAGGTTAGTAGGGCAAAATATGTAGAATCCATTCTTTTCGACCTTTCAGAGGCATTTGATCTTGTTTAGAAAAAAATTCTTATGGACAAGCGCGAGAAACTGGGGGCAATATTAAACAGTGTCTCGACGATCATAAATCAAATAGTGTGGACATTAACGTTACACAGGGTTCTATATTAGGGTCACTGTTATTACTTGCCTATATCAATGATTTTCCAAGGTTTTGGGTAACAATACAATAGTTACCACGTACGCGGAAGAGACTTCCGTAACGCTAAGACAGTCGAAGAGTTAAATAGTGGGTGAGTGACGTTACGGATCTAATGACTGTCTATTGCGATAGAAACAATTTAATACTATATATATATATATATATATATATAAACTATTTACATAAATTATATATATATATATATATATATATATATATATATATATATATATATATATATATATATATATATATATATATATATATATTATTAATTAATATTAATTATTAATTCAAAAATTCACTTTTTAAAAAATTTATTATTTAACTTTGAAATTACTTTATACAATATCGGAACTTAAACTGGCATAAAAATGGTATATAATATGAACTAACTAATATTTACAATTCAGAGCGTTTTATAAATTAAAATGCTGATGCGGCACCTTCCAGCTGCTGGAATTGCAACTCGAAGGTACTGCTTACAATGCATTCCTTGAAATGTTGAAATTGCTACATCCGATGCCGTGTGACCGAAGGTCATTGCCTACACGTGGCTATAAACGGATATAACAACTCCCCCTTTTGGTCAAAAGTTAACACCCTGTGTAAACTTTTGTAAGATCATTATATTTCGTCTTCGTCATCTTCTTCTTGGGTTTGAGGGTGGATGGCTGGCCGTCTTCTCGCAAGGATGCTGCTGAGCCTGAGTTTGACTGTCTTTCGCTGTTGTGGTCTAGGCGGAGGTGGTGAACCAGCATCCAATGGAGCCATGGTGATGCTGGGTAGTCTTTTACGGCGACACTTACACATTATGTACAAGACGAGCAGACTGACTAGAAGAACTATCGTGACGATCGTGAACCATGACAGATGTTTATAGACAAAAGGTTGGTTGATTAATTTGTCTAGTTCTTCGGAGTATTGGTCCAATTTGTGCTGGGCAATATTGAGATCTTCTACGTCTATCTTGTTCAGTTTTAGAGGTTTAAGGTCTGGAATGTGAAGCTTCGACGAAATATGTTGGCAGCACTTGTATGGGATTATCATTGGGTGGCTTTTATAAGTAACATTTTGATACTTATCAATGAGTGCTTTGGCGTGAACTCTTGGCTTCCTATAAAGGCATTACAATATGGCTGAAGTCTAAGAAGGGAATTGACATTGATGATACTTGTCCTGACCTCTTTTCCTTCACACTTTATTGTAACTGGTAGTGGATCTGACACTGTAATCAACCAGAAGTTTTGATCGATGTCTTTAACGTTGTATCCTTTTGCAAGAAGAAGAGATACCTGGCACGTCTTTGGTAAATGGTTTGGTCCTCTAAGTAGCTAAGCTTCGCAAATCGCTTCACTGTCTATCGGGTAGGGTAGAACATCTGAGCAGATCTTTTGGCCTCGTCCTAGTGATTTGCAGCTTCCCAGGTTTTGAAATGAAATATATAACATTGAATCATCGTCCCGCGCAATATATTTTTGTGTTGTAGGGATTATATGATGAAATTCTGTTCGATTATCTAATACGGGTATTGGATAGAGATGATACAAAGTATAGCTTTCAGGGTTTACTAAGGGTATTTTTAGAATAAACACTACTTTAGTATCAGATTGATATGCTTCAAGCTCGATTATCTCAACATACTGGGCAAGCGTTGAAGAGTATACAGGTAGAGGAAGATTATTTTTTCTGAGAGATTGTGAAATTTCTTGAAGGGAACTAATCAGATCTCCCGGGGTCATTATTGAACTGTGCAAGATATTTAGCCTAGCGAATGATATCGCGTTCAGAGCGTCGTTAAGAAAATTTTCTATAAAAGAATAACTCTCCATTAATGATTCACATAAATCTAGAGTTCTTATCTGGGCATGGTAAAATGCGAGGTCGTCGGAAATGTCCATTATCGATTTGTGGATTTCGTTTATGTCCCGGTTAAATGTTTCTTCGTCTATTTGAACTTTTTGTATTGACGCGTTGAAGGTTTTTATTACTGAGGTAGTAACCGATATCTGATTTTTGAGGAGATTTTCGATATGTCTTTCGTCTTGAGAGTTTTTATCAATGCATTCATTGAAGTACTCGCCGTCGGAAGCATCGAGGTTTCCAGTTATGGATTTCCAGACAGTGCCTATACCGTTGAATATTCCGCGCTTCTCCCTGTAACTGTATTTTTTCGTATCCGCGATTATTTCTTTGTATTTTAAATTGACAGTGTCGTATATTTGATTGAGCAGGCTGACATGAGTTTGTATTTCGGATTTGAAAGATAACATTCTGGGCGAGTCAACATCTACAAAGCCATATAACAATCCTTCTAGGATCTTATCATTATTCGCGATAGCTTCCTTTATGTAAGAAAGATCTTTATACACGAGGAGTGTCCATTTGTCGTTTGACACTTTTACAGAACCTTCTTCGTGGAAGAATATTCCGAGTGTGTTGTTGATAGGTGTAATCGAAAATTGGGTCAGGCCTACCGAGAAGAGCCCGAGGAATCTGCAAAGAAGAAGAATACTTATTCGAAATAGGGTTTTAGCCTATCGAAGTTGACTTTAGTTGATTGGTTTGTTCGAGGATTAAGAAGGATAGCGGAATTTTGAAAAAGTCTGTAATTTCAAAAGGGCCATTAAATTTGTTTTCGGCTTTAGATTTTATTTGTGACTCTTTAACATACACTTTATTTCCGACTTTGTATTCAGGGATACTAGTTACGTGTTCGTCAAACCTGACTTTTGCTTTTTCTTTTTGTCGTTCTGTTTTTGCCCTAGCGATTTTGTAAAAATATTCCATACGGTTATTAAGGTCTCTTACGTATTTTGATATTAATTTTTCCTGGTTGTATAAAGTTTCGGGTGGTCTACTTGACGTGTGACCAAAAATAATTTCAAACGGTGTAAACCCATAAGTTTTATTTTTCGTATTGTTGTAGCAGATCACCGCGTAGGGTAAAACATTAAAGGGATGTTCTTTTGGGTTTTCGGCTATATTTGCTCTAATCATTTCTGATAAGGTTGCATGGAACCTTTCAATGGACCCGTTAGACTGGGGGTGATTGACACTAGAGAAAGTTAATTTTATGTTAAATAGTTCACAAAGATCTTTGAATAATGAGTTGTCAAATTCGCGCCCATAGTCACAATGTATTCTTAGGGGCGTACCGAAGTGTTGGAAAAATATTAATAAGGTATTTACAATTGTCGACGCTTTTTTGTCTTCGATTGCGTAAGCCTGTGTGAATTTTGTAAGTTCGTCCCGAATCGTAAGTGCGTAATATCTGGTTGGATATTCGAAGATGTCAATGTTTATCCTTTCAAATGGGGTTTTCGGAGTTTCCGTTATGACGAGAGGCGTACTTAGGTTTTTTCGGCATATTTTTACCTTTTGGCATATTTCGCAGCCTTTTATTAATTTTTCGACGTCTTTTGTTAAATTCGGCCAATTGTACTTTTCTCTTATGCGCCTGACTGTCTCGTTAATTCCCCTATGCAAATTAGTTTTGCCTGAATGGTAGTGTTCTAAAATTTGGGGTATTTCGTCGGCGTCTGGGGTTTTTACAACATTTTGGCATATTTTAAGTTTTATTTCTTTGTCGGCGAAAATGAATGAGAAAATTTCGAGGATAGGCAGCGCTAGGTTATTTTCCACGTAATACGTTTTGGAAGGGTCGAATTCATTTTGGGCTTTAAATAGGACATAGAACAAGTGTTGGGCTACAATTTCCGGATCAAATGGTATTGGGATAATAAAGTATTATCTTTCACGGTTTTGCTAGAGACAATGTTAACGCTCATGTTTTCAAAATGAACGCTTTCTTCGAAGATATCTTCGATTATTTTGTAATACATTTCTTCTAGTTTATTTTGCCAGAAAAAGGTAATAATTAGTTTATGTGGTTTATCTAAAAGCTGTGAATTTGAAAATTCGACTTTGGAATAGTCAATTATTGATTTGGTTTGGTATAGGTCTACAAACTTGTTGTATTCCTGTGTAATGTACTCGTCGTCTATCTCGACGTCATTGGACTCTGGCTGGTTTTGATTTTCGTTTTCGCTATTATTTTCGTTGGCTGCAAAAATGGGGAATTTTGATCGGAAATTTGCGCATTCTTGGAAATAATTAATTTTTATTCGCGATAGAGCATCTGCATTTTTGTTTATTTTTCCCGGTTTATGTTCTATTTTATAGTTGTATTCTTCTAATTTTAGACGCCATCGCGCAAGTCTGCTTCCGGGATCTTTAATTGAAAACAACCATGTTAACGGCCTGTGGTCTGTAATAAGCGTAAACTTTCGTCCAAAAAGATAAGGGCGGAAATGCTTTACTGCCCATACAATTGCTAGTAGCTCCCTTTCGATGATGGAATATTTAGTTTCTGCACTACAGAGTGTTCTGGATGCAAAGGCTATTGGGAGATCTTTTCCGACTGGTCCCTGGGACAGCACAGCGCCTATTGCAAGTGCGCTTGCGTCTGTGGTAAGGAGGAAAGTTTCTTCAAAATTAGGATAGATTAGAATGGGGTCTGAAATTAGGGCTTTCTTTAATTCTTTAAATGCACTTTTACATTCTGAATCAAAGAAGAATGGGATGTCCTTTTTCAAGAGTTTAGTTAACGGCTTGGATACTTTTGCAAAGTTTGGAATGAATCGGCGGTAATAACCCGCTAATCCCAGAAAAGATTTAATATCCTTTGCGTTTTTTGGTTCTGGGAAATTTTGAATGCATTCCACTTTTGAAGGGTTAGGTTTAACACCATCTTTGGTAACGAGGTGTCCCAGATAGGCAACTTCTTTCCTTAAAAACTCGCACTTATCTGGTTGAATTTTGAGGTTTGCGTTTCGGAGACGCCTAAAGACTTCTTTTAGCCAGTCTATATGCTCATGTATGGTGGGAGAGTAGACGATTATGTCGTCCATATATACAAGGCAACGCTCGTTTTGAATGCCCAAGAGAATATTGTCCATGACGCGCTGAAACGTGGACGGGGCATTCTTTAGACCGAATGGCATGCGGACAAATTCATAGTGTCCATTGTCAACTGAAAATGCTGTCTTTGGTATGTCATCGGTATTGATCTCTATTTGATGAAAGCCGGACGCGAGATCAAGCGTAGAAAAATATTGACATTTACCAAGTTGATCCAAAAGGTCTGAAATGTTTGGTAGGGGATATTTATCATCAATACTGAGGTCATTGAGCTTTCTGTAGTCAATAACTACACTCCATTTTTGTTTCCCGGACGCATCAAGTTTTTTGGGTACCACCCATACAGGTGAGGACCACGGTGAAATGGAAGGCCGTATAATTCCCTGGTCTAACATCTTTCCCATCTGTGTTTTCACTTCCTCTTTATGTATCTGAGGATACCTATAAGATTTTGTGAAAACGGGCTTTGCATTATTAGTTTCTATAACATGCTTGATTTCATTGGTGAAAGTTAGTTTATCACCTTCGATGTAAAATATGTCAGAGTATTCTAGACAGAGATTTGTGATCATTTCCTTTTCTTCGGAATTAAGATGCTCGGTTCTTAATTCGTTTCGAATGATCTGTATTCTGTCGATTTGATCGGCTTCATAATTATCTTGGGTGTTAAGCTTTAGGACAACATCATTAGGGGTAAATGGTTCGATAGAAAGATCGGAAAAATCGATGGTTTTTGGCATGGCGTTAGCATTTAAAATAGAAGTCATAAATTCACCGCTTCCGTTAACATGTACAATAGCATTTGGTAAACGAACTTTTTCTTTTTCTTGAGACATTAATAGGGCGTCTGTATTTTTTAAGTTACATGTTAATTTAAAAAAAATTTCTGTGCGAGCTTCAATAGAAATTTTGTTGTTTATCTCGTTTTTATCGACATTTTTTTCTGTTGTAATAGCCCCAACTTTATGCAACGGAATCGTTTTAAAGTTCGTTATTAAATTTTTTGATTTAAGATCAATTATACACTCATAATGTTCGAGAAAATCAAGTCCTAAGATTCCATCAAAATCGATATCTAAGTTATAAATGTATACCTTGTGTGGGTTACCTATTTCAAAAGGGACAAGAGTCGATTCAAATATAGACAATTTCTGATTTGTTATTCCCTGAATAGTTACGTTTTCTGGTGATCTGAGGGGAAACTTTTCACCGTATTTTCTTTAAAAATGGATATCCCTGCTCCGGTGTCAATTAAAAGTTTGAATGTATTTGAGGCATCGTTAATATAGTACAGGTTCTTGGGGTTGACAGTAAGAAACGGGTTTAAAGGAACGCTTGTTCCGGAAAATTCACATTGGGGTCCAAATCGTCTAAATTCATTGTCTGAATCTGACTCTGCAGTTCCGACACCGAATTGTTCGATTGGGTAGTGATCTCCGGAGGATGGTTTTTGTAAAGAGGAGGTGGAAAATTTTGGAAATCTGAGTTATCAAATTGTTCGAATTGTGTTTGTTCGTTTTCAGTATAATATTCTTGGTATTCCAAGTTGCTATCATCTTGAGAATATTCGTCGTAATATTGTGGTTCTTCGTAAGATTGGTAATCATAATTTACATGGTGAGCTCTTTGTTGATTTGGAGAGAAATTCTAATTTCTTTGCATTAGAGGTGGACGAGATGCAGCATGACTCTGTTGGGTAGCTGCAGGTTGTCTATATTGAGACGAAAATGTGTTGGATCTATTTTGCTGTGAAAAATGAGGCACTTGACTAGAAGAAGGAAACTGCCTTTGATAATTTATGTTACTATTATTTTGAGAATAACTAGGATGAGACATTGATTGGGAACGGCATTCTGCAGCTATGTGGCCGTTGCGTCCACATTTCAGACATTTTATAACTTGTGGTAACTGTTTCCTAATTGGTTGGGGAGGTTTCGGAGAAATTTGTTTATTTACTTTTTGAGTTTCGAAATATGAGAGCTGTAGTTCACGCCTAATGCGGGAGTGAGCTTCTAAAAGATCTCTTGGATTACCTGCACGAATAATTTGGCCTAGGCGAGGTTCTAGTCCAGTTAAAAGAGTATTTAGGCTCATTGTCTCAATTAGTTTGCTTTGGGCAGCTTTTTGATCATTACTTAGGTGGGAAGCTTTTTGAATTTTTGAGAGCATTTTTGCATTCAAAACCTGCAAGCGATTGTAAAATGTAAGGGCGGACTCGACAGGTACTTGGCGGAGTCTTTGAAGGTCTTGTATAAGAGACGATAGGTCCCTCGAGTCGTCAAAATGAAGGTTTAAGAGTTGTTTAATCTCGCAATATGTTGCAGGGTTTCTTGAATTTACTAATTGCGCGGTTCTACCTTTAAGTTTGTTTTTAATGTGAATCGTTAATAACAGTTTTCGGTCAGTTGTTGCCATTTGATTAGCACAATCGCACGCGTTTAAAAGGGTACCCAAGAAGATTTGATCGCCTTCAAAATCAGGCACTATAGAAAATATTTCGGAAAGCCTGTAAGGCTCAATTTCTACCTCAGCACCTTGTATCGGTTGCTGGGTAGGTGGCTGAGTTTGTTGAGCTTGTTGAGATTGTTGGGAACGTGTCTCGGGCATTTTGCTAAATACCATTTGTTTTTAATCTAAATTGGGGGAAAACAAAATATTAGGCAAGTATTGGAGAAAGAAAATTAGCATATAAAATTCACCTTTCTTTTTAAATTTATAAAACTAAAATCAGGGAATATGTAGAAAAATCACGTATAGAAAATCGAACAGAAACAGAATAAAAATAAGATACAACACTTAAACGGGATAATTCAATGTCACTTACGTTAGCAGGAGCATTAGTCGTCTTATTCTCTCAGGGCTGCCAGGGATTTCACTAGGTGTTCCTTCTGCAGGTATCTTCGAGTGAGGACGCCTTAAATGTGGTTCTTTTCTTCGTTAAGGGATTGAATCCGCCGTCAACAGTTAGGTCTTCCTTGTTCTGCCGACGTTAGATGAATCCTACCGACTGCGCCAATTTGTTACACTATTAATTCAAAAATTCACTTTTTAAAAAATTTATTATTTAACTTTGAAATTACTTTATACAATATCGGAACTTAAACTGGCATAAAAACGGTATATAATATGAACTAACTAATATTTACAATTCAGAGCGTTTTATATGTTTTAAAATGCTGATGCGGCACCTTCCAGCTGTGGGAATTGCTCGAAGGTACTGCTTACAATGCATTCCTTGAAATGTTGAAATTGCTACATCCGATACCGTGTGACCGAAGGTCATTGCCTACACGTGGTTATAAACGGATATAACATATATATATATATATATATATATATATATATATATATATATATATATATAGATAGATATATTACTGGTAGAGTTGGAAAAAAATAAATAATAATTTATTTAAAAAGCAGATACTTAAATTTCTAGAGAGGAAAGTTTATTATTCAATTAATTAATTTTTGAACGAAAAAAACAAAATGTTACTTGCGCTAAACACTGTTAACTCATTGTTATTGTACATATTCGTTTTTGTTTCTTATACCATTATAGTATTTGTAATTTTTTTAATTTCATTACGTACACTTTTATTTGTAGGTTAGTGACAGCAATTACTATATATATATATATATATATATATATATATATATATATATATATATATATACAGTAATTGCTGTCACTAACCTACAAATAATGTAAGTGTACGTAATGAAATTAAAAAAGTACAAACACTATAATGGTATAAGAAACAAAAACGAATATGTACAATAACAATGAGTTAACAGTGTTTAACGCAAGCAACATTTCGTTTTTCTTGTTCAACATTTAATTTATTCAATAATAATCTTTCCTCTCTAGAAATTTACATATCTGCTTTTTTAACAAATTGGTATTTAATTTTTTCCAACTCTACCGGTCACTTATTGAATAGTACAATAGAATTGTAGTCAAGAGAATTTTTGTAGTTGGTAGTTCTGTGTCTCGGAATTGTGTTGTGAATAAGGTTGTTTCTTGTTAAATACTTTTGGTTAAACATTTATATATGTAAATACAGGAATTTTGTTATTTACAAAGACATATTTTCATGATTCACGTACACTCAAATCAAAGATAAGTCGTAGAATTTTTTTAAGATTTAACAAAAGTCTACCTTGATTCGATGCTACTGCCCCAATGAAGAGCAAGAGCAATATGTGAGTAGTATGCCAACGCATAGTAAGTACCGAGCAATGCGTTTGTTTCAAGGGTACTCTTCAACTCAAAAATTGCGAAATAGGCACTGTTTAGTTTTTTGGATAGAACGTCAATATGTGTTTCCCACGCGAAATTATGGCACATATATATGGATTTAGCATTTTCAATAAAAGAAACTGAGCTGTCATATACAGGCTTTCTAAGATTAAAGTGTATGTAAATAGTTTTTATTTCATTTAGTATTAACTTGTTTCTGTCGCAATAAGCAGTCATTAGATCCATAACCTCACTCACCCACTATTTAACTCTTCGACTGTCTTACCGTTACGGAAGTGTCATCCGCGTACATAGTAACTATCGTATTGTTACCCATAAAACTTGGCAAATCATTGACATAGGCAAGGAATAATAGTGACTCTAAAATAGAACCCTGTGTAACCTTAATGTTCACACTATTTGATCTATGATCGTCGGGCACTGTTTAATATTACCCTGTACCCCCAATTCCTCGAGCTTGTCCATAAGAATTTTTTTGTTACCAAGGTCAAATGCCTCTGGCCACCAAAGTACCTTCCGATAAAATACTGTTCTGGATTTTTATGCTTAGATTTCTGTTCTTATTATCCACTGATCTACCTAACGTACTATTAATATTTTCCAGACTTCCTTAGTTTTATTATCACACTTATTTATTTTAAGTTTATGATATCTTTTGCTTTTTTTAACCATTTGTTTGTATTTTGATTTCTCACTTTTATATTTGTTATATGTTTCTACAGAGTTAGAGTATTTAGTATCCCTAAAAGCTTTATTGAGGTTTTTTCTATCATTTAATAATTCTGTGTTAATCCACGTAATTTGGTTTTTCTTAATGTTGCCATTTTTAAATTTCAGGATGCGTTAAAATACCACTCAACGAAACCAATGCAAAACTGAAAAGCTTTATTTAAATTATTATTATACATGATTGTCCAATCTATCTTAGTTAATAAGAAATTAAATTCATTTAAATTAAGATTGCCAATATATCGCTTAGCAATAGTACTTGGGTTATTACCATTCCTCTCACCTCTCAGCAGAGAGCCCAGAACAGCATACTATACCAAGTTGACTAAAGTGGTCAGCCAAACAAGAGTCAAAAATTTGAAATGAAAACATTTTCCCGGCAAAGTTAGATACCATATAGTCAATACAAGTCTTTGTCATATCACGTCCTGTATTTTCACAAACTCTAGTTGACTCAGAGTTAACCATTTCCATAGAAAAAGACCAGAGTATATCCCTTAGCATTTTAGTATAAAGTGAATCATCGAGAAACTTAGTGTTAAAGTCACCGCATAAAATAACGTAATTAGACTTTTGTAAAATGTTTCTAAGTGCATTTTCTAGATGTTCAACAAAAATTAAAAAGTACCACTTCCGTGGCCTTCCATCAACAAGCTTACGCCACACATCTGAATAACCCGTTCCACGGACAGATCTTTTAAAAAAGGTAAATCTTTAGACGTCCATGTATGTGGTTTTGCCTAGGAAAATAATATATTAATTGAAAACCATTTGGATTAATATCTAATATGTTTTCTTTAGTTAGCCAGCGTTCAGGAATCATTTGCTTCCGGTGCAGGTTTCTCTGTTGCAGGATCTGCTATGAAAACTTCATGAGTTACGTTACAAGCACTTTGCTTAGATATTAAATTTATTGCACTGAGTATTTTCAATGAATTCAGTTTGAAGCAAAACCTCATTTTTTGAGATAAAGCTATTACAATTATTTGGATTAATATCGATAAAAGTTAAATTTTTTGGAAACGAGTCTTCCCCAATAAAATCTTTTCACAGATCAAACCAATGAGTTTGTCATTTCTGAATTTATACATCGCCATATTTACATCTATAAAATGATATTTCCTAGTAAGCAGGAGTTTACTTTGTATCGTAACAGTCCTTATCTTGTTATTTATTATTTTTGGTGTTTTTTTTTTATATTTTGACAATAGTTACAATGAATATCATGTACTTAGCTTTAGTTTTTATTTTTATTTTATTTTATTTTTATTTTTATGTTTGTTTAGCTCAATATATTACTATTATATACACCTACGGACGTGCCAGGGCATAATTATTATATGTATAAGTTTTAAGATAGTTCCAATAAAGTGTCAGAATAAAAAAAAATCGGTAAATTTCCTTTACCCGCAACTCCCCTCTTTATGAATATTTCCTTTTATTAAGAATAGTGAAGTGAGACCTAATTGAGTTCAGTACATAGTTATATATACTTATATACCGGATTTTTAAACATTTTTATTTGACGCCATTTTGATCCAATATATGGGATTCTTACCAATCAGTTTCTATCTATGCCAAACCGGATTTTTGGGTATAATTTAAAATAAATACAAGTACATTTTAGATTGAACTTTTCTCCAAAATTTAAAGCCAATTGAAGAACGTTGATTTTTTTAAATTTTATTTGGCCGACATTTTGTTCAGCTATCTTGAATTCGTAACACAACTATACCAGTTTATCTCTATATCACACTTAATGCTTACACATAATTTTAAATTAACCTAATAAAGAGTTTTTTCAATCTGATATTTTAAATATTTTATTAGGCAGCTATTCTGATTTTTGTGCAAAATTTAAGGTAAATTGGATTTTCTTAACATTTCACTGGGCTTCTATCTTGTTCCGGCATATTGAATTTTTACCAAAATATTACAAGGTCAGTCTTATATGACCCTTAATCTTTGACTAAAATTTGAAATCAATCTGATAAGTAGTTTTTAAGCTATGCCGCGAACTTCCAGGGACTCTAAAACGCGAAGCTATGTGAAACCTGAAAGGGTGATTTTTTTCAGAAATTTTATTTGGCCGCATTTTGTTCCGCCATCTTGAATTAGTATTACACTTTTACTAGTTCACCTCTATACCACAATTAGTTATGGGACACAATTTGAAAGCAGTTAATTAAGTAGTTTTTCAGGATGAAATTTTAAATACTTTATTAAGCCGCCGTTTTGTTCCGCCATCTTGTATTCGCGCCAATATTTTACCAGTTGATTCGTACATAATACTTGATTTTTTTTTGCAAAATTTAAGATAAATTGAATAATTAGTTTTTCTAGTAATAATGTTTTTGTTAGCGTTTCACTAGGCCACCATCTTGTTCCGGCATAATGGATTTTTACCAAAATATTAACAATTCATACCTTTTTGAGGATAATTCAAAATATGAACTTTAGCTTTTGTGTATGTTTTGGACAACATATTTTAGTTAGCTCTATCTATCTATCTCTATCCCCAAAAAACCCAACCTCATTAGAAGCTGATTATGAATAGGGCAAAATAATATTATTTTGATAGCCGGATTTTCCGCTTTTTATTTTATTCTCTTTTCCTCTAATTAAATTATATGTATAGATACATAAGAGTAGTTGATCAATTAAAGCTTTGAAAATTTTTTCTATTTTTGAATCGCATTAGTTTTGGTATACGATATATCTGACAGCTCCTGTTCTGATATTTCTAGAAATGAGCCTGATCAAAGCAACAAAACAAAAACCTTCCCAAAAAAATACGGTGAAAAAAGATGAAATATCGGGTTTATAATAAACTTTTTCAACATCACATTAACTCAGTTTAGACTAGTATACAATAAAAAATGCATATATGTTTTTTATTATAGAAATTGTCCAAAGCTTTTTGGCTAAGATCAAGCGTATCCTCGTTCTAGAAGGATCTTTATCGCTACCATAGAGAAGATTTCTATGATTCCAGTTATAGGTCATATAGGTTTTTCGCGAATCGCATACCAGAAATGATGATGATTGCTATGATAGCCACAAGGTATATTACATACCTGAAGAGTATTAAATAATTCCCATATAGAATGAATCATATAGTCCAAGTCGTCTTTTAGGTAAAATGTACAATCTCTATTTTGTCTGGGTTAATGATTGGACTATATCAGTTTTCCAACTTTACAGCGGTGCTCGGGGTGAGCCCAGTATTGGGAAACTTACCAGTTGTAACTTTGAACGTGCACAGAACTTTTTTAAGAGCTTAAAGGAACACTTCCATAACAGACTTCGCAGGGCAAACAATACTTTTGTGTGCAAAGTTTGAGCAGCTGTTTTTCCATCAAGAGTATGCATGTTATTTAGGAATAAAGGGAAATCTCACATATTTTTTAAGTTCTAAGCAGTGCGGCTACTTCTTTATAACCCTCATTTAATGTTGCCAATATTTTTATGTAAGATATATTTATTAATTATTTTATTTATTAAAAAAATGCATTTTGAAACATTATTATTTTTAAATGTTAATGTAGGGAATGGTAACATGAAATATTATTTGTCGCCTACCATAATATTGTATATTATTAAAATTCTGAAAACCGTACATTTAGGCACTAAGAGCTGTTTAATTAAACTGGGATTTTAATGGAATCCTTAAAATATCGTCATTACAGATATATAAAAAATTACTTTTTTACAAATCTTTTTACTTCGAAACCTCAAAAAAGATGGATGTGTGTGGTCTTCGGGTAATCTTTTTTCTGCTGTTTTCGTAAAATAATCACCTTTTAAAGTTGATAACATCAATAACACCCTGCACAAATCATGACACCGAAAAACACTTAATTAGCCGGAATAAAATTTAAAATAAAAATTTATTAGGGGGAATCATAAAAGGTTATCTTAATAATGGGTCTTTGTCATGCATTGTACATAAGTGAATGCAGTTAGCAAAATGAACGATATCTTGAATTTAAACTTGGTATCGTTGTTTATCATCTTATACAAATTAGACCATTAAGCTAATATGGAAGAATCAACACATATCGCATCTTTGTATATGCGTGTGAACTTGAATTTCCTGCGTTTTAGTAAAAGTATTTTATTATCTCTTATTCATTCAGAAAAATGCTACAGTAATTTACAAATCTATTTCTTTGTTATGTTGGTATTACACAACGCACGTTGTTGACACGCAACTTAATATTCTCACAGGCTATTTTATTATAACTGTCTATTATTCAAGTAGAATCATTAGTATTATTTAAATAGTTTTATTATACAAAGTGTAGACGTTTCAATGAGATATCAAGGGAATGTCCAGATTTCATTTTTAGTTTCATATATTTCAAGAAATTATTTATGATCTTAATCTTTGTTGGGAATAAATATGGTAAGTATAAAAACCATTTTAATTAATTCATTCATTTTCGGAGCTCAAGCAGGTGCGAATTAAAGAGATTTAGCTGGCATCTTTTAGAAATTTATTACGTCACAAATTAACATGTTCAAAAAATGTATTTGTAAATAGTTGATCTAATTTAATAAGTTAATTGTGCAACAATTACTATTAATTACTTGTGACTAAACATCAGGCTAGATTTAAAACCTCAGGAACCGCTCATTAGGTCAATTTTTGATAATTAATTGCCGGGTAATATTTTCATAATAAACAGCGTGTTTTTTAATTAATGGCTAAAAATCAAGGACGCAATTTAACACTAAAAGTTTATATAAGCATATATCTGCATTGTTGACATACAGAGTGTCAAAATTTTATTTTTTTTTTATTTAGTTTTCTTCATGGACCTCGTATATTTTTAGAGGTAACTCATTCAAATTTGACACATACTATACATAAGCATTGTCTGCGAAGTGGCTGTAATACATTTTTCAAAAATCTACTGGGTGTTACTTTTTTCTAGATCGCAATCCCTTTTACTGCGGCGTCACTGTCTGTTTTTATTTAGAATATGATTCCTCATTTTGTTTTCTTGGTTTCTTATTTTAATTCGATATTTTGAACCGTTTAGACGTTAGTTAGGAAAATGCTACGGCTCTTCACATTTATCTTATTTTTGTCTATTTCTATTTTGTTTACTAAGGCTTGGTACTTTCATCTCCGTATAATTTTATTCGGTGAATATTTTCCATGGTTACAATTGCCCCAACAATCGTTTCCACCGTAAATATTCGAAAAATAAAATTATTTGGGGATGAAGGTACTGGCTCTAAAAATGCAGTATGTTATTCTTTAAAGTGTATATAAACATGTATTCGCCAGGTCTCTTGAGATACAGAGTGTTAAAATTAGAAAAAAAAATATAAACTTTAACACACGTATCTCAAAAACTAACGCCTTTCGAATACATGTTTATTCAAATTATTCTTAAAATGATACAAATACTGCATTTTCAGTAATCAAAAAAACCGATAATAACATTTTAAATATGTGTAGCCTTAGCATTATGCAGACTAACGTCTAAACGGTTTAAAATATCGGATTAAAGTAAGAAACTAAAAAGTTAGGAAACAAAATAAGGAACCTGATTTTATATATAAAAAAGCCAGTGACGTAAAAATGTCAGAGGGGAGAGGGTATAATGGGTCGCGACCTAGAAAAAAATAACACCCAGCAGATTTTTGTAAAATATGTAATAATAATTTCGTAGACATTGTTTACAATATAGTGTGTGTCAAATTTGGATAATTTATCTCTAAAAATTGGCGAGTCCATGATACTAACTAAAAAAAATTAAAATTTTGACACCTTGCGGACATATGTTTATATAAACTTTTATCCCTAAATAAGGCAATAATTACATGCTTCATTTTAGCCATTAATTAAAAACACCCTGTATGCACCAATTTTTAACTAAAATTAAATTATTATTAAAATTAATTTCATTACGGATTCAGAGAGATTCAGTTGCTGTTTCCGGAGCCAGGGGTAAAGGGTAAAGTATACAGCTTAATTAGAACAGCACAGGGTTCCATTCCTACTATCGTGTAAATAGGGTGCTATAATACCTTTACATTTGTCTAAAACTTTCTTCAAGCCAAAACAAAATAGGAGTTTTTTAGTTTTCTGGTATATTATTCAAAAATGTGTTAGAATTTTACTTCAAAACTAATTTGCGTTTAAGGGTATAACAAAACCCAAACAGCTTCTAACAAATTAAATAGTTTATACTTTAATATTTTTTAATATTAATGTCAATTTTAAAGTTCCACCAAATAAGTGATTTACCAACTTTAATAATTAAATCTCTCATTTCTGAAACAGCCTAAGTCTATCTAAAAAGGCGTAGGTGTAAATTTTAATTCTAATATAAATTGGGTTTTGAAGTTTTTGTGGTCGTGAATTCTACTTTTTACCGGTTCTAATATTCTATTCTACTTTCGACCGTTCTAATATAAATTCACAAGTGGTTTTCATATATACCTTTTAACCAGTGTTATCTACCTATTTTTACATACCATTATAACATTTGCATTTAAAAATTTAAAAAAAATTGATTTTTTTGCTGCACGAGTTACTTTTTTTTTAAAGAGAGAAATTGTTAAAACTATCTGGAGCTTAAAACTGTAGTAAACAATAAACTAAAATAATGAAGTTTAAAAAATTCTTACTGGAATTTGACTGGTCCATTATTGTAAATGCAAAAATCCAGAAGTAGCTACAAATCGTTTTAAGAACCTATACAAAATTATTCGACAATGTCAGTGAAAAGCATACCATACAATATATACTAAAAAGTATAAAAAAATAAAATGTTGAATTACTAGGAATAATTACGTCTATTTAAAAAAAAGACAAAAAGGAAAAAAGGCTGTAAGCTAATCAAAGTGCTCAGTTAGAAAAATATAAGGAATATAGAAATTTTTTTATAAATAAACTTATACATAAACAAAAGAATGAATATTACAAATATCAAATTGAAAATAATAGAAATGACGTCAAAGCAATTTCTAAAATTATGAAAAATGCCACCTATGAGAAAAACACAAAAAATAATAACCTTGTGAATATTAAAAATTATTTAGACGAACAAATAACTGATCCTTTAGAAATGGCTAATTTCTGTAATAAATATATTAGTAATATTGGGCATAAAATGGCAAAGGCTATTCCTCCTCCTCAGAGTGCCAAGGAGACCTTATTTCAGCAAACTCAATTTTTCTTCCACCTGTTACCAAAAATGAACTAATTTCCGAAAAACAATAACTCTCCAGGACACCATGACATTCAGGTAAAAATAATAAAACAAACTCACTTAGACATAATTGATCCTTTATTACACATATTAATTTAATTTTAGAAAAAGGAATTGTCCCAAATGAATTGAAAATATCTATAATAACTCCTATACATAAATCAAGATCTGTCAATAACTTCAGTAATTACAGAGCAATAAGTTTGATAAGTAACTTCGCAAAACTAATGGAAAAATGTATTAAAGAAATACTAGCTCTCTTTCTAAGTACTAACAATATTTTTCTCCAAATCAGTTCGGTTGTTGGGAGCTGTAGTACTTCGGATGCAATGCTTAGGCTCGTAACCGAGGTTGTCAATAACTTCAATATTAATAAAAAATGTTTGCCCGTAATTCTAGACTTACCTAAAGCACTCGATACTGTACCCCACAACAAACTCCTGGATGTTCTACAGAGTTATCGCATCAGGGGTATTGCTTTTAGTCTTTCAAGGGATTTTAAGTGAAAAACAAAATATCAAAATTGGCATACCACAAGGGACGTTACTCGAACTGGTATTTATATGCTCCATAAATTGAATGTGGGTGGTATGAACGTATTAACCATATCCTATGCTGATGATACAGTACTTGTCTTTCGAACTAATACATAGGAAGATGTAAAATATCTAATCACAAATGGATTAACACTAGTGATGAATTGGCCTCAAAATTTTAAACTTACTTTAAAGTTAATGAAAACTCATTATTTTGCGTTTTCTCTTACCAAAGCAAACAGACCGCAATTTAATCATATCACTGTAAATAACCATATTATAAATAAGGAAACACACATTAAATATCTTGGAGTTATTATTGATACATTTCTTAAGTGGAAGCCTCACATTGATTACCTATCAAGTAGAATTTGCAAAATGGTCCATACATTTTACCTGTTAAGTGAATTTTTAAATAAGAAAACTTTAATAATCTATATCTATACTAACATATAAAAGACTTAGTTGACTAACTCACTCATTACGCAGCACGCTGCAGCTCAAACCGCTTGAGGTAAAAGACAAAGGCATACAGGTTGATTAGGTTGTAGAGGTTCGATAAAACGGGATTTTTCAAAACTCAAATTCCAAGGGGTGAAAACACCCCTTAAATATTACAATATTTTTTATTTGAAAAACGGCCAGTTTTTCGAAAAAACCCTTGAACACGTGTCTTTTAATTTATTTTTGTACATATTTTAGGATTTTCAAAAAGTTCATCCAGGGTGTTCAAAGAGGTGAAACCACCCCTTAAATATTACAATATTTTTTATTTGAAAAACGGCCAGATTTTCGAAAAAACGCTTGAACACGTATCTTTTAATTGATTTTTGTACATATTTTAGGATTTTCAAAAAGTTCATCCAGGATGTTCAAAGGGGTGAAACCACCACTTAAATAATACAATATTATTTTATTTAAAAAACCGCCAGTTTTTCGAAAAAACGCTTGAACCGTGTTTTTTAATTTATTTTGTTACATATTTTCGGATTTTTAAAAAATTTATACAAAATGTCGATAATATTATAATATATTTTATTTAAAAAACCGTTAGTTACCCAGAAAACGCATGAACATAATATGCTTTATATCTTATTCTTTTACATATTTTAAATTTGTTTATGAAACCACCCATTTAATATTATATTTTTTATTTAAAAAACTGCTGTTATTCGGAAAAACACTTGAACACGTGCTTTTTATAATATATATATATATATATATATATATATATATATATATATATATATATTATGTTTTAAGATTTTTTATAAATTCATACAAGTTTTTTGAAAAAATCGAGTTATTGATTAATTTTTGCGATCTGTCTCAAACCGTTTGCCGTAGAAAACTGAGCTTGTGCAAACAGCTTGATTTTAGAGTGCAGACATAAGAAACGATTCTTCGAAACTCAGTTTCCAAGGCGGTGCAACTACCCCTTAAATGTTTATAGTGAACTCGAAAGTTGTCAAAATAAAACCTCTTCTTGGTTTAAAGAACGAGCTATATTAATTCCAAAAATAGCACAGCAGCTATATTAATTCCAAAAAATAGCACAGTAGATGAAATAAATCTAGCTTTATTGGAAAAAATTACTTCTCCACAATTAACATACTACTCAATAGATGTAGTTATAGACCAAGAAAATGCTGCTAATTATCCTATCGAGTTCCTACACTCCCTCAACCCTTTAGGAATCCCTCCTCATGAGTTAACCTTAAAAGTGGGGGCACCAGTATGCTTATTCGAAATTTAAAACCACCAAAATTGTGTAATTGAACTCGGCTACAGGTTAAAACATTACAAAAAAATGCAATACAGTCTACTATTTTTTCTGGCCCTGATCTGGAAGAAGCAGTTTTTATACCACGTATCCCTTTAATTCCTTCAGACTATCCTTTTCAGTTTAAACGTGTACAGTTTCCTTAAAAGCTTTATTTTGCCATGACAATTGACAAAGCTCAAGGAAAATCTTTAAGTAGACTTGCGCTACGATTGTTTTTTCCATAGTCAACTCTATGTTGCATATTCTAGAATAAGTTCACGTAGTAGCTTAGCTATTTTACAGCCAGAGAATGCAACAATAAACATGGTTTATAAAGAGGTACTCAAATGAGGAGATTTAAGTACTTTTTTACATTCCTTTCAACGAAGTCGCTGGTACCCGCTAATTGTTTATAAATGTGTTGTGGAATCACCGATTAGATATAGAGATATATTTTAAAAACAATGTATAAAAAATAAACTATATCCCACAAAATTGCTGATTTCTTCGGAAATATGTAATATCAAAATGTTATAAATGTCTGCAATATTCTCTTATATCTACAGTCATGAGACATTGCAGGGGTTTGTAAAACACAAAATTTCTACCCGGACAACCCGGAGTAATTCAAATAATAAAATCCAACTAACAATTAGCAAGAACAACCTTAATTTAAGGTATATAAATTATATTGGACCGAGGGTTTATCACAAGTTACCTTTGGAAATTAGAAAATTAGTGTAGACGGCACAGTTATTGGCCATTTAAGGATTTGATAATTATTTATATAGATATATAATTACGATGTTGTTTTTTTCTGAAAAAATGAACTTAATATTTTTTAATTAAAATATTTATTAAAAGTTAGAAAGTCAAAAAAATATTATTTTTTTAGAAAATACACAAACTTTCAAAAATCTACAATTATTGGCCAGTAAACATAGAATTTGGCCTACGTATTTATATGATTATTGGACAGTCAGAACAGTTAATAGTATGCATACGTACCGAGTTGCTAGCCACTTTAAAAATGAATACAATAACCGTTAAAATAAATATTGAGGATACCTAGATCTATATAAAATGTAAAAACAAAACTGTTTTTTACAAACACTTCCACTATATTTTTTAAAAAACTCGTAACACAGTAGCTTCTTCGGACGTTACATCTCGAATGAATCAGTGGCGGCTCACGGATGAAAAATTAAGTGAAGTACAAATGAAGCAAGAAAATATACCAATAATTTTTTTCCAGAATTTTTTTTGTATGTGGAAGGGGCAGAATATTTTTTTAAGACTTACCTAAATTTTGTATACTAAATCAATTCTCATATCCTTCATGGCAGCCAATTTATTTATAACATCCTCATAAAATGAAACCTAACCTTCTCCAGAAATTCCTTTTGAATTGAAATATTGCCTAGAGAAGTAAGTTTTTCTTGAGATATTGTATTTCTTAAATAAATTTTTACACATTAGAGGCAAGAAAAACTTCTTTCTACTGAAGCACTTGTCGACGATATTGTCAAAATAAGGAAAAACACTTTATATGCTTTGGCTAAAATATCTGTATTTTAAGTAATTTTTTTCGCTTGCTCTTGCAGCGATATATTCCAATTACTGTTAATGGTAAAAATAAGACCAAGCTCATTTTTAAGTCGTTGACTTTTTGAAAATATTTCCCCATATAACTGTAACAAATTTTCAAACGGGCCATTCGGAAAATTTAGCAGAATCTGCCAAACATAAAAATTTAAGTTTTTCACAGTCTTGAAAGCCTAGTGTCATTTCTATTAAAATATGGTCCAATATTTCATAAAAAAGGGTTCTATACTTAGCCCTAATTTCTTCAGGTGAAAGCTTAGCAAGTTCACGTTTGTAATGATTTATTTCTGTAATAGAATTTGTCTTATCAAACATGGCATTAAAAAAATGTTCATTTCTTTTTTCACAAAGCGCCTCACGAAAGCGTTTTATATTGAATATGCAAAAATGAATGTCAAGTGATTTTTTTTTTGAAGAACGCAAATGGTATGTCCGTGATTGAAAAAATGTCATTAAACACTAATGCCGGAAACGTGAATTCAAAATCGTTCATCTCACCTAAAAATCCTTTCGCAAGCCGGATTTATTTTTAATCAGATTTGTCACAGTTTGTAATAAATTCAAAAACGTCTTTTAATTTATTCCAGTCTTGAACAATCACATTTACTAACTTCGAATTTGAAGACCAACGAGTTTCTGTAATTCTTGGTATTCGCCTCGTAGATGCAGATGTAAGAGCATATGTTCGTTTGGCTGAGTGATGAAAAAATGAGGGAATACCACTAAGACTTGCAAAAAAAATTCGACATTTACAAATATTTTTAAACTTTGCTGCATCATAAGGTTAAGACGATGCGCAAGATAATGGACAAATACAGCCTGAGCGCTTTTCCTTTTTTTTTTTGAAGGCCATTTAGATGGCTAGACATCACACTTGCGCCATCGTAACATTGCCCGATTAGTTTATGTTTATAGTCAAATTGGTCCAAAATTTGATCCTATAGAAAATATAAATTCTCCGATGTTCTATCGGAGCTGACATAAAATCCTAAGAATCTCTCGACTACTGAACCTTCTTAATTAACGTATCTTAAAATTATGGAGCACTGGGAGGTTTGCGTAATATCAGTGGTGTCATCCACTTGCACAGAAAAAAACTGTGTGTTCATTATTTCATTTTTTACATGATCATTTAAATAATCAGAAACGCATTCAATTATTTCGTTTTGAATAGTTTTCGAGTCACCAGTAAAAACATTTTTAATTTTTTCGTGATGATCTTTTAGTTCTTGGGAATTTCTCGATATTAATAAACCTAAAAGCTTTTTAAAATTACCCCTATTTATTGACTCGCTGCTCTCATCATGGCCGCGAAAGACTAACTCTTGTTTTGCAAGGTACAAACTGCGTCAATTACCAAGCATATAAATAGTCTATTTAATCGGATGTTTTCGTTAAAATGTATTTTATATAGTTTAGCATTTTCTTTTAAAGTGTCAGCTATAGTGCTTTAATTTTTTACAAATGTTTTTAGCATTAATTCGCATTTTAAATGCTCCGCCGAGTCTTCATGTTTATGTAAATACCTTCATATATTTAACATACCTGCAAATCCTTCCTTATTCCACACTGAATATTTATTGGAAACTAGTAAACAAGGCCAGCAAAACAATTTTTGTAATATTTGACTACTACATAACCATTTGTATGCCGAAAACCAGGATAACGATTAAAACTCTGATCTTGTTCCTTCGATTAAATGGAGTTTAAATCTAACACAAAACAGTCAAGTAAACTGCAAAGGAACGACACGTGGGTGTAGCGTACTGCGTAAGCAATTCACCGAGAGCATTGTATGGCGCTGGTTAACATTCTTCCATGTTCTCGACGTCATCGCGAACGCGTTGTCATGGCAACGTAGTAGGAAAATCGTAAACATAGCACCTCAGCAAAGTCGAAGCGGTTTGCATCACTGTTATAGTTGTTATAATAAAGTTCGATTGAAAGTTTTAAAAAGACATGCCGCCAACGGTCAAGTAAAATATTTATTCGAGATGTATAGTTTATTTTTTACCAATTAGGTGAATAAATGAATGTAAAAACTTAAATTTTAAGAGATATATAATAAATATAGTTAGATGTTTGCATGTTTCCTGGTGAAGTAGCACTTCACCTGAATAGCTGCCACTGGAATGAATAAAATTAAGAGTAAAAGAATATTTATATAACTAGGTATGATACAATTCGGAAATTTTAAAGATATAAAAGTCTGGGAATTTTTAAGAATTAGCCATAAATTTAAACTACCTAAAATTATTGAAAGGTGAATTACTGAGTTCTACATGTTCGTTTAACAAACAATTTGAACGTTTGAGCATATTTGTTTCTAGAGACTCCAATGTATTCAATGTATTACCCTTATGTTCTTTGTGTGAAGTTTTAAAATTTGTATGAAAGGTATAACCGGTCACAATAAGTGGTTTGCATAATTGGACTCGCTTTTTCCCTTTATAAAACATTTATAGTGCTCGTCTGTTATTTTACCAAAATATCTGCCTGTTTAACCTATATACGTTTTTTCACAGTCTCTACAATTTAGTTGGTATATACCTAATAATTGTGGTTTATCAAAAATCGTTTTATTATTTTTCAGGTACTTACTTAAAGAATTATTGGTTTTATATCCTATTCTAATATCTAAACCGCTTAGAAATTTACCTATTTTAGAGCTAGAATTACCTATATATGATATAACTTTTAATGCAGTTGTATTTACATGGATATTAGAGTAAATTATATTTGTAGTTTTTTATATAATTTTATTAACTATTATTATATATTATTGAATATCCATTGTGTATTGAAATCTGATATGTTTAACTCGGTCTCAAAATTAATAAGTAGAGGTAGTGAGATTAGTCTGCGAATTATTTTCTGAAAAGCGTCAAAAAAACTCAATACACAAAAAATTCTTAAACAAGAAAAGAAACTTCGAAAAATAATAAAAACAAAACCAAATTCAAAACAAATGTTTGTTAGATTTTCTAGCCTCTCTAGCGTCCGTCTAAGTCAAATTCAGAAATCCAATGCATAAAACAAATTAACAAAACATAGATTTCCTTAACCCAAACAAATATCAGATTTGAACACATAACTTACAGATCTTTTTCAACAAAAAATTGAAACTTGTATTAAAAATCGTAAGTTTGTTTGATAGAGATCTATATAATAGTAACTATATAATTATGAACCCACAACCACCAAATTATATTATTTAATTAAACTTCGTAAACTCGGAATTCCTATCAGACTAGTTGTGTCTTTTTTTTCAGCGCAATCCTATAAAATATCTAAAAAAAGTTTTCAGCAAAATATCAAACTAAAAATTCGTTAGATTTAAAATTAAAAATATTAATTTACAAAATAACGCGAAACTAATCTCGTTTGACGTCACTAATCTGTTTCTTAGCATTCCTGCTAAAGATACCATCAAATTAGTGGAAAATCTTTTAAACAAAAATCAGTCAATTGTGTTAAAAAATAAGAAATATTGCGTTTACTTACCGAATGTTTGGAACAAAACTACTTCGAATTTAATAATAAACTTTATACTAGTGCAGAAGGTTTAATTATGGGAAATCCACTACTTGCTGAAATATTTTATATCTTTTACAGGACCTGAACGAAATTTAAATATTTTTCTCGAATATATTAATAACCCTCATCCTAATATAAAATTTACAATAAACAATAGATATTCAATTAACATAATAAAATTCTACAAAAAAGTTATATAAAAAAACTATAAATATAATTTACCCTTATGCTGTTTTTATAATTTCTAATGCTTGTTTAAATAATATTGTTTATATTATCTATCGAAACATTCTGTAGACAGACTAGTCTATATGTTGAGGTATGTAATTTTATTAAATATTTGCATCAATTAATTAAAGTTAAATATTTTTACTCAGTTGTGAAAGAGTCAAAAAAGATTTTTGTTTGTCAACTTAATATCCATGTAAATACAACTGCATACAAAGTTATATCATATATAGGTAATTCTAGCTCTAAAATAGGTAAATTTCAAAACGGTTTCTATATTAGAATACCAATGATTCGTTAAGTAAGTACATAAAAAATAATAAAACAAAATCTGATAAACCTCAACAATCAGGTGTATACCAACTAAATTGTGGAGATTGTGACAAAACGTATAAACAGGCAGATATTTTGGTAAAAGAATAGACGAGCACTATAAATGTGCATCAAGGGAAAAACCGAGTCCATTTATGCAAACCATTTAATTGAGACCGGTCATACCTTTGATAAAAATTTTAAAATTTTACATATAGAAAATAAGGGTTATAAATTGAACATACTGGAGTCTTTAGAAATAAATAAAGCTCAAACGTTTAAATTTTTTGTTAAACGATCAGGTGCAACTCAATAATTCACCTATGTTAAATATATTTCAATAATTTATGGTAGTTTAAGTTCATGGCTAGTTCTTAAAAATTGCCAGATTCCGAATCGTTGTATCATACCTAGCTATATAAACATTCTTTTACTCTTAATTTTATTCATTCGAGATGTTACGTCTGAAGAAGCTACTGTGTAGCGAAACATGTTACGTGCTTTTTAAAAAATATAGTGGAAGTGTTTGTAAAGAATAGTTTTGTTTTTACATTTTATATAATTTTATTATGGATTTCCACCGAGTATCGGCTGACATTGTAATATTTTTTTTAACAAGTACAAGTACAACCTAAAAATAAGGTGTTTTTTTCTCTGCCGTTTTGGCAATATGATAGCTCCTTAAAAAAAATGGCATTTAACTCCCAATTTTGATCTTGTATAACATAACCCCTGCTTTTCGGAAAAATGGCTTCACCGTCATTAGAGTTTATCAAAATGTCCGAAACAATGCAAATATTCTAGATTCAACTTTAGGCAAATGTAAGTTAAGATATAATGTTACCAATATTATTTTTAATTCTGCTGGTCTGAAGGGTCGAGTGTGTTTTATGACCACCTATAAATTATATTATGGGAAATGTAGTATTTTTAGAAACAAGGTGTTTGTAAAAATATTTCCAATATATTCAAAAAACAGTTCACTCTTCATCCATCCAGAGTGACTACAATCCATACCCTAGCCATCAAGTACTGTATTCAAAACATCCGATGGTAATCTCTTATATGCATAAAAATAATGATCATTGGATGTTTCTCCAGACTCCTAGAAGGTAAATATAACAGTAAGATTTACTTAAGGGTTATGTTCTATCTCATACACATACATTTTTCCCTCTCACTGCTAAAACTTTTTTGTTTTTTGGGTATAAAAGAAAACATGCTTCGTCGCCATTATATACACGGGAAGGATGCTTTAATATACCATTGTATCCTTTTTCATTTAGATAGTCTTCGTCTCCTGCAAACCACTTACGAATATCGTTTTCAGATATGTTTGAGCTGGCAGCTGTAACTCCTTCGGGGGATCTAAGACTTATATTAACGAACGGATTTTGCGGGAATATTTATCCAAATATCCTTTTACCGTGTTTTGTACTGCTTATATCCTTAATGAGAAACGTTTTCTTTGACAGACAGATATCCACTCTTCAACAAGACAACGTGGGCCCTTGATGCCAAATCGTAAAACCGGGCCTTCTCCCCTCTCTATAATAAGTACATGTAAATAAAAATAATTTAGGATATTTCATAAATCGCAAAAAATATTAAAATCTTATTTTAACATTCAGAATAGCTCCAGCAAGTCGGATAAGTACCACAGAAAAATGAAATAAGAATATATATCAACTATCATATATCCCATATAAATTATTCCAAATAAACTTAACAAGACAATATTCTAAAATATAATAATAATTCTAAATACACCGACATACGATTAGACGACTGATTTGTGTTACGTTTGTCTATAACTGTATTAGACAAAAGTAAAACCAATCAGTCATCTAATAACTTAAAAAAAAATGTCTATTTTTATATGCTTTTTCAATTTTGCATCGTTTTCCTCAGCTTTTTTTCTTTTAACTGCCCCAGATTGGGTATTGTAATTCATTTTATCACCACTACAATGCTGAATACTCACAAAACAATAAAATCAGTATCACTGCAATTATACGCCTGTTTTAGTCTAGCATCCAACACAGAACACAAAAAATAGCACCCAAAGCAATTACCGCATCTACAACTTTTGTAGACTAGACCCACTTGAGATTACGGTCCCCTATCGGCCCTATCACCTCAAAGCATTGCAGCCAGTGCCGGATTAATTATTTTCGCCTAAACGGGCCCCAACCTCATGGGAAAAAGTGACGACTAAAAGAAAGGTCCTTTCTTCTATATAACAGACACTTATCTCCTTCTTTAATATAATAATATATAAAACTACTTACTGATAGCTCACTATTTCCCGTCGAAATTTTGTTCGATTGATCTTTACCGACGTAAAGCTCTCGGCTGCGACAGAAGTGAACCTGCTAGTGAAGGCCAAGCTGGCCAAGTAAAAATAAAAGGCGATAAAGTCTATATTCACGGCGAATTTTCTTACTTAAATATGCACATTTATAAATCGATAGTTCTTAGTTCCGTCGATAGTTCTTTAACCGGGCCGCCCAACCTCCAAAGGCTCGGGCCCTGGCGCAACCGCACCACTTGCACCATTGTAGTTACGTTACTGACTCCTTGGTACCCCAAACTGTGTCATAACTTTCCTTTGACTTGCATCATTTCTAACTGACTCAAGAGCTCTAAGTACACCATTTTCGCAATACCTCTTTACTTTATTTGTTTTAAACCTCCAGCATAGCGTTTCTGAAAAAAAAACGGCGCTATAAAGGGTGATTAATATTTGAACGTTGACACAATAAAAAATTAATAAGAAAATAAAGCTTTGCAGTATATTTTTTGCAACCTCAAGTTTTCAGCGGTGATAAGCGCATTAGTTTTGGAGTTACCTTCCTGACGGAGTTTGGCTTCTCTCTTCTCTTTATTAGACTTAAATTCTATGCTCTATTTTTTCTTAACCACGTTTGCACAGTTATTAGCAACTAACATATATAGTTATTGGCCCCAGGCCAACAACTATACTTTAAGCAGATACAACTAAAATAACCTGTAGAATGAAACATTATTTATCAAACCTGTTTATTTTTTTTCTCTTCTTAATAAATCCTTTATGTTATATAATTGTCTGATTTATGAATATTGTACCAAATTCTAAATAATTAGCTGTAAAATCAAACTAGCTATTAACTGGTGCCTGACCAACAATTGTACCCTTTACACTATGCCTGGAACAGATACACAAAGCAACAGACAGACCAATGGAATCGAGAAAACATGTTTTTCGACATCTAGGGACCTTGAAATGTAAAGAGCTAAAAAAGATCTCGAGAGAAGTAAAAATACGGTTTTGTTACAATTTTTGTGCATATTAATTTTGAAAATATTAGATAAATGAAACTACATAACTTACTTATAAAGGAACTAACCTATCCTTTAAAAAAAAGGATTTGGGTAGCGTATTTAATCCATGAATTATGATAACTTCGTGCGATTTCGTTTCAAATGTACAATAGTTTATGATTCTCGCTTCAATGTTAAGGCAAATTCTGTCACTAAATCTTTGTTGTAATTGTCTTGTTATTCTTTATCCAATTTAAATCTTGCATAAGCATTCTTAATGAGAGTAGAAAAATTATATAGTGTCAGAATCATGTTCTGAGGTAAGTATAGATAACCTTTCAAAGTTAAGGAGGAGGTGCATTTATAATCAATAACCCTGTACAATTAAACAAATTGAATAAAGTTTTTATTTTCCATTTTGTTTCCTTCACAACTTTGCGATGCAACCACTGCACGTCTAAGATCATTTGGAGCCCAGGGCGGTGTACCATTTTAGGGCCACCTCTTTGTATAAATAGAACCTTTTTAAGATAAAATACTAATGTGATTATTGAAAAATTTTATTAACAACTTAGCACATAAAAACTAGTTTCTATATAGTTAATCTTAAAAAGACTTATATTTAATTTCTAATATACTTTTATTGATGCTTGTGTCATTGACAATAACAACAAAATAAAACTAAAGTTTATAAGATGAGGGTTATACAGTTCAGGGGAGAGCGTCAATTAAAATCACTTATTTTTTATTGTTAAATTTCTAACTAGTTACAATAATCAATTATTTTTAGCTTAAACATTTAAATTAATTAGTAAAATATTTGTATTCAAAGTAAAACCGCACAAGACTGTTATTTTGTTGAGTGTTACCGTGACATAGAAATGCCAAAAATGTTTCGTAGTTTTCGCATGATCTTGGGCTAGATAGGACAATGCGCCATTATCATAATTTTTAATTGGTTTCTGGTAATAATTATATTCTAATTAATATACCGTAAATTATAAATATATAAATGTTTGGAAATGTAAAATATAGTAAATAATTTTAATCAAATAAAAGTTAAATTAATATATATAAATACTGTGTACTTGTTCTATACAGTTTTAAATGAAAAAAACTAAATAATATTCAATAATAACGAGTGAGACTATAGTTTGTGCTACTAGTGCCAACCGGCTAAGACTTCACGGGGTGGATATTTACAAATTACTTCTTTGTGAGCTTCTTGGTCCAATATTTCTTAGCAGCATTTATCATATAATCTCACATCTGTAAATATAAATATATTAAATCAAATTAGTAAATATAAAATCAACAATAACCATACAATGACTAACCTAGCATAATAAAAGCACAATTAAGTAAATCCTAGCTGGATGCGAGATATATACATAATACCTCTACGGGGAACGATCAATAACTGTATTAGTTACTTTAGGTATTCATATTAATATTTAGAGTAATAGATGTTCAACATAATAAACGGTTAACTTATGAACTAAATTTGATAGGTATTAATAACAAGTGTAAAATAAAAATGTATTAATTATATTTGAGAAATGATGCAAAGAACTTCCAACTATTAGTTTATTATAATTTAAATTACAAAAATTATCGGAACGACAATAAATACGTTCTCGACAGGATATCAAAATCGATTGTACTTCAAAAACATTCTACCAAGTTCTTAGAAATAAAGAATGGGAATACATGTTCCCTAAAAAAAGCAATGCCCTAATAGCATAACACTTAAATGGTTAATTCTTAAAACTAATAGTCGTAAATCTAATAGGTGGTGCAACGGGAACTGGGCCTCATTTGGCGCCGATATCAAATGTTTAAATTCCAAAGGGATGATTGCTCATATATACGTAGAAACTAGATTATTTCCAACAAAAATCAATGTTTTTAAAAAAACTGAAATTATCCATAAGATTAAACTGATCTGCATTTAATAAGCCAAACCAAGAGCAGGGTCTGCCTTTTTTCTCAAGACCATCTTCACACTCTTGCTATCATCTTACATTCTCCAGAAATTATAATCTAATAAGATCTGAAAGGCCCTTACAACATAAATACTAGGAAATAAATATGTCAGTACGCACGCAGCTTACAGTACAGATTATTTTTAACTCTATATAACTACCAAATAAAAAAAATTTAAATGCCGTAAATGGATTCATGATAGCTTTATCGCAATTTTGAGTCGGTTACTTTATAGGTGTCTTAATATGAGTCAAAAACACTACAAGAGCCATTGATCCAATGCAAGGGTTTTAACGCTTACGCACATAACACCAAACCACAAAACTGTTAAGCATATTTATTAAATAAGTTTTATATGAAAGCCCTATTGTTGCCATTAAATCCCTTTATTAAACAGTTTGCTTCTAACAGCTATCTTAAAACATTTTGGTTTTAATATTAACATCAAATAGTCATAAGTGCTTTAAAATATAAATTAAAATGTTTTATAAAGCCTTCTTAAAACTTTTTTTGTGAATAAACTCTGATTGATGCAGGACAGTAAGGAAACCTACTATTCCATAGTGCAAAAACGGATTTTCGTGAAAATATGTGGTGAAATAATATTTAAATGGTTACTTTAAATATCAGAAGCAAGGTAAATATCTTAAAATAAAGAATAGGCAATTTACAACCGCATACAAGTCACCGTCACAACAATGTAGCATCGTTTTCCTCCTCAAGTTGCATCGGACACTTAAGAGAAGAAACCTTTCCCCGTTAAGACTGAGGCGTAAGAGAATTGATTTTTTATTTTTCAAATAAACTACTCTTAATTTTGGCTATAGGTAAATAAACAAAAAAATCGGTAAATTTGTTTTACCCGGAACTTCCCTCACTATGAATAGTCCCTTTTATTAGGAATAGCGAAGTATGAACCAATTTAGTTCATTACATAGTTATTTAGGAACACATATATACTGTCATTTCAAACATTTTTATTGGGCGCCATTTTGTTCCAATATATTGGATCCCTACCAACGTTTTACCACTTAAACTAATATTTTACCACATAATTTAAAATGAATTCAATAAGTAGTTTTTACATTCACACATCGCGATTTTGTTACCTCATATTGAATTCGCACCAGTTTATCCTTATATTTAACTTTTGTCCAAAATTTACAGTCACTTGAATAAAAAGAATTTTTAACGTTAATTTTTTTAACATGTTATTTGGCCGCCATTTCGTTTCGCTGTTATGAATTCGTAACAGAACTTTACCAGCTTATCTCTATATCACACTTAATGCTTGCACACAATTTTAAATTAACCTAATAAGTAGTTTTTTCATACTGATTTTTTTAATACTTTACTAGACCGCCATTTTGTTTTGCTATCTTATATTCATACCAAAATGTTACCGGTTCATTCTTATCTAACACTTGATTTTTTGCAAAATTTGGAGTAAATTGGATGATTAGTTTTTCTAGTACTAACTTTTTAACGCTTCACTAGGCCGCCATCTCGTTTCGGCATATTGGATTTTTACCAAAATATTACCAGGTCATCCCCATATGAGCCCTAATTATTGTCCAAAATTTGAAGTCAATCTCATCAGTAGTTTATAAGCTATGACACGAACTGACAGACAGACAGACAGACAAACCGAAAGGTGGACGGACGGAATGGATAAAATATTTTTTTTGGCATCTAGGGACGCTAAAACGCGAAGATATATAAAACCTGCTAAGGTGAATTTTTCAGATTACAAATACTTTATTTGGTCGCCATTTGGTTCCGCCATCTTTAATTAATACCACAGTTTTACTAGTTCACCTCTATATTACAATTAGTTATGGCACACAATTTAAAATCAGTTCATTAAGTAGTTTTTTCAGGCTAAATTTTTAAATATTTTATCAAGCTGCCATTTTGTTCCGCCATCCTGGATTGGACATAATACTTGATTTTTGTGCAAAATTTGAGATAAATTGGATAAGCACTTTCTGAGTAATAATTTTTTTAACATTTCACTAGGCCGTCGTTTTGTTTTGCGCTAATGGATTTTTACCATCCACATATGACCCTTAATTTTTGACCAGAATTTGTGTCGGGTAAGTAGTTTTTTAGCTATGCCGCGAACAGAGACCGACAGGCCAACGGAATCGAGAAACATGTTTTTCTACCCTGAAACGTAAATATCTGAAAAAATCTCGTGAATAGAAAGTTTTAATTAAAAAAATGTTCAAATTGTTTAAGTGGGAGTTGATAGGGACACCAGAAAAAGAATTGCTTTTTGTTTTAAAAATAGAGATAATTAATATTGTTACCTAAACAGATATCTGACAATGCGCCCGTGATATAGCCTAATAATAATAAAAAGCCAATAATAAAATTACTCTCTCTTTATATTATGTTTTCGGTTAAAGCAGCAAATTTTTCGATAACATCATCAACATCCAAAGTAGATGCAGTTTTTCTTTGTATTGACAAAAAAGCCAGCTTATTTATTCTGTCTTCAACGATCGTTGACCGGACTTTTGAAAAGCTTCTTTCAGAGGAAGCCACTGAGATACAAATTATTAAGAAATACTGAATAACCGGATGTAGATTAGATGCAACTTCGGTGGAGTTAGATTTATGAATAAATTCAATATTTCCCTAGGCTGTCCACAAGGCAGAGTCTTCTTTTATAATATTAGAATAAGGATAGCGGGGGTATATTGGCGTCTTAATCTTTCTATTTCTTGAATTAATTCTTGTTTCCGTAATTTATCATATACATGGATTAGCCTTTCTATGTCCTATTTTAACTTGTTTTCTGAGGCTCTCATTACAAAGTCAGAATGTACAATCTTAAATGTACATTGCGGAATATCGTTCTAATATTTCTTTAATAAATTGGTCTAAGCATTAGTAGAGTAGAGTTAGTTAGACATTAGCAGTCAGTTCTCCAGATTGTTTCTTTTTTATTTCCTATCTACCGCGTCTCTCATGCCTATATTGATTTTCTTACAACTTTTCTACCAAATTTATTGAATTTTGTAAACAAGCGTGTTTACACCTTAATTATATCAAACCCATATCCAGCGTAATTTGTGATGTGTGTAAACATTTATGGAATAGATTAACTTCTTCCAGAATTATATTCCATACTTCCAGGTTACACGTTAACGTGAAGGGGCTTATGACGGGTAGTATATCTAATTCTGGATCTACTTTTTAAATTTTGCGGGGTCACAAATTTCTTACAACGTATCAACTATTTCTTCAAAATTACCTCTTACTACTTTCACATAATCATAATGAGCACTCCAACGTGTATTACGTAATCTTTTTCCTACTTTTTCTAGGAGCAGAGAAAGAAAAAAATTAGTATAATTTTTCTGGTGTGTCGAAATATGTAACACTAGATGGAACGCATGCAAAAGAATCTACACAACAAAGATTTAGGAAATGATTCCCACAAGGAGTAAACACTACCTGGGGATTAATCTCCAAATTTTTTTTTATTCCCGACCTTGAGGCAGCATTGTAATATCCTTGAGCCGTAGAAGATCTATCGTTTTTCAGTTTTTCCTGACATCAAGAAGAAACCTAAGAAAACTTCTCGAATTTCGAGGACTTTTGTGTCGATATCAACATATCTTATTATCTTACCCATTTCGTCTTTACGGGTTTCATCTGGAATATTATCAAATATTATTTCAAAGTGTTCAGATTTACTTAATTACTCATTCTGAGTTCCTTCTAGTAAATAAGAAGACACTCCTAGTCTACCTGCACGTTGATACAGTTTTAACTAATGCTCCATTAATACATGTCATATTCTGCCTTCATCTTAACTTAGTCTAAAAAATTGCCTCGCTTATCTGATAAAAACCTGTCCCTGTGGCTTCTAGAAGCAAAATTTTGTTGAGCTAAAACATAATTACATCTAATAAGCAATGTAGAATGCCTCCTGATTTATAATATTTTGGTTTATGAAGCTGTCTATTGACAGTTTTATCCTATAAAGTTTACAGGTAAGATGATTCATGCTTCGAAATTTTTGGGTTCAATTTTTAGTTGCAAAAAGTCAACAATAAAAGCAATATAATTGATTTTTCGATGTTGAGCAAACCATTAATTTTTGAAGATCTTTATTTCCATTTGCCAAAGTTGAACAGAACCACAATGCTGTCAAACTACGACGGTCACCTTTAGCATGTTCTCCTGATTTCACAATAGAAAACATATCCCTTCTTTGTGTTGAAATATCTCACTACCCTGCTGTGTTATCTCAAGTCAAATGTGATCTCAAATGGGAATTGGTCAGGTAGCTACGTCTTGGAACTAATTGTGTTTATAATTGTAAAGTACTAGATGTTGGAATTGATAATTTAATATCCTTCCCATTTCCTTCCTGAGGTGTGATATCTTCAGATGTTCTCTCTTTGTTAATGCTTTTATTCTGATCCGTTATTGTAGTTTTTTCCCAGCTTAAAGTTTTTGCATCAACAGATTCTTTTAGATGCAATTTGTTGTGTTCTAAATTTAAACAAACCGCTTAATAGCAAAATAATTGATGAGTATTTAAAGAAAGATAAAAACTATGAAGCAAATATCTGTCCCCCCAAAATTTCATCCTGCTGCGCTCATGAAAACCATTACTTATTTATTATCTGTGCAAATTATTGCAAATATGAATAGGGTATTGATAAGTACTTACTTCTTTATTTTTTGTAGTACAAATCGCACATATCGCGCTCTATACACGGTGCAATATCTCGGTAAATTTTAGGAAATGTAAAGTGATGTAAGTAATAATAAAAACTTTAATAACTTATCTTTATTGGAACTTTGATGTGTTATTCTTCAGTGTCAGCGTTTCTATACCGAAATCTTTATAAAAGAGTATTGTTGAGCTGACTAATTTTAATAATACGATTTTATGTCTTTTAAACTGTTATGATTCTTTTTAACTACTACACTACTCTCGAAAAGTAGGCTCGCGGCAGACCACCCCCGTCCCTTATTCCGGCAGAAACGTCTGAGCTCTTAGATAATCCTTTTTTCTATATATAACATCTTTTTATATACGTCCTTCGAACACAGTGATAAATAAAAATATCATTTTACTTTATATTTATTACTGACAGAATTATAAATTTTATAGTAATTGGTGATTTAATAACAATAACAGTGCAGTAAATCGCCAAGGAACAACTAGAATTTTTGCTTGTTAAAAATATTCCTTTAAAGGGTCCAAAGTTTATGAGATCGGGGATTCAAAATACACTTTGACAAAGGGGGAGAAAGGGATAAAACAAGTGGAACTTTTGCGTGTAGTTAATGTTATTATTAATTAACTTTTACTTCATTTTACTATACTATTATATACAAAATTCAAGCTAGTAGTAGAGAAGGTAACCCGTAATTTTGCCCTTAAAATAATTACGTCTGAAAATCACACAATCAGTGTGTGTGGCAGGAATCAATCACATTGATTAAATTTTAAAACACCATCAGCCGTTATCATTGTAAGCGCAAAACGGTCGGTCAGCTCTTCTTCTATAGTAGGTATATTAAAATCAGTTTAATTTTAGGTGAAGTTGGGGCACTAAACTTCAAGGTTTAAAACATAAAATTCCTAATTCTCATTCCTCGCAAATTAATTTATTTTATATTTATTAATTTAGAATGTATGTTTACGCCATCATATCATTATAGTTAGTTAACGTTATTAGAAATGGTTTAATTTATTTCATGTTATTTATAAGATGAGAGGTACTGCTAAGTTTTTTTTTTGTTCACGTTTAACGTAGGTTTTAAGCTCAGTTAGTATTTAATTGACAAAAGTTAATCAAGAGACCTGATCCATAGGTCGATCTAAATAATCCTAAATATCTAAATTGACGATTTCGTTCGATGTAATTTGTTATTTAATATCATTTTCTCTATAATTTTGATCACTTGGACCTCATGGTTCTCATTAGTTTTCATCGGTTATAAGAATATATAGTCCTTAATTTTGTAATTTACAAATATCGATGCATAAAACGATATCGATCTTGACATTTAATTTATTCAACCAAATTTTTTGTAGCTCTAACCTGATAAAAAAGTCAGTAAATTCGCTTTTACCCACAACTTTGCCCGTAAAATATACAGCCTATATATGTGTATGATTATTTGGTAATAACTTTATACATATCCTATAAACTGTAATTTATTTAAACAATTTTAAGTTTTCAATTTATTTGTTATTATTATTATTATTCTCTGTAATATATTAATTTTGTCCCTTTTTATTTTCCTCCTTAATTAGGCCGCCATTTTGTTCCACCATAAGAAATGTATACAAAAATTTATTTTATTATTAGTTTACCCAAATTTTGAAGTCCATTCGATAAGTAGTTTTTTTAAAATGATTTTTTTAGATTTTGTGTGACCGCCGTATTCGATTTTTACCAAAATGTAACCATATCACTCTTTCGAGTGAAGTAATTAGTGAATCGATTTGTTTACTTTGGAACCTGTTCATAGGTTTTTTCTCCTTTATTCGTGATATTTTTTAAATTAAATTTAAAATATTTATCAAGGAAATTTAATATATTTCTCAGTTAAGTTTAGAATTTTTAAATGCATTTATTTTTATATGGGGTATTCTCCTAAAAACAATATTATTTTGACACCGGTATAACGACATAGACTTCGAAATTAAGTAACTCTAATACAAGTAGAGAACTAAAAGTGAGCTTTGCACATTTTATTTTGTCGAGGCATAACTATCTTGATTTTTACTTGTAATTTGTTTGGATTTGTGCAAAATTGAAAACGGTTTTCAATTCTTTTTTCTTCATAATTTGTTCTTAATTTGAATGTTCAAAGCTTTTGTTTGTTTTTAAACGCGATATTTTTTATAGTATCTTTGGTTGGCTCCTTTAAAGCAAGGTTCACCATCTCGAAGCCACAATACTTCCCGTATAGGTATCGATATTATAGGACAGAGGTACTGCGATATCAGTTATGAGACCCACTTTCCCTTCGGTTGTAAGTTGTCAACAAGTGAAAAAATGCTTTATACTCTATGTTAATTGACTTTGAAAACATTAAGCACGGTTTTCTAAGAAGAACCAAATAAAACAGCTTACCCTAATGTTTGTCATTTTGTAATCTTGCTTTTGTCTTATCAAAGTTTTAATTTATGCTGGCGAACAAAGAGGTGCGAACTATTTTATGGCATAAAACGACTTTATCGCCGTAAAGATAAATCTTGGTTTTTATGTGTCATAAAATAAGGGCAGTTATACAAAGTGAAACTTGAATCTAGTTCTAAGATGGTAAATCTTAATTTAAGCTAGTCGATATAGGCTTTTACAGGACATATCTATTGATTTTCTTTTCAACTTAAATTTAGAGTTTCATAGATCAGATTCACATTTATCGGATAGAATAGGTAATGAAGATAGTTGAAGAGTTCTCCACTGACATTAAAATACAGTCTGGCAGTAATGCGTCGTAAACATGCTTAAAAGAAAAATACAACCAGGCGTATATGAGACGTCATCAGGCAAGTTAAGAGCTCGTACGTCTTTGGAAATCAGACAAATCAACATCTATACGACTTCACTAGCAAATCAGTCAGATATGGAAAGCATAAAAAATAATTTGATATCCGAGAGATATAGGAAATAATTTAACTAGTATTGGTAATGATAACTGATAATAACAATAATAATAATAATAATAACAACAACATCTAGCACACAAAAACATTCTAACGGAAGAACAAAAAGGGTGTAGGAAAAACAGCCGAGGATGCAAGGAGCAGCTCATTATAGACAGCGTCATCATGGAACAAGCCAGGAAAAATTATAGAAACCTTCATACTGGTTACATAGATTATAAAAGAGCCTTTGATTCGATACCTCACAGTTGGCTAACCAGAGTACTAGAATTATATAAAGTCAATAAAAACATCAGGTAGAACACAAAAAGAGCACATCGAAATAGAAGAGATCTACATCAGACGAGGTATGTTCCAGGGAGATTCACTCAGCGCTTTGTGGTTCTGCCTCTGTCGCAATCCACTCTCAAACACACTGAATAACACAAACTTCGGATTCCAAATTAAACACCAAAAAAATAACCTACACAAAATAAACCGTCTCTTGTACATGGATGACATAAAATTATATGCAAGCACAAAGGCACAGCTAAAGCATCTCCTTAAAGTCACAGAAACGTTTACCCTGGACATCAACATGGAATTTGGTATAAGTAAATGCAAGCTACTTCATATCAACAAGGGACAGTGGAAAGACCACCCTACGGGGGAAACAATCAACAATGAAACTATAGACAACATACTCAAAGAAGAAACGTACAGATACCTAGGCTTCCATCAAAGCACCAAAATTAACCACACTCATATCAAATCAAAGCTCAAGACGGAATTTAAAACCAGACTCACAAAGCTACTAAAAACAAAACTGAATTCCAGAAATCTAACGAAAGCTATTAACACCTTCGCCATACCTATTCTTACGTATTCGTTTGGAATCATTAAATGGTCACACACAGACATAGAAAGCATTCACATTCTCATACGCTCTGAATTCACTAAACACAGAAAGTTACATGCCAACGCATGTAAGGAAAGACTCACCATCGAGAGAAAAGAAGGACGGAGGGGAATTATAGATATACAATCGCCAAATAAAAAACAAATTTACGAACTCAGAAAATTTTTCCACAACAAACAAACTAACCCGCACAAGGCAATAGTGAAGGCAGACCAGAATTATACACCGCTCGACCTATCTCAAACGAGCCACGCAGCAAACGCACACAGTCACATCCAATCCCTACTAGAAAAGATGAACATCTAGCCTGAAAATACACTTCACGGAAGACACAGATACCACATAAAGCAAGAACAAATACATAAAAAGCTTTCATATACGTGGTTACAAGGGCAGCAGTTCCCCGAAACAGAAGGTTTCCTGCTTGCCATCCAGGACAAAGTCATAGCAACCAGAAACTACTGACAGCACATCATCAAGGACACAATCATTGAATACGAGAGGTGTAGGAGATGTCACCAGCAGAGAGAAACGATCAATCACATAACGAGTGGATGTAGAATAATGGCATGAATTGAATACACCGCGAGACATAACTCAGCAGCGAAGGTCGTTCATCAAGCATTAGCCACAACATACAAACTAACGGAGAACACAGACCCTTACTAACATTTTACACCAACATCCATACTTGAAAACGAAGACTACAAGCTCCACTGGGACATTTAAATACACACAGATAAAACAATCCCCGCAAACAAACCCGATATCACCTTTCAATATAAAAAAGAGAAAATCACTTATTTAATTGACATGGCCGTCTCCAACGACGAGAGCATCCAAGCGAAATACAGTGAGAAGATCGCCAAATACACCGACTTGGCAATGGAAGTAAAAAGGCTGTGGAAACAGGAAAGAGTCATCATCGTTCCTCTCGACATATCGGTAATAGGTCTCACCCGAACAACGTTTACACCGCATTTGGTTCAATTACGACTTACAGACAGTACAGACATTCACAGGAACACCATCAATATCATTTCGATCCGTCTTATATATATATATATATATATATATATATATATATATATATATATATATATATATATATATATATATATATATATATATATATATATATATATATATATATATATATATATATATATATATAGTAAATATATATATATATATATATATATATATATATATATATATATATATATATATATATATATATATATATATATATATATATATATATATAACCTTTTTTTTCAATATATAGTTTCCTTTTATTTCTTGGTTTAAGGTTGCTTGCTAATGAGAATTAATGTATGCGTTTAATCATATATTACATTTGTTGATAACGTTTTGGCCCTAGTTTTGGCCTTTCTCAAATTTAAAAGTCTTTTTAGGCACATTTTATTATACATATAAAATATATAGAATATAAAACTTGCCATAGAACGTAAGCAGTATCAAAAAAAATATTCACATAATCTACACAGACATGTACATTAAACGGAACCTAATTTTTAAAAAAATTACCTTTTTTTAAAAATTGATATATATATATATATATATATATATATATATATATATATATATATATATATATATATATCGGATCGAAATGATATTGATGATGTTCCTGTGAATGTCTGTACTGTCTGTAAGTCGTAATTGAGCCAAATGCGGTGTAAACGTTGTTCGGGTGAGACCTATTATTGATATGACGAGAGGAACGATGATGACTCTTTCCTGTTTCCACAGCCTTTTTACTTCCATTGCAAAGTCGGTGTATTTGGTGATCTTCTCACTGTAGTTCGCTTGGATGCTCTCGTCGTTGGAGACAGCCATGTCAATTAAATAAGTGATTTTCTCTTTTTTGGATTGAAAGGTGATATATTATATGTATATTTATATATATATATATATATATATATATATATATATATATATATATAATATATATATATATATATATATATATATATATATATATATATATATATATATATATATATATATATATATATATATTGAAATTGATATCGGGTCTGTTTGCGGGAATTGTTTTATCTGTGTGCATTTAAATGTCCCAGTGGAGCTTGTAGTCTTCGTTTTCAAGTATGGATGTTGGTGTATAATGTTAGCAAGGGTCTGTGTTCTCCGTTAGTTTGTATGTTGTGGCTATAGCTTGACGAACGACCTTCGCTGCTGAGTTGTGTCTCGCGGTGTATTCAATTCCTGCCATTATTCTACATCCACTCGTTATGTGATCGATCGTTTCTCTCTGCTGGTGACATCTCCTACACCTCTCGTCTTCAATGGTTGTGTCCTTGATGATGTGCTGTAGGTAGTTTCTGGTTGCTATGACTTTGTCAGAATGGATGGATATATATATATATATATATATATATATATATATATATATATATATATATATATATATATAATATATATATATATATATATATATATATATATATATATATATATATATATATATATATATATATATATATATATATATATATATATATATATATATATATATATATATATATATATATATATATATATATATATATATATATATATATATATATATATATATATATATATATATATATATATATATATATATATATATATATATATATATATATATATATATATATATATATATATATATATATATATATATATATATATATATATATATATATATATATATATATATATATATATATATATATATATATATATATATATATATATATATATATATATATATATATATATATATATATATATATATATATATATATATATATATATATATATATATATATATATATATATATATATATATATATATATATATATATATATATATATATATATATATATATATATATATATATATATATATATATATATATATATATATATATATATATATATATATCTATATATGGTTTGTTTTGTTATTCTTGGACCTTTAACTTAACGTTCTGGCCTTTCTCAAATCTAGAAGTTTTTTTAAGCACATTTTCTTATACATATAAAATATATAAAATATAAAACTTTCCATAGAACGTAAACAGTATTCCAATAAAAATATTCACATAATCCACACTGACATGTACATTCAAAATTTAATGTTTTTATGGATTTCAGCCATCTCGAAAAATTCCCTTTTTTTATAAATTAGTTTCCGTATTTAATACCCTGGTTTGTTGATAGTTAAACGTAAATTTTTTGAATATTTCGTGATTAGTGATAAAATGTGCTTAAAGAAACTTTCAGATTTAAGAAACGCTAAAAGTAGGGCCGAAACGTTATTGACAAATTTAATATTTGATTAAACGCATGCTCAAAAGTAGGAAACTATTAGCTCGACAAGAACGAGTATAAAGTAAAAAATGGTTTTTTTGGGTCTTCATCAGTACAGTCAACTAGTGAAAGGACGAGTACAATTAGCGCCAAAATGAATACACAAAACAACACCGGGACCAACAGGAGTAAAACCGGCATTTGTGATTACCAACAGAATATATTTTTTTTTGGTTACAGGCTCTGTTTTACTTGCTATAAATCAATATTAATATCTTATCATATAAATAATACACTGCAAATTTTTATAACAGGTATTCTCTAAACTGAATTAAGATTTGAAATAATTGAATACACACATTGGACATTTAAAAAACCTTAGAGTAAGAATTAAAGTAGAGATCACAATTCATTCATAAATCACGTTAGGGGTATGCGCCAACATGGTTACCCTATTTTTCACAGTCTGTCGACCAATGTTTACGATAAAACAAGACGGGGGGATGACCCATGTTCGAGCTGTGGCGATTTGTTGACGAATGCCAGTTGTGGAGCGAGTTTTCACTTCCCGCGTAAGGAAATATCATTAATCGTGAAAAAATCATCATTCTGGGTTTTTACAGATCTTCGTGTTTTTCGATTACTGACGGTCGGTCGCACTGTGGGCCAGAGAACCTTTAAAATAGTGAATTATTCAAAAATATTAAACTGCAAATATCTTCACAATTTTATTTATTATGGGTAAGTAGGCTATGAAGCATCCCAAAACAATCGAATTATATTGATATCTTGTCATGGAGATGCGCAAACACGTTCAAAAGTTTGACATATTTGTTATTGTTAGCAGTTATTAATTTACCTTATTAAAAATTGCATAATATAACCGGTGAAAATAAGTGTTTCGTGAATTACAAAATATTTTGTGATGAATGATGTTCAAGCAGGTAAGTTAATAATTATTTTAGGCCATTAGTTCTTTTTTCTGAATTATTACATATTGGTGCAAATGTTTGTAAAAAAATAAATTTTAAGTTAATTTGACAAAAAATATTTTAATGTTCTACACACAGATACGTATTTTGTCATACCTGGTTTTCTTCTTTAATCTTATGACTTTTCAAAAAAAAATATAATTTGTGCAACTTTTTGCAACTTGTTGATTAATTGACATTTTTATTTGCCTATTATTTTACCTACAATGTAAGACCAATTTTAGCTCCACACTTTTTTATTGCCAATAACTATTGTATGTTCCTGCAAAGTTGTCAAATTTTGATCAAAACCTTTTAAACAGTGTTGTAGTTGATCACGACTTTCTAAAATAATGCATAAAAGTCGATAATTTAATAAATAATTATTATTAGTATCAATTTTGGGTCTTCTCTTTCTTCACTTCTTATTTTTTTTTCTAGACGTACGATCTCATCGAATTCGCAAAATTGATATTTTTGAAAGGGGAAAAGATGTCAATGATATTTTTAATACCTTATTGTCTATAACTTGTCCCATCTGCCAAAAGAAAAATAAACAAAAAATAAAACAAATATCAAAGAGTTTGAATAACCAATTTACATAAAAATGGAATAAAGTTTTTCGTATAAAAATCAAAATTTATTAATAAGAATAGATTATGGCTGGACAAATACATAACTTTACCATGCTATCCCGGTAAAGTTGGGAGACCCAAAGAAAACAATTTTAATAATTTAAGTTATTCTGCAAAATTTAAAAGAACCGAATGTTTACGAAAATTTGAAACGAATGAACTTTTGTTTGCGTCTAAAATGGGTTTAAGGGCAGACGGGAAATCACAAGCAGCCAAACAATTACTAACCATTGAACACAAATCCAATCCAATTAGTGAGATAAATCGACTTAGTGATGATACTACTTTGGCAATGATAGTAGATTCTAGATTGTCCAAAAGACAGTACCAAAATATTCGAGACTCTGCAAAAAATAACAAAACCGATATTTATCCATCTTATAATAATATTAGAGAAGCTAAAAAACGATGTTATTTTCCAAATGTTATTTCCACTGAGCATTCAGTAACAGTCGATCTGCAATCCCTCTTAGACCACACTACACGCAGGCTCTTGTCTACTCTTGATCTGGAAAACTATAACATAACTCAGAAAATTGTTTTAATCTCTAAATGGGGAATGGATGGCAGTTCTGGTCAGGCAGAATATAAACAGGCCTTTTCCGATAACAGATTCACCGATTCTAACCTACTTCTTACTTGTGTGGTACCTATTCAGCTTTATACAAAAAACAAAAAAAATCAAAAAGTAATGTTGTGGAACAATCCAACGCCTTCGTCAACCAAACTATATCGACCACTAAAAATGCAGTTTTTAAAAGAAACGAAGGAAAACAGCATAAATGAGACCAAAGCAGTTCAAGATCAAATAAAGGCATTATTGGAAACCCAATTTACCACCAAGTTCTCAAAAGTGTTATTTATAAAACATAACTTGAATATGACCATGCTGGATATGAAAATGATTAGTTCCATAACTGACACGTCCTCACAAAAATGCTACCTGTGCGGAGCATCTCCGGTTGAGATGAATAATTTGGAAAAAGTTTTACAAAAACCTATAGTCGACGACTATCTACTTTACGGAATATCCTCGCTCCACGCTTGGATAAGGTTTGTGAATTTTATATTTTATTGTAGGTACAGGAGGGTAATCCACCATATTTTGAACATTAAAATTCTCCGTTAATATTGGTGGTATTATTATTTGCAAATCTTTTTTTTTAATGGTGCACCCCTGTATATTATTTTATAATAGGTATAATGGTCAAAATATGGTAGGCTATTAGTTGGACCTAGCTAGTACTTTTACTACACCACATACCCTAGATCGCCCAGATACAACAATCACTATTTTGGATAAAATGTCTGACTTTTGATTTTTTTTTTAGATCTTTTGAGTTTCTTTTAAAACTGAGTTATCGACTACCACTAGAAAAATGGCAAGCCCGTGGTGATGAAGCCAAGGAAGTAACTAAAATTCAAAAGCGTCGAATTCAAGATGAATTTAAATCTCAAATTGGAATAATCGTAGATCAACCGAAACAAGGGGCTGGAACATCCAATGACGGCAATAGCGCTAGAGCTTTTTTCCAAAACCACTTGATATCTTCACGCATAACTGGGGTCGATAAAGACTTAATATATAGATTTTATATTAACCTCCAGGTAATCACTAGTGGGTTATACATTAAATTAGAGGTATTTAAAGCCTACACTTTGGATACTGCTAAGCTTTTTCTCTCCCTATACCCTTGGTATCGAATGTCTGTGAGCGTACACAAAATTCTGTTACATAGCCATGAAATTATAAACGCTTTACCAGTGCCCATTGGCCAATTTTCCGAGGAGGCCCAAGAAGCCCGCAACAAAGAATATCGGAGGTACAGGGAACATAACTCTAGGAAATGTAACAGGATTTCCACAAATATGGATGTTTATAATAATTTCATCGTATGTGTTTCATCGGATCCAGTTATAACGAGTTTGCGAAGAAAACCCACAACACCAAAAAAAAGTTTTGCTCCTGAAGCGCTGAGCCTCTTGGAAGCATCTTGTCCAAATACGTCATTGGATTCTTCAAGTGACAGTGATTCTGAATAAATGTGTTAGAGTTATTTTTTTTTCAGTCTCACCATACAAATTTATTTCTCATAACCCTGTACTTTACATCTGTAATATTTTTTACACTTCTAGACTTTCCAGGGTATGCCGAGATTAGGTTTTTTTTGTTTAAAGTTAAAAATAAAACAGTTTTTCTTATTGTGTCATTATTTTCGCACACGGTGTATGACACCGTTGTACAAATTCTAAACTAGCTTCAAATATGTTTTACAAAATGCTAAACTAAGGTTTTTTAAGCGTTTCATCACAAAAAAAATGCATAAAGCCTAACTTAACACTTTTTCCACATTTCAAGAGGTTTCTGGGCCCACAGTGGGTCGGTCTGTTCCGGTATAGCTAAAAAATCCACTTACTCGATTAACTTTAATTTTATTTAATTTTCCACAAAAATTACGTCTGATACAAAAAAATATTAGTATGAATTCAATATGGCGAAAAAAAATGACGAATGATTTGATGTACGAAAATAAAGAAATGGGCCATGCTTCATTATCGTTGACTAAAGGAAGGATTCTTAACTATTCCTTAATGAAGCAAATAGGTATTTTTACAAATATCAAAAAAATAATCGTTCCCTACTTCACTATTAAAATCAAACCAATAAGTTAGGTAAGTTTAAAAGGAAATTAGTTATTTATATATTAATTAAACTTTAGTTTATAGTTATGTTTGCCTTATATCACTGTCACTTTGTAATTGTGATATTTAGAAAAATTAATTGTTCAGTTGTTAGAAATGTCATCCTAAACATGTAATTGTCTAGTTAGACCTTGTCTAAATTTAAACCTCTTTAATAAATACTATTGTTGGAGTTTAAACTATAATCAGTGCTTTTAACGCGCTTTTATTGGCTTTCTACTCGTCTATATGTTTGTATGTCTGGTTCAAATCTTGTAATGGATTTTTCACCACTTCCATTACCGACTATTTTCAAATTTGACATGCTTTCGGATATAAAAAATCCGAATTTTTTTAGTCAACGTTTACTTGTGTAGATTAAATTGAAAATTGGTGCCTAGGAAAATTTAAGAGTGTCAGCATTTAAAAACTGAAGAGTGTCAGCGTTTAAAAATTTAAAGTAGCGGTGCCAAAATGACAATGTCAACAGGTCGGACGGATTATTTTAACATTTATGGGGATTATTTAAGAATGCATAATAAAAATCAAAATAGTGGCGCCAATATAGCGAACGAATTTTGTCATTTGCACAGATTCGGCTAATATATCAGTATCTAGAAGTATTTAAGAATGAAAGTTATGAAATTTTAGTCAATATTTGAGAATTAAAAATGGCGGCACAAACATATCAGACTGATTTCAAAATGTTTGCAGATTGGATTAAAATTCGACATTTAGGATATTTAAGACTGAACATCATGTCATTTTTGTCAACATTTTAAAAATTCAAGATTGTAATGCCAATATAGCGGCGGAATTTTAACATTTGTACAGATTTGAGAATACATATCATACATTTTTAGTAAATATTTAAAAAAGAGAGTAGGAATACTTAGATTGGGAGCGAATTTTAACATTTATACAGATTTGATTAAAAATCAATATTAAGTGTGCAATTTATACATTTTTAGTAATAAATATTCAAAATGGGGGTGTCATCAATCAATCAATTCGATAAGTTCTTTTTTTAGATATTTTTAAACATTTAATTAGGCCACCGTTTTGTTCCCCCATTTTACATTTGTCTCAACATTTTTACCAGTTCATCCCTATAAAATATTTGATTTCTGAGCAAAATATGAACATAATCGATGCAGTAGTATTCTGCATTGACTTTTGTAACATTTTATTAGGCCGCCATTTTGGATTTGTGGCAAAACTTATCAGTTGATGGTCATGTCACACCTAATTTTTCTGCAGAATTTGGATAAAATGGATAAGCAGTTATTAATAATATTTTTTTAATATTTTAATAGACCGCCGTTTTGTTCAGCCGTATTGGATTTTTACCAAAATGTTACCAAGTTATCATCTTCTGACCTTTAATATTTAACCAAAACTTGAAGTAAATAGGACAAGCAGTAGCTTGTCGTGAACAGACATACAGACTAACCGACGGAACTGAGAAAACATGTTTTTTTGCAACTCAAATATTTTCCTCTTGCGAGGAAAGTAAAACAAAGCGAGCGCTATAAGATAAGAGTAGAATAGCCAATTGTCATATTGTTTTTCAATGTTAATAGCTAAAATTTAAAAAATGAAAGATTTATTTTTAATTTTCAATTTCCTAAATCTTAAATTCTAACCAGTTTAGAACATGTTTACGAACACATTTTTACTTTTAATACCCAAAGAATCATCATTTAAATTCCTTTACCTGACAACACTTATAAGAAATTGGTCCAACTCAAGTGAAAATAAAAAAAGGCGCGAAATCTTCTGAAACTTTATTATTTCCCCAGATTTCATCCAAAATCTAGTGATTTTCGAAATCGCAGTACGTTTTTTTGAGCATGAGTCGCCCTTTGACTATTTTAATATAGTATAGATATATTCTATAATTATTTTAATTCTCTGATAGGAAAAACTATTGCTCTTGTCAAAAAAAATTACCTCAGAGCCTTTCTTGTACCATTTTGCTTCTGAGGATTCTCACGTGACTCCCGACGAAATAAACGTTCTATTATACTGAACCGGATTGGTCAATACGTCATGTAACCCAAAATAAGTCAATAAGGTATCTTCTATTAGACGTGTCTCCTGGAAAAAGAAATCTTGCTGTTTACTTAGTGATTAAAAGAAAATTCCAAACTTGAACGGCCATTTTTTTACAAACTCACATTGCCGCACCATAGTTAGGTCAACTAAAGCTCCTAGTTTCGCAATGTCCAAGATAAAGTAAATAAAACTTATTTATTAAGTATTTAAAAAATCAATGTTCTTTTAATGTCACCCAAACGCTGTTTCTTGAAGTAAGGCAACATATAATTAGAAGATTTGAATCATATCAAGAAATACACAATAATACATTAAAACATATGCAGTAGTGACGCTAAGAAAAGCTTGGTATCTAATAAATATTTTTTAGCAAATTTATTTCTTTAATGTTAAAATTTATTGTAGTTCCACGACCCGCTATTGGTTTTGAGCCACACCGGTCACGTGACCCTGTAACAAGCTTTACTGTAGACTATTATACCTTTTTACTATACGGATCCCTTGTCAATGAAAGTGGGATGGTCTAATACCACAGTGGGATGGTCTAATACGTAGAGTTGTCGATCGGGTTTGCCATATCTAACTAAAATTCTTGTAACACCGTAATATAAATTGGTATAAACACTGGTGTTCCTGGCTAGGCTTGGCATCGTCGTACGATCGACCTTATACTGTGAGGTATTCTTGGCAGTTGCTAAATATGTAAATAATGAACTCTATTTTATTTTTATTACTTTCTGTCATTAAACCTTCACAATCATTCAGTGAACAAATATTTTGACTAGACATTTTATAAATTTACACAAAACGCAAATCACAATTTTTCATAGCTCACTCTATACGTTGGACTGGAAACTAATTTAAACTAGAATCAAGGACACTAAGTACACATAGAGCAAAGAATTTAGACTGGCAACAGTCTAGCGGGAAGACGAGGAGTCGAGAGGTGGATTTTGACGGCTGACCGGATTGACCTAATTTATATTTAAATCTGTAAACTTTGATATAATCCCGTCGGTATAAAATACAATCACAGGAATACTCTGAGGCAACAAAAAAAAATAATAATAAAATTGTCGAAAATTTCTCTACAGGTGTTACAATGCGGTTTGGGCTAGATAAGTGCAGAACTGTCAGTATAAGGAAGGGTAGGTTCAGGCGGATGGATTTGAGATGCAGAACGGTCAGAGTATGGAAGCAATGCGACATGGAGATACCTACAAATATCTTGATATAAAGCAAGGGCAGTGTTTAAATCACCGAGTAGTGAAGTATGAACTGACAAGAGAGTTTACAAGAATACGACAATTGCTAAAATCACAACTTAACAGCAAAAATTTGTCTAGGACAATTAACACCTACGCTTGTTCTGTGCGTAGCTATTCATTTGGGATTATTAAGTAGTCAAACACTGACACCAATAACCTGCAGCGAAAGGTCAGAACTCTACTCAGAAAGCCAGAAAAACATTATCCAAGAAGTGCTATAGAACGTACGACAATTCCACAGCATCAAGCATATGTCACATCTGACTTACATTGGATTATATGTGATTCGGATCACTTTGAGACTTTACAGCTAAAAGAGCAGCAAGTTTCAACTCATCATGAATCCGTAGATGAGAAACTGAAGAGTTGGAAGGAAAAGCCTCTGCATGGCACACATTTAAATGAGATCAGAATTATCGACAACATAGCGTCGAACTACTGGCTCACGTCGGGACGGATGTTTCCTGAAACGAAGGGTTACTTAAAATATATAACGAAAGATGACACAGTTGTAAATGACAGCTGCAGGTATGGATGTCGGACGTCAGAGACTATATTATTTTTCTAAAAAACGATTTTTGTAATATGTTTTACATGTACGTTTTTTATTTGTGTTTGTTTTTAATGTGTATTATAAGTTTATATTTATTTTTTATTTTATTCTTTTCTTCGTTTTATATATACTTTTTGACGACCCTTTAAACAATAATGTATTTTATGGTAATATAAACTATTCTATTTTATTCTATTCTATTCTATACAACATGTCACAGGGGGATGTCAAATGTTCGCTACGAGTGATTACAAGTTGAGACATGATGCATTAGCCAAAATTCTGTACCTAGAACTAGCAGAGAAATTACAGCTCTCGCAGGAACAAAAAATGCCATATTATATGTAGAACCCTGAGCCAATTTTAGAAAATAATCTTTACAAGTTCTATTGGGACCATACTGTTTTGACAGACCAAACCAACATTTATAATAGACCAGGTCTTATTTTTATAGATAAAAGGGCAAGAAAAACAACTTTGATACAGGTGGCTATACCGAATACTCATAATTTACGTCAGAAGTATGCAGAAAAGGTTGGAAAATATCGTGACTTAGAGAAACAAATCAGGAGACAGTGGGGAATGAAGAGCGCCCGAACACTGCCTTTCTTTATAACAACAACAGGAGTTATTCCAAAAAACTTACTCCAGAACATCAAGAAGCTTGGTCTTAATGAACTACTCGCGACATCCCGAGTAGTTCGCAAGTTTATGGGTAACTTAAAAACCAATCACCAAAATGGACCCAATAACATGGAAAGGGCCCCATCAGAGCTCCTTTTGATATGTAAATATCTGGAATAAGTGAATGTTCTCCTCCGTTTAGAGAGGGAGTGCGCATGCCATACGACATTTGAAAGAAAACATAATAATAAGAATAAGAATAATGTACAAAGTTGATCGCTTCTGAAATTAAATATCTGAACTCATGAGGGATCCTTTCCTCTTTTCTAGAAAACTGAAAAATAACACAATTTAAATATACAGGTTATCTCATTTTCGGTACTTTTTCGGGGTATCTCGCCTATGTGTGCTAATTTTATGTGAAATTAAAGATGGAAGCAGCAGCAGAATTTTCATAGCCCTTTTGGTTCTTAAGATACAGGGCGTTTTTGAAGATTTTGCATTTTCGGTCACTCCTCGTCTTCGTATATCAGCTATCAGATAACGTATCAAAAAGGTCAAAACTTACATGACTTTTTCCGTAGAATTCAGCTTTCAGAATAAGTATAAGAAGTCACGTCAAAAAATTTTTTGCAATTATTTTGAAAAACGTGCTCAAAATTCGAGATTTTCTAAAATTTTCTTCTGTGTCAAATTAATAGGTATTTTAGTAGGCTATGGCTAATATGTTTGGAATAAAAAAATGTTAAAAACTTTGCGTTTTTGTGACTTTTTGTTTATTAATAAAATATTTTTGTTGTTTTGGTGTTTCTACTTAACTACATATCTATTAGCTATATACTACAATTAATTTACTTTACTTTTACTTCCCTCGTAAAAGTACTGTATTCGTAAAAAAATTACCGTCTGAGATTTTTTCAGATCATTACGTTTCAGGTTCCCTAGATGCCGAAAAACATGTTTTCTCAATTCCGTCGACCCGTCTGTCTGTTCGCAGCCTAGCTAAAAAACTACTTACCCGCTTGACTTCAAATTTTGCTCAACATTTAGGGGTCATATAGGGATGTCTTGGTAGCATTTTAGTAAAAATCTAACCTGGCAAAACATAATGGCGGCCTAGTGAAATGTTAAAAAAATTATTATTTAAAAACTACGTATCCAATGTATCTCAAACTTTGCATAAAATTCAGGTGTTATTAATTTATTTTAATAATTTTATTTAAATAATTCAATTTATTTAAATAAAAATATTAAGTATTAATTCTGGTGTAACAGAATAGACTATAACAACGGTATAGAGTATATATTTTTATATATTCTAAATATAATTCAAGCAATATTTTACTAAAACTGTTGGTTCTCATGTTCACGCTTAAACAGGTTTGATTATTTCACACGAATTATAAGTAAATTTGTGTAATATTAGTTTCGAGAATTTTAAACCCTAAAATAAAGTATCATATGTCACAAAGGCTATATTTTAGACTATAGACGGATTTATGTATCAACGTTCTTAAAACGTTACAATTTATGCCTTTCTTTTCGAGGGTTTATGATCCCATATGTTCCCTGTTTCATGGTAATCTTTCTTTGGTCTGTTTAATTTAACTTGTTGCAAATATTAATTGAAACATTTTATTTGGTTCGATGCAATGATAATAAATGGTCAATTTACTATGTTGAAAATACAGTAGAGTATTTTGTAATAGGAACATTACCGAAGGGTTTTTCGTGCCTTTTTTTCGCCATGACTTTTCAGGCTCATAATGTGGATAAGTTAGTATAGGCTTATATATTAAATTATATACATAATCTTAGGACTAAGAATTGAAGGGAATATCATTTTAATCTATTTATTCACTTTTTATTATTATGGGTGACACCTCGCGTTTCTAAGACGAAGTTCCGAACTTAAAGTTTACAGTAGGGACTTAAGCTTCACCATTCACAGCTTTATTCGTTTCGTCCTGACTAATAAAATCACAGAGGGGATTGGTCTAAGGGGTGGATCTAGTAATAGCTGAGCTAACTTTGTATTTTACGGGAAGTTTAAAAGTCAGTCTGTGTCAGAGTTTTGATTCTTATAGTTGATTTTAAATTCTTCTTTTGTGGTATACAGTGGGTTATTAAAGTTAAGGGATTTTCAAAGATATTTTATTTTTTATTCTATATTTTATCTGGGAAGTAACTGGGTTTTCAAGAGTTAAATTTACGTTTTATTTAAAGATTTTTCTTTTCTTTTCTTTTGTACTATATATATATATATATATATATATATATATATATATATATATATATATATTCAAGAAGAAGATACCATCGTTGTTGCAGTGTGCTGTTGTTCGAGTTTATATAGCCGCAGAATTGGTGAGATAAAATTTATCATTCAATTTGTGCTAACAATTATAATTGAAAATATGTTAAATTATAATTCACGAACAAGCCTATAGAGTACCTTTGATTTTACTTATAATATATTAGTTCATTTCAGTATTGTGACTGGGTTGCCCGCTAAGCTTCAAATAAATAAATAAAATAAATAAATAATTTTAAATATAATAAATAACCGCTCGATAACCCTGCTACAATTTAATGGTGGCAGCGGTGGGATAAAATGAAAGACTTGCAATTTTTTTTCTTTGTTTTTTATTTCTTATCGTTGATTAGTTTTTTATATCCCAAATTGATCAGTTTTATAAAAGAACTCATGCATTTTATTATCTTGAGGTAGTTTAAGTTTCATTTTTGTTTTGAAAGAGTAGTAGGCTCATAAATAATATCGAATAATCTCTTGATTTCAAAGTTAGAAAAAAAAATACAGAGTTAGATAGACAGGGAATTTCAGCATTGAAGTCAAAGGTACCATTGGAAGCCTGCGATCGAGGCCAATATCAGGAAGTTTTCAAGAAGCAGCAGCTGTAACGGTAGTAACTAACAAGTTTATTTATTGTTGTGGTTATTTTTTTTTGATGACTTGTAATCTTTTGGAATTTCGGATCATAAAGAAATTTTGTTGTTATAATTTATATTTTTGAGAATTAATAAATGTTTTGCCAAGGATTTTAGTTCAAGATTTAAATATGTATGGTAAACACAACAATAATAACTTTATTAGAACGTAGTTGGTTGAATAACTTGATTAACATGCACAGACTCCTTTCATGTTTGCAGTGCAATAAAACACGATCGTATTTTATATGAACTGTTGCGAATTTGTGGCGTATTGTTTAAGAGATGTTATAATTTGCTGCTAATTTTTTTTGTGCGGTTTTTATGAGAAAAAAACGATATTTTTGAGTTAAGATGCACGTACAAATGAGTATTGAATTTTGTAGGTATATATTTTTTTTGTGTGAGTTCAAATTACTTCGTAAAGTAAAGTACATTAAAAGGGAAATAAAATTTTAGTTTAGTAATCTCTTAAACGGTAGGCTTTCTACATAATACATATTTTTTTAGGAACTTTATTTTGTGGGGGTATTAATATATTTTTTTTATATATAAAATAGGATTTCTGCTGAAGTTGGAATGTAGCCGAATTCTTCTATGTGTCAACGTATTTGTTTTATTTTGATTTGAGTTGTTTGGAGAAACGTATTTTTGTCTTTCAGGTCTTCTAGGTGTTGAAGGAGAAGAGCCGAACTAAAATGATTTTTTTTTTATTTTGTTTCAGCAGAATATATTTTATTCCCGTTTAGGTGTGTCGGTGAAATTAGAGACGTCATATTTTTTTTTTTTTAATATGTGTAGGATAGACATTTAATAATGTTGGTTAATTAAGGGGATGGTAACATTTTCGCAACGGGTCTATATAATTGCACAATAATTTACAAGTGTTTGTGAGCTTTGTAGTTATGTTTGAGAACCGATATTTAGACAGAGGTAGAAAAGAGGATTCTTTGGGGTGCTCGTTATTTGATTTATGTTTTGTTTAGGGACAAAGAGTTTGGTCTAAACAAAAGGATAAACACTTGTATATATTTTAGTACCTAATGTAATTTAGTTTAGGCAATTTTGGTGAAGAACTAGATACTGGGCAGATATTTTTCTCTTTCTAGATAAACAGCCGACGTCTGGAAATAATTTGGTTTACGAGGACTATGCGGTGACGTTTATTAGAAATTAAAGCAATAAGCTATTGGTTATTTTAGACAACGTATGGTAAATTTGGGTAATTGGATACTATTTATTTTTTTTAAATAGGGTTCGGCAGGTAATAACGTACAAGTTATTTTTATATTTGATAAAATACGTTGTTTTATTATGCTTATTTGACTTGCGACTTCTCGGTAATTTATGAAGGTATAAAGATATAGGTATTGTTTTCTTGTGTTAATTGTTCGTGACCATGACGAAAGAATTCACAAACTGGGCAAATAAATTGTTTAGGGGATAAAAAAGTGTTTTAACAGTATGAACGAGAATGTTCGAGATAAAATAGTTGCTATATTAAAGAGTTCATATTTCTGAATGAAAAACGTATTCAGGGGATGAAGGGTTTTAACACGTGTGAACTGGAATGTGATTAAAGAAATACAGGAGATTTAAGTATGTATGTTATGCCGCTGTTTTAGGGGGAATGCAGGGAATAAAGGCATATTATGGGCTATTCTGACTAAGATATAAATAGCAACTATATATAAAAAAAAGATTGCCGGCAAATTTAGTGTTGAAAGACGTATAATACCATGGTTAAATAAAAATCGACGTCTATGATTCAACGTGACTAACATTTTTTTTAGAAGAACAGTAAAATAATGATAATGTGGAAGTCAGGGGATAAATATGAAATTAGCCATTTCTCACCAAGGAGAGTGAGGGGATAAAGTTTACAAAAAGTGATTTTCCGGTCCGGTATATATATTGATATATTGTATAAATGAATTTTATTTGGAAAATAAATACTATTATTATAAATGACAATTAGTGTCATAGTAAGAGATTCTCACGAGGTATAGAGATTGCCGTGTGGAAGAATCGTGGAAGCTTCCTAATGCTGTAGAATTGTGTGCCTGTAGAGAGACTTTTCCGATTAAGGTGATAGTTGAAGTGTAATTTGATTTTTTTTCTGTTAGTTGTCAATAAATGTATAATTTTGATAAAAAGGGTGTATAAAGAGTAAGAATGACGCGTGTTAGCGATAATGCTTGTAGCTAAATGAGATTCGTTGGAAAAGTATACGAGCTATATTTGATTTAATCAATCGTAAACTGAGCATCAGTTTAACTGTAGGATAACGGCCAGTTTCCGAACGTTAAACTGTTTGATTTTATTTTATCAAAATTGTAATGTTAGTATTAATTTGATTTCGTGGCTTACCGACTATAATGTGTCCACACTGACTAGTATATGTAGAAATACCAAGGTCGCAGCCCAAAAGACAACAAAAAAAAATAAAATTAAACAGTTTAACGTTCGGATACTGGCCATTATCCTACAGTTAAACTGTTTGATTTTATTTTTTTTTGTTGTCTTTTGGGCTGCGACCTTGGTATTTCTACATATACTAGTCAGTGTGGACACATTATAGTCGGTAAGCCACGAAATCAAATTAATACTAACATTACAATTTTGATTTTAAGAACAGAGTGTAGCTAGTTTAGTTCGTACACTGTGTGTTGTACTTATGTTGCATTTGTCTTTACACGATTTTTTTTGGGTATGTTACAACAAAGAAAGAAATACAAAAAGGTTTTCAACCACAGTCTGCTCTCTAGTCTGTAGTTGAAATTTAAAAAATTATTACGTATGAAAGAAAAATGTCAGGTCACTTAATTCTATAGGGGTCATAGGTCACGACAATATAAAAAAATAGGTCTCCTGAAAGAATGTACTGGAAAGGTACATAGGTACTAAATAAATGGTACGGTTAAACTAGAGAAATAACGCTTCTCTCTAGAGTAAAAGAATTGTAAAATCGAACGCAAGAAAGGTGCAAACTATTAGTTCCCCCGGTATCTCCGTTAAGTAATTTTACTATATTAGTGTGCAAAAGATCTCCGTATAGAGGAGGGAGCTAGGTTCAAACTTTACAGGAAGGTGTAATGAAACAGAAATAGATTGACATCAAAACGATGGAAAAATATGGATATAGACGCAATTTTATTTTGGTAATTAGGCGAGCGTATTTTTTTATTATTAGATCATATTGAAAGTTGTAATCAGATATTATCGGGCCATATACAACTTGAAAATTTGTTTTTATACTTTTTTAAAATAACCGAGTTTCATACCTTGTAAAAGTACCACTAGTAAAAAAAACCTATTAACTTGAGAGTACGATTCTTATTACAGCTTAACTTAAAACAAATTGTATCAGTTAAAAATTTTCTAAATTAATGTATTATAACAGATTTTAAAATTTTTGTTTTTTTTAATATACCCAATAAATAATAAATTTTAATTTGAATAATTTAGATATCATTAAATCTATTTATATAAATAGCCTTTTTGGACGCAGTCTTAAAATTTTCTGACCATAATTTTTTTTACTCACAATTTGCATAGAAGGTTCGGATATTTTGTTCGTTGGTTTTTTTTTAAGTACTATAGATTAAAAAAAAGAGTCGTTTGTAAATAATAATCATTATTTTAAAAATAAAAGTTATTAGTTCTTGGTTTTAGTTTTTTTTTATTTTTTTTCTCTGTTTAAATCGATTGTCAAAGAAAATACGTAACGTAAACAAGTCTGGCCCAGATAATTTAAATATCATTATTAAAATTAGAGGGAATAATATAACTATTAATCGGATAGTATCATAAAGCTTACTTCAGTGTTTAATCAGGTGGTAGAGTAATATTTTGGCTAATGGAATAAGAAAATTAATGTTATATTTTTTTTTGGTAGTTTTTTGTTGCTGAACAAATCTGTGTTACGACATGTGTACCAAAGTTCTTTTTTGATGATTAAAGTAAGGGTAAAACAGTAAGTGGAAGTTAATGACGTTCGTATTTTGTGAGGTTGATTCCTATTTAAATCCATAAAAATATCTCATTTGTGTTAACTGTTTTTAGGGATTCTGACAGAAACTGGTTATACCTACATTAGCGATCTCTTATCTGAAGCTCTACTTTGTTATTGGGAGTACACAGATTTAATTTTAAAATAATTTTAAAGGATTTTGCATAATTATGAAAGTGTTCAATATGTTATTGACAAACAGAGGATCAAGATAAACGAATACTCTGTGTAAAACTATGAGAATTTTTATTTATTTTTTTAATAATATATATCCAAGTCAATATAACTTAATTTTTTATTATTACTATAATAATATACGTACCACGCCAGTATAAATGAAGACAAATAAACTTAGAATTTATTTAGGGAAAGCAGGGTTTTAGTACCTGCCGTTTTTGGAAGATGATAGTTTAGCCGAAAACACTTGTTACTTTGTTACAGATGTTCATTATTATATGACAGGGACATAAATAGTTTTAACGGAAAGAGCGTAGGAATAAAAAAGGGTTTTAGAAAGAAATATTTTAGGGATGTAATTGTGAATGACCTAATTGTTTTTATAAGTTTTAAGAGTATAGATATTTATAGTTTTATTTTGAGTTCGGTATTGTCATCAGTTAAAATGTTAGAACTAAACGAACGGATTTGGTGATTAGGTTGAAGCATTTATGAACTAGAGAAAAAAATTTTAAAATTAATACGGAGTTGGTAAAAACGGAGATACGTGTTCAATAAGAAAATTAAGAAAGAAATTTGTTGAAACATTACGAAAAACTTTGAAATGAAATTAATTTGAAAGAAAGTTCACGATATTTAGAGAAGATAATATGCTTGTGGGAAAAAGAAGTCGATACAGTTAACATAGATCAAAGTCAAATTAAGCGCTATGTTTGGAACCAAGCCAAAGGCCCCAAGCAAGATTCTGGCCTTGAAGGAAACTGTTCGAGACTGGTCTCGAGTTCCACCAGTGTATTTTCATTCAGTTCAACGCCGCCCAATAGTTTTGTTTTCTTTCCAAAGAGTTTTTTTTGAATACAGTAGTATTCCATAATATTGCATAATTTATGTACCAATCCTAAGTACGTCAGAAGTATAAACTTGCCTATGTTTATACAGGAGTTTTCATGTCACGTCACATTTTCCCGTTTCCAAAATATCGAGAAACCGTTAGTAATGCTAACTAACAGATGGAGTTCGAAGGATTTCATACTCAAGGAAGTACGATTGTCAAGGATAGATGTTTCTGAAAATATGGTTCGTTCAGAGGGAAGAGCGAAAATTCAACCCTTGTAGTCTGCATATTGCTATGTGCTATTAGCAATTATGGGCAGAAATGGTTCCAGACATTGTTCCACTTAGAAGGGTGCTATGGTTCACCCACGTCACAGTTGAAGGTCAGATTTGGCAACAATCTGACGTAACGGAAGTCCATGGAGATGAGCGCAGATAGAAGAAGTCCGGTGATATCACTTGATAGTCCGGAGCACGCGAGATACCAGGTCACAGAGTTCGCAGACGAAGAGATGTCCAGAAGAACGTGGAGGAAGTGCTAGCACATGTAACTGAACGGTAAAGGG